>OX387227.1:12797496-13496245 GCA_947561695.1 Tyria jacobaeae
CATATATATGTTGGTGTTAAGAGTAGAAAGTCACATTTCTGATTTCTTAAGTTGACTTAATTACAAATTTTTAAAAAACCTGTGCAGTTCACATCGTTTTAATTCATATAGAATTATAAAAAGTACTAATTTGAATCCTAACTAATCTTATAAATTTAAATGTAAGTTTGTTTGCTTGTATATTTTTGTACAACCTGATAAATATCTACAACACGCAGGTTGATCACGAAACATTTAAAGGTATCAACAATAAGTCATTGAAATCCCAGCTTTTTGTGTATGTGAAGTAAATTGATGAATGTAACTAACGTTTTAATTGACACCGCTGCATGATATGACTAAGTAGGTATAGCTATTTATTAGTTTAATATTTTGTATGGTGTCCTCATGTGTTATAAGGGAATGAACTGAATTAAAAACATTGATTTACAAAAGGTGAGTGAGAGTGGTTTTGTCGACTAAGTAGCTGTACCTCAACATATTCCTTCAATCCATTACAGTTTTGAAATATCTCATTAAACTAGAAGAAAATTGATGCAATGATTGAAACGACAAAGGTCAAAGAAGAGGAAACACCTGATCAACTCCCACATTTATAATTTACAACTTTAGAAATAAGCCGGCAGCTTAAAGGTTAATGCCCTAATAGATAAAGTACCTCTCGTCACTTTTAATCACAAAATATAAATTTGCATCATGTGTCATACGTACTTCATAAGTTTTTAGTTGATTATATAAAACAAATACATTTTTACAAATTAAAACAGATTTCTTATAATAATGAACAAAAAATAAAAAAATATACCGGGGATCGAACCCACGATCCTTCACGTAGTAGTATAGATATCTATTAAAGACAAGCGGTACCTAACTTATCTACACTGTAGGTACTCTTTGTACCATAGACTAAAGCCTCAACATTCGGAGGCTCTTTTTTTTGAAAGAATGATTGGCAGCCATCAATCTTCATGAAGATTAACTGTTTGATGTCCAGGTGATTGATCCATTTCTTATAGCTATATACTTATCTTAAGCCTCGTTGTCAGTGCCCGTTAATTTATGTCTGTATTATTACCTATTACATTATTATTTTATACCATGAAAAAAAAAAACAGGTAATGTTAAGAATTATTTCTATTTTTTCTTCGAGATATTTTTTCACGCCGACAGTCAAGTTCTTATGTTCTAAATTGTTAAGTGCAATATGGGGGTGTTTTATGGCCTACACGATACAAGCGTAAGCGTAATTATCATTGTAAACAATATTTAGTTGACGTTGTCAAACTTTGATGTCACAAAAATCTGTAAAAGTATTTTTTTAATTCTCACATCAAAAATTTTTCTACCTACAGCTTGATTAGCGGCCTAATAAAATGCAATTGATACATAAAAGACAGGCCGTTGTTGTGTCACAAACAAACCTGTAAGACTCATTAAGTAGGCATACACACATCAAGCGGACAGAATAAAGTTTCGCTGTGTAAGTAAAAGTCCTGGATTAACTGCACGCGCCGTTTTCAAGATACGAAGTAAATGTTAAGATATTATCACACTTTTATGTGACAGTTTTTATCGGGAGAAATTAAGGAGGTCGATTTTAATTTTCTCTGTGCGTACGTGAAAGGCATTTCTAAGGAAATGTTACTAATCTAATCAGTATCATATTTGTTACCAAATTCCATTTTAAATTTGACACACAAACGTGTGCCCTAAAAGTTTATATTTATTTTTTAATTATTCTTTAAAACTAACTTTTATAGTTAATAAAATGTTACAAATAATACAATGTTATTTTAACAAAAACTTACACTTAATTATTTTATTTCTACTCTATTTTCCTTGTATTCAGGGTAAGAGCCGCTGTGTTCCGCAATACGGCTACAAGCTTATCTTAGTGTCAGAAGCTACAACTATTTGTAACAAACATACATACATACATACATACATATGTATATGCGGGGATATCCCCGAAGGGGTCTATTGCCGTCTAACGGTATAAACTGTATATATACCGTCTCATAGACAGTCCACTTTCTTCCTAGCCTTTTTGCTTCACAGGCAGAGATGAGACTATTTGTAACAATCATGAAAAAAATAACTATTGCATAATATAGCAATATGATCTAATGATATAATTTTTATTTTAAGTTTGTAATGGTTTTGAGTTAATAAATATATATATTTACAATATTTATAATATAGGAGGACACGAACAAAACAGACAGTGATACCTGCAACTCAAGAGTCGTAAGTGCGCTGCCCGCCTTTGAGGGTAAAGAGGAGAGTTAGTAGATGGGTGGGGGGCGGGGTAGAGGAATATTTAACAATTGATATTTTTGAACTTTTTTGAATTCATTGAATCAAATGAATTAATTGATGTATACTCTTCTCTGTAAATATTTATTTTGTAGTATTATATGAGTGATTTGTGTTACGATGAATGTTATTATTATTTATTATCTATGCTTAGCCCATACATGACACACATAAAATAATAGAGAGATATTTTCCTATGTATTTTAATACTTTTACACTTTATTAAACTTTTCGGGAATTCGTGATTGAACTATGCGGGCTTTCACGAAGAACTACACCGATTTATTAGTTATCTGGTATAAAGAAGTAGGCTATGCTAGTCAGATATCATATATCTTATTAAATCAATTTTCTTAACTTTCATGTAACATACATACATTTAATCTTACTACACTATATTAATAAAAAAGGACAAGTTCCTTATTTTCAAAAAAAAAAAACGTAGCTGCTCCGCAAGAAGAACCTAATTACTGAATCATTTTGATCCTTCCTGAGGAGGTCAGGAAGAGATTACATTTTAGCAATAAGACCCCGCGCCCTTTGTGCATTATCTGTGTGACACATGTATGTATAATAGTTTTACTGTAACAGATATATATGTATATTTTAAAGACAACATCTACTTTATGACTGGATCCTGTGTCATGGGGGACTTTACAGACATAGAAATAATGTACGCAGATATCAGGCAGATCCGGGACAACTATCTTTTAATCTTACAAGTATTTACGTCCTGAGTTAATCGAACCCATGACCTCTGGCACAGCAATCAGCATTACTGGACACATGATCAACTGGCTGATCATCATGTTATTTATATATATATATCTATGTAATTACGGGGCGCACAAGCAACATTTATTTATTTCTAAAAACTATAGCCACTGTCTGTGGCTCGGGATCATGTGAAGAGCCTCCCATACATTAGTACTTGCAAACGTGAAACATGAAAACATTATACTCATTTTTGCGGAGTCGTGTCTGAATCATGAATCAAATGATTTTCATATTATAATCCGTTGCTTCATATTTTTTCCTCTTTGTTATTTATTTATTATTCATTACGCATGACAGGCAGTATTTAGATTGCAACACGTTTGAACAATATTTACTATTTTAAAACTCGATTGCGGCACATTACTCGGTGAGATTTACTTGTTACATGTACATACATACATTTCAGACAGAATAGCAAAATTATATAATTAAAAAAACCCCTTTCCATAGTAATAATGTGCAATTTAAAGACTCATTCTTAACGTAACGTAAAATAAGGAATAATTCCCTAACTCCTAAACGTTAAAGAGTTAATGCTTAAAAGGTTTCATAAATGGGAAAACTCTTTAGAATAAAAAAGTTATTGAAAATTAAGGAACCAATTGGCGGAGAAATCGTCGAATAACATCCAGTCGAATATAGGTCTCCTCCTTTTTTGAATCCGGTTAAAAAGGTATTTCGTCATAATTCAGCAAACTTTAAATCTGGAGAAGATATACAAGACATTACCTTAAGGCTCTCAGAGTTTATTCGTGCAGAAAGTCGTGCGTGATGAAATCTACGTGTATTGTAGCTCGACTGAAGTAAATAATAAAGTTAAAAAATTTCAATAATAAAGTTTTCACTTACGTAACAGAGGGCAAGCCTTTGAATATTCACGATACATAATACAAACAGAAATATATTTCTTCGCGATGTATGAAGTCGGAGCCGAGTAACACCGGTAATCCGGATCATCCGGAGAGTATCGTTCATGGCGCGTCCAATGGACTGTGGTGTGAATATTGGCGGGTTTGCAACTGTGATGTAATTGGTTAGATGTATAAAGAGGAATGAAAATTCGTTAAACATTATGATGCAGTCCTACGAATCTGATCTTGATTGGGATTAAATAAGGAAACAATTTTTCATTCATCTAATTGATATTTTTTTGAACGTTTGTGTTTTTAACTCTACTCGTATGTTACTACATGAAAAGAATTATTTGTGTTTCAGAAGAGGCACTTAAAGTTCCTATGTCGAACAAATGCAGAAAGCATAAAATATGTTTTATAAATTTAACAAGTTCGCGAAAGTGGCTATCGAAAACTAAAAGAGGCCAGTACTTCTGTTGACCTATCATTGCACGGAGAGTATAAATAAAGACAGTTCAATTATTACAGCTCATAAGAACACCGTAGCATTTAAAAGTTAAATTTAAAGATCAGCATTATGGTAGAAATTGAACAACTAGGCGTAGAGATCGCTTGGTGGATGAATTCGCTTTCATAATTTCTTTAAACCGTTTCATATGCTGAAGATATGGAAGGTACCTACTCCCTCAGATATCCTGCAGCTGTATAAAGAGACACTTAATAAAGTTATAGGAGGGATGGGTACAATTGATTGTAATAGAAATAATTTTGATGATCAGTTCAGCATCTAATGTGCAGTCGGCTCCGAAGGCCTTTATTGAAATTTTTACTCTTAGGTCTGTTGAGATATTTAAATTGCAAATTCTTTACAAAATGAACAAAACATTCATGTTATTTATTACATAAGAAAAAAAAAAACAAATAGAAACAACTTACTTTTTATCACTTTGGTCACATAGCATTATTTTAGACTAGTACCTACTTACATACAGGTACATTTAAACATAACATACATATCATACATGACAGCTACTTTCTTTATAAATTAAAGAAAATAAAAGACGAAGGTACAATGTACAATGATTGACAGTGACCGGAGTACAACACTCCTTCAATATTGTAGAAAATAGGTGCTTTTAAATATTTTGAGAATACTTATCTCGTAACTTCATTACTACTACTGCTACTACTACTACTACTACTAACTTGAAAAGCTATCGACCAATTTCCCTTCTAAGCCTCGTCTTCAAGCTGTTTTCAAGAATCATCACGAACCGACTTGCGCGAACACTCGACGAATTCCAACCACCGGAGCAGGCTGGGTTTCGGAGTGGATATGGCACCCTAGACCACATCCATACAGAAGACCGCAGAATATAATCAGCCCCTGTGTCTAGCATTCGTGGACTATGAGAAGGCCTTTGACTCGATCGAGATCTGGGCTGTTATGGAGTCCCTGCAGCGTTGCCAAGTAGATTGGCGATATATCCAAGTCATGAGATGTCTCTACGAAGCCGCCACCATGGCTGTCCATGTACAGAGCCAGTAAACAAGGCCAATACCATTGCATCGAGGAGTGACACAAGGGGATGTTATCTTCCCGAAATGGTTCACAAATGCAATGGTGGACATGTTCAAGACGCTGCACTGGAAAGGGCGTGGCATCAACATCAACGGCGAATACATTTCTCATTTGCGATTTGCAGACCATATCGTCATCATGGCAGAGACGCTGCAGGACCTACAGCAGATGCTGAATGACCTAACTGACTTTTCTGTACGCATCGGCCTACGGATGAACTTGGATAAAACCAAGATCATGTTAAAAAACATGTACTACCGGAACCGATTGCGGTACACGGGGCCGTTCTGGAAGTTGTTCAAAAATATGTATACCTCGGGCAGACATTGCAGTTTAGTAGGAACAACTTTGAGGACGAGGTGAACAGAAGAATTCAGCTGGGTTGGGCAGCCTTTGGGAAGCAACGCCGATTCTTCTCATCGGAGATCCCACGGTGCCTTAAGACGAAAGTCTTCAATGAGTGTGTCCTACCCGTCATGATATACGGAGCCGAAACGTGGACACTTACGGTACGGCTGGTCCACGAGCTTAAAGATACTCAGCGTGTTTCTTTAAGGTATCGCATCAGGAACCACCGGATCAGCAGGCTGAAGTGGCAATGGGCTGAACCGACGACCGTTGGGGAAAACGAGTTCTTGAGTGGAAACCGCGTCTCGGCAAACGTAGCGTAAGACGCCCACAGGTCAGGTGGAGTGACGATTTGCGCAAGATGGCTGGCAGGAGCTGGATGCGAGAAGCCGAAAATAGATCGAAGTGGCGTGCAATGGGAGAGGCCTATGTCTAGCAGTGGACTGCGATAGGCTTATCATGAACTTCATTATTGTTTTAAAACTTGTTAAATCATAGAACCGATTGGATATAAAAGTTAAGCAATTATTATGAAACTTTTAAAACCACCAACCAGACCACACAACAACCACACAAGCTAGAATGTGTAAATATTCACAGTTTATTGAATAAAATAGTATTTTTCAAATAACACATTACTGTCTCTACAAGCCGTGTAAAGGTCACATCCATGGTGGTCTGACAATACGCCACGCTCCAATAATAATCCTCAATACACCATGCTCTAATAGAACAGACGTGTACATATTACATTAATTTATTTGGTTCAAAGCCATTCAATAATGGAGGCGTGGAGGGCATTACGTAGGTGTAGTCATGATGTGCCCAGTATACCTTTCAATGCAAAAACGGATTTTTATGCATCCTAATGCATCAGCTTGGTGTTGTCAGGGCTCAGCAGTTAGATATTCTATACTAATCCTTAGTGTTGATTTATGACAGTTCTCTCTTACGAAGTTATAGAAACCACCACCACCACTTATTACCACTTCCAGTCACTTCCACTATCGCAGATTAGAACTCGCACTTGCACGTGACGCAAATTATCAAAGTGCAATTTATTGGTAACGAGTAATTTTCTGCTAGCCCTATATAATGAAAGATTCGGAAGTCTGTTTATCTTAAGAAGTCTGTTTTAGGACAGGGATTTTTTTTTTAAAAAGACAACTCCTCTATTAGGAATAATACCTGTGCTGCGGGGGGCTTTTCAAACATTAAATCAACTTACACAGGGCACAAGCACGGGATGTCGATAAGAAGTAGTATTAGTTCTCCAAGTATCCATACAAATAATTTTATCAAAGCATAGCAGTTTTATATTAAGTAGTTATAGCGTGATTTAGTTAAAAACATCATCACAAACTTTTTTATTTTATTTTTCTTTTAGTGTAATGGAATCTAGACTTGTCAAAGCCACAAGTACTTTACCTTCACGATCTATTAAAATTTCAGCGCTACAAGTACTCTATAATGACATAGTTACAATCGTGTAATTGCATACGAGTTGGCGGTCGCAGTTGAATGTACGTATTATTAGAGCAGACCTTATTTTAAAGATCATTTTAAGAAGCATTTGGAAGCCTACCCGCGTGAAATAGGGGACGGTTCCTACACAAGAAAGAAGGCACATATGATGATCAAAAACGTGGAGGAAGAATACTGAGCAAAGGCTGGTTATTTAAAAGTTCTAAGAAGGAATATTTTTGTACAGTTTCGAGAAAAGCAGATTCTTGGGCCTTGGGCTTTAGCTTTCACGTAGAGTTATAAGTCTCTTTGAATAAAATTACTAATAATTCGATGCTTTTGCTTTTTTGATACTTTGTTTATTAGGTTTGGCTTCTCTTAGAATAGCGGGATCTCAGCTGCACTCTGTTATCTGTATCTGTCTGTAAAGTAGAATAACTTAAATTCTATTTCTTAGTTACATCTTTTTCTTATCATTGCTTGGACTAATATAAAAATAAAATATTTTTAGTCAATAGGTATAATTTTGCCACGTTAAAATTTCATTTTTAGTTGAAGATCATCCTTTTACTTTAATGCTTCGCTGTGAACGTATGATATGAACGAGCTGGATTTAAACGCAAATACGTTTTGAAAATAAATGTCTTTCGTTAAATTAAAGGGAAGTTTTAAAGCTCAGCCACAGTATTGGCTCTAATAAATGTATCATGTGAATTATATGATAATAAGTAGTTAAAAATCAAAGGATATGCAATATACTGTATATCTCATCTTCCACATCATAAGCATTATTAAGTAATTTTATAATCTCTCAGGATCGAAACTTTTTGCTTGCCTTTGATAAAAAAAAAGGTATTTTATCTTCTCTTCTATATCCATGACAACGTGAAAATTGAATGATAATCAGTTGAGTCTTAGGCGTAAAATCGTGTCAAACAAACAAACACATAAGGTCTTTTCTTGAATGTTGACAACCCAGTTGATAGCCAAACAAAAGTCAACAATTAAACATTGCTTTCATTTATGCTTCATTATCATATAATGTCTCTACTTTGCCATGTAAGTAGTTGAAACCTAAATCAAAAACATAATCTTCCTTTACGATATTGGCATTCTAGTTGCAGCACACTATTGCGAAATTACTCCATGAGAAAATGTTGAACTCTCTCACGCAGTTATTTAAATGAACAGATATTATAACAAGAAAAGTTTTTGTGCATACATATGTATGTATGTATAGTTTAAGCAGGCCTACATTTACAATCAATAAAACTTTATATCTGTATTTAGAATTAGCTGTTTACATATTAAATATTCAAGTTACTCCAACTGGTCATGGCTTTATATCAAATATCAATGGTCAATAAGTTAGAGAGGTCGGATTTCTAGGTAATAGACAGTTCGAGTTAAAGGTGAGTGACTCGGCCCTGCTTGAGCTATGCATTATGTAGAGGAACGGGTGCTATGTACCTCCAACACAAAAGGAAGAATCCTTCGATCGCGGCGCAACGATTGTTGTTGGGAACTTGTTAATATCTTAGTATTTTTTTTTTTTTTTTTTTATGCGATAGTGGGCAAACGAGCAGACGGGTCACCTGATGGTAAGTGACTACCGCCGCCCATGGACACCCGCAACTCAAGAGCCACAAGTGCGTTGCCGGCCTTTTAGGTAGAGGTACGCTCTCTTCTTGAAGGTTTGAAGGTCGTATCGGTTCGGAAATACGGCAGGCGACAATTTGTTCCATAAGCTGGTTGTGCGAGGCAAAAAGCTTCTGGAGAAGGGCACAGTGGTGGAGTGCCAATCGTCCAGGTGATGGGGATGGATATTTTGTCGTGTAGGACGATGGCGGAAACCAGCAGCCGGTATAAGTCCGAACAATTCCTCTGAACACTCCCCATGATACAAGCGATAGAGGATGCAGAGTGAAGCTACATCTCTACGCAACACCAAGGTGTCAAGTCGATCAGAAATATCTTGGCAGTCGATGATGCGAGTCGCTCTCCGTTGAATGCGGTCAAGAGGCAGAAGTTGGTACTGGGGTGCACCTGCATAGAGATGAGAACAGTATTCCATGTGTGGCCGAACCTGCGCCTTATAAAGTTGCAGGCGGTGGGCCGGAGTAAAATACTGTCTCGATCTGTTTAGCACACCAAGCTTCTTCGAGGCTAATATGGCCTTACTCTCTAAGTGACCGCGAAACTGGACTTCGCTTGATATATCGACGCCAAGGATTCCGATACTGGCTGATACAGTTAGGGAAGTGCTCTCAAATTGAGGTGATACGACCAATGGCATCTTTTTAGCGGTGAACGCGCAAACCTGTGTCTTCGTGGGGTTAAATTGGACTAGGTTAAGTCGACCCCAATCTGAAACTTTTGATAAAGAAGTTTCGATTTCAGACACAAGTTTGGATCGGCTTTCGATGACGTTTACCCGAGAAATGTTAGCGCGGCCGGTGTAAAGGGCCACTCGTGCTATCGTCTGCATAGCAATGGATGCTGCTAATCTGCAGCATGTCGTTGATATGCAGAAGAAACAGCGTGGGTGATAGCACACAACCTTGTGGGATACCAGAATTAACAGACTTGGAGTCGGAGCATGCACCGTCAACAACGACCTTGATGCTTCTGTCTGTAAGAAAACTGGTGAGCCAATTGCACAGTTTCTCGGGAAGCCCATAGGAAGGAAGCTTCGCAAGAAGCGCTTTGTGCCAGACCCGATCGAAGGCCTTCGCCACGTCCAAACTAACGGCCAACGCTTCCCCCTTGGTCTCGATCGCCTGTGCCCACCGGTGAGTCAAGTATACGAGAAGATCACCAGCTGAACGACCCTGACGGAAGCCGTATTGTCGATCATTAAGGAGCTGGTGGTCTTCTAAGTACCGGAGGAGCTGGCAGTTAACAATGGATTCCATTATCTTGGAGAACAAGGAGGTGATGGCTATCGGTCTGTAGTTGGACGGATCCGAGCGATCTCCTTTTTTAGGTATTGGGTGCACTAGAGCTGTCTTCCATGAGTTCGGGACTACGCCAAGAGAGTAGGAAAGCCGATAAAGGCGCGTTAAAACCGGTGCTAACTCTGGAGCACACGTCTTCAGCACGATAGGAGAGATTCTATCGGGCCCACTCGACTTATGAACGTCGAGGGAAAGAAGCGCTTTACGCACTGCCCTTTGTGTAAACCGGACTTCCGGCATGCGGGTCTCGCACTGCGGTATGGTCGGCGGTGCGTTTCCCCCGTCGTCCATGGTCGAGTTGGACGCAAAGAGTTTGCCCAGAAGATTTTTCTTTAGCGTCGTGGGCCAACGAATTATCTCCTATGCGCAGAGGTGGAAGGGATGGCTTACAAAAGTTCCCCTGGACAGCTTTGGCAAGAGACCAGAATGCACGAGTTCCGGAGGGGAGACTAACTAGTCTCTCGCCAATTCTGCCGATGTGAGCGGACTTCGCCCCAGCAATTACTCTTTTGAGGGACCTGGAGGCAAAGTTAAATTGCTTCTTTAATGTGCTGGTCTTTACATCCCGTGCTGTCGCTGCATTAGCCCATGCTTGGTAATATTCCTGCTTTCGGCGGGACGCCGCTTTGCAGGTTCGACCAAACCAAGTCTGGGACATGCCACCTGTGGGAATCAGGGAGAATGGAATGAAAAGTTCCATACCCTGAAGCACAACATCCGCGACAGAGTCAGCAACGACATTGGGATCATCCGGCGAGAAGCAAACCTGCCTCCATGGGTAGGATGCAAAGAATGTTCGCATTCCATCCCAGTCTGCTGACCTATAGTGCCATACGCGGCGACTGCCTGTAACTCGCGGCCGCAGCGAGTGAACGAGTGGCACCATACTCCTAATCAGGCAATGGTCCGAAGAGCCAAGAGGGGCCTCAACGGATACTTTGTAGCCGTCAGGATGTGAGGTCAGCAGAAGATCCAACAGTGAAGGCACGTGGCTTTCTGCATCTGGGATTCGCGTAGGCGTTGCTACCAGCTGCGTCAAGCCATATGCCAAGGCGAAATCGTGAACAGATCTTCCCGCATGATCGGTTTTGCGTGAACCAAGCCATTCGGCGTGATGGGCGTTAAAGTTGCCAAGAATCACGATCTCTGCGGATGGGACCTGGTGGAGCACTGAGTCTGTAGCCATTTGGACGTGGTCGATGAGTCGGTCCGTTTCGGCGTCACCGCTATGGGACCTGTAGAGGCATAGGTAGATGCGGGGATGGTCGTCGCAGTCTACACGTAGCCATAAGATGGAGAAGTCCCTACCTTCAAGATTGCCGAGGCGGCGAGAAGTGATATCATCTCTAACGTACACGCATACACCAGCCTTAGGAACAAAGGAGTGTTCCAGTGCGTACCCAGGGTAGCAGAGGTAGGATGTGTCCGCTGGAGATGATATCTGCGTCTCGGTTAAAAAGAGCAAGGCCGGCTTTGCTGTCTCAAGGTGGTGGTGGACAGTGTCGAGGTTCGAATGTAAGCCCCTGATATTACAAAAATCCACGGTAAACGTGACAGGGGGTGCCATGGTATGCCTTCTCTTGCCCCGAGCAGATTTTGAGAGCGCAGTTGAGCCCCCCCCCCCCAGAGTACGAGGGGCAGCCTGGGCGTCCACGCTCAGGCATAATCCGTACTGAGGGTGGACGTCCAGGGGGGATTCTCCAACGCTAGCGCTGGTACCCCCCTGGGGTATCCTTTTCGTTAACAGCGCTATCATTAGGGGGGTGGGGGATTTTGGGCCTCCGGAGACCTCACTCATTTCGGGGAAATGCAACGCAAGCGTTACTTCACAACCGGTTTTCTGTGAGGCCGTGGTATCGCACCGGTCGAGCCGGCCTATTCGTGCTTAAGCATGGCTCTACCACTACAATTACTTTATTCGTTACCTTCTTAGCTGAGCTTATCCGCTCTAGATGGTGTTCATTTATGTTTCCACGGTATGTAGAGGAACCCTCACTTACACTCATCATCAATCGAAAAAAATCCTTTCCCATTAATGCTTGCCTTTCAATATACGGTTATGATTAAGTTTTCGTATAACGACAATAGCCTTTTCCTTTATTACGTTAGTGGGACGAAATTATACCCGGCTAAATGTGGGGGTAGAATGCACTTCTCCCAACCCCTTGAGTGATACACGTTGAGTATATATATATAAACTTTTGTAACAAACGATCGAAATTAATTTACGTATGAAAGTTAATCTAGGCTAAAAGTAAAAATGGATGAAGTATATTTTCAGTCTAAATTGAATGATGTGAGGTCCAGGATGCAATTAGTTCTGTGCAACCACCAAAGTGGCTTAGAGTGCAAGAACATAACTTGTGAAAGAACTTGGGGAGTAACAATGCTTCAAATTCTTACACGACACGCATTCAAGGTCTTTGAGATCGTTGGAGAACTTGGCTTTAAAAATTCCGAAGCATTCTACGACTTTTATGGACAAGTCATTTACAGTGCAAGCTATAAGTTTGTGGAATGCATTGCCACTGTCCATCAGACAAGCACAAACTCTTGCTAGTTTTATAAAAAAACTGAAGGAGCATTTCCTGATGACCGATGGGGACTGATGCCCGGAATCTTGTGTTTCTTGCCTATCTCTAATTTTTATATAATATGTATAATTGTAATAATTTATGTACATTTGTGTTTATTTATATGTTTGTATCTAATAATAGTTCTAATTAGTTCAAACTCAGGGAACTTCGATGTGCAAATTGCAACTTCTCTCATCTCATTATTAATGTCCCTTTCCATCCATTGGTTGCCTGGAAGAGATCGCTAATCGCGATAAGGCCGCCATTTGTACAACTTTTATATTTTATTTTATTAATATCACCATTCTAACTTTAGCTTATAAGACTTATAGCAATGTGTACAAACTGTTCTACTATTATGTTTTATTTTTTGTTTGTTGTACAATAAAGAGTTATCAACCAATCAATCAATCAATCAACAATGTATTAAACTAAGTGTCTCAGAGCTGAGCAGAAAAAATTGTACGTAGTGAAGTACCGTATAAACAATCTGATCTTACTGATACATATTACAAAAGGCCTTAGGTTATGGCAGTTGCTTTCCACTATACCCAGATGTATACTTGCTTGATATCTTAGTGATATAATTTGTTATCACAACATAAAATGAATAGACCTGAATTTTATATTTGTATAGGGGCAAACGAGCAGACAGGTTATCTGATGGTAAATGACTACTGATGCCGACGTCCATGAACACTTGCAACTCAAGAGTCAGGAGTGCTTTGGAAGTCTTTAAAGGTGGTTTGGCAACCAAATTCTCATTGACAAAATGTGTGTATTTCTACACCAAAGAAAACATACAAATCTATCGTTTAGGGTACAAGCATGAGCGTGTGTATGAATGGATGGATTTTCTTACTGCTTGAATCAGAAGACAAAATAGTGTTCTTTTTAATATTCATAATGTATGTTGCTATCTTACTACATGATATTAAGACTTCAACTAAGAATATAATCACAAAGAGAATCTTATAATTCTTCGATAAGAACATACCTAAAGAAGAGTGGGTTTTGTACATGTGATTGTCATTGAATGTGAAGTGGGTGGTATTATCCAGCCACTAGCCAAGGTCAAGCCATTTTCGAGTTTTGAACTCAGCAACATATTAAGTCATTCATTTTTATTTAGTTATATATATTCTACATCCGTGTTACAAGCAATCGGTATACTATCAGTACAAGCCCAATTCTGAAAAATTGTACATACACGCGCCTGCATCCCCCAGTTCTCCTAATTTAGTTCTCCTGTTTTTTTTACTAACTGTAAGCTGTTAACTGTAAACCTTATTAGTTGTCTCAATTTAGGACAAAAACCTTTCACAGCAGGCCAGGTTTTCCACGCAAAATTATTTTATTTTTTATATTTATATATTTTTTTATTTTATATAAATAGCTGACGGATTACTTGCAATTTTTCGTTGGCAGTTTAATAAAATACGTTTGCTTGTTTGTAAGCCATTTTCATTAACTTTAGCTAAATTTAATAAACTTAGCGTTTTTCTACACTTAAAATTAGTTGAGAAGGATTTGGAAGTAATAATCATTTCCATTGAAATATACATATTTGATTGTCACATCTCACTCACGGCTGCATGGTCCTAAACAAGGCAGAGCCTGTACTTATCATGCATTTCTAAGTAATCTTCTAAATAAATTCATAGAGCGGAAGAGTTACTGTTTGTTTATTTGTTCGTTTAAATGCGATAGTCTTTGGAAGTATCAGACGAATTCGAATGTTTTTTTTTTTATATTGCATTTATAATCAAGTATCTATATGTTTATTTATTCAGAGATGCAGTGAAATAGCTATGCCTTATATTTTAAGTTACAAATACAATGTAAACTCTTTAGAACGAAACTCAAGGGACTGAGCATTTTTTGTCGTTATAGAGAGTTATCGTTAAATGGAGTGAACAAAAAAACAACCAAATTAACAAGAATTTTTAATATGTATGTCTTAGATAATAAATGCTTATAAATTATTGTTTACACATATAGTCTGATAACTTTGTTTGACGTTTTTTGCTATGCCAGTACTACTTGTTTTGTATTATTTTATGTATTCTATTCATATCTAGATATGTGGTGGAATCGTCTTTATTAAACAACAAATTTTTTTCTACCAACTAGCTTACTTAGCGGCATCTAGGGCTTGTTGAATTGTTGGTGGTGATTCGGCTTTGTCCGCTTGATCATCTTCTTGATCTTGATTAACGGGTGTTTCCTGACTTTTTGACACTAAATCAACAATTGTTCATCTGTAAGTGTACCAGTTGTGGCTACATCCTCATCTATATTTTCGTACGATTGTAGATCTTCGTTAAAATTGTTTGGTATGTTGAACTGGCTTTGGCTGAACGTAATTTGGTGACGGTGCTTAAATTTTCCGAGCCAACCTTCAGATGCTTTAAAGTCAATTATGCTAAGTTGGTTGGCAGACTTTTCAGCCTTAGCTTTTACAATTGGCCCCGAGATGGGTACATTATTCTGGCGCTGATTGTTAAACCATGACAACATTGCCTGATCTAAGTCTTCGAATTTTGGCTTTCTTAATTTTTTCGAAGAGTTTCCTTCCAGCGCCGCCTGTAGAATTGTTTTTTGGTTTTTCCAAATGGTAGCAACAGTGGATTGACTTAGTTCAAAACGCTTTCCAACGTCACTTTTCTTTTCTCCTTTTTCAATCGCACTTATCACACAAACTTTTTCGTCAACACTAATCGCTTTTAAAAGTGACTGAGACTCTAGTATATAGGGGCCAAATAAGTCCTTCTTCAATATCTAAAATATACAGACATCGGCCTGTCACAACTTTATTATATGAATAGATTACATGGAGTCTTTTGTTGTCACTTTAATGAAATACGCTTGTTTGGTTTGTAAGGCATTTTAATGAGATAAGAATTTAATAAATTTAGCGTTGTTCCAACAGTGAAAATTTGTTTTAAGAGTACTCGGAATTAAATTAATATTTATTATAATCATAATATATAGACATCTTTGATTGATTGCGTTGAGTATAATATAATAATAACTTGACACATATCACACGGCCGTCTGGTCCCAAAGTAGACAGAGCCTGTACTTAATTTTAACTAGACTGCTGATAACTTATTTATATATTACTATTAATGTTTTATATTGAAATTGATAGAGATTTTTTTGTTTGTTTAAACGCGCTTATTTCTGAAACTTTCAGACAAATATCAATTATGTATTGTTTAGAGTAAACGACCGGTGCGATACCACGGCCTCACAGAAAACCGGTTGTGAAGTAACGCTTGCGTTGCATTTCCAAGAAATGAGTGAGGTTTCCGGAGACCCAACGGAACCTTTAAGGGTCATAAGGGGGAGGAGGAATCTGAGCTGACCGAGTTTTCAGTGAGGTTGTTGAATTACTTCCGTCGTGTCGACACGAACGGTGCAGAACATAGTGGAAGAGTCATCTCATACTATGTTCTGCACTAGAGACCTTCGTTCTGGCTTGTTTGTATGCTAAGACCCTCTCTCTGGACCATTTTCTGCATATTTGAGCACTAGGTTGCGAGTGGTTCTTCTCCCTCAAGTTTTGTTCGGGATGTTTAAAGTTATTTTGATAGGGTCGCCATACTCGTCTCATCGTCTTCAATAAATGTCTTTAAAAAAAGAAAAAATCTCATACAACTCATATGTGAACCTTGACATGAAATCTCATTTTATCTTTTAACATTTTATTATGAGAAAGAATGGGATCGTGATTTGGTTAAAATTTAAAATTACATTATGCAATATTACGTTTCAAAATTGTCTGCCTATCTTGTGGTCAGAAATCCAGAATGTAATATTTTTTAACTTCTCATTTAAATACAATTTATAGAAGTATGCTACATTATTCGATTTTATGTGAATTATTTAATAAGACAGGAGTCAGCACAGTCATTAAGATAATGAAAAGGTAAGTAAAGTAGTAGCTATATCTGACAAACGCTGAGAGTAAGTCTGTCATCATCCTAACTCAAACATAGTTTCAGATAAAAACATCTGGATCACAGTTGATTTGAGCCTTATATGGGCTAGCCCTGGATATTTGTTCGTACTCATCATGAGAGAAACATGTTAGGTTTATGTAGGTTCGAAATGAAAACTTACTTTGAAGTGAAAGCTTAGGTCTATATTTAGTATTAGTGCCCAGCCCAGGTATTAGTATTAGTGACTTGTCGTTAGATTTATCCTTGATTCATATTAGCAGGTATAAAACGTAATTGTCGTAATGGCGTTCTTTCAAGCAAAAGTTTATAAGTAGATAAAGATTATCCAGAACTTAACTTTTTTTCTTTAACTTACACAAAACTTACGATGCATATTTCTTTTCATTCGTTTATATATTGATATTACTACTAAATATAAAGGACGTTCAAATAAATAACACCGGCTCGATAGTTTCGGCCTCCAAACGAATCAGTATTCAGAACGTGTCTAACATTTGCTATATCTGAAAATCTAGACACCCAATAAACAGATAGCAGAAGAAAGTATTACGTGTTCATGTCGATACTTGCGGTTGCTACTCGTAGCTGATGAGTAATCCTAATCCTAAAAATATAATATTTATACATTCACCTCCTACCATCATAAATGCGAAAGTTACATTGTATGTTTGTTACTCATTCAAGCCAGAACGGTTACACTTATCTGGATGAAAGGCACAGAGTCAGATTATAGTCTCGAATAGGACATATCTATGACGAAGAGTGCTGAGTGTTGTGTGCTGTATCGAACATAATCAAATATGCAAAAAAAGTTCTCAGTAGAGGATAGGAAAGTATTTGTGTTTAAAAACTGGGATCGTCAAAATAACTAAATACACACTCACAGACACTTGCGGCGCGAATTGCGACTCGATTTTCCGGTAAGCGGCGAAAACGATTGTACACGAGCGGAGTGGCGGGCAGAAACTAGTATCAGATGTTTTTTATTTAACGTTAACAAATAAGGTCGACGCTGACATGTGTTGTCTGTACTTTGTAAAGATCTCATTTCTTACACCTTCTTTTCTTCATGCTTTTCCCAATGGCTATGTTATAAAACACAAAAAGTGTTTCTATCTTGTCCTTTATAGACTTAAAAACCACCCAATCGATGTGCCTAAAACCGGTTTAATTAAAACGGCATTAATACGAAGATCGTCCACTAAAACAATGCATTAGGGACATTTCTGGTTTTAGGGTAACCGCTAGTATCCTATAGAAATTTATTAACTTATAGTTGATTATTCGTCGAACATAAAAGTTTATAATGGTATACAAACATGTAAGTTGACTGATGCCACAGGACCAGCGATAGAATGCATATAAATAAAACATACATACATATATAGCCGCGTGGTTCTCGGTGGAGTAGAATAAAGCCACCCCGTAGCTTCTTACAAACAGAAATAGGGGCTGACCTCGCGCTCACAGCGCTTGTGCGCGCTATGCTCGGGAGTGAGAAGTCATGGGATGCAGTGGTAACCTTCTGTGAAACAATTATGTCACAAAAGCAGGCTGCGGAAATGGGAAACACTCCCCATCCACAGACGACGCACCGAACGTCGGAGGGCTGACAATGCCCAACTCCGGCTTTCGTAAATGGACCCGAGGGCGGTGAACTGAACCCCAGGTTCACCGACCCGATCGCTTATCGGGACCGAGGATCACTTAAGGAATGATGGTGGGGGAGAGGCATAATCCTCTACCCCCTTCAAATCAAGATGGGATCCACTCCGGTGGACGGTCACCTGGTGGTCGCGGAAGAATGTCGTGTTCCCGCGGCCCTCGACAGTAGGTGCGAGGAAGGAACACCGTGGCGGTTTTAGCCGGTCAAGTCGGGCACACCCCTCCGCCAATTACCCCGGCGGAGGATAGTTCATGAGGATATCCTCACGTAAAAAAAAAGGTGTCATAAACGGCGACTAAGCTATTGGACTGTTATCTTTCAGACAGTTTTTACTATACCCACGGGCAGATATGCGGTGGCCTATTTATAACACTCAGAGGAACACCGGTTTTGTGTTTACGAGAATAGGTACTAATGAAATGAAACTGTTATAAATTTTGCAATTCCCAGCCAATATTCGGACATTATTGGATTCAGCAATTAGTTTATAATATCTGCAATCTGCCCGGTAATTAAGGTATTTTACGGGCTATTGCGGGAATTACCATTTCAAAGTAAATAAATGGTTCACCGTTGTACTTCACGGAATCCGATTGCCTTTAAAACTAGCAGTAATAAATTAAGTGCGATTACAGTTCAGTGGGTAACCTAGACATCTTGTTTAGAGTTTCAACAAAATGTAAATAAATTATGTATTCAAATAGTAACGAAATACACAAAAGACATTACTTTTTATTCTTTAACTTTATCATTCATTCATTTTATAGTTGTAACAAAGTACGTTTTATTCAGTGAAACTGATCTTGTTCGTAACATACAGGTTGTTTCAGAAAATTGTGGTCATGTGTAGGGCAATAACCTAAATTGCTGACAGTTTAAAAAAAATGATTTTTAATACAAAATCTTATAGTGAAACTGACAACTGATAACTAAAATATATCTATAAAGCAATCGAAGAGATCTGACATGAAATAAACTATAGGTATCAAATAGCTAGGATGTTTGGAAAGTGGCGATGAAGACGAATGTAAGTACCACGCCTATCGAAGAGAAACCTATTCATTCTATTTTTGAAGGATCCAAGATTGTAGATCTCTAGGAAAATAGACGCAGGCAGTCCATTCCTTGGTGACTTCAACCAAAAAGGAGCTGTCAAAGCGTTTGGTTCGGCTTTTATTGGAACGTTTTAGATTTTTATTGTCGGTGGCATATCCAGCATCTTCTTTTGTTTTTATTTGATGATTTAATTATTTGTCCTCTTACTCTAATGTCCTTTCTGTAATCGTACTTCTCTCTAAACTAATAAAAGTAATACAATTACAGCTTATCTAAATACGTGAGAGACTGGTGCATATGCCTGTATGATAGATTACTAGTCTCTACAGATTCCGGACAATTGGGTTCAGGTAAGTAACATTTTATTAATCAGTCGTTTATTTTGATGGCTTAAGGGATTAAATTTGATGATAGAATGCTGCTTAAGAATTATTACTTACTTGTTTTAAATTAATTTTATATAAACTAACTTTAATTAACGACTCTAATAATAAATTACTTGTTTTAACTGTGTCGTTCACTCATAGTACGCAGACTACATACTTCAAAGTCGTATACCTAGATTTATTTCCCCTTTATCATGAAGGCTCACAAACTTTAATTCTACAGCCAGAACAATGATCCATTACATCAATTCAACCTTCACTATTACTCAGACTGTTTTGAATTATTGAATGAATTAACTTCCTCTGGAAAGTGATTTCAGGAGCTTATATAATATTAATGGGAATTCTAAACAGATTCCCTCTCGTCCACTTTGCTTGTTAAGCTAAGGTAGGTTCGCGGTTTTGTGTACCTTTGAAAATGTATTGTTTGTAATGTATGTTTTATACTCAATAATTTACTAACTGTTGTATCTACATATATTACAAAATTTTGAAGATGTCATTGTATTGTGTTTTACTTAAAGACGTACAATATATATGTATATACATATATATACGAGCAGGCTGAAGTGGCAATGGGCTGGCCATATTAGCCGCAGAACCGACGACCGTTGGGGAAAACGAGTTCTTGAGTGGAGACCGCGTCTCGGCAAACGTAGCGTAGGACGCCACAAGCCAGGTGGAGTGAAGATTTGCGCAAGATGGCTGGCAGGAGCTGGATGCGAGAAGCCGAAAATAGATCGAAGTGGCGTGCAATGGGAGAGGCCTATGTCCAGCAGTGGATTGCGATAGGCTGATGATGATGATGATGATGATAGAAAGTAGTTTAGAAAATAAACTTTTAATGATTTCAAGGCTCTGGGCAACGGAGACAAAACTGTTATTCAATTTCCACTAAAAGGGATACCAAGGATAATACTAAATACTAAATGCAAAAAGAAGCTTGAATGGGAATATACGGGTCAATGCTCAGGTGACATAACATATACTAATAAAATAATGTGAAAATAACCTAACTGAACAAATTTTGATTTAATATCGTATGTGGATGCTTCGAAGGGAATATTCAAATTAAAATTATTTATTTGCTTCTAACGAAGTAATACAGAATGTGGTGTTACAATATTAATAAATAAAACATGCCCATTTAGCGTCACAAATGATATGCATATTTTACATTTGTAACATTTGACTTTACTTACCTATGTTAGGACTATTTTAATTATTTATATTATACACAAAATCTGAATAATATTTAATATCTATTCAGATTTGATGTATTAATAATATTTATTTACACCATCAAACCAGGGTAAACAATCACAAAATATATCACAGTACAATCGCTGACAAGCAGCCTTGTCCTCTAGTGTCTATCTAATATTTTCTATTGGCAAAGGTTTACGTCACCGTTTGACACTCAACTTACAAACCTGTTATTGACACTAGTGTATTTGTATTAAAACATTTCCTTGGATATTTAAGTAGCACCTGAATGAGACGTGCGTGTACGCTGTACGCAAGAATTATCAGTAGTACGTTACGTACAAGTTTGTAGTAGTAATAACTAGAAAGAAAAATTGTATACATGTTGCTGCATGCGGCTGAACCGATTTTTATTTAACATTCAGCCTGCAAGCGTGGTTATAGGATTATATATGATTTGGATCAAGACAAATTGATCTTATTCGTCCCCTCTTGTTTCGTGCAGTCTCTGTATATATTATATATAATTAGTCGAATAGTTTCATTCAAAATCATATTTTATGAATTGGAGAAAGTTATCAATTATGGCATTACAACAATATTGATTGGAAAAAATGAACAACTAGTACAAAATAATGTGCTCATAAATTTTTAGTGTAAACAGTATAATATATATGCATACAAACACGCAAATTGTGTTCATTTTGTATACGAATATGTAGGATAAACAATTAAATATATGCAAAAAGGTATTATCTCATACATATTACTAGACAAAATCTAAACGTTATTTGTAACTGTGTTTTGTGTACGTTGAATAATTTCACAAACTTTACAATGGTGTTATTATGTTGTTACAAATATTAAGAAGTAAATATCTATGTATAATATTTCAGACATGTATCTCATAGAAGGTTGTCTGATCCCAAACTAAATAGAGCTTGTGCTACGGTAACCACATTGCTGACAAATAAATATACTTTTAAGAATACAACACTGCTCCGGCTGGTCCGTTCTGCTTGCCATCCTATGAAAAAGAGCTATAGCCGCACCTTAGCGCGGCCTTTAAGCCCTGATATAGGATGATGTCTGACGTCACTTGTGTTTTATTATACTTGTGTTATACTTGTGTTATACTTGTGTTATATTATTACACTGTTCTATATTTATAGTTTGCTTCTATTAATAGTAATAATATTTTATAGACAACAGCGTTTATAGGCAACAGCGCTATCTATGTAGAGTAGCTTATACTACATACGTACAAAAAGCTAGGGTACTAGCAAGACCTATCACAATTGCAATTAAAGCAACACGAAAATGACATTGTACGAGTATTACAAAGACGGTATTACCGCCCTTCGGCGCCGCACGGCATTAAAAGCAAGCAACCTGTTTACAATTTATTGCTATCGGTAGATACCGTCACAATAATTGGACGCAAAAGAAATATAAATGCAAAAATTACGACTGTAGCCACGAGTTATATTAATTAAATGTCTTAATGGTGAACTATATTAAAGAGCTATTAGTGGCAACCCTGAGGGCTTTAGGCTGGCTACAAATGAAAGACTGTTGATTCGGTCTTTGTGTAAGTTATTGAATTGTACTTAAAAATATAATAAGGTTTTGTTTGAATACTTTCTTCATTTGCAGATAAGCCAGTTTTTTATTCAGGCAGAGTATATTATATTTTGTATGTATTCTAGCAAGCTTTTGCGCGGCTTAGTCTGATTAACGTGCCCAGTTGACAGCAAAAGGCTTGCAATATCACTTTAGTGCCATTGTTCGTATCACCTCAATTTGAGAGCACTTCCCTAACTACATCAGCCAGTATCAAAATCCTTGGCGTCGATATATCAAGCGAAGTCCAGTTTCGCGGTCACTTAGAGAGTAAGGCCATATTAGCCTCGAAGAAGCTTGGTGTGCTAAACAGATCGAGACAGTATTTTACTTCGGCCCACCGCCTGCAACTTTGTAAGGGGCAGTTTCGGCCGCACATGGAATAATGCTCTAATCTCTATGCAGATGCACCCCAGTACCAGCTTCTCCCTCTTGACCGCATTCAACGGAGAGCCACTCGCATAATCGACTGCCAAGATATTTCTGATCGGCTTGACACCTTGGTGTTGCGTAGAGATGTAGCTTCACTCTGCATCCTCTATCGCTTGTATCATGGTGAGTGTTCATTTAATTGTTTGGACTTATACCGGCTGCAGGTTTCCGCCATCGTCCTAAGCGACAAAATATCCATCCACATCACTTGAACGATTGGCACTCCACCACTGTGCGCTTCTCCAGAAGCTTTTTGCCTCGCACAACCAGCTTATGCAACAAATGAACTGACACTGAAAGTCGCATTTAAAAAGGTATTTTTGTATTGAATAGAGTATTTACATAGGTTTAATATAGGACAAAACATCACGCTATGACTCCTAGAGGTGTAGTTGTGAACATAAACGCAGTTGAAATTGAGAGGAATGGCTAGTAACTATTTAAAAAACAAAAAGATTGAGACTTTGTAATCACTTTGCAACCTTAACAAATGGCTGCAAAACAATAAATAAAATTTATATAACGAATATATATATATTCGTCTAAAAAATTCTTCTAAATTTCTGCTGTGATACAGATAATTTTATATAGATTAATAATAGAACTAATCGGGCACGAGATAAAACTGAATATGTATTTCATAGAATTAAGTCACAAATTGCTGATGTCAGATGTAAACTTTAAGTGTTGTAATAAATTGCATCGTTTCACCGATTGTTGTAAATAAATTTGATCGATTTGATAGATAGTGACAGCCCAATTCAACTTTATTAACGATATATCATGTCTGGGACCGATAATCGATTAGACACGTGGTTGTAGGCTTGTCGAAGTTTATCTTGAGGGCATTCCTAAAGTACTTCAAAAGCAATTTATCTAGATATTTTTAATTTAATAGTTATATACCAATTATTATTAAATTAATACGGCGGAGGCTATTAGGGTACGGCATTTGCATAATTTTTGGAAGTTATCTCCTAGTTTTATAGTGAAAACTACTCTTGAAGCCATTTTTAGAGAGACACCGGTTGAAGACTAAGAGGTAAGGTTACCATTTTTAATGAACACATTTATGACTACTTGGCATTTTCGATTAAACATTTACAAACATTTAAAGGCGTTGCTCTTATGTCTTTTAATTATTAAAATCCAGGAATCTTTCAGGGTAGAGTGACAAGCTTTCTCTTGGATAGGGGTAGGTGTACCATTCTTCATGGTTACTTTCGAGATAGAAGACAAATTCTCGATGGCACAAGTACACTACGTGAAACCTTTGTTATATAGTTTTGCATTTTAATGTGTCGTGTTTATTGTCACAGGAGTTACACTTTTATCAGTAATATCGACAATTCGTTGTGATTTGCGACATATTAATCAGTTTTGCCCTGTACTTCAAACTAAACTTTTCCAGTAAGTTATTTAAGCGAGGACGTTTACGTTACCTCTGCGTGTAGCAGTGTAACTATTCAGTGCCACACTGCTACACGCTAGATTTTATTTTAAAATTCTATTGGGACAGGCCTATGTATAAAAAACAAAGGGTTAATTAAATATGTTATGTTTTTAAAGTGTATGTTCATGTGTAGATATGTATGTGTGATTATTCTTTGTCACTCCTATATTAAACGACTTTGTGGACTTGTAAACATTCTTATATATTTCTAATTACATACATATTATGGATATCCCGGGTCTTTTAAGCGGGGCGTGAAAAAGCAGGCCAGGCTGCCATAGTGTGGGTCACCATGCTGCATTGACTTGCAATGAGGATAGTGACCACAACTTCTAGAATCCACTCGTATATATTATATACTTATATATCTATACATATATACTTACTATATATATATACTTATATATCTTCAAATGTTAATCAAAGATCCGAACCAAAAGTCCCTCCACCAAGTTGCCCACTACTTTGGATGCACAAATTGATGCTCTCGGCGGAGTTTCGCTATTAAAAGCACCCTATGTGGTTTTGTAACTCTAATGTGTGTTTTGGACTTGATGATGAACGGTTCAGCAGACTAAAAGTGAAATTCTTACATAAATACACTCAATCCTATAATCCAGTGGGGTCAGACAGAGGCGTCGCCCACTTTTTGCAAACATAATTTAGTCCCGCCTACGTAATAAGGGCTTCCCGGCTCTCAATGACTGTATATACTGTCGACGATATAGCAGTCCTAAACCTTAGGACTCCTCCTCCTTTCCTTCTCCTTTTAGATCCTTTTGCGACACCCACGGGAAGAGATGGGGTGGAGAACCACACACCTAAATTGTGAAAGGATGATACGGTGAAATACTTACATTATAAAATATGTTTCATGCGCTTTACTCACTGTAAGAGATCTTAAATACATTGTATTTTATTTACATCAAGCAACAAATGACTACTATAGAACAAGAAACATTTACTACAATCGAAGAACAATACGTTATTTATGCATGTCTCCATGCCGGTGCTCATACAATATGTTTCTCACGATCTTGCATCAAAGTAAAAAAAAAAACAGTGGTATGACATTAAAAGCATTGTAGTTAAAAGTCCAATAGTATAATTTAAACTTTGTTAAAACGGTACCACCCACTTTAATTAAAAATGTCGTAACCACCATTAAACATATTTGAACGAATTCGTTCCTTAGTAGTATGAAACGTCTCACAAAAGAGTGAGGTGAGGATTGAATTGTTTGTTGAAGTACAAGAATTATTGACATTTTGCATCGTTGCAATTCATTCTCGCTCGTTTTGATATATCTTAATGTTATTCCTCACGATAATATATACCTTAACTAATAGTGATACAGATGATTTTCGTTTGGAAATGCTTGTGACTTAGTGTTCCTTTTTTAAATAGCCATGCCACCCATTTTCTCGTCAATGAACAGGCGCCGGCGACCAGTTTGACCAGTTAGTAGTGTTCTTAGATTTTACAATTTTGGAAGAGTAGGTATGTTTCGAAGACATTTTTACAATATTTGTTTTTATTTAATTAATCTTAAAATTACATAAGTGTATAGTGTATGTACTTTAATAACGTGTGCGTCTTTAAGATAAGGCTTACCTCCAGCTCAGCCGTATGTTGTCACATTACTGATTAACTTTTCGCGAGTATTTGTGTATGTAAGTATAATGTGGTTGTAGAAGGCCTAATTTTTCTCGATATATGAGGTTTAATTCAAATCGACTTAATAGTGGCATAGTGTTCATACATTTCGAGATAACGTAAGCCTAAAAATAAATAGAGAAAATGTTAATAATACAGTCAGTTTATATTATATTTTTTTAGTTATAAGTCTGAAAATATAATAAAGTCGTCAATATTCAGCAATCAACACTGTCATAGACTGAACACTGGCAGGATAACAGACTTCACACAAATAAAGTCTTTCTGCTCATTACCGCGTTCAGTGTGATCACGGAGTAAATTGGTAAAATATTCGTAATTAGCGTCACAGTCAAGAGAAAACCAATCGTTTATCATTTGCCCGCATTTATACGACACGTTTTACAAATTTCCTCATTTACCGTTAGAAGCCATGAACACCGGTAGACAAACAATGCTTGCTTTGTATTGCCGCGTGAGCGAGGGTACCAAAAGCACTCACACCTCTCGTCTTTCCCCTCCTCTCTTCCACCTCTCCATTCTCCTCTCCTCTTAACCCCCCCCCCCCAACCCCTGAACACATGCATGCATTGCATGTGACCATTGATGGCGGTTGTCACTTACAATACCTCTGTTCGTCTGTCCCTTATATTATACAAAAACTTTCATTTCATTAATATTTTGATAATCTGGCATTAATGAAATATAATTTGATTAAACAACAAAAATGGGGGTAAAGTAAAGTTCAATAATGCCATATGCTTAATTATGTTTGAATATTTTATTTATGGTTTAGCAACCTGCAAAAGGGTGACCTGATGGACACTTACTTACACAAAACACATCTTAATTTAAAAGTACTGTTTCTAATATTTGCTGAAATATTGCGAAGCATCGCGCGTATGTGTGAGTTCTCCCTTACACCTTTCACTTCCTATACATTATTTTTTCTAAATATACGACGACGTCGTCATACTTTGATGCTTTATCACGAAAAAACACTCGGTTCTCTAAGCCTATGGAGGAATAGGAATTTATTGTTTTATAGTGTTGTTACATTTAGATTATGTCATTTATAGTGAATTAAATACGTACGTGCTGTGTAAATATGGCAGATCAAATAAATGAAATAGATTCAATATTTATTCGTTATTTCTGTGTAAGGATTTTGTTCAAATTAGTATGAAATATGATGACACCCTCGTGGCCCGCCTAGAGAGAATGGGTCCAGTGACAAATTTGAAAGAAACGTGCCTCTTTATTCTTAAGTGTTTTCTTTGTCAAATATAGTGGTGTATGAAAGCTTTCTGTGTGTTTTTTTTTTTATGATAATGCATTGCGTTTATTTTTAAATGAAACTATATTTAGTTATTGCACTGTTTATGTTTTTTTGCTCTACGTCCTTGAAGCAAAGTACACATTAAAAGAATGTTGCTAGTAGCGGTAATTAGAAGCATTCTTCAGGCACCTGATTATTTCGGGAAACAATATTAATTCTTGAGGTGAATCTTTTACACACATTTTTGAGAAAATTTAGAGACATGACATTTTGGTAGTTAGTTAGTTTAGGTTTATATGTACATATATTGATAAACGGGAGAAAGGATTAGTAAACAATACATGTTACAAATTAAAAATAAACATATAAACGTTAAAAAACTACGTCATGTCACACGCGTTTAGTATACAATTAACATTTTATGGTACGAAAGTCTTTACAATCACAGTGCAGGTTATACGTGCTACTTAAATAAATTGCCGTTGAAATACGACCTCAAGGCGAAGTCTAGTCCAATTTAATTAATAATTTGTCATATGTTCCAAGGTTAAATTAGAAAGGACTAAGAATTAGTGAAAAACATTTTTAAACGATTAAAAAAAAGGAGGAGAATCTGAATTAGAATACCAATTTTTTTGTTTTCATGTTCTGTTTTCAAAAAATGAGTAATGCTAAAACCGCACGGCTACCTGGTCTCTTCCCGCGGGAGTCGCAAAATGTGACTAAAAGATAGGACTGGCACTGATAGATAATATCAGTGAGTAGACGGCAATAGACCTGAGACGCTTCTGCTTACCATTCGACGATACAGGGTCAGAGTATGTATGTACATACGTATGTGTACATATTATTATACTATTATCAGTGTTAGAAGTCACTGGTGACTCAAAATAAAAACTTTTTATGTTGAAAAGGTTTAACGTTTAAAACGCGAGGTTTAATTTGAAGAGAATATTTCAACAATTACTATTTTATATCGTTATATAATTGAGAAATGAAAAATACAGATTATTACAATTTGACATAACTAAAGCGCCTTTAAATCCGTTGATACTTTTAATAAAGTGATTGCTTTTTTATTCATATTTCTTCGTATCCAAGCTCAAAAACTCCACGAAATTCCTTTTTATTTCCGCCGTCGGTCGGCTTACTTAATGTTAAGCGATCAACAGATATCGTTAAATATCTGTTGATCGCAGCATCTGTCCCTCTGGTAAAGATTGTATTAATAATACGAAACGAGATCAATTAAGCGACGTTATTTAATTTCAATATCATGATTAGTTTGTTTATGGTTATTGGTGATACCTGCTTAGCATAGCGTTTTAAATTAAGAAGATGTCCAGTAGATTCTGCACAATACTTTTAAACTTTTGTCCTCCAAAGTTTTATATACAAAGTTTTATTTCGATACGACAATTTTGAGGTCACATGCATGTCGTGGAATAACCCGGAATTTAATATGCTTAAAGCATTGATAAATGATAAATGATCTTTATTTTGTAAATTGGCTATAACAACACTTTTACATGTCAATATATATTTTTTTGCCAGTTTAAGCTAGATGAGGCCGGTGTTTCCTAGCTGACTACCCTGAGAAGAAACACCGAAAAATTGAGGCTATAGATGCATGGTATTACGTCAATATACAAAGAATGCCAATATTATTAGAAGTAGGTTAACAATGATTTGATTACATCAATAAAAGAGCTGGGAAAAGGCGTGAGTTATTATAAGTATATATAAATTACACACATACACGGAACACATTGTCGCGTCACCACGCACTTTTGGCTTAACCTAATAGAATAATAAATCTAATAAAAAGAGTGTTAAAATACCAGATCTATGTAAAAATCTCGAAGATACTTGATCCAAACATTTTTGCATTGAAATAAGCTGCAGGTTACATGACCCACACATATCAAAGCGCGGCTATACACTACTTAAATGTGAAGAAGTCATAGGTGAGTGAAATAATAGCTTTATATAATTTTCCCTTTTAACACTGACCGTTTTTCCATATCTAAATAACTATGAATTTATCTTCATTGACTGTTATTAACTTAAAATGGCTGTTTATTTGACAAACTTTACTTTTAATTTTATTGTATGTTTAAGACACAGAATTAGAAATTTTATTTAAGAAAATAATAAATCGTTATTGATATGTATTAGGAAGTTATTCAGGAATTTATTTGATAAACAAGATGGGTGGTCTTCGATTACGTCGTGGACGTCAGAGCATGCCCTTGGTTCCGGCTGTAATGTTATTAAGATTATTGACGAAAGTTGGGAATTGTGTGCCCAGTTCTGACAACTGGTCTAAATTTATACATATATATATATATCGCATCTGATAAAAAATAATAAAAAATACATCAAACCAGACGGTATTACATACTCGTAAATAGTTTAGTTTAGATCTTTCTCTCAACAAATATTTTTGGAGTAAAAAAACTCGTAAATCTCTGGAATTAAGTGTTTATCATATTTATTCAAAATATATTTCTATGAACTGTAAGGCACCTCAACTCAGGGCCTTATTCATTATTAACGGGCCTGATGATTAAGTGTTAAGAGATCGCGAATGCTGATCCCGATAGCGTGGGTTCTTTTTAGACCAGGAACAAATTGTTATGTGAGGAACACATTATTTTTGTTCTTTATATCCTGAGTTATGTACAAGTCTTTGAAAATATAAAAACGACACAATAAAAGCTCCCAATGGGTGGCAGACTGAGACAATTCCACCAGGCGTCCGTCACGTGGCTATACTTTTTGCTTGTTAAAATACCTGCTGTAAATGAATACACGCTTGAATGGATGAATGGTTGTCTGAGTGAGTTCAGGCGGTATATTGTCGTAATTATCTTTTTACTTAAACGTGTACGGAAGCGAAACAGCTTTATATTTTGACAGATTTGATTAGGGCAAACGTGCAGTATTTTGAGTGCGATTTGTTTTTTTTTATATTGATGTTATCTTACGATGTTACAATATAATGTTTTAGAGTAGACTCCAGGAATAATAACGCGCTGGTAATAGCTGGAGAACTCGTGATTGTTATTAAGGAAATCTTATTTTTAAATACATATATGAGGCTGTCCCTGAAGGGGCACACAAAGGTACTTTAAACACCCACATTGTGCCAGTCTTACTTTTGTCTGTTAGTCAACAGTTCAATCCCTTAGTCGTTTTTTATGACATCTTTTTCTTCTCCACTGGGAACCACACGACAATCCTCTTCAATGAAAGCCATAGAATGACGAAGATATACATGTATGTATGACGAAGACATACATTCAAGAGGATTGTCGTATGTATATTATTACATAGATTATTGTTCGGTTTTTATATTAGTGGGTGTGTTCCCATTTTGTATAGAATTATCATTATATGGCTTTAAACGGTTCAATTTTATATTGTGTCAGTTAGATAACAAAAAAATGTCTTCGCCTTAGACAGGCTCTTTATTTTATGAAGATACCTACCGACCGTTAGACAGACCACTTATTGAGATAAGCCATATTCTTTTTCTATAGAACTTCTTACGGACTAGAACTTCTTTTTCTTATACACTTCTTCAATTTGAAGATGACACTGATTAGGTTATCTGTTACTGTACATTGTATGAATACATTGTATGTAAGAAAGAAACAAAAGAACATGTGTTCATTCCGTTTGTGTGTTCATTTCTCTAACTAGTCTACCTGCGACTAACTTAACGTAGGTAGTAATTTTGATTCGTTAAGTTTTCAGGAATAAAAAGCATGTGTATTGTAGACACAGGTTTGCGCGTTCACCGCTAAAAAGTTGCCATTGGTCGTATCACCTCAATTTGAGAGCACTTCCCTAACTGCATCAGCCAGTATCGGAATCCTTGGCGTCGATATATCAAGCGAAGTCCAGTTTCGCGGTCACTTAGAGAGTAAGGCCATATTAGCCTCGAAGAAGCTAAACAGATCGAGACAGTATTTTACTCCGGCCCACCGCCTGCAACTTTGTAAGGTGCAGGGTCGGCCGCACATGGAATACTGTTCTCATCTCTATGCAGGTGCACCCCAGTACCAACTTCTACCTCTTGACCGCATTCAACGGAGAGCGACTCGCATCATCGACTGCCAAGATATTTCTGATCGACTTGACACCTTGGCGTTGCGTAGAGATGTAGCTTCACTCTGCATCCTCTATCGCTTGTATCATGGGGAGTGTTCAGAGGAATTGTTCGGACTTATACCGGCTGCTGGTTTCCGCCATCGTCCTAAGCGACAAAATATCCATCCCCATCACCTGGACGATTGGCACTCCACCACTGTGCGCTTCTCCACAACCAGCTTATGGAACAAATTGTCGCTTGCCGTATTTCCGAACCGATACGACCTTCAAACCTTCAAGAAGAGAGTGTACCTCTACCTAAAAGGCCGGCAACGTACTTGTGACTCTTGAGTTGCGGGTGTCCATGGGCGGCGGTAGTCACTTACCATCAGGTGACCCGTCTGCTCGTTTGCCCCCTATCGCATAAAAAAAAATATCAATTTTTTGGAATTATCTATTTGAAATTTGACATCGAGATAGATTGTAGTCTGCTATAATATATCTCTGTGTCACATTTCAAATAGATCCGCTGAGTTATTCTGGCATGATTTATTAATAAATGTCCATACAAACTTTAATATTTATAATAATATTAAGATGAAGTAGAAGAAAATACGGCTTGCTCTTATATATTATATGTATGTCAGTATCAGTATTTATACAGTCAGTGCCCAATAGGCTAGCTACTGTTACGTAAGTGGGACCAATTTAAGGTTGGCAATATGTGTTAAGATGCCTCTGCCTACCCCTTTGGCTAGCCCCAAAGGGATGAGTCGTAGGCGTGAGTGTATGTATGTGTGTACATATATGTATTAAAAACATATACAGAATAGCGTATATTTTTAAAGCTTGTCAAGCTAGATCTAAATTCAGTTATCCAACTAGATGACCTAGAGTAGCTGCTATACGGCTGTTTTATAGTCTCTCTGTCAACTATCCATTTTAGGCGTGCTGTAGCATACCGTATACATTACTCTAAGTACTGAACAACAAGTAACATATTTTTTTAAGAAAATCATAGGTATGTTTAGACAAAACAAAGTTCTATAAAACGGTGCTACCTAAATCTCTAATCAAAGTACAGCTTAAACAGAAAGGGAATGATTATTGTATATTAAATGTTCTCTCTACACTGGAACGGAGCACTTGCGAGACTAGAACCAATTAGTGGGTAGCTCTTAGCTCCACTTCCAACGTAGCTAATGAACGCAGAATTGTTCAAAAAATTAGAGAAGAATACAGTTTGCTACAGGAATTCTCTTACTTCAGGAATTCTTCTAAACGTATAAAACTACGGACCGACAATGTAATAGTCCAATGGAAACAAAGTAACCATGAGTTAGGAAGTAATCAATGTTGAGGTGTTAAACTGAGCCGGGATACGGCCATATTGTTTTTACAATTAAGTGTACCTTATTCCGTCCAGTAATGACTTGTGAAGGTAATGTTAATTTACTTCATGTTTTAAGCTTTTTAAAATTGGTTTTATTTAAGAGCCTAGGGAAAAGTTATATTAAGAAGAATTTAAGTGTTCCGTTAAATATAATTGGTACAACAGGCAGACATTTCTCGTATAAACTTAAGATTTCGATAGCAGTTTTGTAACCTTGCTTCCCTAGAAGTACCTGTTAAATAGCCAAAGAATTTGGCTATAATTATTACATATATATACTCTAGCCTATATCCCCAAAGTGGCAGGCAGAGGCGTTCCAACGTCCAATTTAGGCAAGTCCCATTCGTTATAGCCTTTTGCCGTTATCCGGGCAGTGTAATAGAGTACATATACTGTCTGACTCTGACTTCGCTATTCTTTATTATTACTCCATTAATTATTCGGTTGAAGGGCTTGGACTTTCCGGCATCAAACAGTTAGAGTTAGATGGTCTGGGAGCGTGATGTACTTGAGCTAATTGCTTACTGGATTTGGGAGTCGCAATCCATCCGTATAAGGACCCGCCATTTATTCTCCTTTTCCTTTTGCAATGGACTATGCATTTAGCCATTTAATTCTGGAAGTGCCGAGATGACGGCCATAGGCTTGGTATAAACTAAATGTAATAAAAATAATGAATAAAAAATGTAATAAAATAATAGTCGTCAAAATACAGAGGGGGTTCGGACGAACATGTGTATGTATGTATGGTTATAACTACACTGCATTACTTTTTTGGGTGTAACTATTAGAAATATTTGTACCATATTTTTTTTTCATTTAGATATTTAATGTTTATACTAAATTATACTTAACTAAAGAACATATACTAAAACAAATATCGTTGTAGAGCCATGTTTCGGAATGGATAGGCCGATGCGATAACACAGCCTCACAGAAAACCGTATGTGAAGGCGTTTCCCCGAAATTAGTTAGGTTTCCGGAGGCCCAACTCCCTCTCCTCTTTTCCATCTCCTCATCTCCGCTCTCCCCACATCTACCCACCTCTCATCACCCTAAAGGCAGGCAGCACACTTTCGACTCTTGAGTTGCAGTTGTCCGTCTACGGCAGTTGTTTGCAAGTCTAGTGGCAATTGATCCTGACAGCTGAGACAGGCCGTGTCTTTGATTTCTACAACAACACAAAGATGTATGTGATCCAAAATAGTTGTCCTGAGTGTGGGGCTTCTCTTTGTGTACGTTGTTTGTATGTTTATCGACACCCACGCGACACAGGAATAATTATATATTATTAAAGAGTTAGAGATAGAGTTGTTTTTATAAAACAGAAAATTAATAAGAAATATTAACACTCAAAGTAATCCTTAATTTGATTTATATTAATTACATTTAATACGTCTCTGAATACTGCTTTTATCTAGACAGCTGTGTAGTTAGAGAAAATTAATTAATGCGTATACGGTATTTGGGTCAATATTTCGTCTAATAATCACTTCCTACGTTACTTATTTTTGCCTACAAAGGACACTTTCATACACTTTCTATATTTCTATTTGTAAATTAATCCATACTAAACCTTTTTACTGATTACTAACAATATATCAATGCTATCTTTATATAGGCAACAGTAATTGTACACATTACTACAAAAGAAACTAGTAGCAACCGCTTGTTGGTTGTTCTGTTCTATATTTAAATAAGTTTAATAGATGGCGGTGTGCAATATAGTTAAATCTAATGTTTCTTTGTTTCGTAAGCTGTGAATTTTATTAAGTTCTAGTACTAGCTACTACCAGAGTACTAGCAGATTGAGACGCCGGACAACTGTTTTTTTTTTTTTTTTTTTTTACACGATAGGGGGCAAACGAGCAGACGGGTCACCTGATGGTAAATGACTACCGCCGCCCATGGACACCCGCAACTCAAGGGTCACAAGTGCGTTGCCGGCCTTTTAGGTAGGAGTACGCTCTTTTCTTGAAGGTTTGAAGGTCGTATCGGTTCGGAAATACGGCAGGCGACAATTTGTTCCATAAGCTGGTTGTGCGAGGCAAAAAGCTTCTGGAGAAGCGCACAGTGGTGGAGTGCCAATCGTCCAGGTGATGGGGATGGATATTTTGTCGCGTAGAACGATGGCGGAAACCAGCAGCCGGTATAAGTCCGAACAATTCCTCTGAACACTCCCCATGATACAAGCGATAGAGGATGCAGAGTGAAGCTACATATCTACGCAACGCCAAGGTGTCAAGTCGATCGGAGATATCTTGGCAGTCGATGATGCGAGTCGCTCTCCGTTGAATGCGGTCAAGAGGGAGAAGTTGGTACTGGGGTGCACCTGCATAGAGATGAGAACAGTATTCCATGTGCGGCCGAACCTGCGCCTTATAAAGTTGCAGGCGGTGGGCCGGAGTAAAATACTGTCTCGATCTGTTTAGCACACCAAGCTTCTTCGAGGCTAATATAGTCTTACTCTCTAAGTGACCGCGAAACTGGACTTCGCTTGATATATCGACGCCAAGGATTCCGATACTGGCTGATGTAGTTAGGGAAGTGCTCTCAAATTGAGGTGATACGACCAATGGCATCTTTTTAGCGGTGAACGCGCAAACCTGTGTCTTCGTGGGGTTAAATTGGACTAGGTTAAGTCGACCCCAATCTGAAATTTTTGATAAAGAAGTTTCGATTTCAGACACAAGTTTGGATCGGCTTTCGATGACGTTTACCCGAGAAATGTTAGCGCGGCCGGTGTAAAGGGCATCACTCGTGCTATCGTCTGCATAGCAATGGATGCTGCTAATCTGCAGCATGTCGTTGATATGCAGAAGAAACAGCGTGGGTGATAGCACACAGCCTTGTGGGACACCAGAATTAACAGACTTCGAGTCGGAGCATGCACCGTCAACAACGACCTTGATGCTTCTGTCTGTAAGAAAACTGGTGAGCCAATTGCACAGTTTCTCGGGAAGCCCATAGGAAGGAAGCTTCGCAAGGAGCGCTTTGTGCCAGACCCGATCGAAGGCCTTCGCCACGTCCAAACTAACGGCCAACGCTTCCCCCTTGGTCTCGATCGCCTGTGCCCACCGGTGAGTCAAGTATACGAGAAGATCACCAGCTGAACGACCCTGACGGAAGCCGTATTGTCGATCATTGAGGAGCTGGTGGTCTTCTAAGTACCGGAGGAGCTGGCAGTTAACAATGGATTCCATTATCTTGGAGAACAAGGAGGTGATGGCTATGGGTCTGTAGTTGGACGGATCCGAGCGATCTCCTTTTTTAGGGATTGGGTGCACTAGAGCTGTCTTCCATGAGTTCGGGACTACGCCAAGAGAGTAAGAAAGCCGATAAAGGCGCGTTAAAACCGGTGCCAACTCTGGAGCACACGTCTTCAGCACGATAGGAGAGATTCTATCGGGCCCACTCGACTTATGAACGTCGAGGGAAAGAAGCGCTTTACGCACTGCCCTTTGTGTAAACCGGACTTCCGGCATGCGGGTCTCGCACTGCGGTATGGTCGGCGGTGCGTTTCCCCCGTCGTCCAGGGTCGAGTTGGACGCAAAGAGTTTGCCCAGAAGATCGGCTTTTTCTTTAGCGTCGTGGGCCAACGAATTATCTCCTATGCGCAGAGGTGGAAGGGATGGCTTACAAAAGTTCCCCTGGACAGCTTTGGCAAGAGACCAGAATGCACGAGTTCCGGAGGGGAGACTAACTAGTCTCTCGCCAATTCTGCCGATGTGAGCCGACTTCGCCCCAGCAATTACTCTTTTGAGGGACCTGGAGGCAAAGTTAAATTGCTTCTTTAATGTGCTGGTCTTTACATCCCGTGCTGTCGCTGCATTAGCCCATGCTTGGTAACATTCCTGCTTTCGGTGGGACGCCGCTTTGCAGGTTCGACCAAACCAAGGCTGGGACTTGCCACCTGTGGGAATCAGGGAGAATGGAATGAAAAGTTCCATACCCTGAAGCACAACATCCGCGACAGAGTCAGCAACGACATTGGGATCATCCGGCGAGAAGCAAACCTGCCTCCATGGGTAGGATGCAAAGAATGTTCTCATTCCATCCCAGTCTGATGACCTATAGACCATACGCGGCGACTGCCTGTAACACGCGGCCGCAGCGAGTGAACGAGTGGCACCATACTCCTAATCAGGCAATGATCTGAAGAGCCAAGAGGGGCCTCAACGGATACTTTGTAGCCGTCAGGATGTGAGGTCAGCAGAAGATCCAACAGTGAAGGCACGTGGCTTTCTGCATCTGGGATTCGCGTAGGCGTTGCTACCAGCTGCGTCAAACCATATGCCAAGGCGAAATCGTGAACAGATCTTCCCGCATGATCGGTTTTGCGCGAACCAAGCCATTCGGCGTGATGGGCGTTAAAGTCGCCAAGAATCACGATCTCTGCGGATGGGACCTGCTGGAGCACTGAGTCTGTAGCCATTTGGACGTGGTCGATGAGTCGGTCCGTTTCGGCATCACCGCTATGGGACCTGTAGAGGCATAGGTAGATGCGGGGATGGTCGTCGCAGTCTACACGTAGCCATAAGATGGAGAGGTCCCTACCTTCAAGATTGCCGAGGCGGCGAGAAGTGATATCATCTCTAACGTACACGCATACACCAGCCTTAGGAACAAAGGAGTGTTCCAGTCCGTACCCAGGGTAGCAGAGGTAGGATGTGTCCGCTGGAGATGATATCTGCGTCTCGGTTAAAAAGAGCAAGGCCGGCTTTGCTGTCTCAAGGTGGTGGTGGACAGTGTCGAGGTTCGAATGTAAGCCCCTAATGTTGCAAAAATCCACGGTAAACGTGACAGGGGGTGCCATGGTATGCCTTCTCTTGCCCCGAGCAGATTTTGAGAGCGCAGTTGAGCCCCCCCCAGAGTACGAGGGGCAGCCTGGGCGTCCACGCTCAGACATAATCCGTACTGAGGGTGGACGTCCAGGGGGGGATTCTCCAACGCTAGCGCTGGTACCCCCCTGGGGTATCCTTTTCGTTAACAGCGCTATCATTAGGGGGGTGGGGGATTTTGGGCCTCCGGAGACCTCACTCATTTCGGGGAAATGCAACGCAAGCGTTACTTCACAACCGGTTTTCTGTGAGGCCGTGGTATCGCACCGGTCGAGCCGGCCCATTCGTGCTTAAGCAAGCATGGCTCTACCACTACAAAATGATCAGCATGAGCCTGTAATCTGGTGCATTTTATAATGATGTAGGGGGACAGACAAAGACTGATAGACTGGTTACCTGATGGTAATTGACAACCTCCGCCCATGAACACCAGCAAACTCAAGAGTCTTAAGAGGCTTAAGTATGATGCCCTCCTATGAGGATTATGAGGGCGTGGAACGAGTGGATGGGAATAAGGACAGGAAAAGCAAAGAGAAGAGGGGGTAAGGGGAGGTGAAGGATTAGAGGGGATATTAGGGGATGGCAACAAGAGATCTAGTTGATCTAGTAATCAATAAGATGATAATCTTACTATAATTATAAATGCAAAAGTGTGTTACTCAGAAGGCTAAACGTATCTTGATGAAAATTTAATCAAAGATATATTATATAATAGTTTAGAATTGCACGTAGCTTATAAATTTGCATTTGGATTAATTTATTTTCAAGCGAACGATATTGTCGGCAACAGCCAGCTTAGCTAGCTAGCTTTATTGATCTTGGATCAATAGTATTTAGCTGTTATGATTTATTATCTTTCTTTAACGATATTACTTATGGTAGTAAAGTTGCGTAAAAGTTAATATTATGAAAAATGTCAAAAAGCATATCTAAGCCAAGGAAGAAAGCCTATTTAAGCTTGCAATAAATATCAACGGCATTGTTTACTTCACAACCCAGAAATTGTTTTTTTTTTGTACTGGATCTCGATATTGGCGTGCAATTCCTTCGTTTAATTTAGAATGAAATGATCTTTTTACTTGTTTTTTCATACTGAACTAAATGGAGGTTATCCTTTATTTAGTTAAAAGAGTCAGTGTAGTGAACTAGCCAATAATAGAATACAGTAAAAGAAAATTTTGGACAATTTGGTAGAAATAAATTTAGGAAGTTGTCAATTAAATAATTATGATGAACATAATGTTGATAAGTTTAAAGAACCAGAAGGAACTTGAGCGTGTTGAAGGTATTGGATTTCAACTAAGAGACCGTAAAGCAAATATTTTGCCCTAGATTGATTAGAAATAATTGAAAGTATGAGGCCAGGACTTTACTGTTTTATAATGTTTTTTTAATAGATACATACATATATACACTCACGCCTGTATCGATAGTCGTAGGTATATAAAACACGTTATTTAAGTTGCTTATAAAGTTTTAATTTTTTTCGAAATGATTTTGTTTGTTTTCATGTCTATCAACCGAACCGAAAAATGATCATGAATTTCTGCGTAAACTTTGCCATCCAGGTCAAGGATGTGAGTCCAGATAATAATATTATTCGTCAATTATAGGCAAAACAACTTTCAGGCTCGCGGAGCCTCCGTACAGAGCTAAAAATTCAATACTGTGAGAATCTCAACGTGAGATTTAGTACAAAGAACCCATGTAATAGGCAGATCATTTTGTTAAGAAATTTACTTAGAGTATACAATTTAATTTATGTATGTCATTATATTAGTTGGCTAGATTCAAAATAGGGTTGAGACAACATTGATATTACCGATATTGGAAATAATCTTCTGCTCGCTGTTTCGCTAGTGCTGATACATTTAGTCAATCAGGTTATGTGATCCTGTCTCTTTATTGTCAAAAGGTAAAAGGCCGATGTATTAATTTTGTTATAACTATTTGAATAGTCAAGAAGTATAAGCGTTAGGAATTTAAATAATAATACATTTACATTTACAACATTTATCTGCTACTGTAACCCCTCTAAACTATTTCAGGCATTTTACACAAAACTTATATAAGTTATTCACATAAACCCTCATGTGAATAATTCATTATGATAATTCAATAATCATTCTGTCCCTTTGTAAAAACTGTGTGAAAATCCTTCCGGTAGTTACTGAGTTTATCGCGTTAATACACACATTCACAGTAAATAACCTACCTAAATCAATTACAAATTTATTAGAACCCTTTGAAACCCAGATTATGTACAAATTTATGTAGATAAACCTACTCGAATATATAGAAGTACTTTTTGTGTATACGATATAAACTTACCTAATTAATGTAAGTAGACATATTCACATATGTACAATATTATAACTGAGTTATCGAACCCGCGTCCTCTGGGTGCGCAGTACAGTAGTAAAACTGTTGAATTGAGAACCCTTTACTGTTCGGAATCGGTTTCAAATAGTAGAAGGTTCTCAATTCAACATTATTGTTATAATCATGTTCTACCTCTAAGGTGCTGATTTGATCCTGAAGGGCGTATTGAAGTCAGTTAAATACTTTCTTTAAAGTTTATTTTAAAAGCACGTACATTTGGAGAAAATCTAGTATAAACGTAAGATTCTTATGGAATACGTATACCTACTCTTTGATGTAATCTGATATATTGTTCACTTTGTTACATTTTTTGTTCTTATAGCTTATGGGTACAAACTTGAATTTCGACTTCACTGCAATTCATTTGCTCAAATACGACTGTTTTAATAGAAAACACTTACACACTACTTATTCTGTTCTAACAAAATCTTAACATGCACTTTATAACTCTTATCTAATTAATGAGAACCGATATATAAACGTATTCTTTAATCAACTCGATTGAATAATAGATTGACTTTAATCGATTCTACCTGTGTGGTCGCGTTGTAGTAATTACAATATTGTTTGTCCATTTTGTTTTACTCAGTTTACTTCCGTTAAATTTGAATAATATAAACAATAAACAATAAATCGGTTAGTCTGGGATATACATATTTAAATATGCAATAACCAAAAAGTTCAGTTTCTACTACGACTATTCGTCAACCGATTTTCTCTTCTCGATTTTAATTTAGATGCGTTTGACGAACCTTATTGTAACATATTTAATAATATTGGTGAAGTGTTTGCCCTAAATACTATTTAAGAGCTAGAGTTTGAAAGGATATTTGTTATTTATTTAGGCCAAAACGACAGAATGGATCTAGATGAAATTCGATGCGATATGCGATAAGTCTATGGCTAGGTTTATTACGGCGGAAAAAATCTACAGTTCAAAACTTCGAAGCAACAGCTAGGTTAACAATGAATTTAATGAGTTACGATGTAATAATGTGTAAGCAATTAATACCCATTAAACTATTTGTCTTCTCTTTCACACCTGAAGATAACTACAAACATAATAAAGGAACTCTGTTCAAAGAATACGTCTGTCTCTCTCCGCGGTGAAGTGATTTTATTCGCTGCCAACGCTACCCCGCGGAAGTGCTAATGAATTATTTATTTGTGAACAGCGCTTTTAAGGACTGGTAACACTGATTAAAAACTGCCTCAGAACCAATAGTTAGTAGAACAAATGAAAGATATATTCAATATTAATTGAATTGCATCTTGTACATACTGACCGTTGAGTGCCAGACTTAGACACTTATGGCCCGACTCGACCGGAGTAATACAGCGGCCTCAAAGAAAAGGTGGTAAAACAGATAGATAGATAAGTTTTTATTCAAGAACCATATCAATACGAATAATCGGTTTGTCTGTGGAAGTAAATTGTAGTCGGATACGTTTAGATAACAGGTACGTCATTGCATCTTAATTGTTGTGTAGTTAATATTACACTTATGTTGATATTTACTTTTTTTTCTTTTTAAAGTAAGTTCAATTCAGGGTTCAAATATTCAGGTATAACATGTTATAAAGTATTTGAAACTTTATGTATTTATATCCAGTAAATAAGTGTCTAAGGTTGTATAAATATATATATAATTATTAACAACAAAAATAATGTTTGCGTTGTGTTACACGTTGTTTAACGAGTTAGAGTACTGCATGCCAAAAGCAGGTGAGGGGGACCTCAATTCCCTACCCCCATCTCCGTCATCAACCTCAAAGTCGAGCAGCGCTCTTACCACTCCTGAGATGTAGTCGTTCTTGAAAGATGGTCCTCAATTACCATCAGGCGACCCGTTGGCTCGTTTGCCTCACTTGTAAAACATACAAACATACTTACATTAACTTACGCCTTTGTCCCTTCAGGGTAGGCAAAGGCTATTGTCTCTGTTCTCCACTTGCTTCTACACACCAATCCCACGAGCTACCTCTACAGTCGATACAGCTTTCATACAAGCCCCCAGTGTCAAGTTACACATGTGAGACGTCAGACGTGTGACCGCCACTTCTTTGATTGTGTGACCACCACTCTTGGACTCCACTTATTGCTTTCTTAGTTGCCAACCTAATATATGTTAATTCTACTATGACTGCCTAATGCCAGTACATTTTTTATGTATACGGTATCGTGTGAGTCATTACATAGGCATAGACTTAGGCTATACAATTTTTTAAAAAGCGCAGAGGCTGCATTCAAGTAATCTGTTTTTGGGAAGGTAGTTGTTTTCTAATTAGTAACTTAACTAAGTAAATATTATAAAGAAACATATGGTAGTATCCATTTCACACTAAAAGCGTTTTTAAAGGCTGCCCCCAAATTACATCATTTTACGTCTCGCAACGACTTTTTACTGGATTTTATCGAAATTGATGGGTTCCATATGTTACGAGCTGGATTTGACATACTTGTTTATTGGTTTTTATTTTTACACCCTGATGGCAAGGAGACTATATACATATGTATGTATGTACAAATAAATCATAAACAGTAGTTTATATAATATTAATAATATTATCACCATAGTGTAAAATACTTGTATTTAGTAAGTAACGTAGCATACAAACGAATTGTTTTTAAATAAAACGCTAAATTACGAAGCTATTTTTGTGACCTTATCTTATTAGTAGCATCCTTAACATATCTCTCTTATTCTTATATTAAATCCCTAGACTCAAATAAAAGAACATTTACCATAATACATCTTGGCATTACGACTCCCTCACAGGGCTGTGCTAAGTGAACATTGTGCGTCAGCATAAGTGTACAATTTGCCTCGCTCGCGGCTCTCGGAGGAGGATTTAGGAGACAAAACCACAGTGATCACATTACGTATCAAAGTGAAAGACTTGTTTAAACGTTTGGGTTTACTTATTGTGTTATTCAGGTAGTGACTAAATCAGCTTTCTTCTTCTTAAAGCGATATAATATGTATTAAAATACATTAAAAGCTCCGTATGCATTATTATGTCTGAACAAATATCTAGCAGATCAGATATTTGTGTTTGGTGTACGGATAACGTCACATATAAAATATTCACTTCTGAAATGGGAACTGTCTATAGGCTATATGTGTGACCAGTTGCCATTAGGTAGATTTTTTAATATGAATTAATATGTAAAGAAATATCTGTCTTTATCTCGCGCTCAAGTAAAATGTTTTCAACGGGAATGTGGGTTATATGATGTATATATGATATATATGTATGTATGACGTTTCTTTGTTACGCCCTAGAGCCTATACGGCTTCATGGATTTCGGAATGTGAGGTGTCAATACAAACTTCTTAATAATTAAAGTAACATACGGTATAACCGTATCGGGAAAAAAAGTCGGGTTTGTTTTTTTTTTAAATTAAATACAATGATTTGTATTTAATAAAATATGAGCACAGTATTCCGTAAGTGTAAAAACATATATACATATGTATATTAGTTTTGGCAAAATGTAGGCGTGTGAGACGACGCTGCCCAACCCTTTAGGGATATAGGCGTCAATGTATGTGTGTATGAACTTCTGTGGGACTTAAAGCGGAGGCGGAGCAAACGTTACTGACATTTGATGAGATATATTTTTAATTTGATTGTTTTAGTAACAAGTTTCTTATCATTTGCTCTCTTCATCGCTTGTTTTAGATTTTTGAATGTAACCTATCTATTGTAAAATGCATTGTCTCATTAACAGGTCGCATCGATGGTTCTAGAAAGTTTAAAAAAGAACTTTAGGGTTAAGGGAGTTAAAGGCGACTAAGGGATTGGACGGTTGTATATCAGACAGTGTATATACAATCAGTGCCCGGTAGACGGCAATAGACATGCCCCTTAATTATATTTAGTAAAACGTGAGCGTATAGAATAGATGACAAGCATATCACGTTTTTCCTATGATCGTACCCTACGGGCGAGTGACTTGACTATTGTTACAAGTTTTTTAGAAAAAGTTTCGAGGTTTTTTAAATTAAACCATCATTAAATTTCTTTCATTTTCTTAATCTTAACAGACTTTAAGTAGACACACAAATTAAATCAGTGAAGCAATCGTTGTATAGTATATCGACGTGAAAAAATAAACGAACAAACAGACAAACCTACATATTATATGAGAAGACAAAAGAATTCAAATCGCCCCCACACCATACCACCTTGATGAAAGACTTTATATGAATTTATTCGCGAACAAACTCTACCACTGAATTATTCAGTGTCTCCTCCTTCCAAAGAACACTTACAAATCGCAATTATTGGAATGCTTATGTCCATTACAATGTCACATTATCTATGCCTGTAACGCCACAGTCATGCAATCATGACAATCTGACTACGTCACAAGCGACAAATTGTTAACTTTTAAGGTTATGTTTTGGAGTGTAGGTATGTATTTATATGATGTTTCTTTGTCATGCCGGGTGCCCTAGAGACTTGACATGTACCACATTCTTAGATATATTTAGTTGTATATATATATATAGTTGGCATGACATACAGTATAATATATTTCAAAATAAAGTCAGCAAAAGCCAAGCTTAGAGACGAATGGGCCGGTTCGACGAGAGTATTAATACGGCCTCATGGAAAACCGGCTTTCAAACAATCCTTGTATTATCCAGCGAGGGTACCGAAGGCCCAACTCCCCCTCCACTCTTTCATCCCTCCACGTTAAAAGTTAAAACAACATAGGTTGGCGTTTAGCATCTTTTTAACTTGAGGAAGGCAGAGAGATAGATAACATGATAGGCGTCAGCAATGAAATATAAAAAAGCGGATCCAGATTGTTTGAATACCATTTACATGTATTTTACATTAGGCGTATGAAACTGCAGTCGTTTCACTATATAAAAAAAATACAGAAAATACACTATTCGGAAACATTTAAATAACAATAAGTATAAAAAATATTTTTTTATGGTAAATTCCGATGTTGAAAAACAAAGCACTTCGTTTACTATAAGCTGCCAGTCACAAAAACAATTACAACTGATACCAAATATAAAAAAAAAAAAAATATATTTTGTAGTCCGTTATAATATTTTCGAAATATTCTTTAACACTAATTACTGTCAAATAAATCGATTAAAAATGTTTAGTTGTTCATTCGAAAAATCAGCTAGATTCAACTACCAATAACGGCAATGCGCCACAGGACTCCAAACAAAATTAAACTTGAATAATGTTCGTTCGATAACTACTCGTATCACTTTTGACATTTAGGACCTTATTAAGTGACTCCAACCATTTTAAGAAACAGCAAATAACCTTCTTTATCTTTTAACAATGCAATCACAATGTAATATAAAACGTCTAATCTCATGATCCACGGTATTCAATTTGTAGCCAGATCGTTTCTAAGATCTTTTGGACCTACTCGTCAACAGTTAGGTACACAGAAGCATTTCAAAAAAATAAGATATTCTCCTCTTAAAAATAAGTAACGAAAATTACAAAACGAAAACAGAGCTCAATAGAATCTGGTCCGTGATCAACAATAACCATTATAAACCGGTTTCCGCATCTCCTATATTTTAGAAATTCATTGTTAACAGTTTAAATTGGGTATATATAAAACATTATTCATATAATCGAACTTTTAATTTATAACAATTGTAAAACAGGAATATTGTTGCTTTGTTATTGACAAAAGAATTGAGTTTTGGTAATCCTTGTTTTGTTGATACCACATATTTGAATAAGTGAATTTGCAGTCTGAATTTGCAGAATTTACAGAATGACAATTTATTAACAGGCAGAAGTTTTATGCTGTGGCGCTTAGTACAAATAAAGCGAGATTTTTGTGAAAAATATAACGGTACTTATTCAGTACTGGTGATACAGCGTTTTTTTTTTTAAATATTACATCTTCTTTGCCGTTAAAATTGTTCCTGATTTATAAGTGTCATTAACTTTTAATTTATTTTTGACTACGGTGTAAAGAGGAACGTGGATTCGCTGACTTAACTGCTGGGTTATAATTACTTTGGAAAGTAATTTGTATATGTTGCAAACGCGTTTTTGTTGACATTGAAATGATATATATACAGTATTTGCTAACGTGTTAATAACGAAACTCTCTGCGAGTGTTTTGTTTTCTTGTTGTGTCGTCGAAAAATGCCTGATGTTAAGTTACTACAGTTCGACACCTGCTACTCAAAAGTCGCATGTGCATTTGCTAGCCCTGAAAGGAGGGTCCTCCAGTATTGCTTGCTTGCCGAAACACGAAACACGTTGCTTCACGACTGTAAGGCCCTGGTATTAGTCTGGTGAAACTAACGAAGGTAAAAGATAAAGTCAATAAATCAAAAACTGACACACTAACAAACAAAGAATAAACAAACAAAAAATATCAAACAAAAAATATAGTGAAGACAACATCTACATAAGTACTTTTGTACTTTACGAGGAGAAAAAGGTGTCAAGTAAAAATATTTTAATTTATATTTGCTTACGATATTTGTAAAACGTATTAGTTATTAATTGTTTGTCGTCAATTACAGTTGAAATCTGTTGTAATTCTTGTTTCATTACTATATTCTTATAAATAAAACATTAACAACAATAAAAAATAATAATTTTAATAACTGACTGAAAATAATTACAATTAAATAAATTTTAAATAAATGTAACAACTAAACACGGTACATTGCAAAAACGATAAGGCAGAGAGCAATGTTGCTTCCTCGAAGTCGGGTGGAACAATCCACTCCGCTCGCTTCCTTTTATATGCGTGGCCGCACTGTAGATATCTAGGTAGTGCTGATATCTAACAATGTCATATACATCTCAAACAGTGGTAGAGCCATGCTTAGGCATGAATGGGCCGGTTCGACCGGTGCGATACCTCGGCCTCACAAAAAACTGGTTGTGAAACAACGCTTGCGTTGCATTTCACCACCGTTTACCGTGGATTTTGTAACACCAGGGGCTTACATTCTAACCTCGACACTGTCCACCACCACCTGGAGACAGCAAAGCCGGCCTTGCTCTTTTTAAACGAGACGCAGATATCATCTCCAGCGGACACATCCTACCTCTGCTACCCGTACCCAACGGACTGAAACACTCCTTTGTTCCTAAGGCTGGTGTATGCGTGTACGTAAGAGATGATATCACTTCTCGACGCCTCGGCAATCTTGAAGGTAGAGACCTCTCCATCTTATGGCTACGTGTAGACTGCGACGACCTCAATGATCGACAATACGGCTTCCGTCGGGGTCGTTCAGCTGGTGATCTTACAAATTGTCGCCTGCCGTATTTCTAAACCAATACGACCTTCAAACCTTCAAGAAAAGAGCGTACTCCTATCTAAAAGGCCGGCAACGCACTTGTGACTCTTGAGTTACGGGTGTTCATGGGCGGCGGTAGTCACTTACCATCAGGTGACCCGTCTGCTCGTTTGCCGCCTATCGCATAAAAAAAAATCTCTCTCCTTTCTCCTCACCCTTGTCCCCCCTTCCCTTTTCCCATATCCCCTAAGGCGGGCAGCGTACTTACGACTCTCGAGTTAGAGGTGTCCATGGACGGCGGTTGTCACTTACCATCAGGTGGCCGTCTATTCGCTTTTTTAATTACTTGGCTTATCCAGAGATTTTATTATTTTACAAAATATAATTTAATAAAAATGTATGAGTTGTTATGGTTATGTTTTTTAACCGTGGCTTCGTCATCGAAGAAATATATGCATAAAATTATATGAATATATATAGAATAAAATGAATATAATTTTATACTTTTTTGAAACACTCGGTTTAAAACGGTATAAAATTGTAGGTGTGTGTTATGTGAAACCGGCAAACCGTGTAGCTGATTGAGTTTGAAAAAAAAATGCATGTGTAGAAACTTGTTTGGGTACACATTTCTAAACAACTTATTTTGTAGTTTTATGTCACTTTTAAAGACTTCAATGTTTTATGCATACATTTGGGGATGATCCAGATACTTAAATACCTACATATGTATACTTTCCTTCATATCATCCCTATACTTCACAAAACATAGGGTCTATATTTAAATTTAAAGGGTGAATTGTCATTTCAAAAAAGGATTTCTAAAATGTTCTGAGCAGTCGTAAGTTGCCCAATAGAAACTGTAGATTTTCTTTACTCACGGCGTGTGGTTATATTTTTATGACTAGGACTGACTGCGATATATTAGTACATATGTATTGAAAACGGTAAGGCTGTTAAGGGACCCAACGCCAAGGCGTAAACAAAAACTCAAAGCAGAAATCATTACATAGAAACACGAGAGGGCCCCTTGTAAACTTGTGAATGGCCACTCTGATACAATATTAGTAGAGACTGTCATCGTACCCTCTCAATGTCAAGACTCACATGTAAAGCCGTAACTCTACATCTGAAGGCCTCTCGAAGAGGTATGTCGTAAGAGCCAATACTATCACCATGGTTGATATTTGTGTACCTAATCTTACATGAGCGAGAATATTTGATTTCATAACTATAAAATAAACGATAATTAAATATGTTAGTTAGAATTAGAAATATTTTGTTACTAATATTCAGTTCTGCCTTTATTTGATTTTAATTGCCAAAATTGATCTACCGTTTTATTTGTACGATATTTATAAAAGGATTAGCGACCCGCCCCAGCTTCGCACAAGTAATAGGGTATATTATACCTACATGTTTTTTCTGTCGTAGTGTCCCATAAGCTTGTTGTGTCAAACATGTGGATTATATTTAAATGTAACGTATTTCTACACCAACTGAACTATTTTAACATATATTATTATGTAGATAAATATACATAAGACCGAATAAAAAATTTCTTCATATACAACATTGATATCTTTTGCCTGGTTACGTATAAAGGGAAACAAATTATGTTTAGAAGTTACAGGTAACAGGGCTTCACATGTATATTGTCATTGTGAAAAGCATTGAGTGGTAGTCAATTTAGAGTACTAATAAAGTTTGAACGCACAAGTTTTGTTAACAGTAACTCCAAAACGCAAATTTGATTGTAAATTGAAACCTTTTGAACTGAAAGCACAATTCTGAAGGTATTATGGGAGTTCTTGCTATAGAAACAGTTTCACCAGTTCCGTTATTCGCTAATGTGGTACATTTGACAAGAACTGTTTTAATTGACTGCTTGAGTCTTTTACCGTTGCATATTTTGACTGGATTTAAAGTTCTTAACAATGTAATATAATGGGGAAACTTACTTTTAATATTTATTTGTGCGGCGGAATTTCTAGAATTTAGTATCTAAAAAGAAACCGAAACAAATTATTAATAACATTTCATAAAATACAATGAAATAAAAGTATCTTCACAACTATCAATTGTAATAATGTACCCATCTACGTAAGGACGACTCAAATGAAAAATGCAACCTGGAAAATGTATTTAAAATATGTAAAACATAACCACAGCAATTGCAACGTTCCAAGAAAAAAACAAAAAGAAAACAAATAGATATACCTTCAGTCATAGCCCATGTCTTAGTTCCTAATTACTTATTGATGTTTAAAATGTCCAAACAACAGTTTTACAATAGAAAATACGAATTTGAAAAGTTATGATACCTATAGCTTTGTTTTACAAGCAAAAGAACTTCGTAATGAAATGATAACTAGAATTAAAATAATTAAGCATTCTGATCTTTAATCATTTGGTACTTATTTCTGTTCAAAAGTAATGAAGCTTTGACATACTTTTTTTTGTTAATAAAAAGACATAAGACTTGTCTTGACTTAAATTGAAAATCAATGTTCTTGTACTAATATGTATATTTATTATTTTTTCGAACCACCTAATAGTATATAAATCAAACAGCAAACTTTTTGTTTGTTTGTTGGCTAAGACCGTTATTTATTATGGCATCAGCCGTCTCGACTTTTTTCTAGCTTGATGTTTTCTAGACTCAAATATACTTACAATAATACAAAGCGAGTGAGGCGAAAGAGGAGAGGTGAGGTTTATTTACATCGCAAGTATTGTTTGACAACGGGTCTTCGTGAGCCGTGGTGTTACTCCGGTCAAGCATGACTCTCCCATATCTCGGTAAATGTTATACTTTGTTATGTACCAGTACAAGTATCTTCTTTTTTTGTTTTTTTTTTTATAAGACGACTGAACTGAACTGAACCTACCTTTGTAAAACATAAGTCTGATAAAAAAAAAATACGATTTGATACTCTTATTCTTAAATTGAAAGAGTTTACCATTAAGTTATGATTAGTTAGAAATTCACTCGAAAGCAATAAATCCCGGTCGCATAAAGATAAACTCATGTGACTCATACGAGCAGTGCAAGCAGCTAAATTTGGCACCTTTTTTTAAGCAGAAAAAAATTGATCCGGTGATATGGAAAGAAATAAAACATTCATATTATGTATATGACATTCAAATTCATGACCGCATGCTAGTGATGGCACCCAAGCATACAAACCGCGAAACGATGAGTAAAGAATCCAGAAATCAATGTTACATTGTATGGTAAGATTTTAAATCTCGCCCATATTCCATGGACATGTTCTCGATAAGTATGTGTGTGAGGACAATCGCAAAGTTTCATCACATATTATTGTACTGGTGAGAGTATTTATGACCTCGGCAATGAAATATGAACACTTCGCGACAGACAACAAGTGCCACCGCTTGAGAAATTGAGAGGAAACCTTTACTCTGCTATTTTTTTATGAAAATGTAGTAAAATATTAAATTAGTTATATTTGCATTCTATTAAAGTAATCTGACTGACATCGGGTATGTTTCTGTTGGTGTTACTACAGATACAGTACTTGAGAGATCTCAAGTATATATTTTACATACGAACTATTGGCGATAATTACCTAAATTAGGAACATAAGACGATATAAACACCCAGCAATATATGTACATACTACAGAAAAATTACAAAAAAACTATCATATCAGCTGTCTGGTTACCATAGCACAAACTTGGTTTGGGATCAGACAGCCGTGTGTGAGATGTGTATATAGCTATAAAACTAACATATACCGAAAGCCGTCATGGGACAACTGCAACTCGAGATTCGTAAGTGCGCAGACCCCCTTTGAGGGTGATAAGGAAGGATGCGGCGAGGGGGACGAGAAGATGGGAAAGGGGGAGTCATGTAAATTAAAACTACTAAGGTGTTGTAAGTCAGCAGGGAAATGCAACGCAAGCGTTGCTTCATGAGCAGTTTTCTGCGAGGCCGTGGTATCCCACCGCTCGAGTCAGCCTTATCGCGCCTAAGCATGGCTCTCCCCTGTTTGAAATAGAAGAGCAACTACAACAACTTTTAGACACTCATCAGGCTGACAAAATCTAAATAAACGCAAAAATTGTAGTTCTGAACAAGAAAAAAATAATTACTATTAGTAGATATTCAGTTTCTTTTCTGTTCAGCTTTATCCTTGTTTAATCCGATCCGATAGTTCGGAAATCCTTATCCTTATGCAATAATTAATTATTGTAATACTACAATATAATATGTAAGACAGGTTACACATCGGTACCTAAACCTAATCTAGCTCGTACTACGAGTACTCGATCATAAATGACTACAACAAATGTTATACCGCGATTAATAGGTATTCTATTAATCGCGGAACCATTGTGACGTATTCGTTATTTTATTAGTTTATATTTTTACAAGTAGATTAGACTATCTCATATTTTTTACAAATATTAATTGATGTTTTTATTGATTACCCAAATGTTGAAGGTTAATTATTTATTATACATATATTTTGTATTAATCAATAGTTAACTCTGGTTTTGAAAACATACATAAATACGGTAGCAGGATTGTTCAGGGCACTAAAAAAGGTGAAAGTTGAAAAGATGTGTTAAAATACAGAGGCTACGCAATAAAAAATAGTATAAAGTTGTATTGGACGCCATAAACCACAACCCCATAATCCATTCCCTTTCAATATACTCCTCCTCCTCCTTACCTCCTTTTTATTTCTTAAGTTCCTAGTGGACGCCAGGCAGTCAGCCTCTTACTTTACTAGGACCAAATTCTAATAGTTAAGTTATGCCTGTTTAATACTTCTGTCCCTTCAGGGATACAGGCTTTAGCGTATGTATTCAAAGTACTTTATTTTTTAATTTTTAATTGTTGCTTATTCCTTGTACGAAAGAAGTGAGCAATAATCGACATAGATGCAAATAGTAGGTGCTAATCTTGTATGTGTATAGTCGCAGTACGCAACCTTATACCGAGAAGCGCCGGTCTGTAACTAACGTGACGGTCAAAATATCATGTAGTACATCATATCTTATAACAACTTATGAAGTGCTTAATCTTGACCGTAGTTGTAACTTTATTTAAGAAATATTTGTTTGCCCCTACTGTCGCAGACTAAATACTTCTTATGGATAAAAATATTCAGTATATGTAGATGTAGATCCATAGGTGTGCTAGGTAAACCTTGTATTCCATAAATTCGTATGCCATTAAGTTTGCAAAAAAGTATACTATAAACCGTAAATAAGGACCAAGTAATAAAATCTTTATAGGGTTAACTATACACACAGTCACGCCTTTATCCCCAAAGTGATATATGATAGATATTCCTGAGCAGATGCGTATTAAATGCACACTTACGTAATAGGGAAAATGCCTATTGCCACGAATCGGGCACTTTGGGAATGAAATGGATAAATTGAGAGTGTATTGAAATGGAAAGTGGGTATAAAAGAAAATGCACGCTTATTCGGATACCATGGGGCGGGTCAAGTAGGTCAAGTTCGTATAACATCTAACTTGAACTGGCTGATGCCGGGAAGTCCGAGCTCTTAAACTTCTAACATCTCCTATAAAATAATATATATAACAAAATCAAGAATTTCATTTGCCCAGAATATGATACAAGAGGTGACAACAGATGGACTGACATATTAGCTTATAAGGGGCATGCGAATGTTTGTTGCAAACTATTACATTTAACGATTTAAAAAACATTTACCGTGTTATAGCACTTTTAAAACAGCCAAAACTATGATGTTCATGAAAATTGTTGCAACTGTATGTACGTTCAATAAGTTTCTTGTCTTATTTACACAATTAACCATAATAATTGAAGGTATACCTATCAACATCTGAACAGGGAGCTAAACAAATTAATTTTGTTTGAAATCTACGTATTCATTGAGAAAAGGTTAAATGAAGTACACCTTAGTTCAATGGTATAGCGTTTGTTGATGTAACTCAAGAAAATATTTTTATTCATAACTAGTTTCCACCCGCGGTTTTATGTGTATAAAAAGTACCTACGTGTTTCCCGAGGGTTCGCGAAGTATAATATTGTATATATAATCAAAATCGGTATAACCGTTTAGCCGTGAAAGGGCAACAGAGTGTTTAACACAGCGTTTAGAGTTAATCGTAAACATAAGCATTATTAAATAATATCTTAAGTTAAGTTTGTATGTGTTTTGAGAAAGCTGTGTTGTTCATATTGCACACCTATTAAGTATCTCAGAAAATGTTATTACTTAAAAAAAAACTGTAACAGTCAAATCAATAAATAAACATTAGAAGTCTTAAAACATTTTAAAAATAAATGTAAAGAATTTATTCCTTATACTTAAGGGAGAATTTTCCTGAACCGCAGCTACCTGTTACTGATCTGAAGATGTCAGCGTCGGATAGCTATTATAAAACCCGCCAACTGAAGTATGTTTCTACTACATTTTCATGTTGCCACAATGTCTTCGCCTTTGTTTTACCTACATATTTATTAATTTACTTTAAAATTCGAAATATTTTTTAAAAATAAAGTTACATAGCTTAAGACACTTATTACTTAAAACGTCAGCTATCTGACCCAATGAAATCAGTTCACCCGCTCCAGAGAATAACCGTAACTAACAGACAGTCAAAAATGTTTTGTTATATTTATTTTGATAAAATACGTAAACAGTTATCTAAGGGATTAATCTGCACTATACAAATAATTTAATTACATATTATAAAACTGAACAACTAAATAGAATTGTAGTTACTTGTTCAAATGTACAAATAACAGCTTCTTGAAGTGCATGTTATTATTATCTGATCTGTTCAAACAATCTGCTCCAAATTGTGATAGAAATAAACAAGGCCTTAGGAAAAGACATAGGCATAGTTTTTTTTTTTGAAAATGGACCTTGAAGGTTGCATAAAATCAAAGTTTTTACTGTGTGTATTATATGACTACAACGCGGTAAAGACTACCTGAAGTAGGAATCAATAGATTCTATGCAGACAAAGTCGCGGGCAATAACTAATATTTTCTATAAGTTACTTAAATCAATTCAACTAAGGAGCAAAAGAGAGCAAAAGATTAGCACAAACACACCAACGTAAACGTAATTTAGGGTGTCTAAATATATCAACGATCAGGCGCACCTCTTCTTTGTTTGCCTCTTTAGAGGTATGAAGACACTGACTACATTAATAATAGACTCAAATATTAAATTCGAATAACGTTAATAAAAAGTTACAATCTCGTCATACAGGTGCAGACAATGCCAACTCAACAAACAAATATTTGACTTCCAAATGCTCGTGCTCAAAGCTTCATAATATTCGCACACATGTATGTGAGTGTGTGTGTATGCGAAGAAAAATAAAAGACCGCAAACGTCCTGCCAGCCGAAATAACGTCAATTAGTAAGATGAATGGCTGTTTCGTAAAGTGTGGTCTGACAATAAACAATGGTGTTAAAGAAACTCCACTAATATGTATTGTACATAAAATCGAGATGAGTTTTTCAGTTTTAAATTATCAAACTATTCAATTACTAGGCATAGCGCGGTCCCTATACGTATACGTTTTTTTGCATTTAATGTATGTATATATCATCTCGATTACCGGATTTTTCTGGATCTCATGGAGACCCTTTCACCATAGAGTACTTTTCATATATTATATTATATAAATGATTCTACGTCAACGTCACACATCATTTTCATGAGACGTCGGCAAATAATACTTCTTATCTCTCTGTATATTGACAGATATATAACAATGTATGAGATGATTTTACGATGTCATTGTAGAACTGTGACCAGTTGAATTACTGAGCCTCTATCTCACTCCGCCTTGCTTTCTAAAAGGATTTCGGAGGAAAAAATTTAGATATTTTTTCTCTTTGTTATACTGCAAGTTTTATTATAAGGATAAGTATACAAAAACTTAAAAAAGATAAAACCAAGGGAAGAAGTTGAAAACTAAAAAGCGAAAAATGATAGTGATAATCTCTACACTAATTATAAGTGGCCTATCAGAGAATAGAATAGAATACATAAAGATACGGGTATATAATTATTATTATATTAAATAAGGGCTTTTAAAAACGTTCTCCTTTTTTCGTCAGTTGAAAAGCATAGAACTAAATTATGTATTTGATAACTGCTATGCTACTAGCACTAGCATCTTCTCTAGTGACGAAGTAAGATTATGAATCGCGATATAAGAGTTCTCACGCCGATTAGTATATATGTAACTTCCAAACATCGACCGTCGAAACTGTGCCTCGGCTATTCTCTTTGTATTGCAGGGTCATATCACCTGTTCTTCCACAGTTTCATAATCACAACCAATATTGGTTGATCACGATCACGCCAGGACATCGGCTTTTATTTATGTAATAACCGTTCAGCGCAGTTTTACCTGTATTTTGCTTTTACTCGTCTATGTTTCTTTGTCACGCCCTGGAGCCAAGATAACTTGATGGATTTCGACATGTGAGGTGTCATTGCAATCGTCTTCATAGTGGCACTGGGATTCCCATAGCCTCATCCCCCTCTCTTTCCCTTCCCCACAGAAACTCATCCCTCGTCAACCTAGTGACCTGTCTGTTCGTTTATCCCCCTATTAGGCGACTTGTGGTTTAGCCTACTATCTATCCGATAGTAAGTATACAGTTTATACAGCGCCCGGATGACGTCTATACGTTTAGCTAACTTATATTGTGGTTGGCAAAAAGTGAGCATTTGATGCGCCTCTACCTAGCCCTTCGGGGATATAGGCGTCAGCGTACGTACATATGTATGTAGATTGTACCATAAGTTTCTGCATTCCGTAAGACACATAAACATCAGTAACCCATAGCTTATTCTAAGAACATAGTACGAACGTATTCCCAACTGCCACAAACAGACAGCAGTAAAAATTAAATGGTAAAATTTGTACGACAACGTCCATACTTTCTAACTCATTTTAAATCTCACTTTGTTTCCAAAAAACTAATTGGCATCTTAAAACAATCTGAATTTCTTTTTGTACGTAGTGATACTTTTAGCCTGGCAATTAACTGACGACGTTATACGAAATTTAGATAACGGCCGCAACACACTAGGGAAGTTTTTTGTACTCACAACAAGAATGTTATTCTATTCAAAAAGTGTTTTTCACATGGCCAGATTATAATCTATTTCAATGCTAAATTTCTTTCAGATCCTTTCCGTCGTTATTCTCATTAAATATACTAGATATTTTATAGTTACTTTACTGTATTTTTAGATCATATTTAGCTTATTACGATTGCCTTATGTATGTTTAAGGGCTTTGAATTTAAAGAAAATAAAAGAACATTGGCCATAAAACTTTGTTTTTATTACCTATAGCCTGACCTGTTAAACAATATCAAAACGTTCAATTATCTCGCCCATTACAAATACAATAAATCAACAAATAGGCCAACAATACATTACATTAGCAGAACATTTAAAATTGAAATGCGACCTCGTTTCAAACCACAGATATCTAAAAATAACGTAACGTTATGGCGGGAAAGTTTTCGATGAAAAAATGTAACGTCTATCTATTCTATATCTATTTTGCTATTTCAATAGTGTAATGTGATTACAAAATGTAATTTTACAGTGTTTCACACAGTTATAATGTTGGCTAATTTGTAAATTTAATTTGGCTCTGTTGTATAACTGAAACCACGTCAACAACAAGACAAGTTTTTCGGCATCATTAAAATGGTTAGTCAAAGACAAAAGGACCCTTCAGTTGCTGCGCCTATCGGCGGCGGTAGTCACTTACAGTGAAAGTGATCAAAACTCCTGTATAGTTTTCTACTCATCGGAGCCTAGTGCTGGCAGTTGTGGTAATCGGTAAGACTATATTATTATTTTTTTGATAAAGGCGACCAACGAGCAGACGGGTTACCTGGTGACCACCGCCGCTGATCGGCTCCTACATATAACTAAATAGTCGCAAGTACCGTCGCAAGTTGCCGTCTACTGTGGTCTACACGTCGAAGTTTAAGTCAAAATCAAAAAATATCTCAGTTTTACAACTTATCACTCATATCGACGCTGCGTCAGTGTCTTTAAATTGTTGTTTGCGATTTAAGGATACTTACTGAAAATATTGACGCCGGTTTAGACAATATTCGAACTCACATATGGTTTTATGGTATGTGTATAAGCTTTATCTTATCACTTTTAGTTTGTAAAGCCGACAGTCAGATTAAATCTGTAACACAATTTAAGGTTACACTCACTTAAAGATATGTAAGTCTTAATAAGTAACATTTAAATTGAATTTTGTTTCCATGAAAGCAATAATTGACTTCATAAAATTTGGCAACGGAGTGGAAGTGAAGTATTTAATCATCTGCTTGAATAACATAAATCAGATCAGAGATTTTTATTTCTTTATTTAACATACAACAGATTATGGCGAGTCTGTTTATATCGCAGTTACAGGGAAAGGTAAACTAATATGAAGTATTCGTTTAAAAAATGATGTCCTATATTCAAACGTAACGAATGATTTGCAATTACGTTACCAAATAACTTATGTAAGTAATACGATAATTGAGTTGTAAAGTTGCGAGTATAAAAAAAGGAGTAAAAACAGGTTTAGTAATAACGTTGAATTTATGTGTGCACATCGTGTTTAGTGGCCGAATATGCATGTTAGTGTGGATGGGTTGATGTGATATATTAGTCAGTAAGTTGTAGTACAATATAACAAATAGACATAACTATTCTATAATGGCAATCAGTCTGTCTGTGAAGTTAAACAAATGGGCTTTAATTGAAACGTAAAATAGTATCGTTTAAAACTAAATATTGTATATATTTATAAATATGTATGTAGTCGTACTAGTCACCCTGCATATGACATGACAGATTAGAAACTCTGATTACTTGTCATTTTATGGCATTTTGATTTTAAAACACTATGTAGGTAGTTATCGGTTTAAGCAAGTGCCCAGGTATTTATTCAATTTTTTTATTGGTAAGCTCTGCACGGTCGATTTTTTACAAAATATATTTTTTATAATTTTTAATCAACAGTATAATTTGTATACTATAATTAAAAAGGTTTAAAGAGCATCTCTTAATTAATTTTGTACTAACAAATTCATATTATTACAAAAGCTGGTAAAAATATAATTAACTCTGCTCTCTAACAATTAGAGCGGTGTTCATAATGAAGGTTAAGTAAAAGAAATACCAGACAATACTTTATGAACGTACATATGTATAAAAAAAACAAAAATAGCTTACGTACGTAGAATTTTGTCTTCAGATCTTTTAGGTAGATTAACCAAACATAAATTAAATAATGAAGTGTTCCGAAACACCGCAAATATTATTTGTAAAAACATATAAAACAAACTCTGGTGTGTGGTAATATAAGTAGGTAAATATTGTGTGTTGTGAAGTTCAGTGTGGTATATTTTAATGTTTGTGCAGGTACTGACGTAATTACATACATATATTCAGCCTTTCTCAAATCGGGGCAGGCAGAGACAGTAGCCCGCTTATTAATATTAAATGCTTCTATCCTTAAATAACTTACAAACCCTTCACATGAGCTCGGCGGTTTCGGGTAGTCTACTGCTACTAGTCCTACTTCTGACCTGACCTTTTATCAAAACATCTTAAATTTTATAGTATCGACAAGTACCGGGGTGTTGCGGTCATGTTGATGAGCGTATCTTAAAAAAGAACAAGGGGAATGATTTATTATCACTACCTTGATTTTAGTAAAGTTGTTAGGTAACCTAAAAACAACCAACCTTCTAGCACAAACTTATCCACATCGAACCGCTAACAAGAAAATTATCAAATGTCGAATTACTTTTATTGACTCACACACCGCTCCCGTACTTCACAAATCGACAAAAAAAGAACAGACCGCCTGCCTACTCAAACAATTTGCATGGACGCTAACAAAAAGCAGCGTACTTTCAGCTCGCTGGCCAATGTACAGATTGTTCTATTTGCATTTTAAATTGGAACTAGTACAAGTAAATAATGGTGTTTCTTTATTTAGCGAAAAATGCTGCTTTATAACGGATTACGTTTTTTGCTACATACTTTTATATTTCAAAAACAAATTTTTGCAAAAGCATAAAACATTTTAGGCACAATAAAAAATGGCAGTAATTTCTTGTTCGGAAGCTTAAAGTTCAAATTCTGTATCATATTTATATTTTAAAGAACAGGCGAAAAGACGAGTATTATAAGTTTGTGAGTATTGTATCTGTGTCTGTCTGTGTCGTCATAGCTCCTAAACTTGACCAAGTTTTTTCGTTTGAAGGGTGTCTTAATCGAGAGTTTTCTTATAAGAAAATCAGCTCAGCCCTTTAAACATTATCAGCTCTTTCCTCATCGATGGAGAGATTTTCTAAAATAGCATTGTGTCTATGTGACGCACTATTAACTTACGCTCAACTATTTATACATTTTTGACGTTATATTGATATGCTTATACTATACACTCAGTATTAAAACGATTCAATTGACACCTCACATGTCGAAATTCATCAATCAATAGAGGCTAATGAATACAGAAGTGACAAAAAAAATGATACATATCTATATACATTTTTACACATCTACATCCCAAAAACATAACCCTCCTTCGTGCCCTCTCTTAACATTGTTTCTAAAAAACAAAAACAAGCAATACTTTATTTATGTTTATTTTATTCACAGAGAACAAAACATCAAGGAAGATTTTGCAATACTAATTAAAACATACTGTGACTGTATGTAAGTACATATTATAAGTATATTATAATCCCGTCAGACTGTAGGTTTATAATTATAATTAATAATATTTCAAAACTAAAATATATGTAAATATAGCTACAATATAATTTAGTAATTAGCCAACGTCTCCATTATACTTCTTTCCGCGGGCACTACTGTTTATGAATATTTGCTACAATATATTTAATAAGGGATCATCTTTGTAAAGACAAAAAAATCTCAATGAGGACAGTTTGCGTACTTAAGTACGTAGTGTGTAACGAGCTGTACTTACAATATACCTATGTATACATAACGATAACCTTGTGGTTCTCGATGACGTAGAATGGGGCCACCCATCCCTTCTGTTCTGTTCGGGATCTGACTGTTCTATCGGACAGTATGTATGTGTGTACACACAATCGCACAGCGCCCAGATGATGACAATAGATTAGCACACTATTACGTAAGTGGGACTTAACTATGTTTGCAAAAAGTTGGCGTTTGAAACGCCTCTCTGCCTACCCCTTCGGAAATATAGGCCCGAGTTTGTATGTATATACATATATTACATTACATATACATATATTACATTACATATACATATATTACATACAAGTACATACATATGTATATATTATTCTCTTCTGTTTTCTCTTACAGTTCCCACTAGTGGAGGTTGACTATCAATCCTACAAATCATTCTTGATCCAGTCACAACATACAGACAGATAGTTTAAACACGTTCAGTGTTCGTTCCTGTCAGTTACAGCGTGTAAGAGAATTGCTCCTTTTATTATGTGATATATTCAAATAAACACAGCTCACAATATGGAACGTAAAATGAGAATAAAAATTGAGCTCGCTTATTGACGGTGTGAAACGTTGCCACACTCGTCCATTTTGTTGCGGCGGGCCGCGGCATCTTTCTCGTTCGTTTTTTTAAACTTAAAAAGCGGCCTCAGTAATTGACCGCATCTGTCAATAACTCGTCTTCGATTTCTTGACTCCTTGCATATATGTAATTTATGCGGAATTTAATTTAAACTGGCAACCGGAGAGGCTGGTTGTTATTTAAGATAGGATTAAATATTTATTAAAAAGTTTGCGTGGTCATTTAAATCCCATTGCATGCATTGTGTGCAGTTTAATTAAGTAGTTGTTTTCTGCTAGTAACAATACAACAACGCCTGTTTAACTGGAGGGGTACGCTAAGGCGTATTAGACGAACACATGTTGGCGACTATACTTTAGCGTCACTTGCATAATCATCAAGCTTGTTGGCGTCAATTGCAAACTTTGAGGATTAAATTATATTATAGCCTATAGACCCTAAGAGGTAATCATACATATTATATACATTAAACGCTTACATTTTGCCAATAAGATTTGGTCTCATTGACGTAATAGGAGCAAGACTATTGCTATACACATACTGTCTGATAGATAACAGTCTTAGTCACCTTCTACGACACCCGCGCTAAGAAACAAGGTATCTCTATTCTACTCCACCGAGAACCACACAGCAAAAGAATATTATCACCGAATAAACTATTAATCCAAAAATTGTTTATCTATATATTTGTTATTTCTTTTTAGCGGATTTTCGCTTTAGTGAATTCCCAACAACGAGAAAGAAAACATAAGCTTCCTTTTTTTCTAAGTAATATTTTTATTTCAATTAAAAGAATAATAAAAAAACTGAAACATATAGAAGCCTGTTAATATTTTTATTGTTTTTCGAAGAAGTCCCTGTTGCTTTTTAAGCACCGTCGCATGCGATGAAACCATTTACTAAAGCAGTGAACCCACTCTTCTTTAGGGATCTCTTCCATGCCTTTTTCAAATGCATTCCTTCAGGGGTCATAAAAAGAATTCATTTAAGTTTATCTTTTATTTTTGTAAATAATAGTCGCACCAGATCGAGACTGTAAGGAAGATGACTCACTATTCGATAGTCCGTCTGGCAGAGTGAGTTGGAGCATTATCGTAGTGGACGAGGAGCCTGCTTCATTGGCGCTGACCAACATTTTGCAAGACAACAGGTAAACAATGACTGATATAAAAATCTACAGTAACAATCCTTGCATCTTCTAAAATTATTGTGTTGAAATGATCCGTCCGTCCAAAGAATGAGGCAATCATCAATTTCCTTTGACTTCTGCCCTTTTTTACTTTTGTCGGCTAATCTGCGAATGGAAGCATTTATTGCACAGTTTATCTATTGGTTTCGATGTTCACACAGTTGTGCGACACTAACGTCCTTGCTCCCCCATTGTTGACACTTCTCCATCTATCCGAATAAGTAATACCCCTGTCCTTCCATTGCTTTTCCTTGTTATTAATTTTCCCATTTAAATAGGCCCCTATTACGTTAATGGGATTAGAACTGTTAATGTAAAGTAAACACCCACATTGTGCCACCCAAAATTTGAAAAATGTTTATAATTTATACACCTCTGTCTACCCCTTCAGGGATACAGGTGTAAGCGTTTGTATGTAGATATGTGTGAAGAGCTTGAGTTGAAGTAACTTTTAGATGGTTTACTTCATTATAGGGTCTTATCCCGTAACTGAAAGAATAGGAATCCATTACATTACAACCAAATGGTAAAGAGATTTCCTGCAGCATTAACCGACGGCGTCACAATAAATAGTATTGTTATCGTCCCCCTTGACGCTGAAGTCGAACGCCAAATCTTACGTCAACTATTAAATATTCGTGAATGTTTGAAGTTAATGCTATTTAAAGAAGGATACGGTAAATGAAAGTAGCGGTAGGTAGTTATCTTAGCTTATAGATGATGCCACCATAATTTTATTTTTTGTACAAACGTACATAAATGTACGTCGGTTGAATAATATTGATGATGAAAAAGGTTTATGTAAGACTGAGTTGAACTCAAAAAAGACCAAGTCATAGTCTCCTCGTCATAGAGAACAGAAGCTTTTTTTACTGTTTACTTTAATAGGCGTTTATCTTACAATTCACCAGATAGAAAGGGACGGTAAAGATGAAGATGGTAGACGAGTATCCAAAAACTATTCATTCTGTTCTGTAAGATTCTAGTTTATAGCTCTCTAGAAAAATAGAAAAGAGGCAGTATTCCATTCGCTTCCAAAAATGTCTGTCGATCTGATCTTGATTTGATACATCAACAATACATACAATAGAAGATCACGCAGCGGCTCTCTAGAGAGAGTAGACATCTTTAACGCAGGTGAAATTGCAAGGTGAACAGCTATATATATACATACATATATACATACATATATATTAAAATAAATGTCCTATCACAGATAGACGGTTCCTTTGCACTGGGTTTACGAGTCGTCTAAAATAAATCATACTGCTCCTAAGTACCTACATATGGACCTCCGGCAGTTCTAAGTCCGTATCTGACCTCGACCTATTAGTTTCATGTGATAGCCAGAATTGAACTAAACCATGAATATATAAGGAAAGCTCGAACTTTATTAATATGATACAGAATAAACACTTCAGCAAATATATTGGTTAAGTTATCAAAGGGAACTGATATTGATAATATTCTAGTTACTACTAACAAGTTCACAACGTGTTTTGCAAGATAAACAATTCAGTAAACAGAATTTACTGAACCTTATACACATGTATGTATGCGACAAAACTGTGACATATTTTTCTGTGACTCAAAAGGGGATGGTTGTATATAAGATATAATGTTAATTTAGTAGAACATTATAATAAGTCTTTTATCATATACATATGTATGCTTATATACATATGCTGTTTCGACTTCTCGTACTAATGCTGGTCTGCGAGCGCCTCTACGTAGAATTACTAATAATTATAACCTGTACTTTCACGATATAGACATGTTTGCAATATCTTCGGGAACATTTAAAAAGCTTGTGACACAAAGATTAAATTATTTGAATGTTTAGATTTTTTAAATTAGTTAGTAGGTTTGTTTTGAATTCTTTTCAATTCGTCTGGGTACGAACAACGCATGATACTTGCAGAAAAATGTTAAAATATTACGTGGAAAATGTTGTTAGTCTCACAAAGGTATTTCTTTATTTTAATGTTTTATTGTAATATTCTGTGTGACTGTTTATTTTCCCAAATAAATAAATAAATAAATAAATAAATATGTATAATATATAGTCTGGGAATAATTGAGAACTCGTCAACGATCTCTTACGAGAGGCACTCTCAATGAGTATCATTATATAAGATCAGACCATCAGTAGGCCGAGACCGAGTCAGTAGGACGTCCTGGCTTCTTTAGGAGCACCAGCTTCCCGCTCTTCCAGCAGTCAGGGAAGCGTCCAGACATCAAGCTCGAGTCAAATACTTCCCTGAGGCTATCCGACATAATATAAAGGATCTGTCCTAACTCAGACAACATTAGAAAGCCTGCCACAATTATTTGTCCTTATAGGCGAATTATAATTGACTCTTTTGTTAGCTGACTTATGTCCGCTTATGGCCTACTATTACTGGGATACCGTAATGCGGCTAAAATGCCTTTGTTCGACTACAATTGGAATGGCACTGCTGTATTCATGCATTAGTCATTTTTTTCTCAACTTTTGATGTTTATTTTGATAAATGAGAATGTTTATTTTTGTCACTTAATTTTCTTTCTTAATTAGCAATAAAATGATCGTTTTACTAGGTCTTTCATTCTAAAATATATGGAGGTTATCCCTTGTGTAGGTGAAAGAGTTTTATTTCAAATAAATTTTGAAGATGGTCAAGTAAATGCAGGTGATGAACATAATATTGATAAGTTTAAACAATCAGAAGCAACTTGAGCGTGTTGAAGATATTGGACTGCAACTAAGAGACGGTTAAGCAACTAACTTACCCCAGAAATACTAGAAATAATTTAAAGTGTAAGCCCTTATTATTAAGTAATATTTAGTTAATACATACATATGTATGTACATACACCTGTATTGGCAGGCAGAGGTGTATAAAACACCCACATTTTGCCAACAATAATTCGCAGCCACTAACGTATTAGGGGCAAGCCTATTGCCATCAATGGGGCACTAATGTGCACACGATATTTATTTAAGTTTTATTTAATTTATTGAAGTTGTTTTAAAGTTTTTTTTTATATGTTCAGTAAGTAATTTTGTTTGTTTTCATGTCTTAAAATCGAACCGAAAAAAAATCATGAAATTCTGCGTAAACTTAATCAGATGTACAATCAAGAACCTTAAGTCCAGAAAAAATATTATTCGTTAATTATAGACAAAACAACTTTTCGGATCGCGGAGCCTCCGGCGAAGATAATAATTCAATACTGTTTGGAATATCTGAGATTTCCTAGAAAGTATCCATGTAATATGCAGATAATTGTGTTAAGAAATTTACATAACAAAATAGGCTTGAGATTCAACATTGATGTTACCGATATTGGAAATTAACTTCTGCTTGTTGTTTCGCTCGTTCTGATACATTTTGTCAATCACTTCATGTGAGCCTGTATTTTTATTGTGAAAAGGTAAAAGGCCGATGTATACATTTTGCTTTAATTATTTGTATAGTCAAGAAGCAAAAGCGTTTAAAAGGAAAATAATTCTACATTCGCATTTAAAATGTTTCCTCTAAACTATTTCAGCTATTTATAAAAAAACTTATGAGTTATTCCTATAAATGCTCATGGGAATTCACAAAACTGTTTTAATTGACTATTGGAGTCTTTTACCGTTGCATATTTTGGGTGGACTTAAAGTTCTCAGTAATATAATATAGCGGGGGAACTTACTTCTAATATTTATTTGTGCGGCGGAATTCCCACGTGTATTATGTGAATAGAAACCGAAACAAATTATTAATAACAATTGATAAAATACAATGAAATAAAAGTATATTCACAGCAAAACCACAGAAAATAACAAAGAAAACACATACATCTGCCTCCATCTTTGCAATGTCCAAACAACAATTTCACAATAGAAAATACGAATTTGGAAAGTTATGATACCTATAGCTATGTTTTATAAGCGAAAGAACTTCGTAATGAAATGATAATTAATTTTAATTAAGCACTATAATCTTTAATTATTTGGTACTTATTTCTGTTCAAAACGTACTGAAGCTTTGACGATACAATAAGTTTAAGATACTTTTTTGTTAATAAAAAAGAATATTCATGTACTTATATGTATATTTATTATTATTTTGAACCACCTAATACTATATAAATCAAAAAGCAAACTTTTTGCTCGTTTGTTGACTAAGACCGTTATTTATTATGGCATCCGTCATCTAGACTTTTTTCTAGCTTGACGTTTTCTAGACTCAAATCTACTTACAATAATACAAAGTAAGGGAGGCAAAATAGGAGAGGTGAGGTTTGAGTCTCCGGCAACCTCACTCACTTGGTAAATACATCGCAAGTATTGTTTGACAACGGGTCTTCTGTAAGCCGTGGTGTTACTCTTTATTATGGTGGTGTCATACTTTGTTATGTCCCAGTACAAGTATTTTTTTTTTTATAAAACGACTGAACCGAACTGAACCTACCTTTGTACAACTAAAGTCTGATATAAAAAAAGATTCTTATTCTTAGATGGAAAGGGTTTACCATCAAGTTATAATAATAAGAAATACACTCGAAAGCAATAAATCCCGGTCGCATAAAGATAAATGAAAACCTCATGTGACTCATATGACCAGCTGATGCTAATTTTGGAACGTTTTTTAATCAGAAAAAAAAAAGATCCGGTGATATAGAAAGAAAATAAAATATGTATATTATGTATATGATACTCAAATTCATGCTTGCTAGTGATGGCACCCAAGCATACAAACCGCGAAACGATGAGTAAAGAGTCCAGAAATCACATTTTATGGTAACATTTCAAAGTATGTGAGTCTCGATAAATATGTGTGTGAGGAGAGTCGCAAACTTTCATCACATATTATTGTACTGTTGAGAGTTTTATGACCTCGGCAAGGAAATATGAAAACACTTCTCGACAGTCATTGAGAGGAAACCTTAACTCAGCATTTTTTTTAATGCAGTAAAATATTAGGTTACTTATACTATTGTATCACAGTAATCTGACGAAAACCGCGTATGTTTCTGTAGGTGTTACTGAGGGATACTGTTCTTGAGAGTGCTCAAGTATATATCTTATATACGAACTATAGGAGATAAGTACCTAAATCACGAACATAAGACGATATAAATACCGAGCAATATATGTAAACAATACAGAAAAGTAGTATAAAACTATCATATCGGCTGTCCAGACACCATAACACAAGCTCAGCTGCCGTCCATGGACAACTGCAAATCCAGAGTCGTAAGTGCGCTGCCCCCCTTTGAGGGTGATGAGGATGATGAGGGATTTGGGGATGCGGTGAGGGGAAGGAAGCGAGGGGGTCGAGAAGATGGGAAAGGGGGATGAAGGGAGAACAAAGAGGAGATGGAGAGTTATGTAAATTAAAACTACTAAATTCAGGGAAATGCAACGCAAGCGTTACTTCATGACCAGTTTTCTGTGAGGCCGTGGTACTCCACTGCTCAAGTCAGCCTAATCGTGCCAAAGCAGGGCTCTACCACTGTTTGAAATAGAAGAACAATAACAATATCTTTTAGACACTCACGTGGCTGACAAAATCTAAATTAACGCAAAGTAGTCCTGAATAAGAAAAAAATAATTACCACTAGTAGATATTCAGTTTCTTTTCTGTTCAGTTTTATCTTTGTCTAATCCGATCCGTTGGTTCGGAAATCCCTGTCGTCATTCAATAATTAATGATGTAATATTCAATATAACAGGTTACACATCGCTAGCTAGACCTAATCTAGCTTCTACAACGAGTACTCGATCATAGATGACTACAACAAATGTTATCAAATACCTAATAATCGATCCGTTGTGATGTATTCCTTACTTTCTTAGTTTATATTTTTACAAGTAGATTAGACTATCTAATGTTTTTTACAAATAATAATAGTTATTTTAATTGATTACACAAATTTTGAAGGTAAATTATTGATTAACATATTTTGTATTAATCAGTAATTAACTCTAGTTTTGAAAATATACATAAATACGGTAGCAGGATTGTTCAGGGCACTAAAAAAGGTGAAAGTTGAAAAGGTGTGTTAAAATACAGAGGATACGCAATAAAAAAGTGTAAAGTTGTATTGGACGCAAGTGTTTCATTCAAATAAAACAACCACATAATCCTTTTCCTTTCAATAAACTCATAATTTTCTAATTTTTAATTTTAAAGTTCCAAGTGGACGCCAGGCTGTCAGCCTCTTACTTTACTAGGACCAAATTCTAATAGATAAATTGTGCCGGTTTAATACTTCTGTTTACCCCTTCAGGGATACAGGCGTGAGCGTATGTATTTATGGTACTTTATTTTTTAATTTTTAATTGTTGCCAATTCCTTGTACGAAAGAAGTGAGCAATAATCGACATAGATGCAAATAGTAGGTGCTAATCTTGTATGTGTATAGTCGCAGTACGCAACCTTATACCGAGAAGCGCCGGTCTGTAACTAACGTGGCGGTCAATATATCATGTAGTACATCATATCTTGTAACAAATTATAAAGTGCTTAATCTTGACCGTAGTTGTAACTTTGTTTAAGAAATATTTGTTTGCCTCTACTTTAGCAGAGTAAACACTTCTTATGGATAAAAATATTCAATATATGTATGTAGATGTAGGTCTATAGGTGTGCTAGGTAAACCTTGCATTCTATAAATATGTGCGCCATTAAGTTTGCATAAAAGTATATTATAAACTGTAAATTAGTACCAAATAATAAAATCTTAAAGGCGTGACTGTATGTATAGTTAACCCTATAGTTAACTATACATACAGTCACGCCTTTATCCCCGAAGTGATAAACAGAAGCGTATTAACACACACTTACGTAATAGGGAAAATGCCTATTGCCACGAATCGGGCACTTGGGGAATGAAATGGATAAATTGAGAGTGTATTGAAATGGAAAGTGGGTATAAAAGAAAATGCACGCTTATTCGGATACCATGGGGCGGGTCAAGTAGGTCAGGTTCGTATAACATCTAACTTGAACTGGCTGATGCCGGGAAGTCCGAGCTCTTAAACTTCTAACATCTCCTATAAAATAATATATATAACAAAATCAAGAATTTCATTTGCCCAGAATATGATACAAGAGGTGACAACAGATGGACTGACATATTAGCTTATAAGGGGCATGCGAATGTTTGTTGCAAACTATTACATTTAACGATTTAAAAAACATTTACCGTGTTATAGCACTTTTAAAACAGCCAAAACTTTGATGTTCATGAAAATTGTTGCAACTATATGTACGTTCAATATGTTTCTTGTCTTATTTACACAATTAACCATAATAATTGAAGGTATACCTATCAACATCTGAACAGGGAGCTAAACAAATTAATTTTGTTTGAAATCTACGTATTCATTGAGAAAAGGTTAAATAAAGTACACCTTAGTTCAATGGTATAGCGTTTGTTGATGTAACTCAAGAAAATATTTTTATTCATAACTAGTTTCCACCCACCACCGTGTATAAAAAGTACCTACGTGTTTCCCGAGGGTTCCCGAAGTATCCCCATAATATTGTATATATAATCAAAATCGGTATAACCGTTTAGCCGTGAAAGGGCAACAGAGTGTTTAACACAGCGTTTAGAGTTAATCGTAAACATAAGCATTATTAAATAATATCTTAAGTTAAGTTTGTATGTGTTTTGAGAAAGCTGTGTTGTTCATATTGCACACCTATTAAGTATCTCAGAAAATGTTATTACTTAAAAAAAAACTGTAACAGTCAATCTTAAAACATTTTAAAAATAAATGTAAAGAATTTATTCCTTATACTTAAGGGAGAATTTTCCTGAACCGCAGCTACCTGTTACTGATCTGAAGATGTCAGCGTCGGATAGCTATTATAAAACCCGCCAACTGAAGTATGTTTCTACTACATTTTCATGTTGCCACAATGTCTTCGCCTTTGTTTTACCTACATATTTGTTAATTTACTTTAAAATTCGAAATGTTTTTTAAAAATAAAGTTACATAGCTTAAGACACTTATTACTTAAAACGTCATCTATCTGACCCAATGAAATCAGTTCACCCGCTCCAGAGAATAACCGTAACTAAAAGACAGTCAAAAATGTTTTGTTAAATTTATTTTGATAAAATACGTAAACAGTTATCTAAGGGATTAATCTGCACTTTACAAATAATTTAATTACATATTATAAAAGTGAACAACTAAATAGAATTGTAGTTACTTGTTCAAATGTACAAATAACAGCTTCTTGAAGTGCATGTTATTATTATCTGATCTGTTCAAACAATCTGCTCCAAATTGTGATAGAAATAAACAAGGCCTTAGGAAAAGACATAGGCATAGTTTTTTTTTTTTGAAAATGGACCTTGAAGGTTGCATAAAATCAAAGTTTTTACTGTTTGTATTATATGACTACAACGCGGTAAAGACTACCTGAAGTAGGAATCAATAGATTCTATGCAGACAAAGTCGCGGGCAATAACTAATATTTTCTATAAGTTACTTAAATCAATTCAACTAAGGAGCAAAAGAGAGCAAAAGATTAGCACAAACACACCAACGTAAACGTAATTTAGGGTGTCTAAATATATCAACGATCAGGCGCACCTCTTCTTTGTTTGCCTCTTTAGAGGTATGAAGACACTGACTACATTAATAATAGACTCAAATATTAAATTCGAATAACGTTAATAAAAAGTTACAATCTCGTCATACAGGTGCAGACAATGCCAACTCAACAAACAAATATTTGACTTCCAAATGCTCGTGCTCAAAGCTTCATAATATTCGCACACATGTATGTGAGTGTGTGTGTATGCGAAGAAAAATAAAAGACCGCAAACGTCCTGCCAGCCGAGATAACGTCAATTAGTAAGATGAATGGCTGTTTCGTAAAGTGTGGTCTGACAATAAACAATGGTGTTAAAGAAACTCCACTAATATGTATTGTACATAAAATCGAGATGAGTTTTTCAGTTTTAAATTATCAAACTATTCAATTACTAGGCATAGCGCGGTCCCTATACGTATACGTTTTTTTGCAGTTAATGTATATATCATCTCGATTACCGGATTTTTCTGGATCTCATGGAGACCCTTTCACCATAGAGTACTTTTCATATATTATATTATATAAATGATTCTACGTCAACGTCACACATCATTTTCATGAGACGTCGGCAAATAATACTTCTTATCTCTCTGTATATTGACAGATATATAACAATGTATGAGATGATTTTACGATGTCATTGTAGAACTGTAACCAGTTGAATTACTGAGCCTCTATCTCACTCCGCCTTGCTTTCTAAAAGGATTTCGGAGGAAAAAATTTAGATATTTTTTCTCTTTGTTATACTGCAAGTTTTATTATAAGGATAAGTATACAAAAACTTAAAAAAGATAAAACCAAGGGAAGAAGTTGAAAACTAAAAAGCGAAAAATGATAGTGATAATCTCTACACTAATTATAAGTGGCCTATCAGAGAATAGAATAGAATACATAAAGATACGGGTATATAATTATTATTATATTAAATAAGGGCTTTTAAAAACGTTCTCCTTTTTTCGTCAGTTGAAAAGCATAGAACTAAATTATGTATTTGATAACTGCTATGCTACTAGCACTAGCATCTTCTCTAGTGACGAAGTAAGATTATGAATCGCGATATAAGAGTTCTCACGCCGATTAGTATACATATATGTAACTTCCAAACATCGACCGTCGAAACTGTGCCTCGGCTATTCTCTTTGTATTGCAGGGTCATATCACCTGTTCTTCCACAGTTTCATAATCACAACCAATATTGGTTGATCACGATCACGCCAGGACATCGGCTTTTATTTATGTAATAACCGTTCAGCGCAGTTTTACCTGTATTTTGCTTTTACTCGTCTATGTTTCTTTGTCACGCCCTGGAGCCAAGACAACTTGATGGATTTCGACATGTGAGGTGTCATTGCAATCGTCTTCATAGTGGCACTGGGAAAGGATATAAAATTTTGTTATAACGTCAGTACGACAGTTTTTTACTGGTAGAGCCATGCTTAGGCACGAGTGGGCCGGCTCGACCGGTGCGATACCACGGCCTCACAGAAAACCGGTTGTGAAGTACAATAAATCAACAAATAGGCCAACAATACATCACATTAGCAGAACATTTAAAATTGAAATGCGACCTCGTTTCAAACCACAGATGTCTAAAAATAACGTAACGTTATGGCGGGAAAGTTTTCGATGCAAAAATGTAACGTCTATCTATTCTATATCTATTTTGCTATTTCAATAGTGTAATGTGATTACAAAATGTAATTTTACAATGTTTCACACAGTTATAATGTTGGCTAATTTTTAAATTTAATTTGGCTCTGTTGTATAACTGAAACCACGTCAACAACAAGACAAGTTTTTCGGCATCATTAAAATGGTTAGTCAAAGACAAAAGGACCCTTGAGTTGCTGCGCCTGTCGGCGGCGGTAGTCACTTACAGTGAAAGTGATCAAAACTCCTGTATAGTTTTCTACTCATCGGAGCCTAGTGCTGGCAGTTGTGGTAATCGGTAAGACTATATTATTATTTTTTTGATAAAGGCGACCAACGAGCAGACGGGTTACCTGATGGTAAGTGACCACCGCCGCTGATCGGCTCCTACATATAACTAAATAGTCGCAAGTACCGTCGCAAGTTGCCGTCTACTGTGGTCTACACGTCGAAGTTTAAGTCAAAATCAAAAAATATCTCAGTTTTACAACTTATCACTCATATCGACGCTGCATCAATGTCTTTAAATTGTTGTTTGCGATTTAAAGATACTTACTGAAAATATTGACGCCGGTTTAGACAATATTCGAACTCACATATGGTTTTATGGTATGTGTATAAGCTTTATCTTATCACTTTTAGTTTGTAAAGCCGACAGTCAGATTAAATCTGTAACACAATTTAAGGCCACACTCACTTAAAGATATGTAAGTCTTAATAAGTAACATTTAAATTAAATTTTGTTTCCATGAAAGCAAATAATTGACTTCATAAAATTTGGCAACGGAGTGCAAGTGAAGTATTTAATCATCTGCTTGAATAACATAAATCAGATCAGAGATTTTTATTTCTTTATTTAACATACAACAGATTATGGCGAGTCTGTTTATATCGCAGTTACAGGGAGAGGTAAACTAATATGAAGTATTCGTTTAAAAAATGATGTCCTATATTTAAACGTAACGAATGATTTGCAATTACGTTACCAAATAACTTATGTAAGTAATACGATAATTGAGTTGTAAAGTTGCGAGTATAAAAAAAGGAGTAAAAACAGGTTTAGTAATAACGTTAAATTTATGTGTGCACATCGTGTTTAGTGGGCAAATATGCATGTTAGTGTGGATGGGTTGATGTGATATATTAGTCAGTAAGTTGTAGTACAATATAATAAATAGACATAACTATTCTATAATGGCAATCAGTCTGTCTGTGAAGTTAAACAAATGGGCTTTAATTGAAACGTAAAATAGTATCGTTTAAAACTAAATATTGTATATATTTATAAATATGTATGTAGTCGTACTAGTCACCCTGCATATGACAGATTAGAAACTCTGATTACTTGTCATTTTATGGCATTTTGATTTTAAAACACTATGTAGGTAGTTATCGGTTTAAGCAAGTGCCCAGGTATTTATTCAATTTTTTTATTGGTAAGCTCTGCACGGTCGATGTTTCTTACAAAATATATTTTTAATCAACAATAAAATTTGTATACTATAATTAAAAAGGTTTAAAGAGCATCTCTTAATTAATTTTGTACTAACAAATTCATATTATTACAAAAGCTGATAAAAATGTAATTAACTCTGCTCTCTAACAATTAGAGCGGTGTTCATAATGAAGGTTAAGTAAAAGAAATACAAGACAATACTTTATGAACGTATGTATAAAAAAAAAACAAAAATAGCTTACGTACGTAGCATTTTGTCTTCAGATCTTTTAGGTAGGTTAAACAAACATAAATCAATTAATGAACTGTTTCATAGAAATCAGTTCCCAATCTTTCGCACAACGGAAAACAATTTAACATGAACTAACAATTAAAACACCGCAAATATCATATGTAAAAACATAAAACAAACTCTGGTGTGTGGTAATATGAGTAGGTACATATTGTGTGTTGTGAAGTTCAGTGTGGTATATTTTAATATAAGTGCAGGTACTGACGTAATTACATAAATATATTCAGCCTTTCTCAAATCGGGGCAGGCAGAGACAGTAGCCCGCTTATTAATATTAAATGCTTCTATCCTTAAATAACTTACAAACCCTTCACATGAGCTCGGCGGTTTCGGGTAGTCTACTGCTACTAGTCCTACTTCTGACCTGACCTTTTATCAAAACATCTTAAATTTTATAGTATCGACAAGTACCGGCGTGTTGCGGTCATGTTGATGAGCGTATCTTAAAAAAGAACAAGGGGAATGATTTATTATCACTACCTTGATTTTAGTAAAGTTGTTAGGTAACCTAAAAACAACCAACCTTCTAGCACAAACTTATCCACATCGAACCGCTAACAAGAAAATTATCAAATGTCGAATTACTTTTATTGACTCACACACCGCTCCCGTACTTCACAAATCGACAAAAAAAGAACAGACCGCCTGCCTACTCAAACAATTTGCATGGACGCTAACAAAAAGCAGCGTACTTTCAGCTCGCTGGCCATTGTACAGATTGTTCTATTTGCATTTTAAATTGGAACTAGTACAAGTAAATAATGGTGTTCCTTTATTTAGCGAAAAATGCTGCTTTATAACGCATTACGTTTTTTACTACATACTTTTATATTTCAAAAACAAATTTTAGCAAAAGCATAAAATATTTTAGGCATAATAAAAAATGGCAGTAATTTCTTGTTCGGAAGCTCAAAGTTCAAATTCTGTATCATGTTTATATTTTAAAGAACAGGTGAAAAAGTCGAGTATTATAAGTTTGTGAGTATTGTATCTGTGTCTGTCTGTGTCGTCATAGCTCCTGAACTTGACCAAGTTTTTTCGTTTGAAGGGTGTCTTAATCGAGAGTTTTCTTATAAGAAAATCAGCTCAGCCCTTTAAACATTATCAGCTCTTTCCTCATCGATGGAGAGATTTTCTAAAATAGCATTGTGTCTATGTGACGCACTATTAACTTACGCTCAACTATTTATACATTTTTGACGTTATATTGATATGCTTATACTATACACTCAGTATTAAAACGATTCAATTGACACCTCACATGTCGAAATTCATCAATCAATAGAGGCTAATGAATACAGAAGTGACAAAAAAATGATACATATCTATATACATTTTTACACATCTACATCCCAAAAACATAACCCTCCTTCGTGCCCTCTCTTAACATTGTTTCTAAAAACAAAAACAAGCAATACTTTATTTATGTTTATTTTATTCACAGAGAACAAAACATCAAGGAAGATTTTGCAATACTAATTAAAACATACTGTGACTGTATGTAAGTACATATTATAAGTATATTATAATCCCGTCAGACTGTAGGTTTATAATTATAATTAATAATATTTCAAAACTAAAATATATGTAAATATCGCTGCAATATAATTTAGTAATTAGCCAACGTCTCCCAATTTTCATATAAATATCGCATCTAAAGATATTAACATCTTATTATATCTCGTAGGCTCATCACATCGAAATATGATGTTACAGTGCAGGTTTGACGTCAGACGTTTTTCGAAAACACTTATTATATGCGAATTATTATCAAAAATTAAAAAAGATGAGTTTCTTCATCAGATAGTCACTTTCTAGGTTGACCCTGTTCCTGTTCATACAAATACAATTTACAGGGAGTTGTCACGAGTAATTCATAAAGAATACACATTTGGTTCTCAATACTGAACATAGATCTTCTTTTCGTATGGAAACCCTCACTAGTCATCACCTCCCCTGAGCTGACCGAACTTACATAAAGATCAATCTCCCGCTGCTTTTGACAACTCTATGCCATATATGTGTACACTACATTTTGAGTCCACCTGGTTTTTCAAACGATTTTCAGTTCTTTGGCCAATTTTTGCTTGAAATAGAATCGAACTTTTTTTTATCTGTAAGCTTACTATAGTGACTCCGCTTAGCTTGATGGTAAGCAATAAATGGAGTCTAAGAGGCGTCGAGAGTCCAATGTAGAATGGTGATCCACACTATGGCGGCCTGGTAAGATACTTTTTCACGCCCCGCTGAAAAGCCCTGGGATCAAAGTGGGTAGGAAACATGTACGCTGGTAGTGAATTCCAGGCTTTCACCGATCGGCACAGGAAAGAAGAGCCAAACCGTTTCTTTCGGGATCGCATGTTTTTGACTCTCAAACGGTGACTCCTCAGGCCAGCACCTGTAGTCCTGTAGAGGAAGGGAGAAGGTGGGATCAATTGGAAGAGGTCGTCAGAACACTCTCCGTGATGTAGGCGATAGAGAACTGCCATAAAGGAGACATCTCTTCGCAACTGCTGACAGTCTATAATGTGGACTGCGCGTCGCTGCAACCGATTGAGAGCGTCAAGCAAATACTGCTCATAGCCGTCCCAAAGATGTGAGCAGTACTCCACGCAGGAGCGAACCTGGGTCTTGTATAGAAGACACAGATGCTCGGGAGAGAACTACACGAAAGAGTAATATTTATTTATTTTACTAGTTTCTCTTTCTCCGTTTAGTGTGTAATAAAACGCAGAAAACCATTTATAAAAAATCTGTAACTTAAAAATCCAACATTTCATTAAGCTGCAATGTTTTATCTATAAAATAAAATCGGCCCGGTGTTAAACATACATATTTATTTTGCAAATTTCCCTATCACCGAACTATAACTGTGACAAATGTACTCCTCGCCGCGGGCACTACTGTTTATGAATATTTGCTACAATATATTTAATAAGGGATTATCTTTGTTAAGTAATAAAGACAAAACAATCTCAATGAGGACAGTTTGCGTACTTAAGTACGTAGTATGTAACGAGCTGTACTTACAATATACCTATGTATACATAACGATAACCTTGTGGTTCTCGATGAGGTAGAATGGGGCCACCCATCCCTTCTGTTCTGTTCGGGATCTGACTGTTCTATCGGACAGTATGTATGTGTGTACACACAATCGCACAGCGCCCAGATGATGACAATAGATTAGCACACTATTACGTAAGTGGGACTAAACCATGTTTAGCAAAAAGTTGGCGATTGAAACGCCTCTCTGCCTACCCCTTCGGAAATATAGGCCCGAGTTTGTATGTATATACATATATTACGATCAATCTATTCTCTTCTGTTTTCTCTTACAGTTCCCACTAGTGGAGGTCGACTATCAATCCTACAAATCATTCCTGATCCAGTCACAACATACAGACAGATAGTTTAAACACGTTCAGTGTTCGTTTCTGTCAGTTACAGCGTGTAAGAGAATTGTTCCTTTTATTATGTGATACATTCAAATAAACACAGCTCACAATATGGAACGTAAAATGAGAATAAAAATTGAGGTCGCTTATTGACGGTGTGAAACGTTGCCATACTCGTCCATTTTGTTGCGGCGGGCCGCGGCATCTTTCTCGTTCGTTTTTTTAAACTTAAAAAGCGGTCTCAGTAATTGACCGCATCTGTCAATAACTCGTCTTCGATTTCTTGACTCCTTGCTCAAATATAATATATATGCGGAATTTAATTTAAACTGGCAAACGGAAAGGCTGGTTGTTATTTATGATAGGATTAAATATTTATTTAAAAGTATGCGTGGCCATTTATATCCCATTGCATGCATTGCGTGCAGTTTATTTAAGTATTGTTTTCTGCTAGTAACAATACAACAACGCCTGTTTAACTGGAGGGGTACGCTAAGGCGTATTAGACGAACATATGTTGGCGACTATACTTTAGCGTCACTTGCATAATCAAGTTTGTTGGCGTCAATCGACAACTTTGAGGATTAAATTATATTATAGCCTATATACCCCAAGAGGTAATCATACATATTATATATATTTACCTTACTTATTTTACGCTTACATTTTGCCAATAAGATTTGGTCTCATTGACGTAATAGGGGCAAGACTATTGCTATAGACATACTGTCTGATAGATAACAGTCCAACCCCTTAGTCACCTTCTACGACACCCGCGCTAAGAAACAGGGTGTCTCTATTCTACTCCACCGAGAACCACACAGCAAATGAATATAATCACCGAATAAACTATTAATGCAAAAATTGTTTATCTATATATTTGTTATTTCTTTTTAGCGAATTTTCGCTTCAGTGAATTCCCAACAACAACGAAAACATAAGCTTACATTTTTTCTAAGTAATATTTTCATTTCAATTTAAAGAATAATAAAAAAACTGAAACATATAGAAGCCTGTTAATATTTTTATTGCTTTTCGAAGAAGTCCCTGTTGCTTTTTAAGCACCGTCGCATGCGATGGAACCATTCACTAAAGCAGTGAACCCACTCTTGTTTAGGGATCTCTTCCATGCCTTTTTCAAATGCATTCCTTCAGGGGTCATAAAAAGAATTCATTTAAGTTTATCTTTTATTTTTGTAAATAATAGTCGCACCAGATCGAGACTAAGGAAGATGACTCACTATTCGATAGTTCGTCATGCAGAGTGAGTTGGAGCATTATCGTAGTGGACGAGTACCCTGCTTCATTGGCGCTGTCCAACATTTTGCAAGACAACAGGTAAACAATGACTGATATAAAAATTAGCAGAAACAATCCTTGCAGAAACAATCCTTACATCTTCTAAAATTATTGTGGTGAAATGATGCGTCCGTCCAAAGAATGAGGCAACTATCAATTTCCTTTGACTTCTGCCCTTCTCTACTTTTGTCGGCTAATCTGCGAATGGAAGCATTTATTGTACAGATTATCTATTGGTTTCGATGTTCACACAGTTGTGCGACCCCGGCGTCCTTGCCCCCCATTGTTGACACTTCTCCATCTATCCGAATAAGTAATACCCCTGTCCTTCCATTGCTTTTCCTTGTTATTAATTTTCCCATTTAAATAGGCCCCTATTACGTTAATGGAATTAGAACTGTTAATGTAAAGTAAACACCCACATTGTGCCACCCAAAATTTGAAAAATGTTTATAATTTATACACCTCTGTCCACCCCTTCAGGGATAGAGGTGTAAGCGTTTGTATGTAGATATGTGTGAAGAGCTTGAGTTGAAGTAACTTTTAGATGGTTTACTTCATTATAGGGTCTTATCCCGTAACTGAAAGAATAGGAAACAATAAAAATCAGAAACGGTACATTACATTACAACCAAATGATAAAGAGATTTCCTGCAGCATTAACCGACAGCGTCACAATAAATATTATTGTTATCGTCCCCCTTGACGCTGAAGTCGAACGCCAAATCTTACGTCAACTATTAAATATTCGTGAATTTTTAAAGTTAATGCTATTCAAAGAAGGATACGGTAAATGAAAGTAGCGGTAGGTAGTTATCTTAGCTTATAGATGATGCCACCATTATTTTATTTTTTGTACAAACGTACATAAATGTACATCGGTTGAATAATATTGATGTTGAAAAAGGTTTATGTAAGACTGAGTTGAACTCAAAAAAGACCAAGAGACCCACCTGTCTCCTCGTCATAGAGAACAGAAGCTTTTTTTACTGTTTTCTTTAATAGGCGTTTATCTTACAATTCACCAGATAGAAAGGGACGATAAAGACGAAGATGGTAGACGAGTATCCAACAACTATTCATTCTGTTCTGTAAGATTCTAGTTTATAGCTCTCTAGAAAAATAGAAAAGAGGCAGTATTCCATTCGCTTCCTAAAATGTCTGTCGATCTGATCTTGCTTTGATACATCAACAATACACACAATAGAAGATGACGCAGCGGCTCTCTAGAGAGAGTAGACATCTTTAACGCAGGTGAAATTGCAAGGTGAACAGCAATAGATTAAAAAATATATATATATAAATTAAAATAAATGTCCTATCACAGATAGACGGTTCCCTTGCACTGGGTTTACGAGTCGTCTAAAATAAATCATACTGCTCCTAAGTACCTACATATGGACCTCAGGCAGTTCTAAGTCCGTATCTGACCTCGACCTATTAGTTTGCTGTGATAGCCAGAATTGAACTAAACCACGAATATATTAGGAAAGCTCGAACTTTATTAATATGATACAGAATAAACACTTCAGCAAATATATTGGTTAAGTTATCAAAGGGAACTGATTTTGATAATATTCTAGTTACTACTAACAAGTTCACAACATGTTTTGCAAGATAAACAATTCAGTAAACAGAATTTAGTAGAACAGTATAATAAGTCTTTTATCATATACATATGTATAATATATAGACTGGGAATAATTGAGAACTCGTCAACGATCTCTTACGAGAGGCACTCTCAATGAGCATAATTATATGAGATCAGACCATCAGGTGACACGTCTGCTCTTTTGCTATCTCTTAAAAATAAAATGACATAATTATTACGGCGTCACTATGGTAATCTGACCGACTGATATATTTTTACGCCCCAGCCAGATGAAGATGGACGACTTAAAAAAAGTAGCTTAGATAGGTCCGTAAGGTGGAGGACACTTGGGGAGGCTATTTTGTTACGTTTTCATGTTTGTTTAAACGGTATTAAGTGCCATGTACTTAATACTTGACAGAATATAGGACAAATAATGATATACATATATAATAAAACCGTATATCTTGAATATGTGAATAACAATCACGAAAAACATTACTTTAATGTTTAAATCCTTTCAATAAAACCTTTTACGTCTATGTTGGTAAGAATTTTATTATTCGGTCCATGATGAATATGCCTCCTATTCTATTTGCCATAAATCTATACGAAATGCTCCATGCCCAATTAAAATCAAAATATCCAAACGCTTTTGTGCTTTACAGATGACCAGCCTTCAAGAACTTTTATAAAAGAAAATTGCAATGTCCACCGTATTTATACAAGCGACGGTTTAAAACTTAATTGGCAGGTTTTCTTTTTTTATGGTTGTTTTAAAGTTATAAGCGGTATGGAATTTGCTATGACGCGGTAATAAATAAATAGTTTCGCTTCTTTTTTAATGATAAGAATACATAAAAATGGTAGAGTTTACTAAAGCGAAGCAGACACAGAGTGCGGTTTTAAAACGGTACTGGACTTGGCAGAAAGACTGGCCTTTAAACAAAACCTTCAAACTTTAGTACAACTTAATAAACTAACTAACTAACCAGAGCACAGAAATTTTGCAAATGTAATGTATTCAGTAAGTGTACTTTGTTTGGTAACTGAAACCAAGAGTAATCCCAAATAACCGGATAGCTGTGTAAGACAAGAAAAGGATTGACATGTTTTAAGAAATATGTACGTATGTATGTAGTATATGTATGTAGGATAGTTTCTGGTTAAGACCTAAACCTACATGGCTTGACATATTTTGACATGTCATTTTAATCGTCTTAGTAACGAGAGTGACATAGGGTATAACATTTCGAGATGATGTCAGAAATAAGGAGAGGTTTCATAATGAAGACGGTTTTTGAGTATTTTTAATTATTTTACTTGTTACATGCCCAAAAAGGGCCTCAGAATAATTATTGGATGATATGTATGTGATTCTAGTTAATGTCACTTTATAATAGAGAACAGATCCGTATGTATAGGATATCGTTAGTATCCTTACATCATACCGAGTCACATAGACTAATTAAAAAAAATATATTGTATCTGGCATAAAATGTATTTAAAAAAAATGCACGAGATTTAATTAATTAATTAAATTAGTACTTCATTCTACACTGTACTAGGTACAACAATCGGGGTCTTATTACTCACGGCGATTTCTTACAGACAATCTACAAGGGATATTGTCAAATTTTATATTAGGAACTAGTTTATATTACTTCTCACTTGTTGATACTTACCGCCACCGGCTTAGACGGTGTCCTTCTTTCTTTCCATAACTTTGCAAGTTTGTCACTTTTGAAATTGGAATGATTTGTATTCCCCGTGGGATATACGTCTTAGCAGTCCGATAGGAACTATTCAAAAGAGAATATCAAATTATAGTGTATAAAGGAATAAGGTTTTTTTTCTGCCCCAAGAGATTAAAGTAATTAACTTTTTTTTCAACAGTTTGTACAATTAGATTTACTAATTTTATTTTAATTATTTTAATTTTTAAGACAACTCTCGCATTAGGAATGTTTTCTGTGTGAACCAAACTGCTCTACATAATTATTGATTTCCAAATACATACCTATATATAATAGATAAATTATACCCTGACATAGAACAAACGATCATGCTGCACAATGACTTCATCTACGAATCCACTACTACTACATAGTAGTCAGTATCACTAAGCACCAGATCAACAGGCCAGAGAATTGTTTAACAATTATTACTGGTCTTGAAATACTTATTATTTTCTAAAGTGAATAACTAAAACTAATTATGATGGATATTGCTCCACCGCAACTCATGTCTGCAACTAAGTACCAAATGTTTTAATATGTCTAAAAGGTTTCGTAAATATTTATGATTTACGCGGTCATTTATAAGTCTGCGTCGTCTGACGATTATAAATCAGATATCGATTATTCTATTCAGAGAATGACCCTTCATATTTACTAAATTACTTTTTGTGTCTTACACAAACTGAAGTGGATTAATAGCATTTAATACGCAGTATAAAAGTTACATACATACGCCTCACTCGCTCATTATTGGCGTCCAGGTTAGGCACAGACGCTAAAAAGCAATTGGCCACGATTCTGCCATACAACTTGTGCCTCTCAAACATTCATCAGTCTTTTAATACACACGCTCTTCGGTGTAGAATCTTTTAAAAAAGCTGACTTACTCATATAATGTAAATATTTTAAACAGTTAATAACCATTTTCTGCTACCGATGACAATCAGTCAACCGATTTTCATTTCATTTCAGTTCATTTTCGTTAATAATATATTAATATTCAACAAATACTCTACAATTATAACATTCCAAGTGACATTTTGTGTCTTAAAAATAAATAAAAAATATATCTTCTCGTTATTACTTCTAGACGTAAACTTTTGAACAAAAAAAACTTTTCGGCTTTCTAGAAGCTAAGTACGTAAATAGGATAGTTAGGACTGAAAGACTAACAAAAAACCACATTCACATAACTTATTATATATTTAATCTGGCCGTAAAGCAGCCGGTAGAGTAGAACAGGACCACCCGATTACTTCTGCGGTTGTCGTAAAAGGTTGCTCAGAGATCGCACTGCTATCTATCACACAGTACATTTAGTAATTTATCTTAATAAAATTATAATCTCGAAAGTTTGAATGGGTATTTGTTACTCAATCAAGCCAGAACGGCTGAACGTATCTGGACATAATTTCATACAGAAATGGGCTGTATTCTGGAATACCACATAGGCTACTTCTTATACCTGAAAAATATACGGCTCCAAAATTACAGCTAATAATTAATATATCTGATTGCGTCACTCGTACAGTTTCATGACGCTGGCTAGCTCTCTACTCCCCTTCTATGAGGTACATCGTGATATAGCCTTTACTCAATAAGCAAGTTATCTAACGCAAAAATGAATAAATCGAACTTTTGGACTCTGAAGTTACTGCGCTATAGCAAACACCACCAGGGAAATTAAATACGTGTTGCCATTAATGCCAACTTTGGATCGCATAGCCGTATCAAAATCCCATGAGGCAGTTCCGGCTAATGCTCACACCACCCCTGTCGAAATAGTGCAAAACACATAAATACCTACTTTTTCTTAAGATATACTCACAATATTCTTTTATTTAGAAATATTAATTAAATATACGTGTACATAATACCCTACATACATACATACATACACTCACGCCCGTATCCCGTTTTTTTAGTTAGATTTATCTAATGCTGCCGTCCCAAATTTATCCAAAAAATCGCAAATTTTCTTTGGAATCAGATGGGAAAATGGAATATACTAACAAATTGGAATATACTGACAGGAAAGGGAAGATAAAAAGGGAAGGAAAGAGATATTACTGATACAGATGGTTTGGGGAGATTACCCATCAGCTTAAGCAAGTCAGGGTCGCATATTTGTGTTTATACCGGGGACTATTGTGCCGAGGTCCGTCATACAGCTCAGCTTAGTGAAAGTACCGTAACAAAACTGCACCCTGCAATAAGGTGTTAATATAGCTATGTGATGTGATATTTATAAGTTATAAGGAAAATTATTAACCTAAATTAACCTAATATTATGTATAAATTAAACCGAAGTTGGTTACGCTTTCATATAAACTAATCACAGTCATTATGCATTTCTTTATGTATGTTGTCGGAAGTACGTGTGTAATAAATATAAGGCCGTTTTATTTTTGATTTTATTGCACTTATTGCTTCTGATGAATATCTAACGCATTCAATCTGTCTTCGTACTGCAAAGCAGCAATCAGAGCAATTTATAACTTGAATAATTATTATTCACAATTTTTTTTTATTATATATTATATTTTTATATTATAGTGCTGTCCGCCTTTTTGAGTAATGATGATGAACGAAAGGGGGTTGGGCCTCACTCACTAGGTCAATACAAGAATAGTTTTTTTACAGCCGGTTTTTTGTGAGGAAGGTTGTTATACTCGGGTCGAGCCAGCCTATACATACGTGCCGAAGCGTGGCTCTCCTACGATGAACATACTCGTATCTATGAAAATTTGTAGGCCCCAAAGTATTAATTCGATTTGAGGTCAATGCGTGTGATTTTATAATGAAATCTTAGGTAATGTACAAATGTTAAGTTCAAAGTACGCTCACAATAAAATGAAAACCATATCTAAAGGGCTATTACACAGTGGTGGTTTATGTAATTATGTGCAAGACAAGAGCTTATGGAGTCGAATTGTTTTTTATTTACAGGCTATTTATAATATTCAATAGAAATGTAATGTGATCTAATATGTTTTTATTTTAGATATCTGGTGTTTTTCTGTTCTTTCTTTTCTTATTTGTTTTTCCTTATTTTATACATTAATTTTTAAAGCCTTATTTAAATTTTTATAATAACATAACCGTTTAACAACATAATTGTAATTACACCGTGTAATTAGTGTTTTACTAAATATTATTATAAATATCTGGTGAATTAAAATATTCCTAAGTTTTTGCCCGATATCTTCTCATAGCCAACCATTTGGAATTGGAAGATTACAGATGAACGCAGGCAGTTAGTTAGTTATCTAATTTTTTTTTTCATTTTACTTTTGATAAAGAAAGCTATAGTTGCGGTGAAAGTATGTGTATTTGCGTATATTCTGTATCATTTTTTAAAGTATTACGATTTTGAATAATTGTTGAGCAATTTTATGAAATAAACAAATTGAATTTCAATTTAACGCAGGCCGTGTGAATCTAACCCTCGACCTCCAGTTTAGCTTTCGGAGTCACTAACCACTAGACCTACAGGCCCATAATGCAATAAATTTGTTTCAATGAGTTTTTGAAAAATTAAGGGTTCGAAGTGTGTTTAAAATACCCACTTTTTGACATAAGAATTGGTCCCACTGGTATAACTCAAACTGCATGTCTCCAATAAGCCCAAACCCTCTACCCAAAATATAACAGATACATGAACATAAAAAAAAAACTTCCAACGAGGTACTTAAGTACTATCCTCGAGGGACGCTGCATCAATGATCGATTACTTCTTAAACGAGTATAGTGGAGGGGAGACCCACGATTTGGGCATTTCACGAAGCTCGAATTAATTGAATAAAGAAAATAATGAGCTCTGCTATAGGAAATGTTCATTACATATCTAAAATGAAATTTAATAGGAAACTTTTTAATATTAAAGATTAACTGTTTTAATATGAAGATAGGTATAATATTAAATCTAAAAGTGAGAATATATGCCCAAGTAATATATAAGTTAATAAATACGACCCTCCATAAAGAGACCAAACTTTTCATGATGAGTGAACATTAATTGTTAATCACAGAAATGCAGGAGTTGTTATATTAAATTACGTTTCAAATTACGTAACTATTGTTTAAAATATTTTTCAAAAATATCTTTTTAAGAAAATCCTTCAGTACTAATGTTTTTAAGATGCAGTATGGATACAGTAAAAAAATCGATTTGTTAACCATTTTCTTACATAGGCTTGTAAAATTTAGCATGAATTCAAGCAATGTCTCAACACCTCGAAGCCCTTGCGGGTATAACGACATGCAGTCGTCGCCACCCCTACTTGTAGACGGAGCGCTGCACGAGTAAGCTCTTGTCATAATAAGCTGTCATAACATAACTTGTTTCCGGTTCTTTCGGTTTGTAGCATATTTTAAGAGGGATCTTAATTTGAAGGTTTATTGTCTTTTAATAAAAAGGGACGATTGTTCGCGGCTGGTCATATAAAATAATAATATTATTAATTAATGGTAATTCGTGTGAATGTTTACATTTCATGATAATGCTTGTTGCTTGTTGAAATTACAACCCTCTAATGCAATGTCAAGTGCAATAAACTATGTAAAAAGTAAAATATGGTAAAATATTTGTTCTAGCCTATTTTTCTTGATTGACTTCGTCCGGTCATCCGGATCAATAATACTTTACTGAAAAATCTATAATTAAATATTTTATTCTGTAAGTGTTTTAATTATTTCTAGCCGCTTCTTATAATCTAAATCGTTATCGTGTTAGAATGTATTATTATTACTCCAGGCGGCGATTTAAAGAATACCTGACCAAATGAAAGGCCATCTTTCTACAATTTGTGTTTTGGTTGTAAAATTGTATAGAATAAAAAAATTGAGGTTATTAAAAGAAGTAATTTCCAGATATTTAGAAGTGTAAACTGTATACTCACATAAAAGCACTCAACATTATTTTTTTTCTCATTCATTCATTAAATACAAAATATGTTGTTTAATGAATGAAGTCTCACAAGCAATGCAAGTTTCAATTATTGTTTAATAATATTGTGTACGTAGTAATATCAAATTCTTTTCAAACTAGAGTACAAAAGAAAGAAAATATTCAGCTCAGGAAATAATAAGCAAAAACGTTCGTTCCTTTAGAAAATATAATTATTTACGAAATTAGTACAAGAAGAATGAGCAAGTAGGTCAATTTACTTACTCTTATTGTTAAGGCATCAATCCCCAAAGTACTTCTAATTTTTTGAGTAGAATTTGTTTTGAATAGAATGTTCGTTATTTTACGTCCTTTGTGTAAATTCACCAATGAGTCCAAAAACTTCACGAGTTCTCTTCAAAATTTTCCTCGAATAAATTAATACTTACTTTCACAAAACTATATTATTATGTACTTTGAGATCCGTGATTGAGGTCATTTCATTAATTCCTTCAGCTAAGTTGGCCCACGTCAATTAATCACAAACGCAATTCAAAAATTCATCCGCAAAGTAAAATATGAGACGAAAGCGTTACACTTTATTATTAGTAATTCTATCGTCGAAGTCTCGACTCAAGTATATTACATTGTTACCCTGAGTGACATCAGATCATATCGAGATGCAAAAGTATACAAGATTCGGTGTCCAAACCGATCGCTGAAAATGGAAGAAATTGCTAATGCCAGGTTACTCTCACGCCTATTCATCTTTGGCACTTTCCACTTCAAAAATCTTACAAAGTAATATAAATCGTACATCGCTATTACATATATGAGATTTTTAAAAAAAAATTTGAAATTTTTAAAAGAAAAATGACGCGTTTAAAATTATTCAAAATTTTAAGTTAAAGCTAAAGTTACTTTGACACTAAATCGATTTCGGTTAAAAACATTGTACCTAATGTTAAACATGTTTTTATCTTTTCCTTAACTTTCTACCTTGCTGATGGACTATTTTCTTCAAATGTGTTAAGGCGCGTCAGCGATAGCTTGCTCGCCGACCTTAATGTGGATGTTTAATAGGAGGTTCACTAGATTTATTTGATGAGTTCAAGTATATGTTGGCAATGGTAAGCAAGAGAATACATAGGAGCGTGCTCTACTGATACAATACTTTACTGACTATATTGATAGCACCGAATCTCTAAGCCTGGGCGCTCGTCTTGTATCTCCGAGTCCTTCTTCTATCCAATGGTTATATCTAACTTTATTAAAATAGTCCATAATGTAATTATTATTTGGTAGTCCGAGCGGTTATCAAACGCGCGCATCGGTCTCCGGTCTCATGTAGTACTGGCCAACAAAGGATGCCAGTGATCAGTGCAGCAAAAGAAGAAAACTACCCACATTTTTTTATATAATCGACCACCCGAGAGGATTGGCGCGAACATGTAAATAGTATCAAAAGGGAAGCATTCTCATCCAAATAAATAATAACGACAATTTTCTTGATCGGTTATTAAATGATGGAGTTATTCGCTGAGAAAACCTAAAAAAATAACAGCACTCATTCCTCCTATTAATAGCACGTTCAATCCGATCAAAATTAGGTTATGGTTTTTTATATTGAAACATGCTGATATGATTAATTTATGTGTATTATGTATATTGTTGCTAGATAATTGAAACGGACAAAATTTCTATGTACAAATATATTTTGAAGAAAGCCGAGCGAGATTTCGGTCACGCAAACTTTGTATATTGAGACTTATGCACTCGGTCCTTGATGTCCGATCGGAGACAGGCGAGCGCGGCGCGGACGCGGAAATCATCGTCAGGCCAATTGTCATGCCTGTATTACTTTTTCTTTAATTTACGAACAATAAAGATATAAGTAAATAAATAAATAATCGTAGAAGGCGCTTTACACAAAACGTAAAAGTTAAAACAAATTTATAGTTCATAAACTTACATTTATTCCAAATCAATATTAAATCACATCATAATAAGTATATATATGCATACAAAACCCTGTAATTCAAGAACAGAAGACACTAAAACTTTCATACCCAAATGTATCACAAACATTATTATATGACAATCTTTTCAAAAGCCATAAACTTTCAAATAAGAATATATAATACTTAACTGTCAAAGAGCCATATTGCTTCTGTACAGGCATGCGACTTCGCTTTGAGACGTTCGGTCACAGAGTACATCCTTTATACTGACACGTACGTTAATAAATGATAATAGATAATGTACAATAGATTAATTTTAATTCTCAAACATAAAACATTTTTTTATAAGTATAAGATTTGTTGTTAATATATAAGGTTTTGTAATTGCTACTTTTGTGACAAGCCTAAAATGAGGTTGGCGATTCCCTACTCAATTGTAACTTATACTTGCCATCAGCTTAGGTGCAATGACAATAAATAAAAGGTTGGTCGGTGCAGCCCAACTCTACCGAAATCGCAAACAACTGTAGTATTGTGTTTTATAGGGTTCAAGTTTAAATATATTTTGCGCAGTATTGTAATAAAAACAATTTATTCTGCATTTCCATTGACTATATTTGATTTATTTCTATGCATTAACGGAATAATGTTCTGAATCTCATATTCAGTTCAATTGTCTGATAAACTACAATATTGTTTTCATTAATAAAAAAAATCCATGTATTTTTATATCTTGTTTGTTAATAATTGGTTCTGAAAGTTCACAAGAAATATAACAAAAAGAATAAGTATAAAAAGTAGACATAACCTTACGAAGTACGTGGTAACTATATTTGAAAACAATTATATAGTGTTTAGCTGAAAACTTCAAATATATTTTTGTAAAATCTAACACTGCTACTATGTATAGTTAAAAATATTATAATTATACATAATCATTTTAAAACATTATAATTAAACATGATAATAATATTTTTTTTACTATTAACCTAAAATAGCTATGTCAAAAATCTACACTTGAGTTTTGGTCTGAATCAAACAATAAAATTATAACTATTTTTATGTGCATTATTTGTATCAGAATGACGTCATGTAACTTAAAATTAAAGGTGAAAAGGCAATATATGTAAGTAGATGAAATTAATAGACTAAATCAGACTTGATTAGGCAGAGTTACGTTAATATTTGTTATGAAATTAATAAAATTGATCAATTAAATAAAAAGTTATCACATTAACAAATTCTATATTTTATATTTATACAAAAAAACTTTTCCACCACGAGGAAGCAATTAATAAATCGAAATTACTTTCATTTATTTTATCAACAAACAAACACACATTTTTTAACATTTATACAGTAGTTTACACTTTTTAAGTGAAACAAATATCTTTACAACACTCTTTAATTAGTAAAAATCAAACAATCAATGTATAAGTATCATTTACATACAAGCTCGATTTTGTGACGACGTTTAATTAATTAATACAAAGCATAAGTTGTGAGACGACTCTGCTGACTCCCCGTCACCAGCTTGAGTTATGGACCTCAATCCATCTGTATGAGCAATATCCCTTTCCTACCCTTTTTATCCTCCCTTTTCTGTAAATATACCCAAAATTTTCCCATCCTATTCCCAAAAGTACTCGGATGATGACAAAAGGTTTCCCCCCCCATTACGTAAGTGGGGCTAAACGACTGTCGGCAAAATTAATGTGGTGTTCACTACGTCTCTGACTGCCCCTTCGGGTAACAGAGCCCGTTCGGGCGTGAGTGTATTTATTAACTATTTAACTAGTATGGCGACGTATCGTTAAACATATTTTATATACAATATTTACAATCACAACGAAGCTACATTTATTTTACTTATGAAGTCTTATTACACAATTATAAATTATTTTTCAAAATCAACATTTGCCCGATATTTTAATGTAATTGTAAGTTGTACGTGTTACTCACTTTAAATGTATTTTAATACGTAATAACATTATACACAAATTACAATTGTAATAATTGTTGTTATCTAATCGTGTGTAACACATACATATGTATATGTATATGTATATGTACACAACTTCAGTCTTGCTTGAAGATGCAAAACTATTTTACAATGTACTTTTTGTTTTATCAAATTGACAATTATCATTTAATATATTAATCGTAAGTTAAAGTTAAAATCTAATAAAACTGATTTAAATCTGTTGCCTGGAAAAAGAATAAATAAATAATAATAGCTGAAGAATAATTAAAATCAATAAAAAAAGTTACAAATGCAAATAAAAGCAACACAAATCATTAAAGGGACGGTCTGTTCTTCAAAATTTAAAATCAATTTTGATGAGTATTTAACACATTCATTATTACACTTTATATTTAAATTGAAAACATCACTATAAAAACCTGTAAGGCCTAATTTTAGTCCAGGCCTGCAAAAGTGTATCACAGCTAGTTTTATTCCACACTTAATATAAGTTACACTTTATTTCTAGTTCACAAATTTAATATTTATCTCATCATATATTTGCTAACTTTCGCATATTCTAAGTGAGTCGGTAGGTTTGGCCATACAGGAAGCGTTTTGTTCACTCGACAGTTGCGTTGTCGAATTGGCTGCAAACAAAGGTCAACATTTATTTATTACATTGTTCAGTACAGTTTGTGTATATGTTTCGGTTTTGAGTTCAAAATCCACATTATGGCAAAAAGATCTCAACTAGAACAGATTAATGACTTTGCATTTAGTTATATGCATGTCTATTAGAGAAAAGTATGTGAGAACTGAGGACCGAACATATAGTGTTATCTCTTGGCTTTATTAATTGTGAAGATAAGTGTGGTGTAATACTCTAACAATTATAAGTATGTATATAATCTACAACAATCAATTCCTAGAACTCTTTAATCCTACACTCGTTTTTATATTAAAACAACTAAAATAATATACATATATTCTCTACAAGATTCTGTATACACACACGATAACATCATTAAACTACTAAACATTGGAATGTGTTGTGTTGTCAATGACGTTTAATGTGAAAAAATGTCAACAAAGGACACAATATTAAAACCAATTACGGGTGATGTGTAACACTTACTACATGTGACTCTCATTGGATTAGAACAGAGTCCGATCTCTTCCTGTATGCGACGACCAGGAGATAGTACTGTTATCTATCCGATAGTATGTGTACAGTTTAAACAGTCCTCGGTTGATGGCAATATTACGCCCCTAGTACATATATAAGGCGGCGGGACGGGCATTAGATGCTCCTCTGCCTACCCCTTGCCGCCTCATAGGCGTGAGTATGAGTCGAAGACCATTTCTATATTACGAGTACAACAATTATTATTACGGATTTAATAGGGAAACCGTATCGTATGTTTCAAATCTGACTGCAATATATTTTACAAAGAAACACAAATCATTAAAAGGACGGTCTGTTATGGTATTTATGGTATAATTTTGCGATTTTTTGGGATTTTAGCTGCAGAAGACAAAAAGGGAATCATGTACATATATGTATATAGGATCCACTTTTTGGCCATTTATAGTTTGACTGATTAAAGCGGAGAGAGATATAAAACATAAAATGTTTGTGTTAACCCTCCTTCTTGCGCAGTCGAATAAAAATATATATATTGTAACATTTTTAACTTACCATTTATTTTAGATTTAAAATGTGGTAAAGTGTCATTCGTTCTCTCCAGTATACTTTTACTGAAATGAACACTATTGTTGTCAGTATTGAATCTCACTGGTGGATAGTTGGAGCAACTTCTCGAATCGGCGACCCGAGACTGAGGTTCTAGATGGAACCTGGGCTCTAGTTCGGGCATGTGAGACAGATTCAGGGGATTTCTGTTAGGGTTACTGTAGAGTGACGGTGGGGGAGGTGTTGCATACAACTGTGGCGGCATTAGTTGTTCTGCTGGGAGCTAAAACAGGAATAAAACATTCATATCAAAATTCGTTTACACCATATGCTTTCTAAACTACCCAAAGAATTTTGACAACGAGACCAAAACAGTTGAGAATCTGAAGTTACAAGGTCAGGATTATATGGGAAAGGCGTTTACACTTTCCAACGAAACTTTAAATTTTTGATAGGTGGCTAAAGGTGTCTGGTCTGGCGTTATCATTATGAAATACCACTTCTTTTCTGTTAATCTATTCCGTACGCTTTTTCTGAATTGGCAGTAGAGATACGAAGCGACGGTTTAAGCCGGTGGTAAAAGCTAAAACAAAAAGCTCTACGGAACGATGCTCTTCCTGTCCCACCATACAGGCTACAGGCTTAGGTTTTTTGTATAGGGCTGCAAATGAGCAGACTAGTCACTTGTAAGTGACCATTCTGCTCACATTGTTGACACATTGTAAGTGACCAGTCTGCTCATTTGCACACATTTGAAGGTTGGGTCTCCGGTAACCTCACTCACTCGGTCACACAATGCAAGGATTGTTTAAAAGCCGGTTTTCTGTGAGGCCGTGGTAATACTCAGGTCGAGTTGGTCCATACTTGCTGAATGTGCATGGATCTCCCACGTTACAAAAATAAGGTAGGGTAGGGGGTGGGTAATAATGTAAATTAGGGTTTACTTTATCTTTAGATAGCTTTGATTTAGATAAGTAGGTGGATTCTTGGCTAATTACGATGTTCCACTGTATGATAGTGATTTACTTATCATCACTAGTGTGAATGTTTCAAACATGGTTCGGCTTCATTACGTTCATAGAGAATCGCAAAAGAGTACACGATTCATTAGGTTTCTCCCAGTGAGCTCGTGCGCCACCTAAATATCGAGTTTTTTGTATAGCCAGACTTTTTCAATTGGGTAAAGTTATTTTGTGGTCAGTCCTGTTGAACCTCCTAATATGCTGATCTTGTTCTACTTTTTCAAAAATGACATCGACTTTCTGTGACATCAAAATTCCTAGATTGAAAAAGTTTCAACCAACTTTGTGCTACTTTTACTGACACTGCATTAGATCCATAGACATCACAAATATTTTTCACAGCTGGACTCACATTATTCCTTTTTTTTGTAATAAAACTTAAGAAACTTAACAGTGGTAGAGCCATGCTTAGGCACGAATGCCCGGCTCGACTGTTGCGATACTACAGCCTCAGAGAAAACCGGTTGTAAAGTAACGTAAAATGAGTGACGTTTCCGGAGGCCCAACTCCCCCTCTCCCCTTTCCACTCTCCTCACCCCCCTTCTACTCTTTCCCACCTCCTTAACTTCCCACTTTTCTTTCCCATCGACGGCGGACGGCGGTTGTCACTTACTGTCAGATGCCCCGTCTGTTCGTCTGTCCCCCTATGGTATAAAAAAAAAGGATCGAGTTTTTTCGTTAGATTAGAAAAATAGCGGGAAAGTGTTTTTTACTTTTCTTCTTAATGTCCTATATTTATTGATTTTAACATCATCCAGATACATACAATACAACAACCTATTTTATATTGTAACGTATATACATTAATTATACAGGGATTATGAGAAGGTATTTGTAATAACTTCCTACCTTCTTACAAACATTTTACTGTGACTTACAAATACCTTAGAAAATAAAACTATTGAGTAAAATTAGAGATACATAGTTGTATACATGTACATTACTTACCAATCCACTAGTATTGAGCGGTAAAGGGTTCTTGTACTTCAACCAATCTTCGTACACCTTGTCGTAACGCTGTCTTTGACAATCATTCGATCCGACATTGGGCATATGCAAGCTGCTTTTTGATCCCAAACTCTGTATACTGGGCCCTAAATTGGGCATCGGGGCGAGTGTTGGGGCGTATTGGCGTCTGTATTCCATGGGCCGTACTTGAATATTATATTGGTAGCTAGGGTCCATGTTGTGGTCGTAAAAGCGGTCCGAGTTAGATATGTCGTAATTGTCTGTCAACTTCGACATGAGAGGTCGTATTGAACAGAAGTCAGTAACAGAGGATTTATTGGAACAGTTGTCGCTTATTTTCCCGTGTAGCGGTATAATATCGGGGTTTTTATCTGCAAAGATAATAAATTCCTTTTAGTGTTCATTCTGTTTATTGTATGTTTCTGTGGAACTTTAATGTTCAGTGAATTTTATGCATTTGGAAGGACTTGTATTGCAAGCAATTATTACCAGTTGTGCGTCGGGAATAAGATAAAATTATGAATAAAAAGTAGATAAGATCATAAATATTTGGGGCAGAAAAACAGCTAAAATAAAATCAAAATATCATATAACTTATTAAACAGATCAGACTGTAGAACCGATTTAGTTAGCAAAGAGGCTATGATTGTATTGACTCTACTAAACGCATTATATTTTTATTGCTTTTCGAAGTAGTCTCCGTTTCTTTCTGCAAAGAAAACACTGACTGAAGCAGTAAGCCCACTCTTCTTAAGGGATCTCTAACACGCCTTTTTCAAACGCAGCTTAGAAGACAACAATAGGACCAATCCAATCGACGGCGTTTTTGATCTTCCGTCAAATTACGAGTGTACGCCTAAATGTTAGTGTAAAAGCTTTTGTTCTTGACTAATGCCAATGCCTAAAGCTGCAGGAATCTGTTGATATATCACCCTTAATCAGGTTCTATCATTAGCCGCACAGCCCTCACGTTATCTTCAGTAGTCGCAGTAGAAGAACGTCCTTATTGAGAATCATCAGTGAGTGTGCCTCGACCACACGAATCGAATTTATTTAACCAATAGTAAACAGTGGCACGAGATGGGGCTTTTTAATGAAACGAAAAATAAAACATCTATATATACTGTTGATTGTTGGCACTTGGTGGAACTTGCTACACATCTTGAGTAAAATCACCAGTACAGTTACACAGCAGTTATTTAATAAACCTGACCGGTTTTGTCCCACGGCATTTTCAAAGATTTCTAATTGTTTTGGAAGTTGCAGAACGCAAAGCTTACTGAGCTATAAAATACCTGTACAGATTTATACAAAAACAACTAACTCATACAGTTAAATCCAATAGCAATCACCTGAATCGTCAATAAAGTAAAGTTTCAAGACTTAAAAATCAAATCAACTTAATCACTTTAAATTCGTGTAGGTAATTCAAAATATAGTCTTTTTTCATCAAAGTATTCTATTTGAGCTTGATGTTAGTCTACAAAAAAAATATCCTAAACATTTTTCGTTATTAAAAATATTTTTTACAGATCCTTTGTCCACGTCATTATATAAAAGCAGAGAAGGTCATAGTTAAGTCTAGCTTAATAATAAAATAATAAAAGAGTATTATTTATTACTTTAACTGAGCTCTGAAGCGGGAAATTCTGTAATATATTCATGATCTCATCAGTATGGGTCAGCCTACATCGCATTTATAACGAAGCCAGGTTACTCCCAAGTAGTTTTAGCTGTAGAAGGGGTTAATTTTTTTCACATTTCTGAAGGCCATTTGCGCTTGAGCTATTTCTATTTAAAGGAAGAAAAATATATCTACATCTATAGATATGTAATATCAAATAACATTACTTTTAACGTATAAATATACTTTAATGACTCAACATTGTAGACAGAGTGTTAAGTAATATTATAGACGAGGAGATGTACACCAAGTAAAAGATGGATGGAGTGTCTTAAGAGATGAACTGGGTAAAATGCGAGTTTATACAGTATGTTAGGCAGTCTTTAAACGGACTTACCCAAACTTTCAACACTCTCATGTTCCTTTGAGCCAGTTAGAGGTATATTTGATGCCTCAACCTGATGCCGTTTGTCTTTCTCATGTTTACCTTCGAAAGAAAAAACATAGTTCAGTAGAATAACTCTCATAACACTTACAGACAACTATTTTCTTTCAGGCAAAAGAAAACCAAAATTTAGTGGCCATTCGGTAGTAATGTTCGAGTCTTTTACTTCTATAAATAATCTAGAAATAATCTATAAATAATCTAGAAATGAAATATTCTGTCAATTTAGATTTATAAAGTTGCCTGGTAGTATGTAATATATCTGTCATGCATTTAAATGTTTTTCATTAAATTTGAATATAGTAATATGGACATATATTCGTTAAGTTAATATGAAATTTTGATTAATTTAGGTTACAAAATTATTTTTAAAATTTTCAATGAATTATACTGTGTAGAAAACGTATGTATGCGTATTGAACTAGCTATGTTTAAGGTTTATATATAATATTTCAATATGAGTTTAAGAATGACAACTGCTATTTAACAGCCGAAATTAAAAAGATCCAATGTTCATTTCGGAAGCAGAAATTAAAATTGAATCTTATATTTTTTTTTACTTTCGATGTTTTAGAAAAGACACTAGTAATAATACTCGTAATACTTTAGATTGAGGTAAAATCTGTAATATCCCTGATATTCGAAGACCTATTAATGAAACATTTATTGCCCATTCTTAAAATTTTACTATTATCTATCTATTTAAACAGGTATGTATATAAACACATACACAATCTTTCTATCTTTGTCCGTCGTCATAGACGTTGAAACCATCCAACCGATATGCCCCAAACTGCTTTCATTAGAAATGCAATAATGCTTTCAGAACACTAAAACAATCAAACGGTAAATCTTTTTATTTTATTATAGCATATGTAGTAGTTAGTAGTTAGTAGCAGCCCACGCCGCACTGTGGGACCGATCGGTATATTTCATCTCAAAAATCGATAACTTTGTTGTTTTGTGATGTTTCCCCTTGAATTTTTTTTTTATGTATTAATGAATATATAGGCAATAAAATAAATTAAACATCATTATTTTAAAAGTTATATAATTTTCATAAAAAATGACAAAGATAACGATATACGAAATTACATACAAAAAATTATACAGTTATAATAAAATGACAATAAAAGTAACACTTTTACTTAAAATAAGTTTAAGACTTAATTATTATTATTATTATCAAACAAACATGCTAAAAAATGACACCATAAAAAAAATTGCGATCCTATTCATAACCTCCTATTTCCAATAATTCTTTAGCTTCGTCAAACAATTCTTTGGATATTACAAAACTGGGTTCATTTAAACTAGATATATAAGGATCAGATGTATATAACAAAATATGCAGAACGTCCTCGTTTGTTGCTGATCTGAAACACTTCCTAGCGTGATGTAACCTATATTTTTTGTAATCTTTATTCCTGGCTTCCTGAGCATCTTCGGATAATTGTCCTATAGGCAGAACTGCATAATGCTCTATTATTTTAGCACCATGTATAAGTACTTTATGGACCGAAGATGGCATGTAATACCAGTTATATTTGCTTACGTATAATTGCGCGGTTATCAATGTATACTGCCCAAATTTTTCTGCGTTTATAGGGAATCCCGATGACATGGTTTGAAGAATTACATAAAATCTCTTAATTAATTCTCCATCAATTCCAGTTATCCCTGCAGAGCATTCGTAATTTTGGAAAAATCGCCTTGCTGTATTTCCGTCATTGCTATTACCGGAACCTTGTCGTGGTTTATCAATGTGCAAACCAAGCACTTCTCGGAAACGTTTTTGGACATATTTTTTCTTGTCTTCTTTAGGTTGCTTGTTTTTTGGAGTTATTGCTGACCACTTCTCAAAACGCAAATTATAAGAAATATGGAGGATCGTCTCCATAAATCTTATCCATGCATGTAGTGTCGACAATTCGTATTTAAATGCATCTTCATTTTCAACTCTTGATGTAACTTTTAAAAGATCGTTCATTTGTCTGGGAGTTGCTCCACAAACAGTGCAGGTAGCACTGGATGATGTGTTCGTTAACACTTGAGCAACTTTCCCATCAATCATTGTCATAAACAGTTCATGTTTAACCTCGATGACTTTGTCGTCTATAGACACAAGAGTTGAAATCAATTGATTAATTTTGGCTTCAATTTCACTGACAACCGCTGTAGTTTTTTCGGGTGTTTCTTTTGCAAATTCTAATGAAATTGGTCTGCAATATCTAACAGATGAGCAAGTAGGATTCTGCCATATAACTGTAGACGTTTCTTCGTCTACTAGTCGCAGTGGTACAAGGGACACTATAAACAAATTAGCATCCGATATTTGTTCGTTTTCTTCCGGTAGAATTTGTTTATATGCCTCTTCTTTTGTAAAAGAAAGTGCACTATCTGGACTGATTATGGTTTGTAGAATTGCTTTCTTCTCGTCTTTTTCCTTGTTTCTGATAATAGACACAATTGACGCTTCGTCATTTTCACCCATAGATCGTAAACCTTGCACATAAGCGTTACGGACATGTCCCATTCCATACTCCTGGAGCAGTTCCATATTTTTTAGTTTTTTTGTGTTTTCCGAACACTCGTCGTATAGTTTTGTTGGTTTACCACGATCACCAGAAGTATTCAAGCCAGATATTTCAGAGGTTGAGGTACTGCAAGAATTCAATGGTACTTTAAATTTATCTCGAACCTGTCTGGCTTTCTTTGAGCTTTCGTCCATTTCTGGTTGCAACTTGATGTTAAATTTTTTTAATACTTTCTATTACAGTGATAACGTCAGTTTCCGACAGTTGAAAGTTGTTCAACAAATATTGTCTAAGGTCTGAAGTACTCTTCCCTCTTATTATTTGATCACAAAGATCGCGTCGAACACAAACGAATTCACTCATGTTTTTTTCTGTTAATTGTTATCGAAAAGAAGTATCTGAATACTTTGATGAATAGTATGCTGAAAACACGCGTATATAAAGGACCAATATTTTGGTGCCTTGTGCAAAAACCGCAGGGTAATTGATTGTGATAGTTGTCATCGAAATAGTGTAATCAGTAGATACTGGTTGTAATAAATTACCGCAACAGATAAATAGAACTTCCGCAACAATACAGTTTATCATACTTGTGGTTTATTACCGCTATCGAAAGTACCAAGTGAATATTCTTGTAGTCTATTTATTTGTTAATGTATGCTTCTATCATAGAAATGAAAAAAAAAAGACAAGTTAGACATCAAATATAATATATCACAGTAAAAAAGAAGAACCGAACATAAGTTTCGAGTTTTTTTTTTGCCCCCGATTGACATGTTGCCTTGAAATCACCATTCGCGCAAAAAACGCGCAATTTTTTTTTTGATCCTCGTATTACTGAATAGGTAAGGTCTCAAATAGAGTGATTAACTTGACACCGGCAGCTTTCGGCAACATAGAAAAGTCCAATTGAAATAAACAAAATCGAAATTTTCTTTACTTTACTAAAAAAAATAAAAAAAAATATATATCATTATTTTTTTTTACAAAACTGAACGTGCATACAAAGTGTACATTCTGATCTATCTAATGATGTATTACACTAATATGTTTTCATGGAAAACATCCGAATAATTTTGTGTTGAACTTCCTTAACGGTAATTTAATTGGCATGAAAATATTTATGCTCAATGTTTGAGGTTCACTTTATAAACATGAAACTAAATTATTTAATTTTTTTTGGAATTAATTCGAAAGTTGCATCCTTTGAGGGTATTAAACTATAAAAGGATCTATGGATTTACGACTTTTGTCAAAACCATTTATGAGATGGCAAATAATGTTTGGGCCCATAGTGCGCCGGGTACCCGCTATCTGCTACCCGTATTTAATTCACTTCATTAAATACAATATAATAAGAACAGTTCCTTAGTTTTCGTTTTCATCATTTAACGTTTTAATTTTAATCATGTTCTTCAATCACTTTCCTGTAATTTTCTGTAATAAATATTATAAATAACATTGACATTACTTACTGTCCCTCTTACTGCAGAACTTGCAACAGAAGACTGCTGCAGATAGGGCTGTCATAGCCGCAATGACACCGACAGCTCCCAAAACTATTATAAGCACTGTTGTCAGTTCCACCTTCACAGGAACTTGGGCTGTTGGGGAACAACTATTAAATTATATATTTTATATTTTAATCAAGAGGAATGTTAAGATCCAAAGAAAGCATTCCGTTCAAATTAAATGAAAGAGAAATGTATAGGAAAAGCTTCCATAGAAGAATGATTTTATGGATTGGATTTTATATAATCATACATTTTCAGAGTTTAAAAAAATTTGAACAAAAAAAATATGGAAAAGGTTATATTATACAAGTTAATGTATAAATATCTATTACATGACAATGTTAAACACTTTTAATATAATTATATGAACTAAGAAACAGATTAATTTCGAAGTAAAAGATAAAGTTCAATGATATATAATATACCAATATTATATTATATTCTATGTTTAAAATCAAATAATATTTAAGTATTTTTTGTTAAATACTTCATCAATCATAAGGACGTTATATTAAGTATAAATGTTTTCAACTAACCTGTTTGTCTCTGTGGGTATTTTAACAAGCTAGAAGTTAAAGTCATCGCTTCACTAAAGCCTTTTCTGTTAAAGGCTCTGACTGACACTGCCAAGAAGTCGCCAGCTGAAAACCCTGAGACTTCGAACTCAGGATCATCATTACTGACATTGCGAAGGAGCATCCCTGTCGCCATGTCGAATATCTAAGATAAAAAACAACACATTGAAAGTCATCTCCCTGAAAGTAATCAGTCTTTAATATAATCGACTTCAATGTGCTAAGATACCTTAACAGTAAATATTTATCTTAGTTTTAAGTTTGAAACACTCTGCAGGTGTTATGACCACATTACCAAAAGACATCATTGTTGTCAAAGAAAGACATTAATAATCAAGCTTAAGCAAAATCCTTATGATGATTACAATATGTTCAATCAGTAAATACACAGTCGTCCATCACTCTCACTTTTAAATGTCATTTTACTTTTACATACGTAGGGTGTTCAATAAATTTTGTTGTGTGATCATATAAATATATATTTTCTCAAACTAAGACCCACTACAATTAAAACATTTATTCATACGTACAAACCACTCATTTATCTATATATTTCGTTTAATTTTAATTCTTAATCAAACGCACCAACAAACTGCTCGTCCGCAGAAAACTTGCGCCCCTTCATCCGTTTTCTCACAAACGGAAATATCCCCAAAGTCACATGTTGCAAGATCATTACTGTAGACAGGGTGTTCCATACTCTAAAACTGTCCGCTAAGCCTCACTGATTTTACTAATCCTTGTTTGCTAAAAAAAACGGCCATCATTATTTTTTTCACCGATTTCGATTTTCGCACTTGTGTTGGTTGCTCCTCGTCTTCGAAGGCTTTATTTTGGTTTGCGTTTTAGTTGGCAGGTCGTAATAATAAATCCAGGTTTTGTCATCCGTGATAATTGAACTGACGCTCTTAGATTGGCCATTGTCAAATTTTTTCACCATAGATGGTAGAATGGGTGCACCCATTATACGCGTTGTTGTTTTTGGTCCTCACTTGTGTGAGGTACTTACAATGTACTTAGTTTTTTTTTTTTACATTTAAATACTTCGTCACAATGTTGTGCAACGAAGATACAGGAAATTGTAAGAGTTCTTCTAACTGAAGATACGTGATTCGGCGATTTTCTCTAATGGCTTTTTCCACACGAGTTATGTTTTCCGGCACTTGAATTTCCGCGGGTCTTCCCGGTCACGGGTCGTCGTTTAACTCAAAATCCCCACATTTGCACTGTAAATACCATCGTTTCACAGTCCTTACAGAAGGGACTTCCTGACCAAGAACAGAAGACACCTCGTCAAAAGATTCTTGTTTAGATAAACCGTTTTTAAAGTTACAGTAGATAATAACACGATAGTCTCGTTTGTTCAACGACATTATCACAATGTTTTCAATATATCCCCTAAACTAAAATATTAATTGTAGGAAGCTGAAACAAACGTGTTAACCTTGTAATTGACGACCCTTAATAATGGACACAAAAACTGTCGCTGTACGCTTAGTTTGCAGACATGTCAAGACTTGTTGAACACCCTTTACAGCTGTACACTGTCGCCAACTAAAAAGTAGGTAGTTAAAATATTTTTAACTAAAGTGAATAAAACCCGACGCAATTTTTTTCGATTACGATTTCCGAAAAGTTTAATGTCATTCCCACTATGAAGACGAATAACGAATGACACCTCATATGTCGAATTCGATATCAGAAAACAAAATTAATTATCTAGTATATTAAAATATCGTACAATGTTTTATTTAAACTATTGTTCAGTTAACTGTTTTCGCAAAAATAGACTTTCTTGCCTAGTTGCGAGAGTAGCTAATTTAGTCACTGTAGTCCAAAACCTGTATGGCGAGTATATTTTAGTTAATTGGAATACGCGTGTTTTCCCCGTCTTTCGCACTCTTCGCCAAATGCGTCAGTTACTTCCATAGCGCTTCATACTGAATGCTAGAACGATCATACTCTCTCCCGATTAAAAAGTAATGCCATATTTAATGGAAATAGTGAGAGAGAGAGAAAGAACAATAGAAATGACAAAATACTTACTTCTAGTAGGAAAGACTGTCGGATGCCGCCATCATGTCCCGGCGTGCAGTTCAGGGTCAGAGAGTCATAAGTCACGTTGGTAATCTCACACGCCTTGGGAGCGGATGGCTTATCTGTGACACATTACTTGTTTACAATCCAATTGTGTCTTAGTCTTAAATACGTTGTTATTTATAATAGTTAACCGAGTTATTACTCATTCAAAGGTATTCAAAAGCATAAAGGTATGTAAAGATGTAGGAATATGCAATCACTCGATAAATCAAAGTGGTTGTATGTATGTATGTATGAAGATTCGATCATAATGTGACGTCGGTTCTTTATAGATCCCCTTAACACTCAACTAACTTATTTTAAATAATTTTGGGCCCAGTTATTAAATCATTCTAATTAAAAAATGTTTTATTAGTTAAATACATACAGAGTTTTTAGTTGAATCTGTTTCAAATAAGGATCTCCGTTTTACTTTATATCAGTAACTATAATTTTTTATACGTGTATATACTCACAGGTCATCCTTCACCTCCCACCCACCTCTCACCTTACCGAAGCCAACAGAAGTAGTATATAAGTAGTACATAAGAAGTACATATATGTATATGACGGACTCGAACCGACTAAAACTACAAAGAACTACACCTGCGGACCCAGGAATACCCTGCGAAGGAAGCTTCCGAGAACATTGATTACTTACCCATATTAAAAAAAAACCAAGCAACCTAATTTTGGTTAAAGTACATTTGAAACAATAAAGTTTGATTACAATCTAAAGTTCGTATGGAAAACACACAAGCCCAAAAATTAATAATACATCTCTCACCAGCAGGTAGTATATGAAAGTGACAAGGCTTGGTCTGTCGTCCCACGGAATTAGTACCAGAACACTGCACCCAACCATAGTCTGCTGACGTGTTCACCATATAGATGTAAGTGCCTAGAATAAAAACAGTCTTTAGGTGACCTTAAAAAAGTCCTCAGTATAACGCATATTATGAGATTTCATTAGCAATTTTTTTCTTTCATTTTTTGAGGTTGATACTCCTGATATGAATAAGCTATTTATTCACAATTAATTATTGAAGTTAGTTTAGAATTATCTTAAACGTAAAAACGAAGCGTAATCTACAAAAAAAAAAATAGATATAGAAAATGATATTAAAAGTTATATATTTATATTATATATAGGTAGTATTATATTAATATATAAGTTATTATATTAAAATCTAATAGGATCGAACTGGAACTGGTTCAACAGATCTTATCCGAAGGAAGCACTCCCTGCCCATGTTTACGAATGTCCAGACGTCTGAGCATTCTGACAAGCGAATAAAAGTGGCTACCTATTTTTTTGAATATTGGAAATGGTTAATAAAATGAAACAAATCATCCGCAACTTAACGATTTTTTTATTATTAATAATATATAAATAATAACTTTATATACTTTCCTATCGTGACGGGTGTCTAATGTAGCTCTCTGCCCTTCTTCCTTTCTTCTCCTCCTTTCTCCTCCCTCTAAATGTATATAAGTATCTTCATAAATTAAATAATACAGATTCATTTTTCTGACGTTAAGCTTACCTGGCATGTTAGGCACTGAGGTCATCGGTGACGTAGTCAGCTCATGCTTGTTATGCGCTGAGCTGTTGAACCACCAATGGTAGGAGATTGCCTCCTGGAGACAAAATAAAAAATAAATAAGAATTTGAAACGGGAGTCCTTTAAATGGTAATGTTATGGTACCCTACAGAAGGTGATGGTCTTCTTGGCAAGAAGCAGCAATAATCTAATCCTATAGTTTTCTCTTTTACTATTACTTTTACAATTTATGTACGGAATCACATCAAATAGAAATAGAATAAGAATTCTTTGTTTTTTAAGATTAAAATGTTATCTCCTCATCATCATCTATCAGCCTATCGCAGTCCACTGCTGGACATAGGCCTCTCCCATTGCACGCAACTGCGATCTATTTTCGGCTTCTAGCATCCAGTTCCTGCCAGCCATCTTGAGCAAATCTTCACTCCACCTGGCCTGTGGGCGTCCAACACTACGTTTGCCGAGACGCGGTCTCCACTCAAGAACTCGTTTTCCCAAACGGTCGTCGATTCTGCGGCTAGTATGGCCAGCCCTCTGCCACTTCAGCCTGCCGATCCGGTAGGCTATGTCGATTACTCTGGTTATCTATCAGACAGTATATCCACACTGCCTGGTTACCTAGGCTTAGTGACTTTAATTTAAGTGGGACTAAAGTATGGTTGGCAAAATGTGGGCATTAGAGACGCCTCTGCCTACAATTTCGGGGATTTAGGCGTGACAAAACCTAATTGTCACGCCTAAATCCCCGAAAGGTTGCCACAAACCTTTTAGGGGTCAGAATTACGTTTAAATATATAAAAACAGCAACTGTATTTATTAATGGTAGAGGAAGATCTTACCCTAGGATTAGCGTCCAGATCACACTCGATGTCGATGACCTCTCCTCTAGCTGCTCTTACAACTGCTGGTTGCGAGGATCTACATGTTGGCACAACTAGAACAAAAACAATAACATGAATCTTTCTTACATTATTAAGATTATAGGTTGTGAAGTACTACAAGCTGCTACATTTAAAAGCTAGTAAATTGTTCTATCGTTTGCCTCATCTGACTGAAAAATAAAAAAGAAAGGTAAAATCAAAAGTTTTTAAATAAGAAATGGAAATAAAATATGTAAAATTATTAAAAATATAAAAAAAACGACTGGATTCCACAAAAAGTCAATAGCTTTTATTTTTGAAATCTTAAAGATTTCAAGATTTTACTTTAGTGACAAAAAACATCATACACACATATGTACATACATACGTACAATCAAGAAACATAGCCCTCCTTCTTATGCAGGGTAAAGAGAATGGTTATATTTGTATATTACTGATGAAGGATAAAAAAGGACACCGTGCTGTTAATTGAGAACTGCCAGTCAACGACAACATTACATTATTTACTTTAACTTTTAACACATACCACACCATTCATTTTATATTTAAATAAGACACAACTGATTTCTGAAACAAATTAGTTTCAGCATTTTCACATAACGAGATTGTACTACTCCTCATTATATTCCAGTAACAAGTGGAGTAATAAACAAATAGTTTTCAATAACCGTTAAGACCAAGCAGATTTGCTTAATATTGAATTTGTTGTAAATATTTGTGGTATTTACAACAAATTCGAAATTTCTGATGAAGGGGTATATTCAATGAGAAGAAACTGTCTGAAATATTAATCGTTTTACTTGAAGTTCAAGTATTATGGAACTTCGAGAACTTAATAACTCAACTTTATCAGCAGTCTGGTCACCACAGTAAGTCAAAGTCAAAACATTTATTGCTTACTAAGTGTACAATATTGGTCTTATATCATGTAGGTAGGTTATGGCTTAGTTGCCTTTTTCAAGAATTGGAATGTCAACATAAGATTTAGGAATATTAATTTAATGTGTTAATTTATACAATTAGAAAATAATGTTTTCCTGAAATAATACCGTGAATACTCATAAGTAAATAATATACCAATAATGGTATAGTATTTACTCTCGTTAATACTATACCAATAAATGCTTACGACTAATTCAGTTTGCCTATACAGTACAATACAGTACAATACAGTACAATACAGTACAATACAGTACAATACAGTACAATACAGTACAATACAGTACAATACAGTACAATACAGTACAATACAATACAACACAGTATTCTTTATTGCACACCACAAAAAAATACAACCTAAAAACAAATAATAATATACAGATTGCTCGTACAATATTCGGTCTTATCGCTAGCTGCGATTTTTTCCAGACAACCTTTATAATGGATTAGTACAAAGGGCAGTTTGTAAATGTATAAATGAAGCTAAGGAGGTTATTGTATTACTGTATGAAGAAATGCATTGACATGGGTCAATGCATACATAGACACAATATACATATTTATTTACAACATTATAATTAGTGATGATAGGTCGATCCCAATAAACTGTAGCTCGATCATTTTCGAGAATTGGGTTGGGGAAATCTGTCATACAGCACCTCTAAATTCACAAGATTATATTTAAGGACAAGTTTCTGATGTAACTGTGTACTCACCGTTTGCAAGACGAGATCAACCAGAGATAATATGCCTTATAATTGTTAATATTGATTAGTTGTAGACGAAGATTACAGCTAAAGAAGTTTGAGGACTAGAAATAAAGTTCTACTTGAGCTGAACTTGAGTTGAACTTGAGCGGTGTACAAATATTAAAACGAATAATTCTGATTTCAATAATTTAAACAGTAAGTGACGAAGAAAAGTCGACCTCTTACCAAATGTGTCTATGTATGTGTAATACTTTGATACATGTGTTCCTTAAACAAAAGGCATTCCCGACATAAAGGCTTTTGTACAGAACAAGTTAAGAGACAGACTTTGAATGCATTCATGGTAAAGAAATATAACGTTATACACATATTATACTTTATTTCATGTAACACAGCAAGCCTATCCTGCAGTGGCAGTTGAGTGCTCTGAAGAGTAGGAAGGGGAAGGAATGGAGACTTTTTGGTAGAGAACGCACACGCTTGTGTTTTCTTGGCGCTGAACTCGACCAGATTCTCACAGCCCCATTGGGAAATGCGGCTCAAGACCCGGTCGAGCTCAGCGACAAGCGACAGCGACAGCGACTTTTGTATTCTGCAGCTTTTATATGTAAGTAACTGATAGCGTATAAAAAAAATGTAATTCAATTTGTACTGTCTGCCTGTAGAATGGACGGAAAAGCGAATAAAACCTATGTATTTACTTATGTATTCGTTTGAACTGCCTCACCATTACAAAACAGCATGAGGTAAAATAGCAATTTTACTTAACACTTACATTTGACATCCAGAATAAAATGCTCACTGGAACCTTCTCCCAAACTATTCCTGGCAGAGCAGACGTACGCTCCGGCAGCTTTCCTTGAAACTCGTTGTAGGACAAGACTTTGATTTGCTAAGAGTACTCCTGGACCCGGTTTGACTATGTCATCCTGTCGAAAATAATCGTAATATTCGTCACTATTATTTATCATTATCATCTCTTTATAATTATTAACGTGTATATGTTCATAATTTAAATATTCACAATTTCACAATTTACAAAAATACATTAAGTGTACCTAGGTGAGTAAATAATATTATACACATCAATTATACTTCAAGAATTGCCGTGGGAGAGCCATACTTAGGTATAAATAGTCCAGCGCGACCAAAGTAATACCACTGCCTCACATAAAACCAGTTGTCGAATTATGCTTGCGTTGTGTAACGGTTTACCATCGTTCGCCACCCTATACATCCGATTTCCTGGGCACTTTATTTTATTAATTAATTAAATTATATATTGCCTGTTGTCTTTCAATGTACCTATTTACAATACAAGGAATACATGCAATTTATAAAATCCAAAAAGATTTTAAAGCGTAGCCAACTGTGTAATTACTTAAATTCGTTCATTTGAAATATAATTACTCTGTTTTTAACCTGGATTTTGTTAAGTTTATATTGAAGTTAGTTAACAATTCCAAAATTTATCCGTGGTCGAGTGACGTTTTGAAGTTGTCGAGTGTAACTTCAGTCCAAAAATATCGTTATTATGTTGTGCAAGAGACGTGACACGTACATATATACGTTAATAAATAAAGATAACTGTTTGTTTAATCGGTTTTTATAATAATTTTATATTAATTGTGAATATATTAACAAATAATTTTAGCATTTATTTCCAAATCTACTACACACCGGTCTGATGACTGCTAAATACAGGTCGTGGGTGCGAGTCCCACACGGGACAAAAATGTTGTCTTCCGAAAATAGTTTTAAGAGTACTTTATACGTACATAGTTTTTTGTAAAATCCTATGCGACACAGGTTTAATGCCTAGTGTAAGTTCGGTAAAAACATACGGCTGATGGATAATTAAAGTAATTTACTGCTAGGACCAAGGAATTATGATATAAAGGAGCGAGGGAGCACACGCGATCTTAAAATATAAGTAACTAAGTACGGATGTACGGATGCCCTCGACTTTGTGTTATGTTGGAACTTATAACAGTACATTTTCCGCGATACATTTGATAGTCCAGACTATAATCTATATCTCTGCCTTTGATTCAGATTCGTTCTACCGTTCCGTCGCGATTAAGTGACAAATGTCGTTCCATCCAAGCTTACGAATTTCTAATATGACTGCACGGATGGCGTAGCGGTTTAAGTGGTCACCTCGCCACCGCCGATCACCGCGCCGAGTGTTGTGGGTTCGATCCCCGCACGGGACAACACTTTGTGTAATCCTCAAATTGTTGTTCTCAAATGAGTCTGGGTGTTCTTTGTGTCCGTTGTTTGAATGTTTGTAAAGTCCCCCGCGACACAGGAATTAATCCTAGTGCGGGAGTTGTCTTTTTTAAAGAAAAAAAAAAAGAAAAGAAAATAGTAGTAACGTTGTTACATAAAGTATAATCGTATTTTGATTTTTTTTTTCAATCCTCTATACAAGCGTTGTACAAGTTTTTAGTCTTTTCTTGAAAGTACAACTACTACTACTATTGGAGGACAGACGAACAGACAGGTCACCTGATGATAAGTGACAACCGCCGTCCATGGACACCTGCAACTCAAGAGTCACAAATGCGCTGCCCGTCTTTGAAGGTTATGAGGGGTAGGGGTTGCGGGGAGGTGAAAAAAGAGAGGAGGGATGAGGAGATGGGAAAGAGGAGAGGGGGGTGGGGGGTGAGGGGAGAGCAAAGAGGAGAGGAGGAATTGGGCGTCCGGAAACCTCACTCATTTCAGGAAAATGCAACGCAAGCTTCGTTGCTTCAAAACCGAGGCAGTGGTATCGCACAGGTCGAGCCTGTCCATTTGTGCCTAAGCATGGCTCTACCACTATTGTGTACCACTATAGTGAGTCTAATACATTTTCTTAATTTGTTTTGAGATAATATCAAACTATATGTTGCGTCTTGGAAGTCTAATGAGATTATAATATAATTCGTCAACACAAACGTCTCCACAGCTTCCGATCAACATTAATAACTTTTTAATGCAATTTTTTCAGATTAAAGATATCAGGTTCATTATACAGTTCTGGCTTTCGTTTGTATTTCGAATGTCATTAAAATATTTTCGACCAACACTGGAAGCAATGATTTCGATGACGTAAGAATTGAAGTCTCTTGATGTGAGATTAAATTATTTTATTTCTAATCTCGCGTAAGTGGGTAATAGTCTTGTCGGCTCGGTCATACATTTATAATAAACAATTTGCCTTGGACTTAGAAGTGGAGATACGTAGGAGTGATCTCCACTGTTAAGTTTTTTAAATATTTCATTTAGAGAAAAGTAGTTGATATTTACATTTTTCGTCAACACGCACACAACAATGTCAGTAAACACACACTCACACACACATCGTTCCCAAGGTCGTAGGATACTTACATTATGCGTAAAATATACATGATTGTGCCACGGATTCGCTCGCACTCTGCAGTCTAAATACACGTCTGATCCTTCCACGACCTTGCTCGCGTCCAAGTTGGCGCCAAGCTCCAGTTTTACTACAGGAAGATCTGCCAACAATAAAAAGTTATTAAAAAAATTGTACAGTACCAGTGATCAACAAACAAATTAACATTCATATATAAACTTACGCCTCTTTTCTATTGGAATAGGCAAAGACTAAGCAGGAAGCACAATAAGGTCCGCCACTTGCTTCTATTCTATCCCGTCTATGTACAGTACATACCTCACAAGCTTCCTCTACTCAACAAACTTATGCCACATTTAACAATAATGTAATAAAACAAATATTGTATTATATTTTGAGACACACCTTAACAGAAACTAAGCATAGCTTGTACTATGGGTGCTCAAACACTAACTAATAATTGTACTCAAATTCATTATTTTTGGTACAAACACTCAAAACAATGCAAAAAGACGTACCTTTTTTTTGTTTGGAAACCCTCACGGGTCATCACCTCACTGGAGTGAACTAATAGTGAACGCTAACGGGCCATAACGCCAACTGCTCTTTCGGTGGGGTGGTGTGTCGGAATTGAACTGACTGACCACTATAGCGGATGACCTACTCTACTCTACTCTAATCCCTTAATGGTCCTGCATCCTTTTACTTAATTGGACCATATTATTTTTGGCAAAAGTTTGGATGTTTAATCACCTCTGGCGGACAGAGGTGACTACGGAGATAGCAGTGTATGCATGTATATGTACTTACGTTGTATCTCCATCTTCCACCCATCCTCGTGTGTAGAATGAGACAGGCTCGCTTGAATAGCCCTACAGGATATTACTCTGCCAGCATCTTCTATTGTCGGCACAAAGGTGAGAATACTGTTGGTCACGTTCCCATCTGTTGAACTCTGGTAAAAAAAACGAGTAGGTAAGTCAAAAAGCTCGAAATTTCCGGCAATTGCCGGTATGAGTTACAGTTGCCCCGACCTGCTTGAGTTACGCTTACACTCCATCGGCAATCCCTCGGCACAAACAAGATACTTTCCTAAAATTGTCTTCCTTGTTCCCTACTCTACCTAATATTCCTGTTACCTTGAAATATATTTCCAACTTTACCAGCTCTAACTCGAGAAGTGCCCGGTAAGCGTGTAGGGAAGAGACACAATTCTTACATACACTGTATAGTTTATCGTTGGTTCGCTAATTGTTTTTACATATGCACTAAAATATTTCCTGGTCTGATGATCTAGTGGTTAGTGAATCTGACTGCTGAGACAGATGTCGTTCGTTCTAATTCCTATCCATACACTTGTAATGAACATGATTAGTAGTTCTCTGTCTGGTTGTTATTTATCTATAATACGTAAGAATCCGCTAAGTCTGTGATGAAATTCCGTGTAATAGTGTGAGGTTCTGTCCGTAATGTGTATTACTTCACATAGGAAACATGCCGGAGATACTGAACACAACCATTTCTCTAAGTTATGTAGATCCTATAATACTAACACTCTTTCGAAGCCGCAGTAAAAGCTGGTTAATGAGTCAAAATAAATCTTAAATTGTATTCGTCATAAAAATAGAATGTGTTTCCTAGTAGTCTATACCGTAGTCTTCAGTTCATAACAGACGTTGATAGATACCTAGATTGTTAACTATTATGACGCTTGACGTTTATATTACTGCAACAAAATATCTTGAGAATTGTCGTTGAAAACCCTACCAGTTTGGTTAAAATAATGTAAAGCCATTTTTGCCAAATCCAAATTGCCATTTCACACAGGGTTGTCAGATAATATGTACATATACGTTCGGATATTTTACCACCAGGCGGTCAAAGTTAAACTAGATTAAATACGCTTTTATTTAAACTAAATTAAAAACCTAATTACACAAGGCTCACAAAGTTTGATAAATCAGAGTACATGACGTTTTGGGCGCAGTGAATGGCAGCGAGCCACGACTGTTATTTATTTAAGAGAAATTGAAAAAGACTCACAACTTCTATATCCTAACAAACTAGTGGTAAAATGCTTCGGATTAACTTAAAGCGCTCTGAATGTATTATACAATCCTCCAACTATTATGTAACTAGACTAATTATAATAGAATATCCGTTTGATAGCGTTAATTCAATCAGTTGTATTTGGTTTTTAGAGATTGTTAATCAACATATATGTTGTTTAGACGATACGACAAGAATGAACAGAACAAATATTTTTATGACCCTCATTTTGAATCTCGTCTTAACTATTTAAACTCATTGAAAAAATACAAGATAACAAAACCGTATAAGAATCAGAATAGTCATCCCTGTATCATTCAATCAGAATCGAATCAAAGTGCCCATTACAGGTAGTGGATAAAGTTTCAATACAAGTAAAAGGACTCATTGAACTGTCCCCTGAACTGACTCGATGGCCGTTATGTCAAGGGCAATTAGGTTGACTTACTCTATACTTAGTTCTTACATCCTACTAGCGATATCTATTTTGATATGAGATGACGTAACATAGTTCTTATTGTCATAATATTTAATTTTTTGACTTTGAGGAACATTTAAGCAAATTTAATGCGCATATAACCAAACAAAGAAATTCTACAGCTTCATTATAACTGTATGTTACAGAGAGTTTAATAGTTACACATGATCATACTTACAGTTTCTCTGATCTGACTCTTGAGCTTGGTGGCTCCCTTCCACCAGGAGATCGTGGGCTTCGGCCGAGCCCCTACGGCTTGGCACGTCAGCTCCGTACTCTGACCAGCTACCAGTGGCCGCTTACCACCCTGAAGACGCACCCAAAGAGGGCGTACTGTGGACAACAAACAAACATTTGCTATTATTCTTACTCTTTTAAAACTATGAAAATATGTTTTGTTGTTTATGTTGTGTTTTGTTGAAAGTTATGGTAGAATAGGGTGGTGGGATGTGGAGGTGGTGGCGCCACATGTCTCTATTAGGGTTTAAGATAATAGGCTTGGATTCATATCTATCATCCCATTTTTATCACTTTTTTTGCTGCTAACTCTTTTTAGGGTACCGTATGGTATAAACCCTTTTGATGAAAGGTATAACAGCGGCTTGTGTTTTTGACAAATGAACATACCTGATAACACGTGTTTAAAGGCTTTTTTCATAAATAAGTAGACAAGTTTTATGAAAACCAAATCAAATACACATTATGTTTGATTGAATGTATTTGAAATCACTACTGGTATAATGTAGGTACATTAAAAAACGAGGAAGGTTATGTCTAGGCAGCAGAAATATATTAAATTAATGTTATGCTATTTATGCTCTCTGTTATGTTATATATTATATTGATATTATTTGATAAGTGAAGTTTTGGATACTTTTTACCAGATTGCGCAAGAAGGAGGGTTATGTTTTTTGATTGTATCTACATACAACATGACCATATAGGTACATACACTCAAAAAAAATTAACATATATTTCTTTGGCACGTTTGAAAGGGTATGATCAGAAGACTTCGAGATGACGATCGCTGGAAACAAATGCGACAAAGTTTAAAATCGAATGTATTTTATACAACACTCCAGAACAAAAAAAAGGATCTTCAACGTGCTTGGAACGCGTTGTCGTCACCATTCTCATTACCTGATGTTCATAAGTTGTAAGTTGTAAGTATTTAAGTAAGTTAAAATAAAGTGTACGTTTTTCCCGTAAAACGCTGAAGACGCTAAACCACAAATATACTATATCATCTAATACGTAAATATCTACCACAGAAACATAACAAAATAAAACTAATATGTTACAGTTTCGTGAAGACATGGCATATTAGTAAGCTCCAAACTAAGTCCCAAAAATACACAAATTAAAATAAAATTAAAAAATAAAAATAAAAATTAAATTAAATTAAAGTAAATTAAATTAAATTAATTAATTAATTAATTAATTTAATTAATTATTAAATTAAAATTAAATTACAGTTAAAAAACTCTACGTAAAAAGTCCAACTTTTAGGGCTGACCATTTTACAAATTCACTGTGGGCTTCAACAATATCCCACGTGTGGGGAACAAAGGCTAACTCAACTGCGATTCAAAAGATTCCAATCCCTTTTTTTATTTAGAACACTTAAGACAATTAAACAGGGCTTTTTGTTGCTTACCCTTTTTAGGGTAATGTATGGTAAAAACCCTTTTGATGAAAGGTATAATAGCGGCTTGTGGTTTTTGACAAATCTTTCAGTTTTAAAAATGAAAGTATATAGCACTTTATGCAGATGGTCGACAAATTTAAGCATAAATAATACATAACTCATAATAAAAGTTAGAACAAGGGCGGCTAGTAGCTGGCACTAGTAAGTGACATTTATTTTTAAACTGTAATTTGGCATTGTACGTCCGAACGAGAGACTTTATTTTAATATTTTTTGTACATGTAATGTTACAGAAAGATCTTTAGGAAAATGAATCAATCAATGAGAAAACAAAGTATTTTATTAGATATATTATATTGCCGGTTATCTACGGATCCCACGACGAAAAGGAAATAATCAAATAAGATTTCGACTCTAAAATTTCTATTGACCATTTTATTATAGTAGTCAATCAAAAGCAGGTAAGCTGCAAAGTGAAATGAACTCTTAGATATGTTACTACGGTGCAAACTTAGGTAAAATCGTAATTAATATAGGTGCAAATCAAAGGTGTGCGAAATGTTGATATTGAGTGCGAAATTTTACTAATTGTTTTAAAGTGGCCTGATATGGCGTAGTTCAATTTTCAAGGTGTTGTTTGAGTGAAGTACTTCTGCTATTCTTTGTTATTTCGAGCTGTTAAGAGTTTATATTATGCGCTATATTAAATGTAGTGTCGGGTTTAACGACAATTTAAGATGACGTGTAGTATTTCACTTATGATGTAGGATAGCGCTAGAGATATTTTGCAGTTTTACAGTTTATTAAAGAGAAAGGTGGGACAAGGTCACTCACGCGGGTGGTGTGATTATTTGTAAGTACCGACAACCATTAGACAAGTCACTTCCCTGGTTGCTAAATTTTTGAAATATAAAAATTGGACAAATATCATCAATTATTTATTCACCTCACCTGAGTTTGATATTTTTGTCAGGTTTTAAAATAAACTTAATATCTGACATACGATACTTATCATGCAGTTAATCGTGTATTATTTTGTGTAGCTTTACAAGAAAGTTTAACAGGTTTTTTCGTAGGTCACTATTTATAATCCTCTTATACAGGACAGCAGTGAGAATTTCTATTGGATTAGAATTAAAAGTTATAAAATATATTTTCAAGTCGAAGTCGAGTTAAATGACGTGGCGTCAATGGCGTCTAGATTGGACCGGTAGCGATCATTTTTACATGTTGACAGAGTAACTTTCACATTCAATTAATCTTTGATAGTTTGACATTTGACAGGATTCACTTTAAAGTTTAAGGAAATGAATTATATGATAGGAAAACTTTGATCCTGATGCTGCAATCGTTTAGTGGCTTTGCTCCATAGAGGCATTTGCCTCTCCACATTTCATTTAGAACCGCTTCTAGAAGCTAGTGTCAAAATGAAAAGAGAATGTTTGAGATTTAAATAAATTAAGGAAAACACGGAGTTTCAAGTACTTTTATTGTAACATACTTTCACTAAGACCTTTTAGTAACTCCAAGGTAGTCTCCTAGTCCATTAATTGATGTAAACAATAATTCTCTCTATAGTTGTAGGTTCAATTCCTAACACGGCCAAATATAAAATAGAAATGAAAAAATTACTCATAACTTGCAAGTTCCGATAAAAAACATATACATATTTCATTATTATAAGTTCGAGACGACCTTTCTGAAAATAGAATCTATACTAATCCTGTGTCGTAACTGTAGATAACATATTAATGAAATCTTACCAAAATTATAACTTTACACAGACAAACATTTTTATGAAGCATGAAGTCAATTCAAGCCCAAAACAAGCAGTCGTATATATCGAGCCAATCAGAGGTCTCACTAGCACATCACCATTTTTATACGTGTACGAATCCCCTAGGGTGTATTAAAATCGAACCGACTAAAACCACACGGTGTACAATGCAGCGCTTAAAATATGAACAGAGCCCAGTTGTTGAAACTGGTACATTACAAACCCTCATCCCTTTGTTAAACTTTCTCCAAACTTGTAAAGAAATAAGTACGTAGTAAAGAACGAGTACCTATTGTTATACCATTCCTCACAATGTTCTTAAATATACATAATCTTCCTTATTACCCAAGCATATTTAACTACTCGTGCAACAGAAACTACTAGCATATACACAAAGGTGAAATAAGTACAGGTATATGATATGCTTCACAGCCTTAGCTACGGCTGTCGGAACACAGGAGAAGAGAGAAGTTTAGGAATTATTCAGAATTATGTCGGAACACCATACAAGCAACAAACGTTTGACATACAGTTGTTATTCTGCCATATATAGTATTACTTCTCTACATACCAAAGAAAATAGAACCATATCATAGACCACATTAAAAACATCAAGAAAAAGATAACAAATAAAATAAAAAACAACAAAAATTATGCAAATGCCACATCCACTTCTCACCCGATCAGCTTCTTGTCGGTAAATTCGGTTACAAAAGTCTATCTACCTGTCAATTAGGGTTCCGTAGATTATCATCTCCGTTATGTATGGGGTGATTATATCGGGTTCCCAGTTTTTCGGTGATACCTGTGATTTATGGGACGAATTTTGCGATGACACAGCTTTTTTAGATGCGGTGTTTTTGTTCCGTTAAATTCAAGTCCAAAGTAAAATTTATTTTAGATTCCTTTCATTTTATGTACGTAATAAGGTATTTATAAATATATTTAACGTCAAAAATACAGGATCAAGTTTTGCAGTTGCGGTGCAGTTTAGTAATGAGGTATTTATCCTATCTTCATGTGATATTAAGGAAATTAAAGAGTTGACAGAAAAAATCTCAAAAATACATAATTATTCCTCAGATTTGCTAAGCTGTATTATGTGTAGTTAATCACATAAATAAATGTCGAATGACTCACAAAGCATAATACATTTGTACTTAAGTTCTTTATTTAACTAGTTTTCTAATTTAGACACTTGCGATATTAGTAGACTTTTGACGACCGTACAAAATTGTAATCTTGTAGGAATTGGTCCTATAAGAATTATGAGATAGCTTTCCCACTTTTGCAGATGCTCGCAATACATTACAGTGACTTGAATACTTTAATAAGGAGAGTAATATGTTTGAGCACATATACAAATATATGATATTTCTTTGGAGGGAATTCGACATGTGAGATGTCATATGAATCGCCCTAATAGTAGAAGGGACAAGGTATAACACTCCGAGATAACGTCAGCAAAAAATAATTGAGTGGAAGTTCATAATAAAGTCGGGTTTTAAATGTTTTAAACGATTTCACTTGTTCACAGATTCTACTTATTGCATTGCGAACTGTATATTGAATACAAATTCTGTCGATCACTATGTCTGTGTATATGTCACTATCGCTTGATGAAAACCGTGTTACTAATAATATAAAATATGTTTGTAGCAAAATGTATAAGGCTGTTAAATATCAGTTATTTAAATTCTACAGATCCTTACCAGAAGAAAAAAACAATTAAAAACTCCATGCAGTTTTGTAATTGTTGTCACAGCATTTCGTATTGTTACGACTCTACAAATATGTATAGAATGTAAAAAGTTATGTAGCTATTGAATAGTGTTAATTTGCCATAGGTTAGCCTAAATCTATGTTTAACTTATATACTTCAACTATATAATAAAAAAAAATAACTTCCAAAACAAATGCTTTCGGAAAACAACTAGTATCGTGAGACATAAATTATATTTTCATCCGCTAACTGAAATCATATTTGAATGCGGAAAGGCTTTGTCTTTCTGAATCCAATATCTGATTTAACTTAAACCAGTTCTGTAAAATATTAAGATAAATAAATAAAAGTACACAAAATATTTTCAGCATAAAGTTTGTTTTAAAACTTTAATAATATAGCTCCAAATTAACCTTGGGAGTACTTTAGAATCAGCTATTTAATTTTTCATATAAAACCAGTGAAGCTGAATACGTGGACTTTCTTTAAGAGTTTTCGCTACATAATTAAGATATTTAGTGAAATATAAACTCTACAGCTAGCAATCTGGACACCAACTTTTTAAACCGCCGCCTGAACCCATTAACTGCGACGGCTGAACGTAAATTTCATTCGAAGTAAGTTAAACAAAACATACACATACATTGATTATATATCTACACATTAAAATAATATATATAAAAAAAACTTGATTTGTCAGGAATACTGAACTACGTGATACTAGAATACCCGAGACTTCGTGGGACTAAATAGTTGTGGTATTCAGTTTTTATAGAATTTTACGAAGTTCGCGTTATTAAAATGTGAGGTGTTGTGTGTATTACAGTGCTCGCTCTATGTCCATTAACCTATTACATCGCTTTTGCATTAAAGAGTAACAAAGATATATATTATATACATATATATGTACGTATATATTTATATTCTCGCCTATTGTTAACGTGGGGGTCTGCAAACCCAGGGTGAGTGGTGGATTTTCCGTCCTCAATTACTATTTAAATAGGCTAGTCCAATTAAAGTCTAGTGTCGATAAAAGTTACTCGTAAAGTTTGTAAATAGAGACAAATGGAAGGATGACATTTTGTGACTGTAATAAATTGAAAAAACGTGAGAGAGAGAAGTTTAGGAATGATTGTAAAGGTAAGTACTGTATTGTGTATCTCGAGGGCCTCGGACTTACCGGCACCGGCCAGTTCGAGTTATGGGTACGCGACGCTGACGCGCCCCAGCTATTGCTTATACTCCCCAATCCATCTGTATAAGCAATATCCTTTTACTATCAATATATTCAATAATGTTCCTATCTTAGTCCCAATAGTGTCCGGATAGGCTTAAAAGCTATTACGTAAATGAGACTAATTTATAATCATCAAAATGCAGGCGTTAATTACGACTCTGCCAACCCCGTCGGGGATACACGCGTGGGTGTATGTATGTATGTATGTATGTATGTATGTATGTATGTATGTATGTATGTATGTATGTATGTATGTATGTATGTATGTATGTATGTATGTAAAAGTAAGTGTAAGTAGTAGGAAGTACTTACGTTTGACATCAATGGATATATTCTCCGCTACTGGCGCTAGCAGCGGGTCGGTCACAGCCTGCCGGCAAATAGACAGCGAAATAGTCACACTCTTATCTATAGATAGCGATTTAATTGCTACAATAAGATTTAAATAAGTTAGAAACCTTTCGATCTCTATTTTTCGTATGAAAAATAGGAAAGACCGATACAGAAATAATAAAGCTCCCTTCTACTTTAGCGGGGTGATAGAACGGTTCTTTCAAAGACAAACGATTATAACGTTACCATTTCGGTTGTCAGGTAAAACGTATCGTTTTCGTAAAAAATAGAAAGCAAAATTGTTGTGTCCTGAATACGTCGTTTTCTACATATCTAATGTACTACAAAATACACCTAAGTTTATAACTTTATATCAAAACAAGATATTTTTAATTACAGTTAGATAATGTTCTCAGAGTATACTAATTAACACCCTTCCACTTTAACGCACTTTAACGCTGATGGGGCAAAAATGCAGGTGGCATTTTATACATATCCATACACTCATACGAAGGAGTAAGCAGAAAGGTATAAAAGGGTATTTTGCCAAACATTATTACTTACTTACTCACGTACTGCGCAAGGGCACTGCCGTCAGCCGGTAAATATCTTACACTGTCTGATAGATAACAGTTCAATCCCTTAGCCTTAGTCGAATTTTATAAGATCGACGGGAACCATCTTCTAGTACTAACACTAAGATATTGAAAAATTAACAGAGCTTTACAAACCTGACAAGTAACATCTGTGCCGAGGTCCGACCTCTGTAACCTGAACGATACGGTAGCCCGAGCTTCTGAGTTAGCGAGGAGAGCGTGGGCCTTCCACCAAGACACGCGAGCAGTTGGACGACCTGTTGGAAGAAAATTCATGAGTGTAATTGAGTATTAAATTAAAAGTAAGTAAATTGAGGTAGATCAATTGTCGACCAGAATTCACTAGCATAGTTGTACTTTGACTGTTTGATTTATTATAGATATACGAATATGTGTTATGTAACTTTGAAAGAAAAAAAAATTGCCCATGTAAAAAATCTTTTTTTTTTTTATTTTTATTGTATAATTAGACAATAATCATTTGAAATCATGTTTTCAAAAAATATTAAAAATCAATACACAATGTCACTGCAACTGTAGGTTGCTCTGTCAAAATTAAATATAAAATTAATATTAAAACTATTAGATAATTAAGGACACACATCTATGTATAACAACCCGTTCCTAAATGGTTAAGCCTTGTGAGAAGAAATCGGGCATCAGCAAACAACCCATTATTTACACAACAGAGTAAGAGATAGTGACAAATACCGCGGGGATACGTTTCCACTGCATAAGGTTGTTTATGCCACAATTTGACAACAACCAACAGCTTGGCCGTTTTCAACGGAAAATAGGCGGTAATATTAAGGAAGAAACACAAAGTTTTGACAACAACCAACAGCCGCTTTCAACGAAAAATAGGCAATAGGCAAAATTGGGAGTACATTGAACGAGAAAGGTAAAAGCAAAGGAAGGCAAACATAAGAAAATGATATAGATTATATGTACGTAATGTACGTGTGTGCGAAGTATAAGTAACAAAGCTAGAGGGGTCGTACACCTGTAACTTGAACTGTCTCTTGTCGGAAGGACCAGCCTTCTCCGGCGTCATTTCAGATACAGTAGTAGTCTTAAGATCTTCCATAATAAATATAAGGGTTCGTAGAATTTTGCATATATAAAGATAGGAAGACAGAATGTCTTACCTCCAACTGCGATACAGGTTAAATTCACCTCTGTCCCCTCATCATAAGGTCCAAGAACTTTCCCTCTGATCTCGTTTCCTTCGTGGTTCAGGATTATCAGACGTTCTGGAGGTACTAAAATGATACAAAGAACTATTAGCTAGTAATAATTAAACCTATGATGAATTTTGCATTGAGGAAGTTCGAGTTGATAGATATAGAGTTCAATGATTTAGCAAATGAGATATTCATCAAGAAAGGTAGACATTATGTTACTTTTTATCTGACTGCGCATGAAGGAGGCGTATGTACATATTTCGAGTGTAGAGTCTAATCGGAGGTTTATGGATTAAGACATGTACTGTGAGTATACTTAGAGACTTAGAGTATACTTAGTGGTATATAATTTCGAGATAACGAGAACGAACAAGTAAACTATTAAAACTATGTAACACGAAACTGCATTATTATATATATGTATATATACATTCTCACATTTTTGTTGACGTTATCTCGAAATCTTATAGCCTACGTCAGTTCCACTATTGAGGTTATTCGAATAGTACCTCACATGTCCAAATCCATAAAGACGTCTAGGCAGGAGAGCGTTGCAAAGAAACAGCATACTTGCGCACATATACACTAGACAAACATAATCCTCATTGTTCAGTCGGGTAAAAATAGAATATTAAAGAATTTAGTACTTTATTGCTTGTTTAATAGTTTTCAGCTGTACTGCTTAACCGAGTAAGATTAATTTTGACACGCTAATAATTTTAGTTGTGTCCTGGGTATAAATATTGAACCAAATACAGGGAGTATAAGATAAGTAGATACGTACATACATACATATACACATACATACCTATATACATACCTTTATCATCGATGGGGTCATTTTTACTTGACCTTTACATACGCTTACTTCAGATTCGAATAACAATAGAATAATGTTAAACTACAAATGTCTATAACTGCTGTGTAAAGCCATTTTAACTTAATGTTACTTGTAAACGCAGCGATTACTTACTGAGAATAGTGAGATTAAGCCGCGTGTTTTTGGTAGGAGACTTGATGAAATCGACTCGGCATCTGTACTGTCCACTGTCCTCCGGCCTGAGATAAAAACATTTTTTTTTTAAATTGACTGGTGAGATTTTTCTTGCTTATATTTTCGTAATGTGGAAAAAGTAAAATGCTTGTGCCTATTATTGCTATTATTGACGATCAATACATACATACATATACTCACGCCTATATTGCCAAAGGAATAGGCAGGGGCGTCACAAACGTCCATTTATTTTTTACTTACGTAACAGGGGCCAAGCTTATTGCCGTCACGTGTTCACTGCTGTCGACACCCACGGGACGAGCCGGGGTGGTGCTGCTCTACTCCACCGGGAGCCGCAGGGCACGATCATTTGGTACATACCTATAAGTCTAATTTGTGATCCACAGTCTTAACGATTGTTGAAATATTTTGACTGTATTACATTAAACTGTATTGTTTTGCAATTGCATTGTAATTGATTTACGTTTAATATAATAAAGTAATATTACGCTGTATTTCCATTTTTGATTGTTGATTTTTAAAATTGATTAGTCCATTTCTACAACGGACACTAACAACGAAAACTTTACTGGACTGTCTACTAATTTTTGAACACGACTGTATACCCAAAACTCGTGGAATCGATCGTGGAATATTTGTACCCATTTGTGCAATTGTGCCCAAAAATTGTGCAATTGTGTGCAAATACCATTAAGAATCCCGTTATTAGTTGTATGGCCGCTTGCATATTACATATTGCTTCGCTATTGTGTACTACGAGTAATTAATATCGTTCGCCACGCTGATAAAGCCAAGTACGCAACGTAGGGGAATCTATTAGATTTTTAGATTGTATGTCCTGTTCTTGTTACTATGTTTACGCACGCATACAATAAGCCGACCACGGTTCATGGTCTCTACTCTGCTCCTAAGCGACTGGCTTGATGTTGAAAAGTACCTACTACCTCCCTCAGTAATTAGGTTTTCAAATGCAAACATAATCTTAAAAATTCGAAAGTTATCTCAGCGATTTAAACGCTGAACCCAAAAAGGTAGACTATTCATCTTAGTTTTAATAACCTTATCCAAACCCTATGATTATTTATTATATTATATTATATATTTCTTCTTACAGAGAGACACAGATTAAGTAAACATATTACATACAGTAGCAAGCAATGTGCCTTTCCTTCACTTTCTATCCTCCCATTTCCTTTCAACATACTCGTAATTTTCCCGTCTCATTCCCAAAGTGCCCGGAGGATGACAATAAGTTTGCCCAATACCTCAATGGGACTAAGAGAATATATTCGGCAAAATGTATTCTAATAACGCCTCAGCCTACCCATTCGGGAAAATAGGCGTGAGTGAGTGTATGTATGTACTATGTAAGTGTATGTGTATAAGGTATTAACGTGCTTCCTATATTTACGGGTCCCGTGTATCAAAGTCAAATGTTCACCAAAGTCAGCATACTTACCTTAACTTAGTAAGAATCAACACAGCAGGTCTGGTGTCGCTCCTGAATGTAGCCCTTACGCCCAGGGTGGCGTCTGACCAGTGGGATGTGACGCCTTCACGGGTATCCAATCTGTGAATAAACAACTAGTTTAGAACTAATCGTACATCTTACTCTGATGTTTTGTTATAGTCATGTCCTAAATAATAGCAATATTTTATTATATGTATATATGTATACGCACGTAATACACTCATGCCTAACTGCTGGAATGGTCGGTAGACAATTGGGACGTGGCTCGAGCTTACTTCTACTGGGCACTTCGGTAATCAAATATAAGAACATCGAAAAGTTAGGTATCCATCCGTATGAACCATATCCTCTTTCTACCATCTACAATTCTACAATCCTACAATCCTACAATCTACAATCCTTTATAAAACTTTATAACCTCTACTGAATAACTGTTTAAACTTGGTACACGCCTTCATATATAATTTCTATTTACATAATGAAAGTTGAAGAAGCGAGAAAGGTATGTCAGAATCGTAGTAAATGGAAGGAAGTGGTCTCTGCCTACCCCTATGGGAAAGAGGCGTGATATTATGTATGTATGTATGTATGTGTGTATGTTACTGACATTTCATTTTTAATCCAAAACCTCGTTCCAATAGTGTAACGTATTATGTATACATAACGTAGTCAAATTGAACTTTCCGCCATAACCACTAAGTCTCAACTGAGGGTCAACTAAGGGTCAACTAAGGGTCAAACTAAGGGTCAACTAAGGGTCTACTAAGTCCAGAGTTAGACTCATAACTGTTCTAGTATCCACCAGTTTTTTGCACTGGGAGCACATAAAAACAATGGAAACTTTTCATTGTTTCCAAACGATGTTCAATTCCTTTTAATGTGGTTTTAAGTTCAATATATGAGGCATACGCAATGGTTTGCTGTTTTTTTCAAATTATTGCATGAAACGATAATTGTTTTTCCGAAACAAAGGTAACCTTAGAACCTTTGAACATCAGCTATCTGCCAATTAGAGTACTAAGAAATTCAGTGTTCCAGGTGCGAAGATTTGTTGAATTACACACAAACATTACCCATATACGTATATAATAATAAGCATTTAGTAGAAATCGGTTGTTTTGATAATACTAATAGACACGTTAATATTATTTATATAAATAAATAGGCATCCTAAAGCCTCGGTGGTCTCGTTTCGAAAAAAGAAAATACACATTTCTAGGGACCTACAAGATAGTACTTCTTTAACCTCTACTGCAAGACTACCGAGAACAGTATTTAACAATATATATGTACATACGTGTAAATAGGCGTCTCGTGGCCTTGCTTGTACCATATGACAAGCCCCATGCGGTCGTCAGGTAGTGCTGGTGTGACGTCACAAGGCAGTTCCACTCCCCCTCCCGTTGGTGCGTGCAGAGACTCGATGGCAGCTGCAAAGAATGAGATAGAGTTAGATGTACATAGAAGACAATAGTTCTTTATTGCAATTATCAATGTATACAGAACTTGAGTGTGTGAATGATTCTAAACCACCCCTTGCAAGCTAAAAATATAATATGATTGTATTGGAAAGTGTTAAGTATATGTTATTGATTCAAATCATATAAAAAGCTAAAATGTGTTTATGTAAAACAAACAGCTCTATGACAGGGTCTGGTACAGAGTACTTTGTATTCTCAAAAGATTTAAATTTAAATATAGCCGCACCGTGAATTCCAAGCAGACTGCATTTACATCATAACAGCGGCCACAGCAACACTGATAAGACAGGTAAAAAACTGCTCCAATTGGATCCAGTCAGAGAACAAATCAGCACTACAGACCCTACAAAGCGATATGACTACCTCAAAGCTTATATTATTATACGACTGTCACCAGTCCCTGACGGAGGTATCTAATAATAATAAATATGAAAGTAACTCTGCATTGGATCAAAGGTTAGAGTATCTCACGAGGCAACGGTGCCGCATATGAAATAACCAGGAGAGGATCGGAGTTGGCTGTTCCCCTACATAGGGAAAGCAGGCACTCTCCCGCATCGACCGGAGACTCTCTCGAAAGCAGCTAAAACTCCCACTGAAATCACGCAAACTAATCCAGGCGATTACGGTTCAAGGTCCTTTTAACAAAGATCAACAGTGTAGTGTGGGTGTTATAGACAGCCCCCACTGCAAAGCATGCTTAAGTCACATAGCGAGTTAAACCCATGGGTTGACAGCGACTCTTCCCGAGGTCATCGGCGACCCCATTTGTTTGATAAAATCATCATTCCGAATCGTTGTGTTTATTAACATATGTATATAAATTTGTTAAATCTGCTAATACGAGATGATAACGTGGCGCGAACGCAGAGAACACGCTTATCAAAAGCACGCGTCGTCAGCAAGAGCGAGATTAGTTTTTTTTTTTTTACTTTATTACAATATTCTTGAAGGATGAATAAATAGGTAACAGATGCAATTGTTTTCATTACTGATGTTCAATGAGAAACAATATTTCACTATCACTTACATTTAATGTAAATAATCACAGTCTTTAGCATCGCAAAATCAGCGATATAAGAAACACCTTTTAACAAATGTCTCCCAAAGTGAAATCCCTTGGATGTGCAATAATCACTGTTATAAAGTACCAGTGATAAAATTACCTGTGATATATATATATATATATATATAAAATTGGTACTCTCTGTGAAATATCGAGTATAAATAACATAGTAGGGAGTAGCGAATATTATTTTAATGACTGCTGTTGGGCACAATTCGTGTATCGATTGGTAGATAATGCGCTTATCTCACAGATGCGAAGGAAGCATCAAGACGGTTACGGTTGCCATGAGTTTTCAGTACTTATTATGGTAATCTTATGATGTTTATATAATTTATATGTTGGAACCATTTATTTGACTGTATTTAAGAAGAATCGTTTCACCCGACGGCGCAAGGAGGATGTTACTACCTCCTTTAAAGGGCAGTCTCGACCCGAGTAATATATGTATTTATCTTTCCTCTTCTCTCATCTCATCCCAAAAGCCGGCAGCGCACTTACAATTCTGTAGTCGGAGGTGTCCATGGGTGGAGGTTGACACTTACCATAAAGTTATAGATACTTACAACATGAATGAATTATCCAAACTTTTTATGATAATAGTGAATGAATGCGGCTGACAAATAAATAGCTACTTAGACAGTACTTAGAGGACTACAACAATAATAGGTAATGTATGTAGATAATATTTAACCGTGTAATTTTCTTCAGCAGATATTTAATCTTACTTACAATCTATGAATGCATGAGTTTGGATGGATGTTTGTAACAAACCGCGCTAAAACGGCTGAACGGATTTTGATAAAATAATGAAAGTTGGAAAATGTATGATATAAATAGGTGCAAGATATCACACGATAGCGATGCCAAGGTTTTCATAAATACGATTTTCTTTATTAAAACCTTGCCCTCGCTACCGATACCGCATTTTATATCTCCTTGATTTATCGATTTCTCGAACAGTTCTATTTTTGGAGGACTTCTTTATTTATTAGGTCGTTGTACTTGTAATTAAGATGTTTGCTTTTGAACCCCACCCACTTTATTTTTTCGATATATGTGTGGAATAAACTGAAATTCACTGAAAAAAATTGTCGATTAGAATTTGTTCCTACTAATGTAATAGGGTACTATACAAGATTTAACACTTATAAATAAGATCAAAATTCAGCTCGATGAGGTACAGTATTATAATGTCTATACGTAAATCTATAGGTTATAAGTTTTTCGCGACTCGGCGCTTTAATTTGTCTACATATTTCAGCTGAATTAAAATGTTGCCTGAAAACAGTTGGCTTCTAGCTGGACTTTATAGGTAAAGAGTAGAAGCATAATATATATATAATGGAACATGAATTAAAAAAAAAAAAAAAAAAAAACTTTTTAATTTAGTCGACGATCAGGCGAATAGATATATAGAAAGATACACATTATTGTACACAAGCTATGAGAAGAAAGGATTTCTTTTTGTTATATTATAGGGGACCAACGAGCAGTCGGGTCATCTGATGGTAAGTGACTGTCACCGCCCATGAACTCAAGAGTCACAAAAGTGCTGTCCACCGTTTAGGGAATGGAAATGGATTTAAGAAACGAGGGGCAGGGAAAAGGAGAAGGGGAAAGAGGGGATAGGAAAGCGGGTTGAGCAGCCGATAACTTCACTCACTGGTTTTCTATGAGGCTGTGGTAATACTCCGGTCGAGCCGGCCCATACACACCTAAGCATGCCACGTTAAAATAAACTGTTTCAGTGGAACAATTGGAGGCCTTATCTTAGGATGCTATCTCTTACAGATTACGGGCAACCTGTGTATTATACTATACGATAATGGGCAGTTTTCGTGGTTCGCAACCAAAAGGAGACTTTAAATAAATTAAACGTAATTAAAAAAAAAACTAAAAAGTAAATATAAGGGAATTCATCTACAAGTGGCTCTTCCACGTACAAACGGCTTTTAAGGTATAATTGATAGTCTGACGTCTAGTCTAAGGAACTTCAAAGAGATTTGAAAGATTCTTTTCACATTTGAAAACACCAATTCTTAAAAAGAATAGCCTATTTACATCACGCTGCTGCCATTAGAAACAGGGCAGTGGCCATATTTGTGTAATGTAAAACATACATAGCACTTTACTTTCGATCACCATAACTATTGGTGTACGAAAGCTATGAAATAGAGGCGTCTGCTCGATCTGGCTATAACCGTAAAACGATGTCACGATAGCCGAATGTCAACGATCAATCAATCGAATGATATCGAAACAAAGTATTCTTCAATAACATTTTAAAATATTCTTTTATTTGCTACTACATGTTCCGAGTACATACAATCCTACTAATTAAAACTAAAATGGTAACGGTTTGGTCACAAAGACAGCTTGAATGTAGAATTTTAAAACTGAGTAACAAAGGTTACATAATGAAAGGTGAACGTATAGAGTGCTCACTGCTAGGTCAGAGAGCGATTGACAAATACGAAAATGAAGTAAATTAAGAAGTTAAATACGCCATCTCCTTTCTCTTCTTAAGATCAAGACAAATGTGTAAAATAATTAATCATTAATCATAATTTGAACCTTTATTATAGTAAACTTCTTTGTTCACCCTCACATTAACCACTCCTACAGACAGAATATTTTATTCAAAGTTAACATTTAATAAAATCCTTTAAATTCAAAAACAAATGGCAAACACATTGGTCGTACTAAACACGAAAATAAACATTCATTTAAATTCAGAACCTCCTCATTTTTGAATAATTCTTCATTAAAAATAAATATAAGGCAGTTGGAGTAAGATATTACTTAAAGCCGCAGCCGGTCGGTACACGCCCTTTAATTTAGTGCCTAACTGTTGGCATATTAAATCCATCACAAGTCGTAAGCACAAAATGTTATTGTTATAAACACTAAGCTGTTGAACGTCAAAATACAACTTAACCTATGTACTATTACGGACTATAATCATTTTTTATTATTATTATAAAAGCCTAACATAATGACTTCACTCTGTGTGATGGAAAGCAACAAGTGGGGTCTTAGAGTGGTCGTCACCATCCTCATTGCTAGTGTAATCAATTCAGCATGGTGACCCACACTATCCAGACCTGTTTAGCCGCTGTTCTAGCGTGATTAAGTAACAGACATTCTTAATAAATTTTCCAATAATAATAGTATAGTTCGATCATGTGTTTATTGATTTTTGTCTTAAAGTTCCCTTTTTATTTTTGAACTAAAAATCTGATAATATTATAATATACGGTAGGTCTTGTGCTACTTAAGAGCTATGCACAATTTGGTACTATTTCATTCCTTCTAAATTTAGGAGGTTCCTACCATGGTACTAAGGTAGATTAGTACCATGGTAGGAATCTCCTAATTTCATAAAGGAGTTTCGATAAATAAAAGTATAACAGCGCACTCAGTTTTCTTTTAGTTTTTTTAAATGTTGACACTGACTGTGTACCCATATTGTTACTAAGTAGCTCAAAGCGCAAAATGGTACTTCACCAGAATATTTCATGGTTTGTTTCTAATCTTGCTAAAAGGAATGAAATGGTACCAAATTGTGCATCATTTAGAAACTTTTATTTTAATAACCTCAAGTGACCTCTGTAAAACAGTACGGTTTCCAAAAAAATATTATTGCCTGAATAGTCCTAGATCAGATTAATTTTATAAACACACGTTTTAAACCACCCTTATTTAAGTCCTATATTAGGAAGCCAGCCTATTGTCATAAGAGCCTATTGTTTCTTGTCATAGTAAAGGTAGGTACGAAGGGAAGGAAAAGATAGGATAAGGATATTGCTTTTTCTGTACATCCTAAGGTTGCCTTATCCCGAAACGCAATGTGTGCCAACACATTGCGTTTCGGGATAAGGCCGCGATTTATTTATATTTTGTATAATTACTGTTAACTTTATTTAAAGATATACGATAAAGTTTAGTTTATTCTATACTACTCCATTGCTCATACTGATGAAATGAAAAGTGTAAGCAATGGCTCAAGTCATTCAAAGTAGCAGCCTAGTGACTCAAACTGCGGGAAGAGCGAGCCCTCAGAGCAAATATATGTAGATATTACACTTACTATTTCTCGTGAATGTTGTTTATGTTTTTTTTTTTTTTTTATATATTATTGCTGTTACCGCGTACAGCAAAATCACTGGGGTAATTATTAAATGCATGTTCATGGTATTAATCACTGTTAATATATGCTTTTTAACCCTTTTTTTATCCTTAGGTGGATACTGCACCATGAAATAAATAAAACGTTCCTTTTCTTTACAAATCACATGCGTACGTATTATGTACCTCCAATGATGCCGATGACACAAGCTTCATTACCTTAGTATTCAATTGGATTGTGTTCGAAAGGAATGAAATGTTTCATTTAAATTTTGGTTTTATCGTGGTAGAGAAATGCTTAGGCACGAATGGGCTCGACCGATGCGATACGGCCTCACAGAAAACCGGTTGTAAAGCAACGCTTGTGTTGGATTTCCCAGAAATTAGTGAGGTTTCCGGGGCTCGACTCCCTCTTTCCAATTTTCCCTCCCCGCATTCAACCATCCCACATCACCCTCGAAGGTGGGCAGCGCACTTAGACTCTTGAGTTACAGGTGTCCATGGACAACTAATGTCACTTACCATCACGTGACCCGTCAGTTCAACTGTCCCATATATATTATTTAAAAAAAAATGTTATCTCATTATGAAAGTGTAAATATCGGGCACATTGTAGAATGATAAACTTGGTAATGACTTAATAAAACACAGACAAGAAAAGGACGTGAAATGTTATAGAAAGCACCGAATACATCTGCTTCTCCATGTAGGAATTATTTATTTTCTGTCTTTATAAAAGGCGTGTATTGTGGGTCACCATTGTTAATAAAAAAATAAATATCTAAACAATTGTTAGTCGACGCTAAACAGGCAGACAGACAAACAAACACCAAAACAGCCTATAGAAATCACTACCCACTACCTAATACCCCGTTTGACCGAGTGACTGTGGTTATCGGAGGGCCTTTCGATTCGATTTGAGTCAAGAGTCTGGTTATGTGACTTTATTTATTACTTCCCTTAGCACCCGCGGCTATATTTATTGGACAACATTTAAGGAGATACAATTAAAATATTCCTTTGTAGGGAATATTACAGTTTCTTATCTCAACAATAATGATATTCAGTTAACTGATTTACTGACACACATTGGAACTGTGGATTATCACAGTTCCAATGTGTGTACAAAGATATACTTCTCGTTTTAATTGCTATGTCATGATGCGTTTCTTTTCCGTGTTTCGAACCAAAAAATAATATTAATTTAGTGTTTACTTTACGTTGTCAAATAGGAGAAAGATCGTGCATAACATTTGAAAAGACAATTTCGTACACTGTGGGTACCTACACTAAAGAAAGATGAATGCCAAACATCCATGATCGAGCAGAATTATATCAGACGCAGAACGCCAATCATTCAGTTCATTCACGTCAACAGAATTCAACGTTTGATTCACCGTAAAAAATTCACATTTTAGCGGCATAACTTCACGCTCCTTACTTAGTGATAAATATCAGAGTAATATTTAACACTTGACTTAAAGGGAAAAAAATACTGCAGTTTTGTTTCCAGAAACACTCACGATGGAGAGAAATTTTCCTTAAAGATGTTGAACGAACGGATGAGTTAAAGAGCGTAGTATTGTGTGCTATTTAAGCGTGGTTGAATGTTTCGCGTTGATATGTATTTTTTTTTTTTACGTATTCATTTTTTGGAGCATTACATTCTAGGAATGAAGTAAGCAATACCTGTTCTTGCAATGCTTGTTTCTCTCAGATTAAGAGGAACAAGCATTGCGACTCGAAAAACCAAATTAAAAAAGAATTTTTGTTCTCTTAAATTACCTGGCATAAGTAATGTTTTTGAATTTTAATGTTAAATTAAATTATAAAGTTTCAAACAATAATATTATTAAATACTATTACTACTCCAGCCTCTGTGTGAATGAATGAATGATGTGAATAACAAAATAGTGCAAACAAAAAATAGGTAGATCACAGTAAATAATTTTCAAACGATTTATTTACTACATACAACATTCAATTATTTTGATTTAACAGCATACCAGTACCAGAAACAAAGAACACAACTTTACCAGTTACTATGTTTAATTATTATTAATTCTAATTACAAAATTTATAGTATGTTATGAGTAAACGATAAACTAAAGAAAACGAAAATAGGCACTCTACTTTTTTATATATTATAGGGGGACAGACAAACAGATTTGTTACCTGACACTTACAACTCGAGGGTGACTCGCCCTAGAGGGTGATGTATGATGAGGGGATGCGGAGGGGAGAGAAGAAAGGAGGATGAGGAACGGTTTTATCGCACCGGTCGAACCGGCCCATTCGTGCCTAAGCTTGGCTCTATCACTGTCAGTTTACACACACAATTACAAACATACATAAGTCAAAGTTCTTCATATTCCATTTAGAATTCTTTGAAACCGTCTTCTTTATCTAAAATGCATATCAAGACAATGCTAGTACTACAAAAGGTTTTATTGTAAATACTAATAACATATACTACGTATAAATTAAATCATATTAAATTTTACGTTACAAATTTATGGATATACATACTACTGGTGCCGTGTTAAGCATTCACATTTTGCTTACTGTAATTTACTCATATTTTTTTTAATAATAATAGTTTATTTATTGTCTCACACAGAATTTGTTACAAAAATCAATTATAGTCAATGTATACAACTCAAAATAGTCATAATCTGTGTGAGAGACTGGCTTCTGCACTAGGCAGCCTGTATGACAGATAACCAGCCTCTCCTATCCCTAGATAATTAGGTGCTAGTGTACGTGTACTTCGTAGTTCAATTACCGTGTAGTCTTTACATGTGAGATGAATAAATGAATGAATGAATTATATCTAAAGTGTTGTATTACTGTAAGTATATAACTATTTCTATAATGAATGTAATCGAATAAGTGTGGATGTGTATGTTTATGTTGTGTGTGCGTGAGTGTATGCGTGTGTGCATGTGTGTGTGCGTGCGTGGGCGTGGGTGTGTGTGTGCTATATGTGAGATGTGTATGATATGTATTCATGTAAGATGCTGTCAAACGGGCACTAATAATAAAATTTGAAGATTGTGAGTTTACTGTGAACTGTGGGTGAAAAGGAACGCAATAGAAGGAAAGTGATATTGATTATATGTGACGGCGATTGTCAATTAAAATCAGTCGACCTGTCCGTTCATTTGTCCCCCTATACTATAAAAAAATGAAATTATCATGAACACTTAAACTAAGATTTAAGTGTTCATGATGCCTAACGTGTAGCACTTGGATTGCCGCAATACTAAAACAATGAAGGTACGAGTCCAACTAGATCAGATTAGAAGATAGTTCATTTCCTAAGTGTAATAGTCAATTCGCTATCAAATGTAGCTTGTGAGATTACTGTGTACTAGCTGTGAATACAGCTTCGTCTGCGTTTACCGGTAATGCAATTCAATTAAATCAAACAGCTATCTTATAGTAAAGTACTTTTTAAAACCAGTTTTGTAGTTTCATAGTAAGTCAAACTTTAATTCTTGCCTAATATGACTGGCCTACGGGTCTAGTGGTCACTAATCCTTACTGGAAAACCCTGGTGGGATGATGTCCCGAGGGGGTTGCCACACGTAAAAAAAGGGGGTCGTGGATTTATTTCATTCATTGGACAAAAATCACATCACAGTTATGAATGTGATGTGATTTTTGTCCCGTGTTGGGATCGAACCCACAACTTCCGGCTCAGCAGTCAGGGTCACTAACCACTTGACCATAAGGCCAGTCATATACTTTAGGAATAATATTTGATGATGTAGGAAACTAAAATAAATATAGTAACGCAGAGTAAAATACATATGGGGACCGTGTGTTATAGCAGTTAACATAGAGTTCCGTAACCACCTCGCGATAAAAAGGTCAGTCATTCATTCAAAACTTTATTTACTTAAAAGGCATAACGGGTTAGTGACACACATACAAACACACTCACACATGTCACATATGTCACACACATGATTATAGTATACGCATTGTGTTACAGTCCTTTGTTTTACCCCTTCCATCAGAATGAAATCGTTGTGACACGTTTCTAACGATATTTAGTGCATATGTAGGCCTATTCAGAATTAAGCTTCGGTGAAGGAATGCTTTTATAGTGCAGTTTTACGATCCTACGAGCAAATTATTAGTGTTGGGATAAGGAATAAGGATTCCATATATAGATAGAGAGACAGTGTTGCTAAATATACTTGATAATGTTACCTACTAATAAAAAAGGGCTGTGCTTGCTCCTCACTATAAAATAGCAAATATAAACTTAATTGCTTTTCTCACTTCAAAGTGATGGCGAAATTAAGTATAGTCAAGATCAAACATTACTAACATTACATCATCACATTACAATAAAATTAAAATACCAAAAAAGAGACCCAATTTTAATTATATAAGATTAATTAGCTTACTTTACAACTCTATTATCTTTAAATAAGAAATAGAGATTGTAATAATTACATCGACATAAATATCGATATCCTTTATCTATTACGTCACTATTAACTTCAAACGCCTCACGCCAGGTGTTCTCAATCTCTAGTCCAGATTCCGCTCTTCACAAAGAGCCCGTTAATTTCTCGTGTAATCTAGCGATCATTCCTCGAAACTCAGATAACCGTATACGTTAAATCGATCCATTATTCGATTATTTTGTGGAATAATAATGAGGTGCCATTGACGCCTGCTGGACAAAAAAAAAACTTGAAAAAGAAATATGGCCGCACGTCAAAGACCATTCTGTGGTCCTGCTCTTTTGTTATTTAACTTTTTTTTTGTTTAGTTCGATAAAAAAACTTAATCGTGACGGAGGAATGTCTATATTACACATTTGTTGTGATGCTATAAAGTTATGTACGAGCGTACGTTGCTGTGAATGAAACAGTTCAGTTTTCTTTGGTTGACATTTTAACATTTTTTTGTATTTGATTCATTGGTATTGTGTATCAGGGTAATGTTTATGGAGCATTTATTGCGAAAGATGTATTTAAAAAATGTAATTGAGCGTCAGCAAATATTTTTTTTAAACAAGATGTTACATGTTGCTGTTATACTCGTGCAGGTACAACACATACACGTATCACTACTTCAAGTTACCTGCTAATAGTCTAACTCCTTTGGTGATAGTAAAATTATACACATATTCATTATTTAAGACTTGCTTTCGTTGCTTTTTTCTTTAAGAGATATATTAATATGCATTTTTTGATTTTCATTAAAATACAAGTTTTACAAGATTAGCAATAATTTCTGTATTACGGTATTACGAACTTACAAAAATGGACAAAAAGAATACCCAAGCTTCGGACAATTATTTGTGGATGAAACAAATTAGTCTCAGCAGTCAGGGTCACTAACAAATCACCAACAAGATAGTCGAATATATGCATATTTACATATTTAAGAATAACATTTCAGATCTGTGATTTAAAAAGAATGTGTAAATGCTTACCCTTGCCATTATTTTACATCATATTATTTAAACTGATATTAATGAAGTCAGTTTTACTTAGTTTGATTTATACACACTGCTCCGCCACCCTTACAGTCCTAGCGTGATGTTTTATAGTATATATAAATGAGCGATGATTCCTTAATCGATGAGCTATTTAATGCAAAATACATATTTATTCAAATTGGTTAAATAAAAGTAATTGCATTAGGCCTAAATGATGAGCAAACAGTATGTACATATGTATGTCCTCCTTTCCTTATTAGTAAATTGAAAGTTATTAATTAGTTTTATTGTAATAATGAACATTAAGCATAATATACCTTATTGTTTTTTAAATGTATACAATTGCACAATGATCAGTCATCGCTGCTTTACACTTGGCTCTAAAATATCGAACTATTAATGTGATTAATTAAAAAGTATACTTATAACTTAGTTTCTACATCACATCAACAGTAACTCAATAGTAACTGCGATAAAGTTGTTAAACGTGTTGACCACCCCATCGTTCAATATATGTGTCTGTTGTGTGGCCGTAGCCGGTGATGTTTTCTAATCAAATTGTTTAAATCAACAAGGCCGATCATTTGTTACGTTACGTTTTAAATCTATGAAGACCAAGTATAGTTTAACATTTATTCGTATTTTCATTTTTAGTATTGCGATGCAATTGTTTAACAAAAAACTAGCTTTTGGTTTTCGTTGCTTTGGAAATAGTATTTCTCTTTGGATGTCTATAACTTGCTCCTTACTTTTTGCAATGTGTGTGTGTAAAACTACGCGGTACCTTATACATAGGGGAGGTACAAGCAAGGACAGTGTAGGTACACTGTAGCTTTTATTAGTAAATGTACTTCGCTAGGGATAGTACCGTAAAAAGCTTCTTGAGATATTACTTAAGATAAGGATTTAAAAGGCCTAAAAACAGTATACCACTATCCATATGCTTCTTTCCAACCTTCAGATTCGTTTATAATTTCAATAAGAAATATTTACAAAGAACTCATCACAAGTTCAAAGAATTTGATATGCATAAAGAAAGAATTTTGTTCTACGTACAAAGGGCCCGTTGAATATTAATACCCCAGATATTATCGGATACGATTGTAACTCTCCGATGGTTAATGCGACATAAAAAAAAATAATTACCTTAGGTTAAACCAGCAACGCGCGTACGCGTGGTGCAAATTACAAAAGATAAGATAAATATTAATAACATTAATAAGATATATAAGGATCAGGAGGACAACAGTTAGCGTATTGTCCTTTTTATAATTTTGTGTAATTAGAAGTGAGATCGTGTTAGTGAGTACTCATGAAGAAACAACCACGTTAGACGTGTCGTCGTGACGGGACGTATCTACCTACACTTCGTTCACCCTTGGCTAGGAATAATCCTATTTAATCGAAAGCCTGTTAGACATGTTTGATAGTACGTCGTTAGTCGAGCCCAGCTCGGTCGAGAACGTGGTAAACTATTGGTTTATATGTACTATATGTGTATATGATTTTTGAAGTTACATCCCTATTGTGCAAATGTATAAAATACCTCTACTAAAACGAACTTTACAATATACTTTTCATTTTGTTATTTGAGAGTAATCATGTACATTATTACCACGACTTGATACCAAGTTTTAGATTAGAATTTAAATGTCTAAACGTTTAAATTATACTGTATCTTGAATCAATTATCAATCACATATACCTATTTTGTATATACTTTTTTTTACAAATTTAACAATCCCTATACTGCATGTTGGCAAGATGCATATTCCTTGATACTGTTAACCGCTACATCTCCTAATTTAAACCAAATTCAAAAGTCATGAAAGCAATAAAGCATCAGTAGCACATTTCATGTCATCTTTATTACAATATGTGTATTGGCGATAGAACGGAGCGACTTGTTACGTATTTGTCTTCAAGTAATTTTATCAAGTTAATATAATATGTGTCCGCTGCTGAGTGGGCAAAAGCTTGCTCTGGCTAAAAAAATGTTTTATTGTAAAAAAAGCATGGGGTGCTTTTTAAGTTATTATTGAAATGATAATCATTCTTTTCATATCTGTCAATGAAATATTTATAACTGTTGACTGACCTGCACCGCACGCTTTTTTTAAAATAAAACTTTTTTTTCTTATTTACACTATTATTAATTTATGTATATTATAAAAATTATTTTTTACTTTTTCGTTTGGTTTATTTATAAAAGCGTGTTTTTTTTTTAATTTATTATTTTGCAAATTGAATAATGGAATAATCTTATCAAATTAGTGTATTGTCATCGGTCCTCGAGAAATCTACAAAGTTTGAATGAAATCTGGTCGTTTAAAGTGGGTCAAAATCGCGCTCTAAGGAGTCGGTTACATACAAACTAACAAAAAACATACAAGTGAAGCTAATATAAAGCATGTAATGAACTAAATTTATAACTATGTATATCCAAGTACTCAAATAGAGTCTCGTTTCAAGGTTTGAGTTAAAAGTTTTAAATTGCGAATATAGAATTAAAGTCAACTTTAAATATTTGAAATTTAAAAATGTTATACATAAAATCTTTATGTCTATTTAAAGACTTTCAAAGTCAGTCAGTTCTGCCATTTGCATTTAAAAAAGAGCATCCCACATACACCATTGCCTATGAATCTATGATCAAGGATTTCGTATATCAATTCTTGACTCCCCGCATTGACTTATGACTCTTGAGTTACAGGTGTTCAGAGTTATCTGAGTGGCGATTGTCACATACAATCAGTTAACCCGTCTGTTCGCCTGTCCCCCTAAATTATAAAAAAATCTTGAGCTTCCACCGTCTCTCCGCATGATTTTGGTCCTTGCTTGGCTAATGTTGCTTCGTAGAAATTGTTTCGAGCAATAAGGCCGCCTTTTCTACATTATCTTTCTGACTCGTAACTAACTAGCAACTAGAACAGGAGAGTATCACACTGTGTCTAAAAATTTTGCAAACACTTGCTTTTTTCAGATTCTTGAATCTGTGGTCATTCCATCTACATCTATTTGTCTTATTTCGTGATTTAGTTTTAAATTTGTATTACTTATGGCTTTGTACTCATGTTAACTAAATATTATACTATCATATATAATAATTAAAAATGTTAACAAAATATTACGGGTACAAAACAGTTGCGCCTCTAACCCAGTAATTTATTAATCTATGATAAGTACGCGATAACACGAGGTAATCCTCGTTATTTTAGTTAGAGGCAATGCCGACGTCAAGAGATTATGATTATGTATGCTGTATTAAGCTTTATGTAAATATAAAATATTGCGTGTTTTTGGTACGGATCTGGCGAACGATCTTAAGGAAACGTCCATTGTTCACGTGATGTTTTATAGCAACTTTTTAAAGTTTTCCATTAATTTATTATATTTAATTTGTTCCATAGGCTGGTTGTGCGAGGCAAAAAGCTTCTGGAGAAGCGCACAGTGTCTTATGTCGCGTAGGACGATGGCGGAAACCTGCAGCCTATAAGTGTAAGTGACTACCGCCGCCCATGGACACCCGCAACTCAAGAGTCACAAGTGCGTTGCCGGCCTTTTAGGTAGGAGTACGCTCTTTTCCTTTTGGAAATACGGCAGGCGACAATTTATTCCATAAGCTGGTTGTGCGAGGCAAGCGCACAGTGGTGGAGTGCCAATCGTCCAGGTGATGGGGATGGATATTTTAGTAGTAGGACGATGGCGGAAACCTGCAGCTGGTATAAGTCCGAAGAATTCCTCAAATAATTAATAATTTTAATGCAGGTATAATATCAATATATAGGTATTTTTGCACAATCGGGTATAAAGGCATTGATATCAATATTACCACGCTGAAGTCTGATAAATTACCTTCTATGAAGTTACGCGCAATGACTACATAAGATTAATTGCTATTTAAAAGGAACTTTGTTGCTAAGTGAGTCATACTTAATGAGCTCTTACATTCTTAGAAGCTTATAGGCAGTGATGTGGTTTTGTATGTAGTTTTCATGATGAGCAAATTATGTACTACTTTATGGGAGGTAACTAAAAAGTAAGGTGTAAATAATTGATACAAACATACAGACACTCACGCCTGTGTTACCTAAGGGGTAGGCAGAGCCGTTTGACGGCCATTGACGCCCACATTTGCTGATACTAATTTAGCCCCATTAACGTAATAGTCTAATGCCGTTATCCGGGCATTTATGGGAATAAGTTGTGCAAATGTGGGGTATATTGACAGGAAAGGGAAGATAGAAAGGGAGGGATTGGGATATTGTTTATACAGATGGATGGATGGATTGGGGAGTATATGTAATAACTCAATCAAGTCAGGGCCGCATACCTATAACTCGGCTGACGGGTGCCGGGAAGTCCGGGTCCTCTAACTATTAATAATGATTGATATTTAGGTAACGTATAGCGTCTATATTCATATACCGACACTACCTATAGAATAGTCTAAAGTTAAGTTTTTCTAATAGTAAGGTTAACTTGTTTTATTAGTACAGTTTAATATTAGCAGCTTTCGTCCGTGTTTCGCGCTTGTAAAGTAGTCGTAGTTATTCTAAGGTAAACTACTTGTTTACTTGACTGCGCAAGGAGGATCATATTTTGTAGAGTATGCTTAAGTATGTATGAATGAATGTATTTATGGTTTATTTTTTATGAAAAATAAATACAAAAAATACATACATATACATATTTATTTTCTTCTATGAGGGCAAACAATGAACCTCTTATATTTATCAATTTTTTGCTACTATTTTTTTATATTATCCTCAACAAATGTAAATAAAAAACTTAACGGCTTAATCAAGGTTTTCTGCCTAAAACACTCTGATCACCTTTGGGGCAGTAAATGAAAAAAACCATTTACAGTCCCTCGTACAATGTTATAGACCCCTGAATAGGCCTCGGTTCTATAACACTGATAAGTGATAAATGTGTTTTATGACATGTATGTTATACTCTAAACACATACATTACTACATATTACACAGTGAGTGTATACTCAGTCAGACCAATGCAAGAACAAAAAGACACCTGTTCCATATATCACTGCTGATGAAAGAGTAGGGATACTTTTCAAAGCATCTCCACTAACAACAACAAAATATCAATTCATATTTTGTTTTTTTTTTAGTTGAACGTTGTAGTATTAGTAGGGCAGCAACTACTATAGTCTATCCAAAGATTGCCGGTTCGCGATCGCAGACTGCTATAAGTCAATTTTACCACTATTCCTAAATATCTTATTAATATTTTAATTGTATGCTATACATATATTGAGATAATAAGGAGTACCTATCTATCTATCTATGGCAGCAGTTTGGTAAATACAGTACGAGATCTGCTTTGTGATTAAAGGACCGTGTGTGAAGTCCCTCAATTAAAAACCCAAAAAAAAATAATTAAGGCGCCAATCAACTACATTGTGGTAGGCTACTTCAATGAATACCCTATTATTCACCCTACCGCGAATGCATCCATTTTTTTTCAGTTCTTTGAACTCGAACAATGAAAGATAGAAACAATTAGGAAACATCAATGCAATTGCAATAAATAATTTCGTTAAATTTGCTATTGAAACTATTATTGCTATCTAGAAAACTTCATCGCGGTGTCTACAAGTGTTATTGATTCATCGTTAATGAACAGGGTGCCGGGTCAGTCGGCATTTGGTGGTATTATTGTCACAAAAGTGTTGTGGATTTATTGCAATCTCAGTGGAGATTTCTGCTCGTAATATAATTTTTGCTTTAAAAAAATTAATGCTCTTTCTTGGTAAAACATTTCTTAAGTACGGCTGAAGCGATTTAACTAGCTTACACCCGCAGCTCCGCTCCGTTGAATTTATTTGAGTATCCTTACAGAACAGTCCATATCTCGAGATTGAGCATATGTCCTATTTTGGTAATGTTTCGCTTCAGCGGTTAAGATGTGAAAGCTTAACAAATCAACTATGATTATGTTTGTTTGAGTAATATTGCTCATAAATTTGTACAAATTTATAAGTGCTTCTTTCAATAACAGTACATATTTTCATTTTAAGTAGATAAAGTAAATATTATTCCTTTCATAATAATACACGATCACGCCTGGATCTATGAAAGTGTATACAGGGGTGCGTAAAACACCCACGTTTTGCTAATTACAATTTGGTTAAGAAAGTAAAGATGAAAAAATGAGAAGTATGTATATTGAGAGGTAAGAGCACGAAAAGGCAATAAAAGGAAAAAGACATTACCTCTACGAATATATTGTCGAGTGTAAGCAATGACTAAAGCAGGTCAGGGTCGCATACTCGTAGCTCTTGCCGGTAGGTCGGTTGTGTTGTGACAGTGTTATGAATGAATATTTCAAACAGTTCCACTATTAATGAAAATGGGTGTTTATTAATTTGTAAGTCATTCATGATTTGTTCGTGATTGGACGTTTTAAAGGAGATTATAGGGCATTGTAATTATCTAAAAATAGGCCTTCGCCTGATACAGTACAGTACATTGCCCCCCTCCGTAATCCCTAGTTTGACAGCACGAGGACAAGTTGTGCACACATTTTAACCCCCGAGACATGTGAGTTTTACGATGTGATATTTTTAAGCTAAGTTCAGACTTTTATGTTATACGGTAACGAGAGCAGCGAAAAGAAAAATATTGGTAGCAAATAGATGTTAGAGTGTTACGTCAGCACCCTATCTCTTCCAGCGGGTGTCGTAAAAAGCGAGTAAGGATCGGACTGTCATCTATTAGAACGTATATACGATACACACGAATCTAGGCTGTTCTATTTTAATCGTTCCATTAAAATAAAAGTAAATTATAAATAGCACGTAAATAACTATTAAAAGTACCAATTATACAACAGGGTCTACAGCGTGTCCCAAAAAATGCTACACTTATTTTAACCATTTAAAATCACACATCCCTTGCATGCGGTTGCAAAAAAAAGTGAAAAATAAACAACCCTTGTAAACGTTTTGACAGTTTTCATTTCCAGGTATCATCTCCGTTTCTCATAAATATAGTGCGAACGTGTAGACTTAAAGAGTTTAAATAATTATAACACTATGAACAGGGGACTTCTGCCAGGAAGTAGTCAATCCAATTTAAAAAACGAAAAAGTCGTGTCGCTACCGTATCGTATCTGTCAATGATACTAATACATGTTTCTTTTCTTTTAAGGCGGTTTGGGTGGCAATTGCTATTCCTCCCTAAACACCTCTAGGAAGAAATTTTTAAAGGACATTTACGTGATCTGACGGTTAAAAAGCCTTAAAGGCATATTTTTTTTTTTGTTAGCGCGGCCGGTGTAAAGGTCATCACTCGTGCTATCGTCTGCACAGCAATGGATGCTGCTAATCTGCAGCGTGTCATTGATATGCAGAAGAAACAGCTTGGGTGATAGCACACAGCCTTGTGGGACACCAGAATTAACAGACTTGGAGTCGGAGCATGCACCGTCAACAACGACCTTGATGCTTCTGTCTGTAAGAAAACTGGTGAGCCAATTGCACAGTTTCTCGAGAAGCCCATAGCGCTTTGTGCCAGACCCGATCGAAGGCCTTCGCCACGTCCAAACTAACGGCCAACGCTTCCACCTTGGTCTCGATCGCCTGTGCCCACCGGTGAGTCAAGAGTCGATCATTGAGGAGCTGGTGGTCTTCTAAGTACCGGAGGAGCTGGCAGTTACCAATGGATTCCATTATCTTGGAGAACAAGGAGGTGATGGCTATGGGTCTGTAGTTGGACGGATCCGAGCGATCTCCTTTTTAGGGATTGGGTGCACTAGAGCTGTCTTCCATGAGTTCGGGACTACGCCAAGAGAGTAGGAAAGCCGATAAAGGCGCGTTAAAACCGGTGCCAACTCTGGAGCACACGTCTTCAGCACAATAGGAGAGATTCTATCGGGCCCACTCGAATTAAGAATGTCGAGGGAAAGAAGCGCTTTACGCACTGCCCGTTGTATAAACCGGACTTCCGGCATGCGGCTCTCGCACTGCGGTATGGTCGGCGGTGCGTTTCCCCCGTCGTCCAGGGTCGAGTTGGACGCAAAGAGTTTGCCCAGAAGATCGGCTTTTTCTTTAACGTCGTGGGCCAACGAATTATCTCCTATGTGCAGAGGTGGTAGGGATGGCTTACAAAAGTTCCAAATCAAAATCATATCCAAATTAAATCCCTTATGATTTTAAGGATTATTTTGCTTAGACAAATACTGAAGACCTTAGGAGCTACGGGTGTCAAATTTTTAAAGGGCTGTCTCAAAATATTCTGTTTTCAATATAAACGAGTTTAAGACAATACCACTGAAAACGTATACCTACTCATCATCTTATATGCGGCTCACGGTGACCGCAAAAACGTATCATCACGGGCTTATTGGTTTCCTCTAATGCGGGTCAGCATTTCCTATTTTTAGATAATTACTATGCCCTATAATCTCCTTTAAAACGTCCAATCACGTACAAATCATCAATGACTTACAAATTAATGAACACCCATTTTCATTAATACTTCTTTTAATTAAATATAAACTTGGTTCCCTGTTCGTTTTTATTAAAATGAGCACTGCTTTGTATCTCCATTCATTTGAACGAGTGCTTTCAAGTAAATTTTCAACACGATTTAAAGCGAGCAAGTAGCGACTACAAATAAAAATTTAGTATTTTGTAGTAGCAGTAATGGTTGAACAAGAATATTTTAATAGTTTTTTTGTTGTGATCAGTCTCTAAATCTAGAAACCGTTACAAAAAAACAATCAAAGTCACTATTTATTTATATTTATGTCGCTCTCGACCTAATATGTTCATTCGTCTTCTTCTTAATGCCTAATGCCTAGCGAAGGTAGACAGACAGCTGCTCAAGGCGAAACAGCTCTACAGCATCCATTGCTATGCAGACGATAGCACGAGTGATGCCCTTTACACCGGCCGCGCTAACATTTCTCGGGTAAACGTTTCCGAAAGCCGATCCAAACTAGTGTCTGAATTCGAAACTTCTTTATCAAAAGTTTCAGATTGGGGTCGACTTAACCTAGTCCAATTTAACCCCACGAAGACACAGGTTTGCTCGTTTACCGCTAAAAAGATGCCATTGGTCGTATCACCTCAATTTGAGAGCACTTCCCTAACTGCATCAGCCAGTATCGGAATCCTTGGCGTCGATATATCAAGTGAAGTCCAGTTTCGCGGTCACTTAGAGAGTAAGGCCATATTAGCCTCGAAGAAGCTTGGTGTGCTAAACAGATCGAGACAGTATTTTACCCCGGCCCACCGCCTGCAACTTTATAAGGCGCAGGTTCGGCCGCACATGGAATACTGTTCTCATCTCTATGCAGGTGCACCCTTGTACCAACTTCTGCCTCTTGACCGCATTCAACGGAGAGCGACTAGCATCATCGACTGCCAAGATATTTCTGATCGACTTGACACCTTGGCGTTGCGTAGAGATGTAGCTTCACTCTGCATCCTCTATCGCTTGTATCATGGGGAGTGTTCAGAGGAATTGTTCGGACTTATACAGGCTGCTGGTTTCCGCCATCGTCCTACGCGACAAAATATCCATCCCCAACACCTGGACGATTGGCACTCCACCACTGTGCGCTTCTCCAGAAGCTTTTTGCCTCGCACAACCAGCTTATGGAACAAATTGTCGCCTGCCGTATTTCCGAACCGATACGACCTTCAAACCTTCAAGAAGAGAGCGTACCTCTACCTAAAAGGCCGGCAACGCACTTGTGACTCTTGAGTTGCGGGTGTCCATGGGCGGCGGTAGTCACTTACCATCAGGTGACCCGTCTGCTCGTTTGCCCCCTATCGCATAAAGAAAGAAAAAGGTATACTATACATTTTGAAATACACATTAACAAATTGAAATAGATCTTATACAATAAGCTTAATCTTGTCCATTCTATTATCCAATAAATAATAAAGCGTGAAAACATACAGATATTTTGACGTCACCAAGCGTTCGGATTATAGCGGGCTTAATAATGTTGTCCCAATCGACAATTTATTACACGCGGTATAAAGCTGACGTGAAGTTTAATTTATTTGATAGCTCTGATCATTTATTTGATGCAATTAATTTATTTGACAGCTGAGAGTATACTTCTTGTTTGTTTTTTTGAGTCACTTAGCTGGATGAAGGCATAAATTGTTTTCCTAAACTGCTATCAAGGGGGTACAAATATAACTTTAATATTAACAGTGCTATCTCGACAACAAGCTGTATGTGTTGTAAATATATTTTTAAGGTTTAATATTTACATTTACGGTTAGAGGGCTTGGACTTCCTTTTTGATTCCCAAAGTGACCGGCTAATTACAACAGGCTGCTACTAGGTGAGGTAGAATAAATTATAGTCAGCAAAATATATGCGTCAAATCTCTGCCCACTAAAGCGCATTTTTTTTTATTTGTATAATTTGTTGTTATTGTTATTTTTTTTGTTCCTTCGGAAACTTCACTAATTTTGGGGAAATGGAACGCAAGCGTTACTTCACACCCGGTTTTCTGTGAGGCCGTGGTATCGCACCGGTCGAGCCGGCCCATTCGTGCCTAAGCATGGCTCTTCACTGTTACTGTTTGATTTGATTGTAGCCCATTTTGAACACGATTGTCTTAAACCATTTTTTACTGGGACTTACTCATATGAATTACTTATCAGTATATTTATATTTTGACTTAACTTTTAAATCAGCATGTTCATATCTCTTTGCCGCAATTGTATGTAGGCTTTGTTTCATCAATAAGATAATTATTGCAGACATTAGCGATTTCACTAAGGCTCGTAATGATTGTGTTTTTAGGTATATTTTCAATTGGTTTGTTTAATCTTAAGATATTAATTAAGTTCCAAGTGGTTTTAGTTTTATTTACAGAAGTTTTTATTTTGTAATTATTTTGAGAAAGCTGTTAGTGTAAAATTCTATCAAAGTTGTCTTTTCACAACACTTCTATAAAACCTGCGATATTCATTTAGTCCACCGGTTAAACGTACACGTACTTCAGTGACAAGCTGAAATGGAAAGCCGGTGTTACCTATAAAAAATAATTTAATTTCTTAATGTATGTATGTGTGTGAATTTCTTTATTTCTGCCGTATTACTTTAAAATGTCAGAACAGACTCGACTTTACCATTTTTGAGGTCTATTGTAATAAATAAATTTTGAATAAAAAAGGAAGATGTGATTGAAATCGATACTTACCTAGTAAGATTTGTTATGGCAGCAGCAAAATAGTTAAAATCGGATTTGCGATCAAGCGATAGCTAGTTCGAACTCTGCGCAGTGAATTACCACCATTAACCCTCGCCTTACACTCGTACAAGCGTTAAGCTTCGCTTTACGATAACAAGTAAGAACACTGGTAATGTCACCGACTTTTTTTTATAATTTAAAAAAAGGAGTAAGGCAGAGAAAAGAAAATGAAGGCAACAGGTAATAATGCAATATATATTAAATTTAACAACTTACAATGTGGTTTGCCAAGAAGTGCAATGTGTTCTACTCGTTAAATCCAACCAGAGAGTACTAAGACTCAGAATATGACTGATATATTCAAACAGCCTAGTTTTTCCACAGACTATCTTATACAAATGAATGCTACATACAATGTGGAGATTACAGCTACAGCCTGTTTCCAGTTAAAAACTCTATTGTCTTAAAAATGGTGATCAAATTACACGCAGGATATTTTTTTTGTTTATTGGACAAACAAACTTTTTTGATTGGGGTATAAATATAAAAATGAAGTCGGATATTCGAATATTGTTTTCTGGAATATTCACTGGGTATTAACGAAAGCCGTTGCTGACACAACGTCAGGGGTTTATAAGCACTTTCATATTAAACTCACTGTGTGTGTGTGCTTTAAGCACAAGTCTCTTGAATTCAGAAAAGTTCTTCTATAAATTAATCATGAAAATAAGTACTCAATTTCAAAAATTGTCTGGTTCGATACAATTATCACAAATAATCGATATAAATCTACCAACCGCTCATTTTTTAAATCCTGCCATCTTTAGTAAGGTATGACAAAATAATATAGACGCGACGCGGTCGTAATATTTCAAAAGCGATTTGAGTTCCTTAAATCTGAATCGATTACAGGTAGTTTCGAGTTATAATTTAAATAAATAAGGGCGGACCGAAGCCTGGTCGTATATTTCAGTCCAATTTAATGGTGCTTGTTACTACTGTAATCATCGATTCAAGGGAGCAACTTACTTTACTTTGACAGTTCAAGATCGGCTATAATAAAGCTATGCAAAAAATATCTCAGAAATGGAATAAGGGATTTCATCTTGTACATGCTGTTTGTATGTATCTTCTAAAAATGCTTTGTTTTTATTTTAATTCTGATAGCTTCCCTACAGAAATAATAATAAAAAAAGGTGACGTCAGCAAAACTTCCACTGTTTTGTTGACGTCACTTCGAATGATCATATCCTACGTCACTCTCACTATTAAAGAGATTTAAAAACCTTTTTTGTATTTCGAAATCCGTCAAACCGTCTAGGTTGTACGAACTGGATGACAAAAACATCATATACTTATACATACATATAGTATACACTCGGAAAACATAACAATCCTTTTTGCACAATGGGGTAAAAAGAGCAGGTTCCTATTTCGACTGTGTTTTGATATAATACATTTATTAGCCCAAAATGTTGGTATCATAATGATTGAAAGTTGTTTAATAGACAGTGTGATACATATTGTCGTTTAACGAGCGACGTGCAAATATGATAATAGTAGTAGTGGAAAATAGATAATTACATAAAATGTCAACAATGTAATTAATAATATTTATTATTAGTCATGTCATGCAATTTATTTTAAAATTTTGCTTTGTTGTTTTGCGATACATTCTCAGCTTGTTTTGGCACAAGTGGTTAGTTATAACGGATCAATCTTTTATCGAATCTGTGCATCGCTTTATATACCGTACACCGTTACCGTAACATCTGATTTGGAAATTGGCGGACCACGGTACGGTATTTAGACTGAAAAAATTGTTGCCATGAATTGGTCTTTAAACCATTTAAGACTCTATAAAAAAAAGTTACTTTTCTTTAGTAGTAGTAAAGTAGTCTGAAAGAGCTGATGTTCAGGATCAGCTATTAAATTATTCAATTATTGTGGTTAAGTATACAATATTCATTCAATAAAACTTTTTTTTTTATAAAAAATATAGAATCAATAAAGTTATAGACTTTATCTACTCTGAATGATGTTATTTTCGGCCGGTATCGGCATTTCCCATTTGAAGAATAAATTCTAACACTTAGTACATGGAAGTAACATTCTTTATAAATCAATAATAATTAAAAATGTCTTTATTAAGTAAACAATCACATTACAGTTCAAATTTGGATCTGTTGGGAACGGAATTGGAAAAATAAGTTTGACAATCAGTCCAATTATAATCGAAGCTATAAAATCAATAAAAACCCCAAACCATACCGTTTTATGTTACAATTTGCAAACTACGGCCGACAGGCCAATCACGATGAGAGTCGTTCCGCAGCATTTATTACAAGAGGGTGCTAAGATAAACCCCTTTTGATTTAATGGTATAAGACATCATTGGGCTTCAAGGACTTAATTTTATAACTATATTTGTTACTACCTACTTTGGTTTAATTTTTATTGCATCATATTTTATTGTTCGGGTAAATAATGGCAATTTAAAACATATGCCGCACATTTAGATAAATAACAATTATAAATTAATGGAACTGAGAATCTGTAGATATTGTAATGATTTCTAATGTCATTTGTTTTTACAAATTGGCAGCAATTTAAAAAGTGTCTGTCGTGCATCGAAATTGATTGAACTGGAGAAAATTTTTGCTTAATGATTTATTACGACTTTCGTTGCAGTCTCACTCAACAACAATGTCACGATAGACTTCGATTGGTTTAATGAGTCTAAACGTGGTCGAAGCAAACTCACTTATAATTCTCGAGAAGGACGTCCTTATACGGCGATTACTGAAGAACACATCGCCGGAAGAAAACTGTCTGATAGATAACCGTCCGATCCATTAGTCGTCTTTTACGACACGCAAAGGTAGAGATGAGATGAGATATTTGTTGTTGTACCCCACAGAGACCTTTGTGGCTAAAGTAACAAATAATAGTTTATTATAGGTGACTAGAAGCGAGGAGTTCGATTTTGAGCTAAAATAAAACCGGTTTGTTGCCGGTATTTTAATATGCTCTAGCCTATGTTACTCTCACTGTATGGAAGTTTCAAGTAAAGCCTCATATGTCGAAATCCATCAAGGCTGTCGAAAGGTCGAGACAAAGAAAGATCAAACATATGTACATGTAGACAAACACTTGAAAACATAAACCTCCATCTTGCGCAGTCAGGTAAATAGTAGAAGAGTCTACAATAATATCAATGCCGATACAGACTAATAGCATCTTTTTAATGTGCTCTTTTCAGGCTTAAAACATTTGTATCTAAAACACTGGGTAGTAGCAGTATAACAATATTTTTTGAAACTCAAACGTATTTTATTTTCAAATCCAACAGCTTTATACTATATATACCATATTGCGAGAAGCGTTTATGATCAGATGTGATTTTTTTAATTAAGAGTATATCAAGTTTTTTTTTTATTTTCAGTAAAAAATACGCACACATAAATTGACCTAATCTCCCCCCTTATTGATTAACTAAATAGGTACATACTTTGTTTTGTTTTAATGTTTTTCGATTAGCGTAAAATTATTATAAAATGTTATAAGTATTTTTCCTTAAGTGTTACACAAATGACAAAGACTAATAAAGATTAAACTTAAATAAATACGACACTAGATCCTTGACATATTAAAGCTAAGTACTCGTTATATATTGGCTTAATAGTTAGGTATTTAATATATGTTTATGTATTTATTATATACCTACTGTGAAGCGAGTTTTTATATGTAAATTATCATTTTTCAACAGTGTAAGCACAATTTCCTTATTTAATTACATATAAAGTTACAATAAAAATAAGTAAAAAATATTTGGATCTCATCATAGGATATTTAGCTGTTTTTTTTTTTGCTTTTCTATTGAGAGTTTGCACTAGTTTTGTCAGTAGACAATATTCTTTAAATTTCATTGTCAATATTCCAAATTTATTTTCTTTGTCTATATAATGGGACCTTTCAGACATCAAACGTTTAGCTATAAAAGAAAGCCGGAAATAACATATCACGGGACGATAACAGATGTATGTATGTATGCGATACAAATAACCTTTCAAACATCAGCAATCTAGAGGAAATTTCTCTGATCACTCAGTAGCCTTTGTCTCATCCCTCCCTAGTTCTTATCACAATTTAAAATCCATTGGTTATTTATTTAAGCTTTATGCACTTATAGTATAGAGGTGAAGTTATGACTAATGTCAGGTTACAACTGTGAAGAATCGTCGATTTTGTGCACAGCCTGTCAGGCTACGTTTCGGGTGGAAAGATCCAAGAAGAATTTTTAAAGTGCACATGCAAAGGGCCACAAATGATATCCATTACCTGATGGAGTAGACGCGATGATGTTATCTATCAAAGTCGACGTTCTACTTCTGAATGGTCTGTTGGTCTGGTCGTTAGCGATCCCGACTGCTGAAAAATTATCCACACGTAGTTGTTGTCTGGGTGTTCTTTTTGTTGATTTTTTAAATGTTTATCGAACCCCTAGCGGCACTGTAATCATTCCTAATGCGGGATTTGTCCTGGTTTAAAAAGCATACTGTCACTTTAGCGTTAAGGCCAACTTTACCGATGTTCAGTTAGAAACCCAACAATTACGGCTGATTTCTTCGCACTTATTTGTTTTCAAATAATAAGTTTAGAGGAAGTAACACTAATTGATGACAAACTTTAACAGCACGCCAATGCCAAAATGTTGTCTAATAACGATTTAATTATATCAAAACTTTGTAACTCAGATTGTTGTGAACAAACTTCGTGGTGCTTGAGTGTCGTCGGAGTACTTTAGCTTGTGTTATTCGTTAATGTAAAGTTGAAATAAATGTGTGATTATGTAATTAGTTTATTTATTAACATATTGTTGGGCAAGAGGTTTTAAAGTCACAAAGGGCAACGAGGTTTTATCAAACGTTTTTAGAACTCTCGTTCACTATTTCTTTGACCAAAAATGACACATTTTACATTTAATTATCTACATATTTTATTCTAGATTCCGCCCTCAGCTTTGATCGCGCGAACGTAGTTTTACCTGTTTTTTTTTTATAAATCAGCCCCGTATTGAAAAAATAAAAAGAATTATTGAAATCGTTCATACCGATTATGAAGATGATTATTAAGTATTAGTAGAAACTAACGAACAGCTTTTAATTTTTATATACATATAAGACTAAAGCAATTGATTTCATTCATTGAATTTATAGCTGGTACTGTTTATATATAAACATACAAATACATATATATGCTCACGCCGCGCCGTCCAGGGTTGACGGAGAAAGCAATTGGCCACTATTCTAAACTAATTGGAGCTTGCACTACGGTAACCAAACTGCAGATAAGCCTAATTATTATTTTTTATTTATCTTTAATATATATATATATATATATATGTATATATACATAAATATTTATATTTCTGAATATATACATATTATTGGTACAACTCCCGTTACGTATCTGAGTAGATTACATGCGGTACTTTTTGCAGGTCCAAATCCGTGTTGCGCATCTGCAAGTTGTAAGCGCACTTGGAGATACTCGTATATATATTTTCTGATCAGTAGATTCCAGTATCTTTTACCGGTGTGGACAGTGCAGCAACTGGTCTACATTTCTCTATTTTAATACCCGAACTTCCCTTCCGTACCAGTATGAAAAAGGTCATCTTCCACCTCTCTGGCAACACTGCAGATGCAAGACTAATATTGAAGATATGCAATAGCGGCATTGCTACGACCACGCGACAATCCTTAAATATGTATGGCGAGAGCCATCAGGCTCTGATGAAGTTTTCGGAATAAGTTGTCGAAGCGCGCGTATTACGACATCTAATTGTAGTCTGTCGAGATGTATCCGCGCCGCTCCGTTACCTCTTCCTGCCTCCGCCATCACACTATCCACATCCAACCTGGGCTACTCCTTACTATAGAAAAATATAAGAAATACTTAGCAAAGCATCATTTTATATATACATATATATATTATAAACAACTCTCGCAATAGGAATAATTTCTGTGTATTGGGCTTACAAAATTTAATCAACAGACACAAAGAACACCCAGACTCGGGACAACTATTTAATGATCACACAAATTGTTGAAACGTGTGGGGATCGAACCTACGACCTTCGGTTCAGCAGTCAGGGTCACTAAGCACTAGACCAAAAGGACTTCGGGTCGCTTGCCATGTGATTTTGTATACGCTGCTAAAATTGTTCTTGTGCGGTTTTTAGCTTATTTTTGCCCTCGGTTCTACACCGCGCATTACCTCTATTCGGTCTCTATTTTAACACTGTTTATTTCTAAACTACAGGGAAACAAACAATTCTATTTACGAAGTAACTAGTACGGATACCATCAAACCCTATAAAAGTTCATGCTGTGAGAAAATGGGGGTCAATAAGTAAATATATATATATATATAATGGTAAAATAAATAAGTTCAGTGAGTACCGATCCGATCGGTTTTGAATTATTTTTAAAGTTTAAGAAATTTGACTTTTATCTGTTATCGATGAGACAGTAGATATACAGTCATACAATGCCCGGATGACTCGCTTGCACCTAGTAAGTAAGCGTGTGTTTCAGACGCCTCTGCCTTCCACTTCAAGGATATAGGCGTTATTTCTTTAGCATTACCTCAATTAAAATCTGTTTAATTGCAGAAGAACATAATACAAGATATCGTTCTAATAGTTACCTAAAGTAGCAAATTGTCATTAGTGGTAGGTAACCAGAATTCATTACGTGCTCTTATTAAACCAACTAAGCCAATTTCTACACTCATTGCCGTACAAAATTACATAACCCGCGTTCAGAGCATTTTTCATACGTTATCGTAACGCTGGGATTACATTGCACGGTACACGCACGCAATATGCAAATGACCGCCATGCACATACCGAACGACGTAGTTGTAAAGGGTTTAGTTTTTTCTAAATAATTAATTAGAATAAATTATGTTTGTGTATAGAGCCTCATAAATTCTCGATTTTTCTTCTATGTTTCTGTCTATGTTATCACAAAGGTTGTAAAATCAATACTGAGCAATACCTGCAAATGTAACGTTTTCTTTAAGTATACTTTTTTTAACTATATTCAGATCGGAGTTCCAACATCAACTTCTTATTAAATTAACGTCTTTAAAAAATCAATAAAATTTCAGTTAAGTCCTAATGAGCCAATAGTGACTTTATTTTCAATAGTAAACGTCCTCATTTGCATAGCACTTGGCCGCTCACAAACGTACTACGGGCGTGAGTCACATTAGTTATGCGACTTAAAATGTTATTTATCACAGTAATGTTGGGAATTTTGATTTACGATAAATTATTATAAAAAAAATCCTATATCTGTACATTTCCTATTTCATATTAAATTCATCAATAAAAATAAAACACTTTTGATTACATTGTTATAAATGTTAGTATGCACTGCTGTATGTATGTCTTAGAATTTTAGGAAATAAATAAGGAGTCCATTAATCCATTTCGGATAACATATTCGGATTCGGATAGGCTGCAAAGTGTAAAATCTTGTCTCATGTTTCTGTTGAAAACAGGATCGTCAAGGCTCTAATGGGAGGGTTGTTCATGCACTAGTTGAGTCGTTGGAAACCAAAGCTTCGTTAGCTTTGTCTGACTGCTAGTTGTTTAGTTAGAGGGCTGATGATACATGAACTGAACGGCTGGTATAGTAACATTTTAGGTTCAACCGGCACATGTATAGGTACTTGTTCACTTTGCTTTTTTAATAATTATAATAAATCTCTCTTGACGTAAGCCATAATCTAGTATAATGATATATGACTCGTAATGTAATTGATAAGTTCATTTTGCAGTAATTTAGTTTTAACAGCAACCCCTAAGCGAAACTTGTTAAAATTTATTTTACTATACTACTATTACTTTTTTTTGTAAAAAGTTACATACTTAAGTTTATCCCTCAACTTCCTATGAAAATCCTAAGCCCGCTGCTACTACTACTACTACTATAAAATACTACAAAACACATACTATATACATAATACATTATCGGACGTATAATTGTAAAATTGTAACCCGCCGAATACTATAAGATATCTTTTACTAAATAATAAGGATTTTTGCCGCCATAAAAAACAAAATTAAACGCTAAAGTGAATGAAACCATTATTTAAATTAGTAAGGGTTGGTGCAGACTGCACGGGTGCGGCCAAGACCACTAATCGCTACCAAATATCGCTATCAAAGTGTCTATTTCAAATTAGATATTAGGAAATGGATCTTATATTTCAAAAACTACTTTCAAACTGTACTATTTCAAAATGTTTTATTTTTTCAAGTAAATTCTTAAATGTGATAAAGGTAATTTTGACTAGGTTTTTTTTACTTAATTTTTACGTAGACACCTTACTTACCTTAAGTAATGATGTTTATTCGGTAATTTGTAGACACAACCGTGCCTCATAATTCTTTTTTGAAATTGATTGACACCAATTTTATTATTTCAGTTGGTCGCTCAGGCGAATGGTCATCGATAGTGTGTAAAGCGCTTTATATTATAATAGGATGGGAGAGATAACAGGCGGCTAAACTACACATAGAATAATGATTTAATTATGTATTCATACGAGTGACTATGCGAGATGTGATGTCATAAGAATATCTATAATAATAATTACTTTGTGATGCAAGGCGCGGGACAGTTATGCGTTTACTGATAGTGGGCATATTTCTTGCTTTTGTTTTGATGTAGGCTCATAAAATCAGTAGGACGCCTTACTAGGGTCCCTGTGGAGAAGCGACATTTTCTAAGTGAAGTTATTTCTCTAGCGTTGCAGCAAATAAGGCACTTGTGAACATATAAAATGCATGAATGCAATGATTTGTATTTTGGTGCAAACAGCGGGATAAAATATATTTTGTTTTGTTCTGCAGTATTTGTTATACTTTAAAAATGTAATACATGAAATCATCAAAAAATAAATGGTATATTATGGCACGCTTTGGTGTTTTTGGAAAGTTGAATGCTAGGGGTCTTAATAAAAATACAAAATCATTGCGTCGTTCAGTTTTTTGAGGAACAACCACAACTTAAACATTAAACAGACTGGCAAGTTGGTCTTGTGGTTAGTGATCCCGACTGCTGAGTCAGTGGTCGTGGGTTTGATTCTGACACAAACAGTGCTCTAGAATCTTATAAGGACGTCTTATTGTTTGTGAAACCAACTGTGACTAAGTTGTCTTATATAAAAACAAGGAACTGTTTATCCTGTGTGTGTCATTACTACTTTACCGAAAAAATTGTGAGAAAACCAATTTTATACGGTAATACGGTAATAGTTGTAAAACGGGACATAACATGTATCTCATCTTCTAATATACATTGGGGTGCACCTGAAATAATAAGTTCCAAGTTCAGTTTTAAATTTGGAAGACACTTTCACCAACACCCAATTTCGTATTCATATACGTTACTTAATTTAGTACCATCAAAATGCAATCTTGTACACCACGAAGATGGCTAGCCTTGAATGGTGTGCTCACGATCACAGCGAGCACAGCAAGAGTACAATAAATATGTGCGGTTATTATCTAATACGGACATATTTTGTGTTGTTTGTGCCTGACAGAAGATATTAGAGTGACTAGGTTTAACGTTTAGCTCTTTTTTTTACATTGAAGAGAAAGCTTCTAATTATTTTTCCAAAAATATTTTGAGAGATAATAGTTCAAATAAGACCACTATATGTTAAGGGTTCAGCAGAAAAAACAGAGCGTATCTTCTAACCAAGAACGGTAAACCAACCCTTATAAATCATCAGTAGTGTAACCCGATATTTTATTTAGCACGTGTGCAGACCCCATCCCGCCTAGACGTTTTTAAGACAATACCTTAAGTAATAATCAATAGTGGCACCTCCACCAATTCATAGCTAACAGCATTCTAGATCAAGTTATGTTTTAAACTAAACAAACAGTGTCCGGTTGACGGCAATAGGCTTGCCCCCTATTACGTTAGTGGGACCTAATTCTAATTGGTGAAATGCGGGTTTTTAATACACCTCTGCCTATACCTTAGGGGATACAGGCATGAACGTATGCATGTTCGTATAGAAACAAACTAAATCAAAATGGCTACATCCGTTGAGAAGCTATAATGCCACAGGCATACTCACAAAAAAAAGGCACATAAACAATTACACAAATTCAAAGATATACACGCCCATTCTAAACTTAAAATCATCATCAGTATTCAATTAATATTTATATAAATATAGTGACCGACTTCTCATATCTGTGTTCTTAGTTTTTTTTTTTTTTTTGTGTACAATCCGTAAGCGTGTGTGTGTGTAACATTTACTAATGTTACGGTTAACTTATTAAAACATAATTATAATAATATTAAATTTGAAATAAAGAATTATCATTTAGTGCTTAAATAACACATACAACTGCTATGTGCTTACAATAAATACATTTGAATTAATTTTTCATCTTTGAATTATCCTGAATTTTACATCTGTTTAGTAGATAAAAGCTCAATAAGCCTTATTGTTGTGTAGTTAAGACATAAGCCCACACACGAACTGACATTTTGTTTAAGATAGCATTTGATTAGTATTTGACTTAAGAAATAATGTTTTGAATAATTCTGAATCTGAATAAAGAAATACAACAAGTAAACTTTGGCCCAGAGTGTAAACAGCCTGGTGTATTTCGACATATTAGGTATCATGAGAATCAACTTAACGTCACCATAAAAATGGATGTTTATAATGCAGTCAGGTTTTTTATTTATTTACAAACCTGTAATTGTACAAACGGTTACCTTTAATGTAGTTAGGTCGACAACCGCATGACTGAATGAACAACGTAGCTAAAGAGGCTATAAACTAACCAATCCCCAGTGATGTGTGAAAGCCGCTGTGAGTAAGCCATATTGGTATCTCTAAGAAGGGTCTTTGGTATGTGACAATCTGAAGGCTTTGATTACGATATCGGAATCGAAATGATATCGGATGGCTCCTGCTGGTAAATGTTACACCACTGCTCAAAAGAGGAGTGCAATGTTTTAAAGTTTATATATGTACGTACGTGATTTTCTTTGTTCTATTATAATTTATAAATGCTAGGATAGATTTGCACGTATCTGTCAAACCGTTATACCCATCATGTGCGACATAAGCATTGCCTAAATAAAAAGAATGTTAGACGTTGATACGGCGCTTACTTAGTTTTATCCTGCCGATAGTTGTGTAATTTAATTAGTTATTTATTAAGTATTAATTTCCTTTAATATATTATGCAGTGTTGTGTACACCCAAATTAAACTAAGTTTGTACATTATGTCGACATAGCATCTTGTTTATGAATACTCTACATATGTATGTATGTTATACACAATAGCAACCAGATTAAGAAAATCGAAATTTTCATATATTCATAAGTACGAACATATACTCGCTCCTGTATCTGAGAAAGGATTGGCGGAGAATAATATAAATATAGGTGCCAACGGATTGGAATCTGTGACCGTTTATGTTGCAGTTAATTATTTTCTTGCCGCGCCACGTTAGACGTTAAACATTATGAAATACCATTATTCTATGCCGTATATTTAATTTTACAATTGTATTATGGTAGATTGCTTAGTCAGAGTTACTTCTAAGGTTCGAAATATCTTCTCAAAAGAAATTTAAAAGCTGAGGATATTATGGACACAAGTAATTTGGCAACTGTATTTTGGTTTTGGGATCTGACATTCAACCACTGCTGGAATATCTATCTTAATAGTCTAATAATTAGAGAGATGTTGATGTTAATCAATAAAAAATGGTCTCCAATTATATCAGTTGTTAAATAGTGGGAAAAAAATCCTAATGGATCATCAAGACCACTCAAGAACTTGTGTGTGTGTGGACAAGTGGAAGCATAACACACTCACTCACGCGACGACGACGCACACAAACACACAAAGCTGACGAACAAAAGCAGTGCTTATTTGAAGGCTTTCGAGCTCTCAATAGATAAATAACTGAATTTAAATTCCTAATTTAGAAACTGCTTTCGTTAGTTAAATATATTACTTTTTTTTGTGATTCAAGAATACATTACCTAAAGCTGACAGACATGTTCAATATAAATCAACGTTTATACGAGTAGTCTCTCAGGGATTCATTATAATGATTCTTGAATAGAAACTAATTTGAGAGATTTATAATATAAATATGTACTATATATTACCAACAATCCGACTTCGCTGTATCCTATTATATTATAAATTAAATTGCGAGAAATTCGTTACATACACCAAGAAGAGAAAGTTGGTGTATCTATATACTTATGAATACGAGTACGAGTAGTAGAGTATATCTGTAAGGGTTTATTTATATGTATATACTTATAACTCTTTGCCATGTCATGTGACTCATGGCAAAACACGAGACTGTCTCACAGCTTAGCATACGTCTTAATCAAGTCACAAGCTTCCAGGTATTGTTTTAAAGTCCCTAAACATATTCTATACAAGTAGAACAGGTATTTGTGTATCGAATAAATGCTTAAGTTTAAGTAATTGGACAATAAAGGAATCTCCAATACAAGTGCACTTTTACCTTAAAGACCTTGGCCGAGTTACAATTAGTTGCATTCCTTAACTCCCGTATTGTAAAAAAAAGACATACTAATGTAAAACAAAGATTAAATGACGGGTGATTTTCAGGCGACTCATTGTGAAGTATTTAAAAAAATGAGGTACAATTTTTATATAAACGCTAAAGAACAATAATTCATTGAGTCAAAGTCGGTTATAAGATGTTCAACGAACTTATAAAGAATCGAAAAGGCAGATCGCAGTGTTACTTGGTGACAAATGCCCTGGCACCACGTTTGGGTTGAGGCGGGTCAATGCCTGTCGGGGGTAGCGGCCCCCCTTCTTGAAAACACTGTGTATGAAAGCTTTTCCGTCTTTAACATGCACCAAACCATACGTACGAGGCAGTATAAATTAAAATCGAATTAACATAGTATTTCAAAGGAATTTACTACTCATTATAAACGGCTTTTGTACCACAAAATATCTGTACTACATAACGCAATTGTTTTCTAAAGAATTAGGAGCGCTCCTTCATTAACATAGATGTTAAAATAAAGCATAATGTTGTGTTTTTCATCATAACATATTTTGGAGTATCGAGTAGCGCGGAGGTAGTAGGAATTAGGAAGCAACGGCTTACTGCTCGAGTGTGGCTAGTCTGTTATCTCTGCGGAATTAAATAGACTGTTTGTTAACTAGAACTTCGTTTGATAGTAAATTTACTTACTACTTTATTATAGTTTTGCAACAATGTTGGATTATTTTAAAGAAACAATATATAAATAATAATAAATAAAGTATGGTCAATGTACATATATAGATTTTCTGATAAAAATGCGAAAGTTTATGAGCAGTAAACTGAAAAGGTTTAACAAATATACAGATGTCGAGCTGCAAAATAATCAAATTATATTTCTATTTGAATTTTATTTGGTAAAATATTTTTCTCACATCGTATTTGCACTTATGAACAATTTGAAAAAAAAAAATTGGTAGAAACTGTTGAAATAGTCTAGTTAGAGTTTCTTGACTGCTCCTCCCCTTAGGATCTACGTGTGTTAATTAGCTTTACGACTGATTTAGACTGACTTCTTCTCCTGACTATTTAAAGATACCTGTAAGGAAATGAATGATTTTTTTTTTTTTTTTTTTTTATATTAGCCTACCATAGTGACTCCACTTTGCCTGATGGAAAGCAATAGGTGGAGTCAAAGAGTGGTGGTCACCATCCTCATTGCATGTCTAGTCAATGCAGCATGGTGACCCACACTATGGCGGCCTGGTGAGATGCTTTTTCACGCCCCGCTTAAAAGACCCGGGATCATAGTGGGAAGGAAACACGTGCGCTGGTAGAGAATTCCAGGCTTTTACCGATCGGCACAAGAAAGAAGAGCCAAACCGTTTAGTTCGGGTACGTATATTTTCGACGCACAAACGGTGACTCCTCAGGCCAGCACGTGTAGTCCTGTAGAGGAAGGGAGAAGGTGGGACCAATTGGAAGAGCTCATCAGAACACTCCCCGTGATGTAGGCGATAGAGGACTGCCATAGAGGCGACATCTCTTCGCAACTGCAGAGGCTCAAGAGACTGGGTGATCTCAGGACAGTCGATAATGCGGACTGCGCGCCGCTGCAACCGATCGAGAGCGTCAAGCAAATACTGCGCATAGCCGTCCCAGAGATGAGAGCAGTACACCACGCAGGAGCGAACCTGGGTCTTGTACAAAAGACACAGTTGCTCGGGCGAGAAGAACCGTCTCACCTTGTTCAAAACGCCGAGCTTACGCGAGGCCGCCTTAGTGACACTCTCGATGTTATCGCGCGGATTGAGATCCCGGCAAATATCCATACCCAGAATACTAAGCCTATCCTGCAGTGGCAGTTGAGTGCTCTGAAGAGTAGGAAGGGGAAGGAATGGAGACTTCTTGTTAGAGAACACACACGCTTGTGTTTTCTTGGCGCTGAACTCGACCAGATTCTCACAGCCCCATTGGGAAATGCGGCTCAAGACCCGGTCGAGCTCAGCGACAAGCTCCTGTCGTTTTTCCTCAACGTCTGCCACCTTGGCAGTAGGATGCCCGAAATATCGCCCGTGCACTGTACTGTCGTCTGCATAACAATGTATATTGCCAAGGGCCAACATGTCATTGATATGCAGAAGAAACAGCGTAGGCGATAGGACGGAGCCCTGAGGTACACCAGCGCTTACCTCGTGGAAGTCTGAGGCCGCGCCGTCGCAGAGAACCCTAATGCGGCGCTTTTCGAGGAAGGCAGCAACCCAGTTGCAGAGTTTAGGTGGCAGACCAAATGCAGGAAGTTTGGAGAGAAGCGAGCGGTGCCACACCCTATCGAAGGCCTTGGCAATGTCGAGGCTGATGGCCAAGGACTCCCCATGCCTATCCATAGCCTCACCCCAAAGGTGTGTGACGTACGCTAGAAGATCACCCGTGGATCGGTTCGGCCTAAAACCATATTGCCGATCATTTAACAAGGAGTGATCCTCTAGGTGGCGGATTAGTTGTATGTTGATGATCCGCTCGAACACCTTACAGAGTATGGAAGTGACGGCTATAGGTCGGTAATTGGCTGGATCGGAGCGGTCGCCTTTTTTGGGAATGGGTTGAACATTCGCTTCTCTCCAGGCCTCCGGAACAATTCCTGAGGAATAGGACAGGCGATACAAGCGCGTTAGTACGGGAGACAACTCAGGTGCACAGTTCTTAAGAACCACAGCCGGAATACCATCGGGTCCACTGGCTTTCCGGACATCGAGTGACCGAAGCTCCGCACGGACATCCCTCTGCCGGATGCGAATATCCCGCATTGCGGAGTCGCAGGACGCAATGGTGGGCGTGTGCGCGCAACGGTCATCGATTCGGGAGTTAGCCGCAAAGAGGTCAGCTAGTAGATTCGCTTTCTCTTGCGGCTCGTAGGCCAGTGATCCGTCAGGGTAGTTCAACGGCGGCAGCGAAGGTTGGCAATAGTTGGACTGCACGGCTTTGGCCAATCGCCAAAACTTACGGCTACCCGTAGGGTACGCGACGAGTTCTTGACCAAACCGTGCAATGCGCTGGGCATCTGCTCTGATGTAAGCCCTCTTGCATTCCCTAGTGGCTCTGTTTAGTGCTGCTTTTAGGCGATCAATGTCTGGGTCACAATGTGCGCGGGCCCTGATCCATGCGCGGTAGGCCGACTGCTTTTGAGCAACGGCCCGGATGCACTCGCGATTGAACCAGGGACGGGTCTTCGTGCTGGCGACTTCACTGTAGGGGATATAATACTCCATACCGACAGTGATTTCGTCAGTCACGGCAGACACACTTTGCGACAGATCCCTATCTTTAAAGCAGCGTTGAGCCCACGGGATGGATGCAAAATATTCCCGCATTCCATCCCAGTCTGCTGACGAGTAGTGCCATAACCGCCGCCTTGTTACCACAGGTCGTGGAGGCGTAACTAGAGGCACTGAGGTCGACACCAGGCAGTGGTCGGAGGATCCCAGAGGGGCGAGAACCGATACGCTGTACTGCGCTGGGTGATTCGTCAGCAGTAGGTCCAGCAAAGAGGGCGCTTGACCCGTTATGTCTGGTATCCTGGTGGGCTGGAGTACCAGTTGGGTAAGGTCATGCGTGAGAGCAAATGCGTGGGCAGTTCGACCAGCGTGGTCAGTTTTGGAAGATCCCAGCCAGGACTCATGGTGGGCGTTAAAATCTCCCAAAAACACCAGTTCGGCGGTCGGAAACTGCTCCTGCGCTTTATCCGCTGCTTGACTCAGGTGGTCAAAGAGTCGAGTTGTCTCGGAGTCTCCGGAATGGGAGCGATAGAGGCACGCGTAAATCCTACTCGTAGAGCCAAAATCCACGTGGAGCCAAAGGATGGAGAAGGATGTGTCTTCTAGGCAGTGCAGACGGCGACAACAAACATCCGCCCTGATGAAAAGGCACACTCCAGCCCTTGCGAGGAAGCACTCCTCAAGCACGTAGCCGGGATAGTGGAGATATGCCGTGTCGGCAGGGCGGCGTATTTGTGTCTCCGTGAGAAAGAGCATGGCCGGCCGAGCCGTCTCGAGGTGTTGGTGTACGGCGCTGAGGTTTGCATGGAGTCCACGTATGTTAGTGAACTCCACCTCAAAAAGCGGGTTGGTGGGAGAGGAGGATGCCGCTGTAGGACCACTTTTCTTTTTTTGTGCTGCCATGATAGAAGAGGAAGGGGGCGTAAAAGGCATGACAGTCATCGTGGCAATGTAAACTGAGACTAAAAATGCTGTGTCATCATGTATCGGTGAAGCATGACGGTGACCGAACCGCCGGACGGAAGGGCCCCCGTACCCTCCCGGAAGTGGTCGCCGGGTCCCACCATCCGGTCACCAACCGGCACGACGAGCCACTCCGTGGATTATGCGCGACCTGACGGGGCAGCCTCCCAGGGTGGTTAGCCGTGGTTGGGCCCCTCTCTATGCCGCGGGCGGCCAGCGGCACCACCGTTTCTACGGGTCTCCCTGGCCGACGGTTCGATCCACGCCACCCTCACAATGACTCTACAGCACTCCACTGCTCACACACATACCACGATAACTGTCACCCCTGCATCGATGGGCCTCCGGTCTCTCACTCACCAGCGAAAGGCGACACCACGAATGTTGTCACTTTAGGCTGGTATTCTGTGAGAGGGTAGTACTGCCCCGGTCGAGCCGGCCCATTCCTGCTGAATAAATCAGCGTGGCTCTACTACCTGTTAAGTTTTATTGGATATAATTCCTGTATGGGTGACATCGTTACTCCATTAGTGTAGTCTATACTAAAATGTAAAGAGACAGAGTTTTTTTCTTCGAACGCTCTCATATAAGGAGTTTTAGACAGCCTCCGTATTGAGGAAGGCTATATGCTATACATCATCATGCTACTACCCAGAGAACGGAATCGTAATAAAAATGGAAAACGCGAAATGTACATACGTAGAACCACAGAATACATATTAGCACTCGTAGTACAAGATTTGATAAAACCTTTATTCTTAGGTCTCATATACAGGCGTATCTACATATATGTATAAGACCCACGAGTCACAGAATGCGATGTTCATGCCTCAACTGCTCAATAGACTGTTTAAAATAGTTAAGAAATGAGTAAAGTAACAAAACCTACTAATTTTTATTTTTATTGGCTTGTTGATTTAGAGGTTAGTAATCCTCTCTGCTGAACCAGAAAACGTTTTGCGATTGAGAAACTTGTTGTTCCGATTCATGTTACTTGTGTCCAATATTTGAATACTTGTGTAGCCAACCTAGACAAAAGAATATATCACAATTACGAAAGTTTTCTTAAAAAAAATGAACATAATATGTATATATTTTTTTTTGAATCCTTCAAGTACTGCAAGACAATCTAAAACACTTCTCAGTGACTTGAGTTTTAACTTTTCACTGTTCTCACACCAAAATAGTGAAGTGTAAACTATCTAAATTCTAACTCTTCATCTACAAAGAGTCAAGGCACTTCCAATAGCCATCAATCTTCCACTCCGAGATAACAACTCCTAAACAGAAATGTAATAGTGAAGAACTAGAATTCTTGGTTCATCAATTTAAAATCCAATTTACTGCCAACCTGACCCCGTTTTAATAAAAATTTCTAACAAAGAAAATTTTAGATACTAAATACTAAATTAGGAGCGCTTACAGCTACAAAAGTACTAAATAAAACATCCAATTAAGGACAGGTAAACATTACTATTACTTACAAATTAAATTGTAATTTAAGAATTCAATTTTATAATTTAGAAAAGGAGTTATTTTATTTTTATTTCGGAGTTTTATTGGTAGGAAAAAAATGGCCTATTCTTGGGTGGGCGATGTACAGACGCAGTAAGTCTTCTAAATAAGAATAGTAATTTCCTATTTATCTTACGAAAAGGATTATTTAATAGCTTGATGAGAGCATTATCTGTGATCTGTGATGTTGATAAGACCGCATATATAAGGGTCAAACTTGTAAAAGATCTCGTTTAAAATAATTGTGCTTAAATCATACTCAGGGACCACCGCCAGGCCAGCTATCTGTATGAGAATGTTCATAATACAATGTGTAACGTTGTCGTACGCTATAATCGAACTTGCAAGTAACACGAACTTTTGAGTGCAATCATTGTAAAAAGCGCTTTCAGGTTATGTGATTAAGAACATTAGACTAAGACTAAAATAAAAATACAGGAACAATACCGTTTGTTCAATGGCGGTTTTATATATATACATACACTCATGTCTATATCGCCAGGGTAGGCAGTGGCGTATTTGGTCACACATTTTTGCTAACTATAATTTAGTCCCACTTTAGTAGTGGAGGGAAAACCTATTGCCGTGGATACTTTAGGAATGAAATAGGAAAAGTGAGAATATATTAAAGGAAGAGGGAGGATAGAAGAGAAGGATGGACTGGAGCGTGTAATCAATAGCTCAAGCAAATCAGTGTCGCATACCATGTAACGAACTGATGTCGGGAAGTCAAAGTCCTGTAACCTATTGACAACAACTAAAACAGTTCTTTTTTTCATTGGCCGTTACATCTGTAACAAACGATTAAAGCGAATATGGTATGTGAAGTTACAAATGCAGCATTGAGAATCTGGAGAAATGGTGTAAAAGCAATGACCTATCAGTTAACCCAGCAAAAGCGGAACTGGTAATGTTTACAAACAAACGAGTTTTGCCAAAATTATTTAATACTGAACTCCAACTAGCATGTAAGGTAAAGTATATAGGAGTAATACTTGACAGCAAGCTAAATTGGAGCGCCCACTTGTAGGCGAAAATAAATTCAGCCACAATATCCTTCTGGCAGTGCCGCAGAATGATAGGAAAAACTTTCAGGCCAAAGGACGAAGTTAGGGGCACCCTAACATCGTCCTTTGGCTCTACAACACGGTAATACGACCGATGATATGTTACGGCGCAGTTGTCTGGTGGCCACAAACCGAAATAACAACTGGAAGTAACAAACTACAACACTTCCAAAGACTAGCCTGTAGGGCAATCACAGGATGCATGCGCACTACACCTACAGCAGCACTGGAAGCAATACTGAATCTGCCGGCACTTCACCTCTTTATAAAACAGAAACAGCTTCTGCAGCAGTAAGGTTAAAAACATTAAAACTTTGGAAAAGTAGCCGATCCCTACTCTTACACGTCCTAGACAAGGTGATTGAAAAGGACCTAATGTTGTTGAAGGTAAATGATAAGCTTCCAAAGCAATTTGTGTTCGACAATAAGGACAAAATACAGCTGCACGAAGTTCCTACAGAAAGTCTTAATTTAAAAGATCTAAGGATATTTATTGACGGCTCAAAAACAAGGTCGGGTACAGGGTACGGTGTATTCTCAGAAGACCTAAATATAAACATAGCCGCACCGTTGGGTGCTCATAACATCACCCACACCATCACCACAGCGGCCACAGCAACGCTGGTAAGAAAGGTAAAGAACTACTCCATTCGAATCCTTTTTGAAAAAAAAACAACATTACAGGCCCTTCAAAGCAATACTATCACCTCAAAGCTTATGTACGACTGACGCCAGTCCCTGACAGAAGTATGTAATAACAAAAACCACGTAACTCTGCAATGGATCAAAGGTCACAGTAACTCACGAGGCAACGAAGCCGCAGACGAACTAGCCATAAAAGGATCAGAGTTGGCTGCGATTGGTCCTGAACCCATCGTTCCCCTTCCCTCTGGATGGCCTACATCAGTCATATGGCGTCATACTAAGGTAATGCACTCTCCCTCGCATAGACCGGAGATTTTCCCGCAAGCTGCTAAAACTCCCACGTCCAAAACTACGGATACTAACCCAGGTAATAACAGGTCATGGTCCTTTTAACAAACATCTGTTCAATATAGGTGTAACCGACAGCCCTCTGTGCAGAGCATGCTTGGAGGAGCAAGAGACGGCCGCCCACATCCTTCTGGAGTGCACAGGAGTAGCCACTTACCGGGCAAAACACCTGGGATTGCCAAAGACTCTCCCCGAGGTCATCGGCGACTCCAGAGTTTTGCTAAATTACATTGAGGAGTTGGGATGGCAATAACAGCCATTCACCCTGTCACGCAAAACAGTGTTAAGTTATTGGCGTAAAATATTATATTTATATTTATTTTAGATTTAAGATATTTTCGTTCTTGTGGCCTCTCCAGTCACAGAATGTACCTACAAGATATACGGGGAAGGCTTACCCCTGGATTTTGCGACTAACTGCAGTTTTAGTCCAGTTTCTTCATTCTAGACTTGCGGTTATTATAATTACTATACATACATACGCTTACGCCTGTATCCTCCAATGGTTTATGTAGAGATGTATAAAACCGCCGAAAAGAATTTGGTCATACTAACGTAATAAGGGGCAAGCCCATTGCCGTCAATCGGTCACTTTATGACTTTATACGTACTGTCTGATAGATAATAGTCCAATCTCTCAGTCGTCTTTTACGACACCCGCGGGAAGAAGTATTGTAGCAGTATTCTACTCCACCGAGAACCACACGGCTTTAACAATAAATAAAATTAAGAATGTTATTGTTTATAATATAGAGCATTCTACAAAACTGTGATAAAATTGTTTAAACTCCCGAAAGTTAAAACTTAATATTTTCTTAACTTGAGACAGATTCTAAAACAATACAAATAAATCAAAACAATCTTTCAAACATAATCATCGAATCAAAACAAATGACTGAACATCCTATATCATAACTTCTCCTACAAACATCGTACCTGGACTAGTTAAATGTGGCCGCATTCAAACATCAATCAAATTGTGATTTATCTCCGTACTTAACCTCAAAATGTGTTAAGATTTATAACAATACTATTAAATCACACTACCTAAAATTGGTTTTAATGGCCGCTCTTAAATTATATTGTAAGTAAGGTTATAACTTTTATAATATTTTTACCGGGCAGAGGTATTTAAAGGGATAATTCTTGACAGCTGTTACCGTTGATGTTCGTATAATGAGCAGCTGTGTCTAAAGAAACTGAAAGAATTTAGAGTTTAGAACATAAAATGAAATGATATCGTTCGATTAAAGCATGCGGTATTTTTAAAGAACTCCACTTTGGTCGTCGTAATACGATATGAACTAATTTTCATAAACAAAATGTAGTAAGTACAAACTAGCCGTCCCCGGAGTTTTACCTGCTTTTATAGCCACTCCTTGGCTCTCAGGGGTTACAGCGTGCGGGGGCTGCCGCGAGGATACAGCACTCCATACGTTGGTGGAGTGCTCTGCGTGGGTGCAGGAGCGTTCCAACCTCGTGGCGGCTATAGACGTGGGTAGCCTCTCGCTGGAGACCATGGTTATGCACATGGTCCAGAGCGAGAGAGCATGGGATTCCGCTGCTTCATTCTGTGAGGTAGTGATGCAGGCCAAGGAAGCGGCGGAAAGGGAACGGGAGAGAAGTAGCACTCTTCCGTCCCGCAGTAGACGCACCAGGCGCCGGAGAGCGCAAAATGATCTCCGGCCTCCATGAGCCTGGGGGCGATGGACAGGGCTATCCGTTCGAGTCCGACATACCATCTTACCGTAAGGCCCCGGTGAGGTGATGACCCGTGGGGGTTTCCACACACAAAAACAAAAAAAAAAGGGGTTACAGCGTATTTTTTTATATCCTACTATATTCCTCAATAAACACTCCACCTACTACAACAATAAAACTTTCGCATCGGATTGATAGTTTAAGAGAATAGCACGTTTAAACAAACAAACGAAACACTCCTGAGCTTTATTCTGTTAACACTAGCAGTTCTACCTGCGTTTGTGGTCACTGCTTCGCTTTAAAGGGATATTATTTGTAAATAAATGCTCTATTCACTACAAAAAGAATAATTCAAATCTCACTGCTAGTGACAGAGATGAGCGTGTTTACACAAAAATATATTAAACAAAAACTCTTCAATTTTATTGTATTACATTTATATTTTTTAATTAATACTTAACGAGTCAGAAACTGCTGCTCCATTCTCCGAAATATAAAAGTATCGGAGCTAAATGTGATAGAGATCACAAATACCTCAAGCCTGAACGGACTCCACTGAGCCAATAAAGTATTTAACATGAGCGCCATTAGTTTACATAGGATCCATTTTGATACCTTTCTATCAAAGTGCCCTGGATACTGCCGTAATTTAAATGTTTGCACGCATTATTTTATATGTATTTTAGTTACGCAGCAAACTTAAATGTACATATTATGTGTATATGACAAATGTAATCATTATTGGTAATTACATGAGAAAACTATTATAATAGGTACGCAAAGATAAAGGTATTTTGTGTATTTAAAAATGCATCTACTTATAACACAATCTAGCCTCCTCTTGTCAACGAATAACTTGTTTTGTTCCTTGAATTGAATTACATTTAAATATTCAAGTATGTATATTTTTTCCTATTAAATTTTCTACTTTCAAACTGTAAACCAGATCAATAGCCTCGAGATTTGAAAAGATGATAAAGTGATTTCGATGATTGGTACATATTCCTGTATGTATATAAATAAACATTTTAAATCTACCTAATTAATCTGCCTCCATTTCACCTGGTATATAGGATAAGCATTTTTGAAACACATAATTGTTAGTACGTGCGAGATCTTATCTGGGTTACACAAATAGTTCAGCTTACACGACGAAGTTTTGTGCAAATCCCGATATCGAATATCGATGTTTGAACGTAAAACAATTGTCTTTAGACAATAGAGTTTTAAGGGGAAAAAGTAGAAAACTCTTGTTTTGTAAGGTCAAATAGTCAAAACTGATTCTTGGTTTCGTTTAATCTAGTTTGAAATTTCAAAAAGCTTCCATTTTCATTTCCTTTCGCACACGTATCAAATGCAAAATGTTCGATAATGTAATGTTTCATAAATAAAAGGTACGTAATAAAGTTACGACTTCTCCCTTTCGGATTAGTCATAGGCTCAGATATTTATTTCATATTTTGAACGTAATTTCTTTATAGCATAAAACTGCTCCCAAATACCAATGAGCCTATCCTACCCAATGAGTAACTCTCATGCCAAGAACAGATAAACTGTATATGTAAATAAGTTGAACTTTTTTTATCTTTTAACTTCTTTTTTATCGACCTCTATTTATAATATCAGCTAATGCCTTTTATAGTTTAAGGGGTCATATAAGACCCCGTAAACTATAAAAGGCATTAGCTACGCCAAGTTGGTCATTTTTTGTATGTATGTTGCTCTTAAAAACAAACAGGCTACATTCAATGAACGCAAACCGATCGTGAATTCCTTACAACCTAATCAAAATTACTCAAGCCAATAAAATTTAAAACAAATGGCCTATTTTCTTATACAACAGAAACGTGTCTTACATACATATACACAATGGTTATAAACTTTTAGTATTACTAGCATATGCACGAAAAATTTAAATAAAATTGTATCTTAGAAGATGTCCTTCTCGCTGTACTATCAATTTCGATGAGGAAAATATCCGTAATTTAACTATATATGTATTGGAATTTTCCATTAGCTTCTTATCGTATTATTGGGTGTGCTTACGAGTAGATTTTAACAAAGACGTTTAATATTAGAATCCAATTCTGATGAATACGTTTAGATTGATAAGAAAGACATCTTACTTTCTAATTAATAGAGCAAGTCAGGTTTTATTTCCTAATACAATTGAAATTCATTTAAACACGATTAATGGGAGTAACTTTTTGTAAGTTTAATGTAAAAACTTCACAAGAGATTACGCGGATGCTATAAAGGCTATGGTATAACTTAAATTTCTTCTACGACTTCTTCTACATATGAACAATAAGTAAACATAATTTCACGTTCCCCTGATGCCAATCAGTTTATATATGCCATTTTTTATACTATATACAGACAAACAGACGGGTCACCTGATGGTAAGTGTCAACGGCCGTAGACACCTGCAACTTAAGAGTCGTAAGTGCGGAGGAATAGGGGGTATAATAGTTATGCGAGAAGAGGAAAGAAGAGAAGGGGGATTAGGATATGGGAAAGAGGAGAGGGGGATTAGGAAATAGGAAAAAGGAGAGGAGGGATGAGGGGTTAGGAAAGAGGAGAGAAGGATTTGGGCCTCCGGAAACCGCACTCATTTCGGGGAAATGCATCGCAAGCGTTACTTCAAAACCGGGTTTCTGTGAAGCCGTGGTATAGCACTGATAGAGCCGACCCATTCGTGCCTAAGCATGACTCTACCACTGTTTCGCATGTATTAATGTATAGGATACGATTAGTTTGTTACTAAAAGCACAAGCACTATTTAAAAGTATTTGTGAGTTTATTGAAGCTGTTTAAGTAACCGTGTTCGGGTATAAAACAGCGTAATATACTTTATCAGTTACAGAGTAATAAAAACGTTGTTAAAATCCAGATTCGATAGTTTTGCGAATATTCGATTGTTGATAACTGCGTGTTCGACAGTTTAAGCCTGGCCTATAATTAGTTTAAGATAACAGGATAATCCAATAAAGTCTTCTCTAAGTGAAAACTTTAATAGGATTAGGGATCAGGCCTTTCAAAGTTTCTTAAATTGACGGGCCTGTTGGTCTAGTAGCTAGTGAACCTGATTGCTGAGCCAGAGGTATTGGGTTTAATTAACACATGGCATAATAAATTTGTGTTATTTACAAATAGCTAGTACATTAAAACTAGTTACTGTTTACTCATTCAGACATTCATGTGCGCTTCTGACACAATAAAAATCTAAACAATATTACGTAATGGGGGACCTGGAGACATATAGTACATGCCTCGGCTCAGTTAGGACTTCAGATTTCAAACAAATTACCATTTACTTTACTATTTTCTTGTCAAATATATTTTGTATAACGTGATGTAATTTGTGGAGATGAAGCAAACATTTTAATTATTTTTATTATTATATCTTTGTTATATGTAAGGAATTAACAAAACATACACAAACTGCACAGCAATGTGTGTACAGTGGGTGGTTAATCTACAAAATCGTATATGTTTTCCAAAGAGTTTGATTTATTTAAGCCTAGTTCGTACATAGGAAGGCTTAAAAACTACGTGTCTACTACGAAAAGGGGACTACAGAGAAAAAAATACGACATTTATAATAAATGTTCTAAAAGTTATTATTTGTGTTTGAGATTTAAAATAAATAATATAAATGTTTGTAGTTTCTCAATTACTTTTTGTTTAACAGTAGGTCTCTAAGTGAAGTTGCTTGCCAATTGAGAGGCAATATGGCGGTTTGACAGTTCACTAATTTCAAACGCAATGTACACTCAGATAGTGAACCATCAAACAAACAAGAAACAACATAATATAATTCAGTTATTACATCATTTTACTTGTCTGTTGACGGTGACTTATTTCGGGTTATATACGTATTGTTATCCCTATAAGTAGCTATTCAAGAAATTAAAAAAGTATTGATTGCATGACACATACATACATACATAAATGTTATTTGCATAGCGTTATAGTTGGAAGATGGAGAAACTTCGCATATTTATAATATATTGAAATAACTACCCCAATAGAAGGATAACAACATATTATGTGTATAGTGGTGACGTGTTTTGTTACTATCTACCCACGTATTACCTTTTTTTTTGTGACCCACCGGTCTACACCTCACCGGAGTGAGGGTGAAGTGGTGTGAAGCCAGTATTCCCTGGTTCAGGAGTACTATGTGAAGTACAGCGATTATATAACTTATTAATATTTCTGTCACAACAAAAATAAAACCACAAAATAGTCACTGTTCTATCTGCATTATTAATTGTGATAGAAGTGTCAATCAGCCCTTTAGTTCGTTCTTTCCAATAGACCCCGTGACTAAAATAATGCCCGAATACGCTATTTTTATTTATTACTATTATTTTTTATTTAAAGTCATAAAGTGTAAATATTTTTATGTAAAATAAATTTCTGGCTGCAAGTTATTTAAGTAAAGCAACTCAACTGCGAACATTGTATTCTTTGCTTTATAAGTGTATATTTTTCTTTATAACAAAATTGATATTTAGATTAGATATATACCTAGTAACACTTTGAAAACCCTTAAACAGTCTCAACACTAAATCAGAATCTTAATTAAATTATAATATAGATTGGAAGAGATCGTAAATTTATTCACACTAACATCTCGAAAGTAAAATTCGCGCTCCTAACGAATTATTTAACAATAATTAATAAAAGCAAACTGAAGAGACAGACATCATTCAACATAATATTGTATTGTCCAATATAAATTACTCTCTCCCAGAGGCCTATTACTCATTCCGTATTTAGTCTGCATTGTGCCAACAATATTCTTTTTATATGTAGTACGTATATGGTGATGAGAAATGATGCATCATTGCACCATTAGTATACCGTGTTATACTCCACTTATGGCTCGGCTTGGAACATAAATGTACTGGGTCGTAGGAAAATATATGGTAGTTTACACAGTTTATAGAACATGTAGTTGTATTATCTGTACTGACATATCACACACACACGTATACATCTAACTATCCATACATATATTATAAATACGTAAGTAACACAACAGTCAGATATGTTTTCCCGGCTGAACTGCTCAACCAATCTAGATGAAATTCGGTATAAAGATAAACGAGACCAACTGACGTCGGTTACTTTCGGTCGCAAAAATAAACTTTGAAAGTATCAAAATAGGGGATCATATATTGTGTACTCCTATGCCCACAACGCGACTAAGACTATCCTTAGTACAGTACAGATTCTATGCTGACTAAGTCACGGACACCAGCTAGGAGCATCGTAAAAAGCGGATGGTAGATTGCATGTTACGTTTTTACTGCTAACCTATAAGCAGTCATCATAAGTTATGTGTATAAAAACCACAGAGGATACACTTCATCCAAAAAAATGTAGGTAGAGTTTAATATGTTGGTGGGCACAATCATATCACATCAATTTAAAAACTTAAACAAGGTTCAAACTAAGTAAAAATCCTCTAAAACGGAAAAGAGGGAAAAGTGATAAGGGAAAAACAAGATGAGGTTAAATTGTTCGCACAACATACCGCGTCTCTATAATTATACTACCTCTGAGAGTTTGTTTACACAACTATGTATCTAAGTTATAAATAAAAGCTATCGTAGTAAGTTGTACTTGATTTGTTGACAATTCAAAATGAGTTAGATTGTAACTATGTATAAATAATTAGTTAGTCAAGAAGATGTAATCGTTTATTTATTTATTGACTATGTAATAATGACATGCATTGCCATGAAACATTGTAAAAATGAAATTGATGGTTTTCAATAACAATTTGTTAAGAAAATAATAATATTCTTAATTAAGACTTTATTTTAAAGTGCCTACAATAAAACACTGATGGATATATTAAAACACATCTTTTCTATAAAAATATATTTAAAATAAAGTTAAAATATACTAATCTGTAATTTGTTAAACAAAAGACCAGCATACGGGAAGGAATATGTATATTTAAAATATTTGCAATAAGCGGGAATCTAACCGGCAACCAATGAGGCGGTAAAATTCTCTAATGTTGCGCAACATAGGTTTCGGTAAAAGCAGCTATTATTTATTTCACTTCAAAGCTTACATTAAGAAAATTTTCTAAACTACACAAAAAAACCGCCTGTAAACGTTCTTCCTAATCGTACACTCACAAACAATTATACTACTATAATATATAGATCTTCTTCAAAGTTAAGTGAAACTTGATATCAAGTATTATATGTATACTATATGCATATATATATATATATATAATTATGCTAGATCAATTGCCGATTAAATATCACCAGTCTAAGGTTGCCTCCGGGGCAGAACCTGCAGGTAAAAAGATTAAGTCAACATTAAAACGTTCTACAAGAATAATTATACTATGTTTTATATTAGCTATTTAAGTGTGTATCGAATCATAAAATAATTAGTAATTTATATGTTAACAAAAAGTTTCAGCAGTAACGACTTTGCAAGAACAGGTTTAGAACTTGGAGAGTCATGCTTACACAGGTATGGGCCGATATGGACCGAGTGAATGCGGGTACTACGGTACAGAGGCACAACCCCACCTTCCCTTTCACTTTTTCTCCTCCTTTCTAACTAATCCCATTTTTCCACTCAACTCTTTCTCCTCCTTGAGTTGCAGGTGTCTATGAGCGTAGGTTACTTACCAACATTACTTGACTCATCTGCTCGTTTGCCCCTTCAACTAAAAAAAAACTTACTCTAATAGAATCCGGAAGTAGTTGGATTTTAGAAATGAAAAAGAACGTGGGCAACGCTTAGTGATTTCATCCGAATTGAAAAAAAAATAGTTATTTAGTTTAATACGATAGAATAATACTATATTAATAATTTAATACATATATCCTTCAATCGAGTAATATATAAAACTAACTGAAAGTTCCGAAATTTAATTATAATAAAGTACTTCCTAAGCAATTATTCTCAAACTATGTCTTATACAAACTCTACATCTAAGGCAGACGATATTATCTAAACGAATTTAACATCAAAGGTAATCCAGGGTTTTGCGAGAGTAAAGACTATATAGATATCTGCGGATTTTGTTTTACGAAGGTTTTGAGTTCTCTCAGAAGAACTTAGTCGTATCAGAAACTAAATACAAAATAAATATTTTTGTAAAAAAACATAATATGTAGGGTTGTATCATGTAAAGTGACAGTGAAGATGTTGGTACTGTACCGGAGAGTTTCTTAAATTTCGTCTTAAGTTTCGTTAACGTATGTTATCAGTGTCACCTATATGGTCCAATACCTGCGTGTGTTCCTAAACACCGTAAGTCAAAAACCGAGTGAGCCCTTACTCAGTGTAACTATAATAGAAAAAACATAGACCGAGTGAGCTCTATCACTGTAACTCGGAGAAACTTCTACAAGGATATAGTTATCGTTAGTTCTATTATGTGCCTGGTGTCGTCGTTCATAAAGACACACTACTACCTACTTGGATCTGTGACACTATCTATAAAGGTGCAGAAGAATATTTTATTTACCCAAAGAGAAAAACATTTTTTTTTTAAAACGGCTTCAGTAATTTATACGCGGTAAGTATGTAAATCGTACATTAGATGGATAGAAATTCATACATTGTCTCTTCAAGTTATACTATAAATATAGTTAAAATTCAACCACCAAACAATCAATCTCTACTAAAATTAAAAAAAAAATAGAACCGTTTTGTAATCTTTGCCAACTGTTACACTATTACTCAATCCTATTACGCCGTCTTACACACGATTAAACGCATGAGCACACTGTTTTATTCACAAAATCGCACAGACAACGTACACAACATAACATTTCTTGTAAACAATATAAATCAACACCTACGCTTACAATACACTAAGCACAAAAACGTTTTGTTCTTTACCAATCTTTTTTTAAAGTTAAACTCCACGTTAAGCCGCGCTCACTGTATTATTGAGATCGACCGCCCGCGGCGAGTGCCTTTTGTATGGGATATTGAATTAGATTTGGAAGTTACTTTTTTTTTTATTTATTTGTGCTGCCTGCAAATACACTGTACAAGGTGCGCTTAAGGATATAGGCGTGTTTTAGAAATCAAAGAGATTTGATGATTCATATTGCTTTAGGTTATTACTTATGAGCAAATGTAGAATTTGTACACTTACAAGATCAGTTTAATGAAAGTATTATTACGGAGCGTTTGTCCCTTTCGAGCTGTTTTTTCGACTGAGGAGGAATGCGGTATATGGTTTTGTGTATGTATATTTGTATATATGTATGTATGTATGATGTTTCCTGGTCACTGCCTAGAACCTAAACGGGTGATACATTTTAACACTTGAGGAATAATTAGAATCGTGTTAATAGTGACATAGTATTTCTTATAGCTATAGGACGCTAACATAGTTATCCCGCATTGTCTTCTAAAAAGACCGGTTGTAAGCTGCGTGCGTCCACCGTAGACTACTGAGGTCATCTGTCGACCTTGTTGATACACGTTCCTACGCTGAGCTTTTTTTTTTATTTTTTTATATGTAAGCCTACCATAGTGACTCCACTTTTCCTGCAGTGCACGCCGAGCCCGTCTTCAGTTCTCCGCTATGGACAGCGGACTTCCTCTGAGTGTCCTTGCAAGAGTCCCACAGGGTACCCTCTTTTGTCTGGAGTCTCACCCTGGACCAATCCGGTATGAGTGGCTTCGCGGGCGCCGCCCCAGGGTCATAGACCCACGCAAGCCCCCCCACGGCGACAACGTAAGGATACTGTTGGGTTATTGCGAAAGATGCCCCAAGACACACTTAAACAACAACAGTGAAGTAAAGTAGGAATCGACACAGGTCGTATACCGAGCACGCCAATATATAAATGAATATTATGATAAATGTCCCTGTGGTGACAGATCGCAGCAAAACGGGGACAAAGAAAAAAAAAAATTGCGCCGGTTTCAAATGTGATATGATATAACCGTAGCAATAACAGAGGAATCGAAGTATGCTGAGTTTGAGTATTTAACATTTTAAATGAAATAAAAGTTTAGAAAACGGTCGAATATTATTTGGGAAATAGCACAATTACTGTAAGATAACGTTGATAGTCAATTACATATTGTTTATAGTAAATTTATTAGAACTTTTGCTAATGATTATAAAGTGACATCCATATCAAAAAATCGAACCATAATCGAACCATATGTTCTTTTTTCAACGTTCAGTAAATAAAATAAATATTTGTTTACATCTAGATATTCAAAATTATTATAAACATTTTTTTATCCTATAGCGCTTTCTTTAAAATGTAATTAAGTGGTTTTTTTATTAATCCTTGCAGTACTACCTTGTAAAGTATCATATCTCATCATATCAATTTTGACTTGAGTATTTACTGAAAAGGCTCAGAAAAAAAAACAACAACGGTTGTGTACCTCATTTGAAGTGCCCCATTCCACAATCTCCAGAGAAAACCAGCATACGGAGGTCAATACGTCCCAGTTCCAAAGGGTAAACAAAATTTGAGGAAAGCACTAGCTTTTTTTTATTAAATTTACCAACAAAAGTCAAGTCTTAAACATATCTCGTTTGAAGTTCTTTTAAGATTCTGTATAAGTTCTATTTGTACTGCAAGACGAAGTCAGAGGCAGCGCACTTTAGTTTTAGATGATACTTCACTGAATTACACGTAAGCCACTTTAGAAATAACAAAATTTTTGTTCAAAAGTTACATATATTTTTTCTACTCACGTGTGTATTTCGGGGATGCCCGACTAGTTTCAGTCTAGACAGAAGGCCTTTTTCAAGGAGTAACGGTACCCGCGAAATCATGCGGAATAGCTTTAAAAGTCTCTTTCTATGAAAAGTAAGTGAGTAGGTTTTTGATGACAGTGAGGCGTCCCCTATTCGATATTTTGACAAACCATTGAAGCCTTTGCAGATTTAGGTACACCACCTGTGCCAAGAAACGGAAGGCCGGTAGTTGAATATAAAAGGAAGTATGATATATTCTTCTGGGGTGTAGAAGATTTCTCCAGTGTCAGATGGATTGTCGGGAAGCCAGTGGTCAGACGTTCAAAGTTCGAAGTTCGAGAGAGACCCATAAAAGGCGGTCAATAATTAGGTCGGCAATAAACAAGTATTACCATATACCACTGTAAGTGTCTATATATCGGTCGTGTCTGTATATCGGTCGTGTGCTTGTTGAAAACAAAGATGTATAAAATCTATAGATTATTCTATACTATTAGGCAGAAGATTTTTATTGCTTGTGTAAACGCGCTATTCTTAGGACTCTTCACCCGGAATTGAATGATTTTTGTATTGGATAGACGAATAGAGTAGTTATTGAGGAATATTTTTTTTGGCTGAACAAAACACGCATTCCATTTTTGAGTATCTTTATGACAATTTCCTCTAAAATATTGTGAAATTTGTAGATTGTTTGCGTTTATTGGCGGATATAAAAAATAAACTAATGCGGTTTCTCAATGGCTGGCCCATTGGTCTAGTAGTTAGTGACCCTGACTGCTAAGCCCGAGGTAGTGGGTTCGATTCCCACACAGGACAAGTATTTGTGTGAGGTGTATGAGTATTTATTTGTGTCTGGGTGTAATCTATCTATAATATGTATGTATTTATAAATATATAAGTATGTTTATCAGGAGTCTGGATACTATAGTAAAAGCTCTGCTTAGTTGGGGACCAGACAGTACAAACCAAATGGACTCACTTTAGCATGTATTATATTATAAGTTAGTGTGTATTTAGCATGTATTAGATTTTAATTTCATAGTATATATTATTGTAAGCACTTCGTGGTTTTATTGTTTTTACTTACATACATATATGTAGAGTTAGTAAGCACTGTTTTCTTGCTCACTTTTTATTTTTTGTTTTCAACTACTTTCAAAGTAGGACGAAATGACATTTTCAAACTAAGTTGTTATAATAGTAAAAAATAAACATTTATATTAAAATTCAGGGAAAACTCATAAGCGTGACCTTGACGTTGACTTATGGGTAACTGAAGGATATTTGTTAATCAAATTTCCCGGCCCTTGTTGGATGACAGTTTTTGTAGAAACATTTTGAAGGTTGCAAAGGGTAACAATATTTTTGCATGATGTATGAGTGTAAGTTTTGTGATAGAAAACTATTTTCTAGACCTCTTCATATTTTCGACAATGATGAATATTCTCTTGCTATAGATATTGATATTTGAATGTGAAGATGTAATAAATATCCCATTCAGTAAAAATGGCTCGACTGATTGACGTATCACTTGATAGATTTTGTAAAACTCTACTCATAAGTAAAACATGTAAAACTTTTTAAAAATATATACCAGATTGCATATTTGTATAGAAATCTTATACCCCACGTCACTCCTACTATTAAGACGGTTTAAATGACACATCACGCGGTCAAATAAGTAAGTTTATGTAGAAATAAGATGAAATATAGTTAGGATTTTCATTTCCAGTAAATCCAGAATCCAGCTCTGAAACCACATCCACCTGTTAATGACATAAGTAATAATAATAATAATATGTAAATGACATAATATCATCTACTGACCTGGAAACTATTGTCAAACGGGCTTATACTGACCACGATCAATCAATGAAAGACACAGACCACATAGAAAAATAACTAAAGCTATATATAATTTGGAATTACAATTATAATTTGTTCTAAACTTTCAAAAGATCATTATAAAATGTTATTGTCTATTCTAGTTTACTCCTAGTATTAATATAATAAATACAAGTTTTTGATGGGCGATAGCAGGTTGCTGTGGGATCGATATACGAGTAGCATATCGCAGACTGGATAAAAACGGCTACGAAAGAATACGAACTAATAATAAAATAGTATTCTAATATCTACTAATTGTGGTCTAAGGTAAAGTATAAAATTAAATATCCATATTTTATCGTTTATCTAGAAAGCAAAAAGCATAAGCCAACTAAATACAGTTTTTTAACACGCAATGTTATTTATTTTTGATTTTAAGCAATTTTAGTTTTCATTACGATTATATGAATAAACGTTATGTACGTGATAGTATTACAGATTATTAACAAACTTGATTATTTTTAATCACTTGCCACTTCAGCGGCAGTATTATTTGATCTACATTAATAGACGGTTACAAAGGAGTATAATGTTTTACGGTACATGTCTTATGAAAATGAGTTTCTAATTCTACCACAACTGCTTAATGACAAAACAGATTACGAACTTTTTAAACTTAGTAGTTTACTAATATGGTTTTATATGGTTTTGTAAATAATTACTAAAACCATACTCGTACATACACACACGCCTGCATACACGAAGGGGTAGGCAGAGACGTCTCAAACGCCAACACCAACCAACCACATGTAGTCCCACTTACGTAACAGGAGCAAGTCTATTGCCGTCAGTACAATCCCTCAGTCGCCTGTAACGACAGCCACGGGAAGTAATGAGGTGGCACTATTATTAAAGTAATCATCGCATTATATTAAAGCTTTATAAGAATTTCTATTATAATTCCAAAGCAACTCATTGTTCTCTAGTTTACGTATCTTAGTGCTACATTTAGTTTAAGTCACACTGTTATAGTATTTACTACCGCTACAGCTGCTTGTGGTTGTCGAATATCCAATTATGTAAGCATTCGTGTCTGGCAGATGGACAGCAGAGGCTTCAATGGTTTATTGTGTCCTTGCCTAGGGGTTAAACCCTACATAGAGAGCGAATAATTATAATAGTGTTGTGTTGTGTACCTTGGTTAACTGGCTTCAAAAAGAAGATCGTTCTCATTTAGACTATTACGTAAGTAAAACTATACTAAAATGTTGGTGTTTGTTAATTGTCTACCCCTTCAGGGATATAGGCGTAAGTATATGTATGTATGTAGCAATATTTACCCCTGGAGTAGTTAAAGATACATACATAAATATGAACCTTTCAATAAAGCCATCCTAGCCATCCCTGCCGGTAATCCAATATGTGTTTGAACTATTACTGTGCGTCCCCAATATGGGACGAGATTGAATGGCAGACTTATAACCGTATACGTTTTATTATTTATGCTTTTATACTGATAGTAATGATATCTAGTTAGGAAGTCAAGAAATGTGGCGCTATTGTGAGATAATGGATTGTAAACGCTGCCTTTCTACATATTAAATAATGTTCTGGGACATGCTTAATTATACTCGTAGTGCAAGATATGTTTAGTGTGGGTCTAGTTAGCGCTGTTACAGAAATATCCAGATCCACACTAAAGACATTTTGTACTGTAGATTCTAAATAAGTAAATAATATATGTCTCACTATAAATGTGTCACCTAAATTTTATATTAATCATATTTACATTTTTTTATTTTCTTACTTTTATTTCATATAATATTAACTAACTTTTAAATTAACTACTATTTTGTTAAGTAGAAAAGCCTATGTGCTCTTTCCATCTCTGTAACTATAATCTATTTCTATGCCAAATTTTATTGAGATTCGTTCAGTCCCTCTGACGTAATTGAGAAACAAACATCTTTCTCAACTTGCGCATGATTGTAATATTACCACAATCCTAAGATTTTTTACTAAATATTAGAATGTTAACTAAGTATATTCCCCACTCATCTTATCAACAACGAAAAATAAAAGAAAACATTTCGCCGGCACGCATTTTACTTCGTCCTTTGGTAGTGTAAACAGAAAATATAACCTCAAAATGGAACCCTAAACAGGTAAGACTTACACAGTTGTAAAAAACGCTTGTAAAAAAAACCCTTAACTAAAGATACCAGCATGATAAGCATTTCAATGCGTACTTTATTTGCATTTTAAATACCGCTGTAACATTTTAAACAAAAAATAGCAACCTCTTGAAAAATTGCAAAATTGTTATCAAATAAATATCAACATTAAAGCTCAAGTTATAAAGTTGAAATTTCTTAGGGGGAAGTTAGCAATCTTAAAGCCAGTTGTCTGAAGTTTTACTGTTGTAATAAAATAACATGAGCGATTCCCACGTTCGAGGTTGACCACTGAATCATTGTAAGGGTACTATAGCTAAGTTTGTCATAAGGCACTGTCTCACTGTAAGTGATTTGTAAGAAAATATTAGGCTAATATTAGGTTAGGGTTCAAAAAACAAATTCTGTGTCAATGAAATACGAAAGCTTTCCCAACAGAGAAATTCAGAGGCTCAAAATATACTCACTAAAAATAACGCCTTTAAGAGCTTATAATGTATATTGCAATGAACAGCCAGCCTTCAACTACTTTTAACGTTACACGCATCATTAAACTTACGTCACTGTATTCATATCTTTTTTTTTTATGCGATAGGGGGCAAAAGAGCGGCCGGGTCACCTGGTGGTAAATGACTACCGCCGCCCATGGCATCTCAAAACTCAAGAGTCACAAGTCCGTTGTGCCAGCCTTTTAGGTAGGAGTACGCTCTTTTCTTGAAGGTTTGACGGTCGTATCGGTTCGGAAATACGGCAGGCGACAATTTGTTCCATAAGCTGGTTGTGCGAGGCAAAAAGCTTCTGGAGAAGCGCACAGTGGTGGAGTGCCAATCGTCCAGGTGATGGGGATGGATATTTTGTCGCGTAGGACGATGGCGGAAACCAGCAGCCGGTATAAGTCCGAACAATTCCTCTGAACACTCCCCATGATACAAGCGATAGAGGATGCAGAGTGAAACTACATCTCTACGCAACGCCAAGGTGTCAAGTCGATCAGAAATATCTTGGCAGTCGATGATGCGAGTCGCTCTCCGTTGCATGCGGTCAAGAGGGAGTAGTTGGTACTGGGGTGCACCTGCATAGAGATGAGAACAGTATTCCATGTGCGGCCGAACCTGCGCCTTATAAAGTTGCAGGCGGTGGGCCGGAGTAAAATACTGTCTCTATCTGATAAGCACACCAAGCTTCTTCGGGGCTAATATGGCCTTACTCTCTAATTGACCGCGAAACTGGACTTCGCTTGATATATCGACGCCAAGGATTCCGATACTGGCTGATGCAGTTAGGGAAGTGCTCTCAAATTGAGGTGATACGACCAATGGCATCTTTATAGCGGTGAATGCGCAAATCTGTGTCTTTGTGGGGTTAAACTGGACTAGGTTAAGTCGACCCTAATCTGAAACTTTTGATAAAGAAGTTTCGATTTCAGACACAAGTTTGGATCGGCTTTCGATGACGTTTACTGTCACTGAAATGTTAGCGCGGCTGGTGTCAAGGGCATCACTCGTGCTATCGTCTGCATAGCAATGGATGCTGCTAATCTGCAGCATGTCTGCAGCAGGTTTTGTGCCAGAACCGATCGAAGGCCTTCGCCAAGTCCAAACTAACGGCCAACGCTTCCCCCTTGGTCTCAATCGCCTATGCCCACCGGTGAGTCAAGTAAACAAGAAGATCACCAGCTGAACGACCCCGACGGACGCCGTATTGTCGATCATTGAGGAGCTGGTGGTCTTCTAAGTACCGAAGGAGCTGGCAGTTAATAATGGATTCCATTATCTTGGAGAACAAGGAGGTGATGGCTATGGGTCTGTAGTTGGACGGATCCGAGTGATCTCCTTTTTTAGGGATTGGGTGCACTAGAGCTGTCTTCCATGAGTTCGGGACTACGCCAAGAGAATAGGAAGGCCCATAAAGGCGCGTTAAAACCGGTGCCAACTCTGGAGCACACGTCTTCAGCACGATAGGAGAGATTCTATCGGGCCCACTCGACTTAAGAACGTCGAGGGAAAGAAGCGCATTACGCACTGCCTTTTGTGTAAACCGGACTACCGGCATGCGGCTCTCGCACTGCGGTATGGTCGGCGGTGCGTTTCCCCCCGCGTCCAGGGTCGAGTTGGACGCAAAGAGTTTCGTTGGAGAATCCCCCCCTGGACGTCCACCCTCAGTACGGATTATACCTGAGCGTGGACGCCCAGGCTGCCCCTCGTACTCTGGGGGGGGCTCAACTGCGCTCTCAAAATCTGCTCGGGGCAAGAGAAGGCATACCATGGCACCCCCTGTCACGTTTACCGTGGATTTTTGTAACATCAGGGGCTTACGACGTTAAAGACTCAGTGCTTCAGCAGGTCCCATCCGCAGAGATCGTGATTCTTGGCAACTTTAACGCCCATCACGCCGAATGGCTTGGTTCGCGCAAAACCGATCATGCGGGAAGATCTGTTCACGATTTCGCACCAAGTTGGCACCGGTTTTAACGCGCCTTTATGGGCTTTTCAGCTTTTGGCAGATATATTAGATAGCCTAGCGTCTTCGTTTGCTATTATATTATTGTTTTTAGAATTAAAGAGTTTAAAGTAATTACTTTCTTTGTTTCTTTACCGTCTGTAGAAAACAGATGCATGTCTTAGACGCAGCGTGGATCCATTGCATTGAACAAAAAAAAAATGGGACTTCTGTTTCAGTTTCAGTCCCTGATTTGTACTAAAACAACAGTCGGTTGCGCTCACAGTCACGTTTGATATTGAGAATATCTTTACATATATAATGAAGTTGAATAGTTTTTTGGTTTTTTATTTGTTGAAACGGCTAATCTCTAGAAATATCGGTTGGATTAAAATATACGCCATAAATGCAGATTAAACTGCGACAGCTAGTGTACTACTTCTATTCAAAGAATTCACTGTCAGCTAATTCCAAACACTTAATGCTAAATATTTTCTGTCATAAAGAAGTTATGTCAGAATCATAAAATTTACATAAATATATGCAGGAACAATGAAAACCATGAAATAAATAAAGAGTTTCTGCCAGACTCCAACATTTCAACAGACAGGATTCTATTTTCAACCGACACAATCGGAAATTAAACAAAGCGTCTTCCCTAAATTTGGACTTTTGATGCTATATCTTATAATGCAAGTCATTCGTATAATATTAATCATATAATTTTGTACAGAAGGAAGATTACTACTCTAAAGACAGAGATTACATTAGATAGATGATGTATGAAAGGCTTTTATTCAGATCATTGAGTTAATTGTAAGGAAAAAGTACGTAAGACAATATCGTAACAACAACAATACAGGAATAACACTGTATTTAGACGAACCCGACTGCGAAAGAAGAAAGTTATGTATTTGGAGTGTATGTATGAATGATGTTTTTGAGGTTGAGTTGATGATTTTTATTGTGTTTATGGATGATAGAAGAAAATAAAGAATAAGCAAATAAGTAAATGATTTGTGTTGCAGTTGGGTTTTTACATACATTCACTCATGCCTTTATCCCTGAAAGGATAGGCAGTGGTGTACTAAAGACCTACATTTTGTTAATTAAAATTTAGTAAAATTTGTAGTAAATTGAATGGGAAATGTAAGAACAAGGGAAGGGAATGGAAGAAAGAGGATATTGATTATACCGATGGATTTGTGTGTGTGAAGTGTACTTAATAGCTTGGGCACGTACGTATTGTGTTAGGGTTGGTGACACACAGTTTCATAAGTATTTATATTCAGATTTTAAATTAACTAATTAAACTACTAACTTAATGATAAAAAAAAAGATAATTTGTCAAAGCAATAATACCATATAAAGTTTTTCTTCATTAAGTAAACAAAAATATTACAAAAGAAAATCATGACCTGTTTTCTTTAATCCGGCCCATTTTAGTCCGAGGAGTCACTGTAATTTAATATTTCAATTTCGAAACTTCGCAATGTCGGAAGCTGTCGAGTTTCCCGATTATTTACGAACGATGACGTCAAGATTGCTACGGGTGTAATGGGGAAAATCTCATTAAGTGTTATAAGCTTTTGTAAACACCTTTAGAATAAAAAGAGTGGTGAAAAGATATTGTTTGAAGGGAAAGTACATTAATATATATATATATTTAAGTAGATCACAAATTAATATTGTACTCGTGAGCCCACAAGGTAAACTAAACGACCTTGAAAATAGCCTGGTATTAGTCAGACGACACTTTTTCACGTAATATATAAAATAAAGATATTATCTTTCTTTTATCCAAGTAATCTGACGAAGTGGCACAGTATTCACTGGTCGTAAGCGGATACTAGTACTAATAAATATTCGTAAGATGTGTTACTAGTGCCTTAGCCAATGACGCTTTGATAAACCTACCTAAAAATGAGGTTTATTTTACAATTACTTTACTCACTCACATGACACTAATGCTTTCTTTTAACCAAACCGTTATTTGCAGACCACTCTGGAATATAAAATTCAGTGTTAGTTAAAGTAACACATATATGTTCATGCTTGTATCTCTGAACGGACAGGTAGACGTATATTAAATACCCATATTTGGCCATTTATAATTAGAAGCAGCTGCTGTAATAGAGGCCCGCCGATTGCAGTCAGTCAACCTGTCACTATCACTGTCCTAAAAATTAAAGAGTGGTAAATTGGGAGTAAATTGAAAGGGAAAGGTAAGAATAAGGGTAAGCAAGGAAAGGAAAAGGTAAGCGCTTATACGGGTAGATTGGTAAGTGTAAGAAACAGCTCGAAGACGTCGAAGTAACCGAGTTTAAAGTATAAACACATAAAGTACGTTATCTCAAAGCGATTGGAAAAATAACAATCTACTAACTGCATTGTTTCTGTAAATGGCTTGTGTTTGATTCGAACACAACACAATTTCAAATCGAATACAACATTTATCACTTGCAGCAATAAATACTAGAGCACCAAATGTCACCCACGAAAATACCAAAACGTTGATATGAAAACGAGGTATGGATTTTTTTAGAATAACGTAGATTCGAATTAAGCCGGTTTCCTAAATTAAAGTTGTTAGCTTGTAACGATATCGAAATCATTTTGCAATCATGTCAAGAACTTGCTTTAAAAACGGTGTCTAATGTATTTTAGACCTCACGTTATGAACGTATCAATAAGAATATTAATTTAGAGACATTTTCGATTACTTTTAACTACGCACGAAATATTTCTCCCTCTCGATGTGACAGTGGAGCATACGCCGAGTATTTAAAACAAACGTTAATTAGCATTTATGTAACGGAATTTTTGAACGTGATTTTCACCTACTTCAAGAGTTCGGATTGAATTGAAATTTTGCACACTTATCAATACAAGGGCCGTTGACAATACAATAATTTAAGAAGTTGCCAAAACTATCCTGATCTGGATCTTCAGGATTAGCGGTATTTTAAGCATGTGTAATTTTATCTTTGACATAAGCATATAGCATATATGCTTATGTCAAAGATAATATAGCATAGGAAATAATTTTCTATAAAAGAATGATTAAGAAAAAAAATTATCGCAAATAAAGGGTAAAAATACTCTCAGCCTTGTATTATATATTATATTATAATATTCATTTACGGTCTTACTTATACACTTACTTGGACACGTGTTTAATTAAATTAATAAACCTATTCCACAAGTTAGTCATAGAGACACTTTCATTACACCACAAAATAAATAATCAACAGAACCATAACTAACAAAGTTCTATTATCTTAACACTTGTAACCCGCATAGTCCTAATACCATAATCATGTTAATACTCAATTACGTGTTATTTTTTTAATGGCAGATGAACGTAATTATCTTGAGGAATGTGCTCGTGAGGTGTCAATTAGGTATGGGATGTGACTTAATAATGACATGACAAATACCTATGTATCTACATTCTTTCTATTTGAGCTGCTTCTTACTACAGTATAGCCCTAGTGTTATATAAAATCTTGTTAAAAACAAACAATTCCAAACAATACTGCAAACAAGAAATACTAATTACTGTTGGTAGGATTCGAAACCAAGATCACTAGTCCGATGCCTTAACCATTACGTTATATTTGATTAACTAAATAACTTCTACAGATTTCTAATTACTTACATGACTCCTCGATGAGATTCTCTTGTTGACTCTCGACGCAGTACTGCAGGAGAAGGCTGAATAGCACTCCAGAGATAACTTGCGGCGTTGAAAACGGCATTGTAAATATCACTACCTGTATTTATCGATATCACACACTTTAAAACTGCACATCACTTTTTCACATTGATAAAATGTCAACTCATTTGTTTTCTTTCATCCTTATAGTGCCTGTAACAAATATCACACATTCAGTATTTAACTAATGGGATTAAAAAAAAAACTTAGTAAATCCACTGATGAAAAGGATAAGTTTCAGAAACTTTAAAGGTATGAATGCGTCAAAAAACTAATATAGCCAACACATTAAACAACCTAATACAAAATGTTCCAACACTGCATCCGTCAAAGTAGTAGATTTATTGAGCTTATGAACAACCAAAGACATTTATATTACATCTTTCTCGATCGTAACATCCCAAAACAATCTCGGCGCATACGCAGCGACTCTACGCGAGCGCGGCGTTACAGAGACTGACCGGACCGAGAGTGGCGGGCGCCAGTTGTGGGCGGATACCGACTTAATTGCTGGTTTTGCTTCGGGCGCAGGAGGAGCCTTCTCGTAAATATAAAAGGTGAAAAAATAAGCATATTGAATGAAGCTTAAGGTTTACTTTAGTGATGGTTTAAAGTAGTAAAAAATGTCATTCATGTCATTTCGTCTCTTAAGTTCTAGGTATCATAAAATTTATAGTTTTTTATAGGTTACAAAATGCTGATATTGATTGGCACTAAACTATTATGTACTTTTTTTGTCTTGTTCTAACTTATTGTAAACGGAATTTTAAGTGTGACGAATAAACATTTTTATTCATATATTTAGTACGTTTGTAAACTCTTCTGCACCCATGAACAAATTCTCGTAACGGATTTGCGTTCTACTAAGAAAACAGAACGTTTATTTTATAGCTATTATTACGGTCCTATGTGTTTTAGTGTTTAATATTACTTACAATCAACACAAAAAGTACAAAGTCTAAACTTATAAAAAATATTTAAAGCTTTTTTAAAATTGTATTACTGTTTCATAACTAAACTATACATGAAGACCAAAACATTTTCAATTTGAGCTAAAACATAATGAGAATAGTCTGGCAAACTAATTTACAAAATACTTTGATTTAGATTAGACTAGATTTTAAATTTAAACTTAGAAATATTTTTCGATGTTACAGACAGCTACACCTTATTGAACTGACACATTGTAGAGAATTTTGCACAAACAAAACTAAGGGGTTATAGAATGGCGTTGTCACATTAGAAAGTCTTAAATGGTTAAACACTAAGAATTGTACGAAAAGTCACATGATGGTCAGTGACAACCGCCGTCCATAGACACTTGCAACTCATGAGTCGTAAATGCACTGCCCGCCTTTGAAGGCGATGAACGAAGGGGGATGCGGGGAGGAGAAAGAAGAGAGAGGGAATGGGAAAGAGGAAGGGGGGAGTTGGGACCTCCGGTCCCTAATTTTAGGGAAATACAATGCAAGCATTGCTTCACAACCGGTTTTCTGGGAGGCCGTGGATGGTTTACTCTTTTCAATATACGATTTTATATCCACGAAGAACGAGTGCCATTGCTGTCCAGCTAATCCTTATTCCCCACATAATATTTTTAATATATTCTTATGAAATATTTAGGTACGATGAGGTTTCATGTAATGTGGTTTAGTACTATTAATATTTTCTACATTTATTAGTATCCTAATGTTTTTCTTTTTGAAGAAAAAGTAGATTTTCTACAGTAAATAAAAATGATAGCCATGGGCTTGCTTCCTCCTGGCTAGCCTAGTAAGCTGTCATGGCGGTTTTTATATCAGCGGCTTTTTTAAGTTCATGCAATGCATGTGTGAATTTTGCCAGATTTCTAATAAACTGTAAGCCTTCCAGTTTAGTAAGGTGTCTACAGTTAATCTTAGCAATGAGAATTCATTTTATAAAAATAGTTTATATTTAATTTTTCTTTTTAATGGGGACTATACTGTATTGTTTTAGTTTTTTGAAATGTTATTTTAAATTATGGTCAAAATGGTCATCCATCCAACTTACTATTTTTGAGAGGTTTTCGTTTAAAATTGTAATTAAAATGCACTATTTTTATATGGTAATATTATTGAAATGTCATCTAAAACAGAACAGATAGTGCAATTATTTCTTTGGGCAGGTCGTTGATGTAGATTAGGAATAGAATACACCCTAATACGCTGAATGTATAGTGGTATAGACATAGTGAAGTCTTTTTTTTTTTCTTTTTGCGAGGAGGAAAAACTTCAAATTGGCATGTAGTGTGGGATTTATACAAACTAAAAACCTCCCCTCTCTTGTACCTAGTCACCTCCGTGTTCTTTGCTTCTTCCTTCTTCACCAGCAGTATCATCCTTACGAATTCCGTCATAGCTGTCCAGTTGTCGATCGTCTCCAGCATCCAAAAAATTAATGACTGAATAGTGATGTCTGCTTTTTGTGACCTAACATAAGTAATTTGCCTAGTTTGTGAGTGGTATTCAATTTCTATTTACAGGATTCGATTTTTAGATAAGAAATGAACGATACGAATGTTATTCCTCTCAAGCCTATTGAGTGCAATTTATTTAGTAATATCTTGTTTATACTCCCCCAATCCATCTGTATAAAGAATATCCCTTTGTATGCTACCTTTTCTGTCAATGAAAATAAGAGTTAATATTATAATAATCTACACAATTGACAATCACGAATAGATCATTAATTTTTTTGTGTATTAAGATCCCTACTTGGACAGAGTTCTATTACTTGCAAAGTTTGAAGATATGATACTGTTTAATTATCCAAATAAGGCCAAAAACTAAAACATCATTTAAGAGGACCTAACCAAATTTTAAAGACTTTTGTCTTTTTAAAGAATTTTGTGTTTTATTGATTTATAATGCATTCAAATGCCGTGAATGCCTGACACCCTTCTAACAAATCGTATAATGTAAAAACTAAGGGTTTTACATTTATTATAATTTGCCCGCACAATTGTGGTGCGTGCTACATAAAGCTGGACTATCAATTGGCCCAAATGAGATATTTTAAGCCTAAAATAATGGAGGTGTTTCGGGATTAGGACAAACAGGATTCGGGATTACACACAACAATAACATTTATTGGCACATCAGGAATAAATGTCTCCCGTAGATTTATGTATATTATTACTAAAACCAATAATGTATCTAAATTAAGAATTTATAATTATTTTGCTTTCCGATTCTGATAAAGGGCTTAATTAATATACTTCTTGTCCTTACTGTAGGTACCGCTTTTTGCTAATAAATAAATTTGAATAAAAAACAAAACTTAACTTAAAACGTTTTTAATTAAACTAAATTTAAGAAAACTGGGGAAAAAATAAGTAAATCTGCTTCAGTCGGCTAGCGACACAAATCAAAGATGCTGACGGATCCCCCAGAGGTATTCTTCTGTGGCTATACAGGTAGTGAAGGAGCAGATCTGTCGTTCTTTGATTCGCTTGTGAGTTGTTTTGAAGCGCCTTCTTATTAAGAATCTATTAATGCAATACGTCGATTAAAGTAGTAGTCCAAGTATCCGGTCTAGAATGTTTGACCTTATTAATCTGATTAGAGATGCTGAAATTGTTCAATAAGAAAATGATATAAAAGCAAAGGAGACCTCTCCGATTGCAGTTCATTTAGGGGCATTGCCTTGCTATCAGTGGCATGTAAAAAGTGTCATGGTGGATAGTTTCCGTACAACTACAAAGACGGAATCAATGTGGGTTCAATCCTTGTAGACGTACGATTGATGCCATCTTTATTATTAAGCAGCTCCAAAAAAAAATGGTCTTTACTTATGTTTTGTAGAGCTGCCCTTGAGCGGTTTTGAGGGAGTGTGGATGCCTTGTAAAGTTTGTAAACTGAGTGCGTCAGCTTCACGGGGGTGTGATAGCCCGCTTGCGGCATGAAAACGACCTTACAGAGCTCCTGTCACTTGCACTGTCAAACAAGGCTGCATTATAGTTCTGAATATGTTTGCTACAATAATTAGAGATACCCTCGAGAGCTGCAATATAATCCCCATAAATGCTCGCATAGACAAAAGCGTATTCGACCTCATTAGGGCAAAGCGCAAATAGAAACCATTCCAACTACAGAGGTTTTAAATGCTGATGATGCTTGCCTGATGGCTGACAACTTAAATGACTTACAGTGCTTTGGACAATCTAGACAAGATGATTTATGATAACGATGTAATTATGCACTTCTCTTCTCGTCTCTCAAAATTCTTAAGCAGTCTGTGAAAGGGACTTCTTAGGACGATGATTATGTTTACCTACGCCGAATAACGTAAGAACCTTTCAATATCTGACTAGCAAAGTGATGATCATCGTGAAGAGAACTCTCAGTCTGGATGGATAAAACAGCAGTAGTGTTTGGTGGCTAAGACATAGTGCCTGTACTAAGACGACGTTAGACGGCCCTACATACATATTTCACATGAAAAATGTCTCCGAGCAATTCTTCGGCTGAAATTGCAGTATCATTTACCAAACTCCAAGGTACGGTACCGAACTGAATTGGTTGGAATAAAGTGTCTTTTAATGAAAGGTCAGAAGGATAGTATCTGCACTAAAGGGATGTGTGTGATGATGCTAACTGAATGCTGTCGGCGTACCCAGTAACTCGTGGAAAGAGGCCATTGTAATACTGCGGTCGCGCCATCCCACACATATCTAAGCATGGCTCTTCTATGTCCAGGTGTCTTATTGACATACGCAATTAATTTCTACTGCGGAGGTTATAACAGAAAACTGAACAAGTTAGTTGTACCCAAAATTACAATAAGGTAATATATTTACAAGGTGCAATGTGCCATTTTGATCTCGATGCATTAGAATAGAGCCACCCCATATCTTCCCGTGTGTACCGTAAAAGGCGACTAACTTAACTTAACTCTTGAACTCCGCTTATTGCTTTCCATCAGGCAAACTCGAGTCACAGAGTGACTGACATAACACAGTAGACTGTCATAAAAGAAATATATTACTGTTAGTAGTATAGTAGTAGTAATAGTATAGTATAAATAGTATAAATACAGTAATATAATGTTCGGCTGAAGCCAATGGGCTTGTCTGTCATAACGTAAGTAGCACTCAGTGCAAGGTTAAGTGGGACTAACTTATGTTTGGCAAAAATTGGGCGTTTTTGTAAGTCTTAACATACCCTTTCGGCGAAATAACCGAAAGGTAAATGATGTATATTTCTGTTCCTTTTCTCTACAATATTGTGGCAACAGCAGGGCAACTGCTGACTTATTACAAAATGACACAAATATGGATGTGAGAAACGAATTTTAGATATTTTACACAGATACCTACCTACTTACCTCAAAGTGTGGTCGCATTTTATACGATCATTAAGAGCAGCAAAGTTAGCTTACAATTTACAAAGAATTCGATTTGATAATATTTATGCTATGTAATTTATTTAAACAGTATCAATGAACATAGCTCTTACCTTATAGATGCATTCTATCACTCGAAGGGCTAAGAGACGAAGTTGTTAGCATGATTTTACATTTGAAATATAAATCAAATGAGAAATTTAAATTTATAAAAGACTAATTGAAAATTTTCTTTGCGTATTTTTTCTTTTTTTTTTTTTGGGTAGAGTTCTTCATCACATTTTAATATGACTATCTATTATTGGATGCAGCTATTTTTTTAATGCACCGGATTACTTTTGAAACGATTACGTAACTGTTATTGTCGAATGCAATACCACAATTTAAGGGCATCTAGAGGTATCCTTAGGTAGGCCTGTTAGTATTTATGTGTAGATTCCATACAGCGACATCGACAGATATTGTTTTTAATCATCCCAGCAAGTCTATCAGGCTTTCAGCTGAACCGAATATTTGACCAACACTTACACTATTTCACTAAATTGCCCGTTGGTGCTGAGAGGACATATGCACAATGGTCCACCAACTTACTCGCACATAGTTTAAACGCGCTGATTGCTTGCATCCATTTGATGATTCGATGGCCGCGAAGGACAAGCTTTTAGCTAGGCAGCATACAGTAAAAGTCACAATATTTTGTCATGTCAGGGATATGGGTCTCCCAAGAGAGCAAGTCTACTTTTTTACTACTCCCAGTCTTATCGTACATTATAAAGTAACTAAGTGGGTATACTTTGTAGTTTTCCGTGACTGTTTCTTCGTACATAAAGAGTGCTCTTAAAGAACTCTGATTTGAAGTGCTATAACGCACATTATTTCTACGATTAGAAATATGAAATTTTGCTTCTCTTAATAAATTTAAATGTAGAGTAATGACTACAATATCGGTAAGTAAGTACTGAACTGAACTGAGTTTGAAGCCTCAACCTCTTGATCAAAGTAAGTACCTTGATCAAGAGGTTGAGGCTTCAAACTCAGTTCAGTAACCTATAGATGTGTACACATTGATTACATAAGCTTTGGAAAATGATTTAACAGGCACAATGCGATATGAGATAAAAACACAACAGTTATATATATAGATAAAGTTAAAACAGACAATAACGTAACGAACACAGCACCTATTTATAATCTTTAGATTTACAAGGTAATTGTAGTTTTAATTTGAAATGCACCTCCAACGATCAATCCATCTTGAAGTTGTCTAGACAAGATTGCATTTAGTAAGTAAGCCGCCTTCTGTACATTATACGCCTGATACATGCATGTACTTCTACTGTAACAATGTTGTATAAATGAAGTAAGAATATATGTATGTATGTATATATATGTATATATATATATATATATATATATATATATATACATTTAAAAATATTACTATTTATACACATTTAATAATATTGAGAATAGCAATGTTCCATAGAAAACCGTAATATCTTTTAACTTGTACGAAGCTCTGCTGCGATTAGTCTCGGCACCACTTACTGTTTATTCTCCTAATCACAAAACAGTAAGAATTAACAATCAAAAGGCCATTTCTTTTTCGTTCTTCATTAAATAAGCCCCTCGCGATATCTTTACTTTAAATTGTTTCTCCGTTATAAATTATTATGTGTTGGATAGTTTGACGTTTGGTTTTAGATAATTAAGATTTTTGATTACATATTTTTAAGTAAATTTAGTATTTACTAAAAAACATTTACTAGTGAAAATTGATTAGAATTGGCTGACGAACGACGGTCCGGGCCTTCTACCCAATATATCTAAAACTTTTTAATGAGTTCTGTTATCCATTATTAGCAAAGTTTCAATTGTAACGAACATATTTTTATGTACGTCCTCGATGTTATTAATAGCAACTATAATTTAGGGAACTGTCATTTACAATCTGTCTTTCAACTCGCGTTAATGAAACTTTTGCTCTATATTAAACTCAATCTGATTTTAACTTCACCTTTAGAAGTTACTGGATAATTTTAGGCTTTTAAAACAGTCTTAATAGTTCTATTGTATCTTGGATGGTATCTGGCGGTTTATTCCTTTTTTTATTTGTATAGTTAAATTTAATCGTAAAAAACTAATATTATATGTAGATTAAAAAAAATATAGCCAGTGTCACTCAAAATGGTGTAAGGATTCTAAAGATAATCAAACATCCAAATCTGTATAGGCATTCAGAATGCCTTTCTTTCATTCAGAAGTTTTGGAGGAATGAAGAAACTCAGATACAAAATATATACTTAAACCCTAAAAGCATGCAAGCAATGAATTTATCATTTGAGCAGGCGTGTAATAAAAGGGAAATAATTTAAAAGTAACAAGTAAAAAATACAAAAGGTCGACACAGTAGTTTCTGTTACAAATTGCTTTGAAGACTTAACTCGGTAAAAACTAGTTACAGTGAAGAAAAATGGATTATTATTTGTAAATTTTATTCAACAATATAATATTAATATTTTGTTTCTACCTATTGAGTTACAAGACGCTATCAGGGCAAATATCATTTTAGTCGTTGTGTAAATTCAGAGAAAGTATGTCACATTATTACCTTAAATATCTGGTTAATTCAAAAACAACATAAATTAAAAAGAAGTGGTCCATTTGAGGGTTGAACAGAGTTGGTCTTCTGTCTCACCGTTGCTACACTGCTGCTTTAACACGTAGGCTTATTGCCAACCATAATTTAGGCCTACTTGCGTCCCAGGGATCAAGCCTATTGCCCTCTTCAGGGCACTGTATGACTGTGTATATCCTGTCTGATAGATATTAGCCCGATACCTTTGTTGGCTTTTACGAGACATAGAGCGGCTCGGTGGCTCTATTCTACTCCACGGAGAACCTCGCGGCTTTACATTTAGGAGAAATGACATATGGTACTTGTAAGAATTATGTCTACCTAGTCTGTTTCTGCTGTTTATTGTGTTATAGTTGTTAATATTTTATTTTAATAGTTATATTACGCGGCCTCATACTCAACAAGTGACAATGGAAGTTGCAAGGGCGGTGGGTACAGACTTTTTGTGGCCAGTTTAATTTCCATGCCTCTTGCCTCTCGTCCCACTTGGCAATCCATTAACTGTCCGATTTTAGCTGAGCCAAAGGAGTAACAATAAGTGTGCTAAAAATGCGCCTCAGGTTGAATATTGCGAGTAGCGGAGTGTGTCGACGTGAAGGCAATATTCGCGACAGTGTGAACTACTAAAGTCATGGGTGCGATTTCCAGACGGGACAAGAGTTTGTGTAATCCGCAAATAGTTGTTCTGACTCTGGGTGTTCTTTTGTTCCTTGTTTGTAACTTTGTGAGGACAGGATAAAAAGTTCATAATACGGGAGATGTGTTTTAAGATTTAAGAAAAATAGAAATAATTCGTTTAGTATTACCAAAAATACCTCCAAATTAAATATTAAAGAAATATATATTTTAATTCGGAAGTCCACAGAGCTTCAACTGTCAAGTGGGACAATCTGAGTAATTGTATATATCATCAAATAAATGTTGTGTTACTATTTGGAAATGGAAGAAAATTACTACCTGACGTTGATTTTAATTGTAATGCAATGGATGTTTCACTTCATTTATTGTGCAAAATATAATAGTCAAGTACTACAAAGTTCGCAATAAGATCGCTTCTCAATAAGAGCTGAGTTTGTATGCATGTAACTTTTTATGAATAGCGGTGTGAGTATCGAGTAACGTGTAAAACTTTAGAATAATACACACAGAGCCGGCCCATTTGTGTCGAAGCATGACTCTCAAACGAATCATATGCTGTCTTGATATGAAACTTTCACCTGCAGCTTTGACCCATTTGTTATAAATTAAATGTTTTATTTAAACTGATTGTTTTCTCTTATCAACAACGAATTCTCGTTATCATAACAAATCATTCTGATTTATCCTTTTCAACAGATCTAATATTTTTAATCGCATTTATCAGAAAAGCCGCCCATTGTTCATTATCTGGTTAGCATAGATTTCTGTCTGTTTAACATGGGTCTGTCTGTAACATGGGTTTTTATTGTTCATTGGATTAAGCGTTTGTCTTCCAACACACCAGATGGGCAGTGATGAAAATACGAAAATATGTAGTACATGTTTTTTTTCAAGAGAAACCTATTCATTGCACTCTTTAAGGTCCCAGGATTGCAGTTCTTCGGAATAATAATCATAGTTCATTCAAAACTCTGGTGACTCGAACCAAAAAGGAGCTATATCTCAAAATTATTAATAGACTTACTTTTACAAGGTATTCCAATGATTTGTACTTAAACATTGAATTCACCTTTGTTGTGTCAGAACTATTGGACAGTATAAGAAAATCATTTAAGTATTATTATAAAAACTTGGTGTTTCCGAACAGATACAGGTACGAGAAACAGCGCGTAGTGTTCAGTGTGTACTTATCAGAGGACTGCGACCGAAGGGTGACGGGTCAATGTCTGTCGGGAGTAGCGGTTGAGTGCAATTTTGATTCTTATAGCATCTTCCACCCCGACAGCAAAAAAAGAAGTAATACGAAATTATTACGGATTATTGAAATATATACGCAGCACATCGTCAAATAATGAGTTGCTAAAGTTTGTAGTTGTATCATTAGATGTACAACACGTATCATACACATTATCAAGTAGTGTTTCCGAGGTATTCATAACATCAAAATTAGCGCAAATATTTAAAGGGCAAAAGCCAGTATTTATATGATTCTTGTTTGATTTTCTATATTTAGTTTAGATAGTTTAATCGTATATTTAATGATTGCTCCTGTAATAGATTGTTATAAATATTCATTGGATGCTCTGTGTAACTGGAATAAAAAAATTATAAAAGAAACATGCCTAGCTCCTCTTTGTGGGAAGGTGGAGGAAAAGAGATAACTGGAGCAGCAGGGCAGGCTATTTTATAGATATATGTATTTCATATTTCAAAGTAAAAACCTTGTTTGTTTGTTTACTTAAATAGGAGAAGTGTAATTTATACCTATCGCAAAGCCTGATACAAGTTAGCACTAGAAATTATTGAAGTACTTTTTTAAACAACTGAACATTAAAGTACAAGTAACAAGGGTCGGACTGTTGTCTATCAGACAATATATACATACAGTGCTCGGATGACGGCAAGAGACTTGCCCCTGTAGCGTAAGTGGGACTAAATTATGTTACGGTTGCAAAAAGTGGGCGTTTAAGACGCTTCTGCTTTCCGCTTTGGAGATACAGGCGTGAGGGTATTATTGTATAAATAAATTTATAAAAAATAGACACGACTGCATTACGTACTTTAAAATGTTAGACCCCATGTCACTCCTACCATTAAAATGATTTTAATGATACATCAAATGGTGTTATCTACTAAGCCGAATAGGCTCTAGAGTAAGACAAAGAACGATTACACATATATACAAACACTCCACAAGATAATCATCAGTCGCCTAAAAAGTATAACTTTAGAATCAGCGCTTTAACTTGACGTTTTTCGTTAGCGAGTTATTTACTCTTTGGTTATTTTGTATGTAACTAAACTAGAAGTGATCGAGTAACAGAGAGAGTCGAGTCTCTAGCATGCTGGTACTCTTTAAAACAATTATGAAAATATTTTACAAAATGTATTACAGCAATGTTTTTCAAAATAAACTGAAAGTAGGCTTTAAAATTGTTGAAAATGAAAAATAAGGGAAGTACATAAGAAAAGGAAGCAAAACAAAACATAGGTAATTAACAATAACAACACACATAACATACAACATTCCACGGACGTGAAACGTGAACATAAGCTTACACTCACAGAGTATCTAGTTCTTTTTCATATTACATTTGGAAATAGCCTTTTAAGTATTATAAATAGCCTGTCAATGCAAAACAATTTAATCACCAGCGCTTTTCTTCTGTACATAATCCACCACTGTTATGTTCAAGAGTCAATGGTGTATACAATGTATCTATATATACTCATTTCTTTAGAATTTCACAACGAAATAAGTTTATATACGGCTTCCGTCGGGGTCGTTCAGCTGGTGATCTTCTTGTTTACTTGACTCACCGGTGGGCACAGGCGATCGAGACCAAGGGGAAGCTTTGGCCGTTAGTTTGGACGTGGCGAAGGCCTTCGATCGGGTCTGGCACAAAGCGCTCCTTGCGAAGCTTCCTTCCTATGGGCTTCCCGAGAAACTGTGCAATTGGCTCACCAGTTTTCTTACAGACAGAAGCATCAAGGTCGTTGTTGACGGTGCATACTCCGACTCCAAGTCTGTTAATTCTGGTGTCCCACAAGGCTGTGTGCTATCACCCACGCTGTTTCTTCTGCATATCAATGACATGCTGCAGATTAGCAGCATCCATTGCTATGCAGACGATAGCACGAGTGATGCCCTTTACACCGGCCGCGCTTACATTTCTCGGGTAAACGTCATTGAAAGCCTATCCAAACTTGTGTCTGAAATTAAAAAAATCTTTATCAAAAGTTTCAGATTGGGGTCGACTTAACCTAGTCCAGTTTAAAGTTTAAGAAGATGCCATTGGTCGTCTCACCTCAATTTGAGAGCACTTCCCTAACTGCATCAGCCAGTATCGGAATCCTTGGCGTCGACATATCAAGCGAAGTCCAGTTTCGCGGTCACTTAGAGAGTAAGGCCATATATATAAGGCTCTTGCTTGGTGTGCTAAACAGATCGACACAGTATTTTACTCCGGCCCACCGCCTGCAACTTTATAAGGCGCAGGTTCGGCTGCACATGGAATACTGTTCTCATCTCTATGCAGGCGCACCCCAGTAATAACTTCTCCTTCTTGACCGCATTCAACGGAGAGCGACTCGCATCATCTACTGCCAAGATATTCCTGATCGACTTGACACCTTGGCGTTGCGTGGAGATGTAGGTTCACTCTGCATCCTCTATCGCTTGTATCATGGGGAGTGTTCAGAGGAATTGTTCGGACTTATACCGGCTGTTGGTTTCCGCCATCGTCCTACGCGACAAAATATCCATCCCCATCACCTGGACGATTGGCACTCCACCACTGTGAGCTTCTCCAGAAGCTTTATGCCTCGCACAACCAGCTTCTGGAACAAATTGTCGCCTGCCGTATTTCCGAACCGATACGACCTTCAAACCTTCAAGAAAAGAGCGTACTCCTACCTAAAAGGCCGGCAACGCACTTGTGACTCTTGAGTTGCGGGTGTCCATGGGCGGCGGTAGTCATTTACCATCAGGTGACCCGTCTGCTCGTTTGCCCCCTATCGCATAAAAAAAAAAATTTAGCCGTGCCGAGCACTGTGGGTTCATATCCCGTCGAAAAGATCCACATATCACATACACTGTATGACATTTATTTGATGTCCCGCGTCTGGGTGTTCTGTGTGTCCTTTGCTTGAATGTTTATAGACCACGTGAATATTCTTAATACGGTGTTTTTTAAGGATGTTTTATAAAGCGGCCGGCAAACATACGAGAAAGACATACAATGCTTACAAAGAGGCATGATAGTTAAAGCATATGTTAAAAGTCATAAAGCACAAAGCATTTGTATAAAACTCAAACAGAAGTGGCTTACATAAACAATAATAATAATAATCTAGTCTACTTCTGTAACTAAGCAACTAAAACTATACGATTTCATGCATTTATTCATGTTGATGTGATATTAAAACGTCCTCTACACATGTTAGCACATATTCATTTGCAGTACGCCTCGCATTTACTTGCGTTTATAGAAACACACGGAACAAAGCTGTGTGATCGCTAATTTAAATCTATTTAAAACCTCGCTAACTTAAAAAATGGTAAGCCAAATATGAATCGGAATAGAAAAGTAATTTTCATATTTTTGCAAGTTAATCTAAATAATTGATTTCATTAACTTTAGTGTAATCCATTACAAACTCTTAAGTGTAGATTTCCAAAAGTTATATACTTTTAATTTGGAATCATGTCCTTGCATGAATTGCATTGTAATATGTATCTAGTGCTATCATCATCATCAGTCTGGGCACGTCAAGGCATTCCTTGCCATTTGAGTACCGAGTAGACTCAAATATTTTTATAATCCTCAACTTGATGTATGTACGTATGTTTTCAGTTGCACCAATTCATTTGCATTTGTCTAGAAGCGTTTTGAACTCGTAAGATATATAGCTGCACTTATCGGCGCTTACATACATACCTAGTACTTACGTGAGTAGAGTCGACAGAATGTATGTACCGACTGACTATTAAATATAATAACGCTGGAATTTCAAGCTGGAGTACTTATAGTTCTGAACTCTTGTTTCTCTTCTTTCTTCATGTTTGCTCCGAGATATATATATATATGTATATACATTTAGTTACCTTAAAATCCCTTAAGTTAATGTGCAAAGATTCTCTATATACTGTCGTATAATGCTCTGCATAAGAGTGTTCTCTTAGACTCCACTTATTGTTTGGACATTATGACTTCGGAAAAACATGCTACAACTAGAAGCAATAACATTTTTTAATAAATTTTGAATGATCTAGTTCCATGATATACAATCACATTTACAAGAATGAACATAGTGGCTACACTCGCAGTAACTCAGAGTAGATCTGTTTGAGAAATTGTGGCTGGAGCCTTCCATATTTGGCAGAACGAGTACTACATAGTGTAATTAATTAATGTAATTGTATAATATGTAGTAATTCTTATGCTTAACTATAAACTTTTTAATTCGACCTCTGACTCAGCAGTCAGGACCTTTAGGCACTTTACCTACTGACAGAAAAAAAAATCTCTAATATAAAAATAGTGCTCAAAAGTTTCATAGTGGATGGTGTCCGTATATTAATAGTAGTCTTTTAACAGTATATTATGAACACAACCTCTAATACGATTTCTAGCTTACTCTGCAAATATAAATCTATGTAGAATTAGTTCAATGATATGTACACTATAACTATCGATAACGAAGTAACCCACGTCACCAAGACCCACATCACGAATTACGTTGCAAAAAGGTGCCGGTGGTCAAACACTAAACCAACCCATAAAAAAGGTTCCCATAAAGCAAAGATTCCTGAGTTTTGGCCAGAGGTCACATTCATGATTTTTATGTACTTTGGACGAGGTCGTGTTATTTATTGTTTATTATAAACTAAAAGTTCCTACAACCTCGTTCTGTTTAATTTTACTGGCATCTGTATAGTTCAAGTATTCTATGTCACATCTAGGCAATGCACGTAAATTATACAATTTCTCGGGATTGTGCAAACAAACCCCAAAGAGTTTAGGTGCACCTAGTGCAATAAAATATAATGACAGAATAAGTGACAGTCAAACACTGTTTAATAAACAAACTTGAATGTGCTATATTCAGTTCTTTCGTTTTTTACGTTAGGCATATTGGTGTTAAGGAAACCCTCCACGATATCTATTTTCTGCTCTCGTCTTAAACACATGTAAAAAAATCATTAAAAAAACTCATAAGCATACACGAACCTTAAAGACATTACACCCCTTTTTGGGCAGTCGTGTAAAAACTACTCTTAACGAGGCATAGACAAAATCAATTTAAAGCGAGCGGAGCTGCGGGAAAAAGCTTGGATGAAAATATGAAAGCATAGACTCCTATAAAATAAACACACAGCGTTCAACCGTTTTAAATTATTAAAAATATTATTAAACTAACACAAAATATACCACGGCCTCACATTTCAGTGGTAGAGCCATTCTTAGGCACGAATGGGCCGGCTCGACCGGTGCGATACCACGGCCTCAAAGAAAACCGGTTGTGAAGTAACGCTTGCGTTGCATTTCCCCCGAATTGAGTGAGGTTCCCAATTCCCCCAATTCCCCCTCCCCCTTTTCTCTCCCCTCATCTCCTTTTTTCTTTTTTCCATCTCCTCATCCCTCCTCTCGTCTTTCCGCTCCCTGCATCCCCCATCCCTCATCACCCTCAAAGGCGGGCAGCGCACTTGCGACTCTTGAGTTGCAAGTGTCCATGGACGGCGGTGTCACTTACCATCAGGTGACCCGTCTGTTCGTCTGTCCCCCTATAGTATATAAAAAAAAAAAATTAGAAATCCTTGTATAAGCTTCAATTCTTTTATACAAAAAAAAAATGCGTACAACTGATGCATGGTTTAAATTAGTTTTATGCCTAATACGCAATTTCCTCCTACCCTTAAAGGTCAATGCGCCCTAGACAAGCAACCTCTGTACAGTACACAGGCTTCTCGAGAAGTGTAGTGCACTTAACATGCCCAGTGACGTTATTAGTACATCGTATGCGCGAATTTTCCGTAAAATAGGGGCAGGCAGTCCTTTATATGACGACTAGCTTGAGAGCTATTTGGGTAGTATACGTGTACGAGACAAGGTACGAAGATTATTACTGTCTCGTGTATAAAAAATATTATATCATGCCAGACTATATAATAACATATATGTACATCGGTGCCAAATTTTATCCAGATCCGTTCACACGTTCTGCAGTGATTGAGTACAATAGTAGCAAGTTAATTTAAGTTTACAAGTTAAGTAGAGTTACGAATAAGGCTGGCTTTAGGAAAACCTATTCTCTACAATCACTACTACACTACGTAATATGTAGTATTTTATATAAATATTAACTAGTAGCAATACTGGGAACACCAACACAAATGTGTGCAATTTCCTAATATGTGGATATTTATGAAGAAAAAACATTAATGTAACTTTTTTGTGGTAAATAAATATGTACCAAATGTTTGACCATTGTTACCCTAATGTTCAAAGAGAATTATGAATTTTTTCGGTGTATGTACGTATAATATTACTTTGTCATGCCCTAGAATCTAGATGGCTTGATGGATTTAAATTAATTGTAAAACTATAAAAGGTAAATGTTTATATTTTAGTTTACATCAAACACAAGAGACTTATCGACATCGAATTGTAAGCTATAACGTCTTCTAATAGAACCAGATTTTTTAAAATATATAAAACCGGACTACATTACAGTTTTCAAGTATATATGAGTTATAAAAACTCAAATATCCTTGAAAACTGGATCAAAAAGAGAGGTCTAAAAATAAAAAGTCTTATTGACTTTTTCTTTTTATAATTCAAATATCCTTGAAACTGGAGCAAATAGAGAGAAACACCTTCATTTTCGTTACGCGCTAATTAACAATAACATTAGAAAAGATCACAAGTAGTAGTCACAAGTGCGTTGCCGGCCTTTTAGGTAGGAGTACGCCCTTTGGTTTGATTTTATTGCGACATCCTGAAGGATGTATCACTCGTGTTGTTCCACCCAACTCAAGACTGCGACAACCCTGCTCTAAAGCCTACAGAATAATTTATTTAATCATACATACATACATATATACATACACTCAATAATTAAGGGAGCAAGCCCCTATTGCCGTCATCCGGGCACTTTTGGGAATAAGATGAGCAAATTTCGGGAATATTGACAGGAAAGGGATGATAGAAAGGGTTATTGCGCAATAAGCGATAGTTCAAGCAAATCAGGGTCGCATACCTATAACTGGAATAATATAAATATAATCATTATCTATTTATTTACAATAAAAAATGAATGTAAAAAGTGTAGTAGTAGATGTAATTGCTTGCTTTAAAGTCACATAGTGATAAAATAGCACTTCGCGGCAAAACGATCAAACTGGCAAAGAAGTGATCCAATTAGAGTTTCTTCTTTCCTTTTAAGGTCGGTACGATAAAAGGTGGGTCTTTAAACAAGGTCGTACAATCTAAAAAATCAGATAGTAAATATGGAGTTGTATTTGAGTTCTCAGTATTCTTAAACGAAGAAGAAAACTTCAATAAAAGATATAATAGATCCTATATTGATAGTTCAAGCAGCCGTAGCGTATTAGCTGAGGCGTCCTACCTGCGACCGAGTGATTGCGGGTTCGACCTGAACAAACATAATAATTTAGCATAGCTGGAGGCGCTGGTGGGGAGAGAACATTGTTCATGTGTCCAAAAGGAACAAATTAATCACGTACATATACATATGTATATACTTCAATTAAACTTATACTCATCATTAACACAAATATCTACAATACTGAACTTTTATCATCAACATAAATTTATCGCCTTTTTGGTTTCCAATCCAGAACGTCCTAGTTAAAATTAGTTTACGTTGTCGTAATAACTGCATGATTCCCATCACTGCTCTCTGTTAAATGAAGGTTCTCGTAAATTGTTGACTCAATTTTAGCATAAGTTTTGAAAATATAAGGATACATGAACTACCCAGCAAGTCAAGAGATAGAGCGCAGGCTGCATTGTGTGCGACGCATTTTCATACGTATTTTTATAAAATGGTAGGTAGGCAAATGATTGACCAGTCCGCATAAACACTTTAATACTAATAATTATGTTGTGAATATTTGATGTGCACTCCTTGGTACAGTGGAACATAGAAAAAATCCTATATATAACCCAAAAGTTGATGATTTTAAACGAAACTGGATCCCTACATTTAAGGCCTTAGTAAAAAGAAGATAAAATCCCATGAAACAAATTTCAAAACTTCTTCCTTAGTTTTACGGCATATGTAAATACAATAAAACTTATGAGTTATTTCGCAGTTAAAGCGTTTCTCGCATGAAAGTACGTAATATTTATATTTATATACGTATATTTATAAACGGATAAAATTGTATGAAATTTGGGTGTTTAAATTATATTAAAGTCCTTACAAAATGTGCTTATATTAGATAGCTGGGTAGCCGGGCTAATCCCAAGAGGATAATAAAGGATCAAATTCATTAAAGTAAACAAATATGTGAACAACTTTGGCAAAAAGAAAGCCGTATTGCATTCGATCCTTTTCTTTTAAATCGATTTCATTTAAGAAATCTTTGTATGCGTAACCTATAAGCTCAGTAATAGCTCCAAGGGTGTATTGGTATCTATCTCGGAACAACGGAAAGCCACAATATTGGAAAAATATTGTTCTTAGATTATTTTATAAATAAAAATTTTTATGAATGGTTTAAGGACAGTAGAATAACCTCGAAAGGTAAGTAAGAATAGAAGCAAGTGGCGGGTGATTGTCTCTGCCTATCCCGAAGGGAGACAGGCGTGTGTTTCAGTAGGTACCTATGTAGGAACGATTATGACAAGAGCCGCTATACAAAAGATTGCGTTTAGTGTTTATAGACGCCGGTAACTACTAATATTCATTTTTATCCCAGGTAATGAAGAATGAAGATATACGAAATACATATTTAAAAAAAAAAGTTATATGTAGATGAGTTATTTGCTTATTTACACATAAGGAATACTAAATCTCCATATAATTTCTAGTTGGTAAAATCTACAACTTGTGCCCGACAAATAGTTCCCTGATATTTACCGAACAGACAAGTAAGGACAAATATATTGGTGTATCATTAAAACAATTGTGTCATTCTTATTATCGAGGTGACATATAAAACTGATGAGGCATCAAAATAAACTTTGATAAAACTTTGACATTTACGTACTGAAAAATAAATGCATATAAGGCGAATACTGGCAGATAAATAAACTATTTCTATCTTAATAAATCCCTACACAATGAACATACGACTATCCTCTCTCACTAACATCCGATGTACCATATAAAAGTTACATCTCTACATACAACACAATACAACTACGTTCACAATACCCTCGCCAATCTTGATGATTTTTTTCTTCGAATATGGTCATCGTGAGTAACAAACACTAGAGTGGGCAGAACTTTAAGGAACTTAGTCGGACTGCTGAAGTTTCTGGCAAAAAACGACCACGTTCAATACGTACGATATTTTGCTATGCAGTGTTGGACACAAATACTTGGCCAGTGCATAGAACAGAAAAACAGTTATACTGTGTTAAAGCGACGGGTTTTAAGCTTGGTTACTCGATCGCGGAAGAAGAAGGGTTATGTTTTTAGAGTGCACAGTAGATGCCTATGTTTGTATGTACATATGTACGAGATATCTTTCTTCACAGCTTGATATATTTCGACATGTTAGGTGTACTTTGAAACGCCTTGATATCAGTTCCACAATGCAGTCGTTCCGTAGTGGAGTCGTAGAAGTAGAAGAAGTATTATCGTACTCGCAACAGTGCCGCGTGAGCACCCTTAATTATCGTCATCTCAACGTACTTAGAAGTTTAAACTTTCCGAATTATACGTATGTAAAACTGGCAAATGACAAATGTGTCACTGTGTGTGAGCAGTACCCGTAACTGGTACAATTCGACTTAAAATGGTAATGTAGTATGTAAGAAATGAATTACTGATCAATTTGTAATAAATGATTCAAAATATTGTTAGGAAATTCCATATCAACTCAAATCAAAATCGTTTATTTCAACTGAACCAATCATAGGTATTTTTGAATTGTCAAGAGAGGAAGTCGGTCCGAGTAAGTCAGTCATGAAGCTAGTTGCCAGTTCCATTACGTAGCTCCTATGGAGAAGAACAAGCAAGAAACTCCAAGGACTCTATTTTTCAAATATGTTACATAAATTTTTGCAACAAAAGTGTACATAAATAAAAAAAGATATGTGAGGACTAAGCAATATATCATTCTAAAATAAAGTTTATTACTATTCTAGGTAATAGCAGTCCGAAGATGACCAGACCCGATCAACGGCACTCGTTCACGAGCATGGTGCATGCGCCAGCATGCATCTCAACCATATCAAAGGCAGCCGAACGACTCGACACCATCACCACCATTGGCAGGACATACTCAGAACTGCTGGGAGACAAAAAGATAAGCCTAAATAATTAACTACACAGTTCTCACATGTACAACTCAGTAATTAATATTATTCATAAAATACCTACAATGTAAATTACTCATGTCCATATCGTATAAATAGTATATTTGTCAGTAATAACAATTGAAAACATCAACAACAGAATACATGTCAATAATAAATAATAGTACACCACTGAAACTTCTTATATACAGTGTGGGTGGGGAGCAGGACCAGCAAGTTGCTCCGCATTTTTGTCAGCTAAATAATCATCCACTTTATAATATGCTTGTTTACAAAGCGTGCGTTTTATGCAATTTTTAAATTTTTCTCATTAAGTTGAAGAACATCAGACGGTATTTTAGTAAATATTTTGAACAAACATTTTTAAAAGATGTTTGTACTTTAGCTAGTATATAAAATTGGTTACAGGCGAGAAAAGTCCTTACTTCTAAAAATATTGATACTTGATAGTTACTAAAAATATATTAAAAGCTTCGCATTCTGTTGTTAGCTTACATTGTCATTGCCTACTTCTAAAGATAAAGTATGTTTTGAGCACATTTTAGCAACGTAGTGTACAGGTAGGCTCAATGCGACTGAGCAAGGCCAGTCATAAAACGACACGACCCGAGTTCCTGTACGATACGCACTTAGGATGGCGACGCACCTTTATAAGTAAGGGCTTACATGTATGTATTTTCCGTAAAGCTAAGTTCATACATGAGTCATTAGTCCATCAATGAGTGTTTTGCTAGACAAAGTAAGTTTATTTTATTATATTTGAAATATGCTTGAACTCATGGCATGTTATCATTATCAACATTCTGCATGACAGCTAATTTTTACGTGACTGAGAGAGAAAAAGTTTATGTTTATCTAGTGTATGTAGAGTGTGATGTTTCTTTGTCACGGCTTAGAGCCCAAAACGGCTTGAAGGATATGATATGTGAGGTATCATCTGAATTGTCTCAATACATAGTGGTAGTGACACAGGGCCGACAGCGAAACAGGTGAGGAAGTAATGATGCAGTCAGTTTTATATATTATAACAATTTTACTTGTTGTAGTTTAATATAGAAAAGGTAATTTGTATATTTGTATCATAAAATATTTACTCACAAATTAGAGTACAATGGCCAGTGTTGTCGCTTAAAGTGATCTCTGCAAGATAACGTAGTATGGATATAATAACAAAATTATTCAATAAAAACATTTAATAATTTATTTTAAATATAATTTATTTGTATGTAAGTATGATTTCAATTATATATATTTTAAGAAATATCTTGCAAATTCTTTAATTATATTTTAAAGATAATTCTAACATTCGACCGCTTAATAGTTACAACGGGGCGAAGAACAACAAAACAGATCAAACACATACTACACACACTAATTTTTCTCACGCTCCATGGTAGCTTGTAGTTGGTCTCGTGTGTCTCCGCCCTTACATTCGGTTGTATCTGACGTAAGTAGAGGTCATATACTTTTATTTTATTTTCGGATTTGAGTAAAAATCGTTTACAAGTAGACATAGGGGAACTATTTTATAGGCGTCACTTGAATTTTATGGAGTAAGTTGAATTGTAACCTTTTTACAGTTGTCGAAGTAAAACACGGTAGACGAAAGACAAATTAAAAAATCTTTATTCCGTTGATGACGTTTTTTCTATAAAAACCGAATTTTTAGAAATAGAAGGTTATTAAAATTCTTTATTAATTAATTCTTTATTCATTTTGACTGATGTGTGTATAGCGGGGATGTCCGACTTGTTTCGGACCCGACGGGTGTCCTTTGTCAACGGTTCCGTTGCATCAAACATATATACTCGTACCTTACACATTACAATAAATATGAATACCACTCACGAACGTCTTCATTGAAATTATTTTATTTATACTTAAAAAATAAATTTGTTACACTGATGGCGAGGGCACCCATTGAACAGTAAAATTTTAGTAAATTAACAGAAAATGATTTATTTAATGATACAATCAGTATTAATATTATGACAGGCTCACTATTCATATCATTCTGTGAAAGGATTTTCAGGCTTTCAGAGGACTTCGTTTTTAAAATGATATTTAGACGGCAAGTGGCCATAGAGTATAGTCAGCGATTTAAATCAAGCTCATATGCGTTTCACTTCAAACAAATTTAAGTATATTTGTATGAAGTATTAATTTTAAACCTAATGATTTCAAACCGGGACATATCGGCTTCATTAGAAAAAACACTACTGAAAAATACGACATAGTCTTGAACGGCTGGTAATGAAGAGGTTTGCCAACGCTCCGAACTTCGCAGGACAGCATCGAAATCACGAGTAATATTTCTCGGGTCTCTAAATATTCATAAGCATCAGCAACCGCTTGAACTGCAATCACCAATATTTTTTTAGTAAGCGTGCTAATTGCAATAAAGTGCTAGACACACACTTAAACTGTACTTTACGTTGCAAATTGCAGTGAGCACACTTACAACTAAAGAGTTGTTCTACGTTTTGTGAATGTGATATATTTTCTATTTTGTCGCAATACTGTTTAACTAGTTCATCACGTATTCATTGTACTATTTTTAAAGTAAATAAATTTTCAAGGGGTATTTCACAATGCAATGAAATATGTTAAGATTAAAATTATTTAAGATACCAGCGACATATAAACGCATAGGCACAGGAGCCTGGCGTAACAGTTAACACTAGTTTCGAATGATAATGTAATGAAACATGAGACTGAGTCTGTAATAACTCACAGAAGCTAGGATCGCGTGCCTGTATGTCCTGTACTTCCTATGATGATTGGAGATGCTACAAGTACTGGAACATCTGTTAGGTGATTCGAGGCTATTATATCTTATATTAAAAAGCACGATACAATTTATGAAAGGTTTAATGACAGTAGAGGAAGCACGCGCGGTATGTAACGAAAGAAGTAAGGCCTTAGTTCCCCTTTTCTTGGTACCTCCCCTTCGGGTAAGGAAGATTCTTAGCCCAAAGGGATGATGCCTAGCCCAAAGGGATGATTACTAGCCTGAAGGGAAAAGAAGCAAGTTTATTTAAAATGTTAATACATACATATACATAAAGGGATATTGCACCATAAGCAATTATAGGCCTAAAGAAAAGGCGTCAAAATTAAACGAATTTTATAAGACATCGAGAGAAACTTAGAGAATCTGGAAGTTCACAAGCAAAGTCGTAAACCAAAAGTTGTTTAAGATCAAAATTTTAGATGTCAGTCTATACCGTGTAAAGGAACTCAATTTCGTGCCAATCTAAACTTTTGACCGCTATCTTTATGACGTCAGAGGTTTCAGTTAATCCAACTTGATGGCAAGGCGCGAATATTCGTCAAAGTTGTTTACTTTGATCTTTGAACTATGAAAGAGAATGGTCCTCTCTTAGCTTTTCTGTCAAATTTAGTTTTAAGGTTTTCTGTGTATTTCTAAGACTTAAATTAAAGGTGCCTTTTGCAGTTGTTATTATTATTACTAACGACGAAGAGTCATGCTTATATGCAGTATAACCATAGCCTCATAAACAACCGGCTGTTACACAATGCTTGCATTGTGTGACCGAGTGAGTGAAGACTTACAATAACAAATTTATATCAAAATATTATAAAGAGATCAAACCTTTCATATTAAAATGAAGCGTGCAAACATTCTTAGTTTATACAAATAACTAAAACTGGAGTGTCTGTTTGTAATATTAAAATAACCAAGCCAAACCAATCAATAACCTTTTTACTAAGTGCATATGGATGTATACACGGTACATATACCAAAACAATTTTTTTTTTAATTTTTCTGTCTGTCTGATTGTTTCAGCTAAAATCTCTGAAATGGCTGGACTGATTTTTACGGGATTTTTACTGGCTAGCTGATGTAACAAGGAGTAACTTGGCTACTTTTATTTTAGAAAAAAAGGACCTCACGAAAAAAAAATAAACTAATTGAACATTTTATTATATTTTATTCAAAGAAGAATTTCATTAAAATCATAAATCTTTACGCGAAATACAGAATTAATAAGCTATCGTAAACTTTGTGAACTGAACAATAACTTTTTTGTTAAATACCACGTGGATGAAGTCGTAAGTAACAGCTAGTAATATATATAATAACTAACTAGCTATATAGCTATAATAATAACTAAGCTTTGCTACTTAGTTTGTCTGATATTAAGCTGTATTTTTTTCCTTATTTCTTTTTCTATTGACTGCCTTTTAAACATTAACAAATACACTATTTCATTTCAGTACTAGAACGAGCTGAGATAAACATCTCTGCTTTCATCAATATACAAATAAAGATGATAAGAAACGTAACTTGTCACTAAGTTATGTAAATTTCTTACAATACAATACAATGTTTTTTAATGTACACCACAGATAAGAGACGATATAAAAAAATTATAGATTGCTGTTACAACTGGCGGTCTTATCGCTCGCTGCCATGTCTCTAACTTTTCTTCTTATTACTTCTTATTGTTCGTTATGATTCCCCGTATTTCTAAGTATTAATGCCGATATTAGATATCAATATAACGCTCAATCACTATTATTTCATTTATGAACAGAAAGTAATATCGCTCTCAGAACATTTGTCACAACTCTACAACATATCCAACACATCTTGATCTCTCATTTCATTACATTGTCTCATGTTTACGAATCTCATGTAATCCAATAGAGATCTTATTTTATTGGTCCTTATGTGCAATTAAGATTATCTTTATTAGGGACATACGCTCCTTTCTACTGAGGTCCAAATTGGGATTAAAGTGAATGAAATAGGGGACTTTATATCATAGATGTCTAACGAATTGAGGCCATTTGTGACAAACAGTTATGTAATAATTGAGATTTTTTTATATTCGACTATCTTTTCAGATGTATTTATTGATTCAGTGATTATTTTTAGTTACTCAAAGAGTTTTATACTAAAATACAAAATACTAATACGTAAATTAGGTTTATTTCCAAAAGACGTACAAACAAATATCGATTAATAATAAGTGTTAATAAAGTTCAAACTAGCTTGACCGACGACCACTTACTTCTATGTATGAGGTAGTTAAACCAATTACAATCTTGATTAATGTAAGTGTCAGCGACGTAACCTTTTTGATTTATTTCCATTCCAATTCTTGCTAGGAGAGTTTACTTAGACTAGGTTGCTAGGGTAGCCAATGTTATTGGTAGGATTACGCAATAACTCCGTATAACGTGGGCTACAGAAATTACTAAAACGTGTGCTACAGAAATTACAAAAAAATGTGATCGGAACGAACAGGACTAACATAAAAAACTGCCACATGCTTGCAGTGCTACAGAAATAGTTGAACTTGGTATTTCTAATCACAAAGTTGTTTTTATTACTTTGCGAACTAATAACACATCAGTAGAGAGTAAAACAACTGTTTAGACACAAATTAAGTTAATTAAATTAGGAAAACATTATTAGCCTTGATAAAAGTATTAATCAATATGATGTCTCTTTTCATGTACAAAAAAAGAAAATAAATATATTCTTTTCTTTTTTCAATAAACATGACTAACAAGGAATAAGAAAATCAAACATAAACCATTTATCAATTTAGGGAATTGTGAGTCGGATGCTAGTACTCGCCTGCACTAGTGTATAATGCTGCGGGAGGTGTAATGAAATCCGATGCCATACATGGGTTTATTGCGACTGAATATTACAAAGTGTACTGCGCGGTCGCAGACACGCTATCAAATTGCTTACTTGCTTGCCACATAGGTCGATACTATATGTGCCCCCACAGATTATTGAAAATAATATCAACTAAAACAAATAACTCTACACTACGTAAACACTACAAAATATCTCGGAAAATAAAAATGTAGCAATGTCGCAAGTCATAAAAACTATCGTACAAACTATATAATTAGAAAGTAGAGTATCAGAGCGTCGCTATAACTATTGTGATTTTTTTTAAATATTCAATGACCGTCAAAACGGAATAATAAATTAATAATAAATTGTCAATATTAGCTGTGTATATATATAAATATAATATATATACATATTTACGTACAAACAAGAAGCGTTAAACACAATAAATCGTAAAGAATACGCCGTCAGAGTTCTACTAGACATGAATAAAGTTTACGATCATGTATCATATTAAATATTACTAATTAAACTGTACTCTAAAGACGTGAGAGGAATAGCATTCGATCGATTACAACTCAAAAACGAGGCAAATTACTTATGTTAGGTCACAAAAAGCAGACATCACTATTCATTCATAGATTTCTTGGAAGCTGGAGACGACCGAAAACTGGACGGCTTTGACGGGGTTCGTAAGGAAGGTACTGCTGGAGAAGAAGGAAGAAGAACAAGAACAAGGAGGAGTAGCCGCAAGGCAAGGAGGGGGCCTAGTACCGCGAAGTAATGCTAACGCGGTCCCGCGGTACTAGGTACAAGAGAGGGGAGGTTTTCAGTGGGTAAAAATCCCACACTACATGTCTATTTGAAGATTTTCCTCTACACATAAAAAAAGACATTACGATGACCATACCACAGGGCAGCAGCGTATTGGGGTGTATTCTATTCCCAATCTACATTAACCTGCCCAAAGAAATAAGCGCACATTCTGTTCTGTTTGGAAATGACATTTCAATGATATTAACATATAAAGATAGTGCAACTTAAATACAATTTTAGACGTAAACCTCTCAAAAATAGTTAGTTGGAGGGGTGACGATATTGACCATAACGTAGAATAAAATTTCAAAAAATCTAAAACATTGCAGTATAGACCCCGTAAAAAAATAAAAATATAAACTATTCATACAACAATGCTAGGATTAAATACCTTAATAAACTGGCAAGCTCCCAGTATATTGGAAAACTGGTAAGATTCACATAATTATGCATTACATGAACTTAAAAAAACCGCTGATATAAAAACCGTCATGACAGCTTCCTAGGCTAGCCAGGACGCATGTCTATGGCTATTAATTTTATTCTTAGTATAGAAAAAATCTTTTTTCTGCAAAAAAAAAATAATGTTAGGAGAATAATAAATGTTATCTAAACCAAATTATATGAAACCCCATCGTAAGGTTGTCACAATCAAGATTGAACTGTATTAATTTCTGAAGAGAGTTTCTATTTACTTGCATGCAATGAAGAACCTATTACACTACTAATTGATCTGGGTTCATATTTAAGCTAACCTTACAAGAATTAAGAGAAGATGTTAACAAGTACATTTTTTTCGTGAACCACCTCAAGTTCAATAAACTTTGCAAATTCAATAAAAACAAATATCACTAGAAGCCTAACTTTCATACCAATAAAATGCATAAACGGTACACAAATAGAAAGAAAATATTCTGAAACCAGCGCAAAGCAGCGCAGTAGTTTGGATAAGATGAGCAATACTGGCGCAATCTCCTACAAAATTAGTTCATTATTCGTACATCTTGTACGTTAGAATACGTAAAGAAATACATACAGTTCTATAGTGACAATTTTACTTGATGTTATCTTTGGCATAAAGGCAAACGAGCAGACGGGTCAACTGATATTTAAAATGGGGTTCTCAGTTTTTTTGTTTACATAATTTCATGAATAAATCTATTACTTCAGCGGTGAATGCTAATTTATTTTTAGGCTTATAGCTTAGTTAGCAAATAAGAACGTTATTCTTGAATTATTTATACTGAACGGAGACACTGTCTATCGTCTAATTTGTATAGCCTAAAGGCAATAGACGCTCGGGCATGTAATTTGTAGGACTACATCTGTCTAGGGATTATAGTGGATTTGAGTTTGTAGACTGCACAATAAACTGATATTTAGAATATCTAGGCCCTGGCTAGAAATTATATAGTCTTTTGAAGGGTAAAACTTGATAAGTGTTTGTGCTTACATTAGTTTCAAGGACTAAGCCAAACAAGCTTTAATTAAAAATCGATAGTCAGTACCTCTCTAATTACTCTTTAATTGATATATTCTGAAACGAGAATATTAATAAAAACTGATGGCCACTGCTCTGCTTTTAAAAGATGAAGCGTAATATTGTATAGTCTTGTTATATTATTCCTCAATAAATACACTACAGGACAGAATAAGATTTTCAGCTTCAGTTCCAGAGATTAGACCGTTATACACAAAAAAAAAAAAGGTATTCGGTGTTATTAATCTCCCTCATTAGCTAACCACCGTACCAAATCGTCACTGAAGTAAGAGAGTATCAAAATTGCTTTTTACTCCATACCATATTAGTATTACTAGATAAATAACGGCTAGACATGGAACTAATTAAGATGCCTGCCACACAATTATTTGTCCTGGGAGGGAGTCCAACCCACGTGCTCTTTCTAAACAGTCAGGATTACTAACCTACTAATAGGCACGTCTAAATATGAGGTAACAGAATGACAGTCTTAATTCTGCACTAGGAATGTTACCTGTGTAGCGGACTTGACAAACATACAAACGACGACACAAACAACACACAGGCGCGGGACAACTAATTATGGATCACACAAAACTTTGTCCCACGTGGGAATCGAAGCCACGACCTCTGGAACAGCCTTGCCTTCTCTATCAAAGAGCGTCAGTTCCATAGAACTCGAAATATTAGTAGCAAATCAAATATTAGTTCCGAAAAGCGTAATCTTATTCAGCAAATAGCAGATTTCCATCAATCGAGCGTACATGAACGCTCATAGTTTACAAATAAAACTAAATTCGAGATTTTTATTGCTGTTCTAAGTTAGTTACAAGTAGTTAGTCTAATATATATTTTAAGTTCTTAACTTCAATGCTGAATAACTTGTAGAGAATAAATACAAACCTTACAAGCTGTGCCCCACGGATTCACCCAGGTTACATTTGTATGCCCGATGTGTTGGCATTAATGAGTACTTAGCTTGGGTTGAACCATGATGATATATAATAATAGTAATAATAACACATATCACACACGGTCCTCTGATCCCAAACTAAGTAGAGTTTGTATTATGGTACCCACACTGCTGATAAACAGACATATATTTCGAAATACATATACATTATAGATAAATTTATATATAATACATATTATAGATAAACCAGACACTGGATTTAACGCCAGTAGCACATGTGAGAGAAGAAGGGAACGATGCAGTGGAGTCTGATACTTTTACTGTGCACGAGATGAATACGGAGCCTTCTATACTATTATTTATTACCTTCTGTAAACGAAACCAAATTTCGCTCACTTAATGAAGGATCTGCAACTGCAAATAGCCATGGAATCGAATAAGATCATTACAGGTTTAATATATTGTTATTTATTAATATTTAAAGAGTTTGTTATATTCTAAAACATGGTTACACTACACATGGCTTCGCTGATGATTACAACCTGAGTGCCAATAATGACGTGGCTTCGGGTGCCGAATAATTATGTAAAAATAGCCCTTAAAAGTCGTCCCTTTCAGGATCAGTCTAATTAATTCAGGATTTTTACCAACAAGGGTATGATTTTAACAAAAATCTTTCAAACTTTAAATGTAGTCCATTAAAATGGCCTTGTAATAATTTACCCATTTATATTATTCGACGCCATTACAAGTACACCAACACACAGGTATGTTATATACATACAGCAGTTTTGGGTTGGGTTTAGGCACTTATGGGTCGGTTCGACCGGAGTATTAACCGCGGCCTTACAGTAAACCCGTTGTTAAACACTATGTTAATACTCGTTAGCACTATGTACTACAAAAAAATATTGAATCTTTATACTAATTTCAGTTCGTAAAAATATCCATTGTTTTTGTTATGATGGAATAATAACATTAAATGAACCTTATTTTACAAAACCGCTTAGTGTTTACTAGTGTAGAAAACCTACAGTCTACTGAACCGATTTTGTCACAAATTAGAACAACAGTTATTTATTGTATAATAATTTAGGTTCAAAACAATAAATTGCAACAAACAGAACACGCGTCAAAGTAAATTGAACGCCTGTACCGCATAAGAGTTATGCAGCGGTGTATTAAATACAAACATTTTGCTAACTACAATTTAAGCCAAGTAATAGGGGGCAACCATATTACTGTCAACCGGCCGTTGAATAATATACATAGTTCAGTACCTAGCTAGCAGTTCAGATTATTGAGAAATCAATCTCTAAGTCGCAGTTTAAGACACCGCAGGAAAAAACAATTACCACAAAAGGTAAACATAAACGGTACATAGCCAACACAGTTCCCTGTACGATATGCAATATCGCAGCACTTGAATGCCAACTGTCAAAAAGAATTTATTTTTGTAAAGATTTACACATGAAGGTAGAATCCCGGAGTTTGGGGACAGCTGATTTATTCCGTCCCTGATTTACTAGCAACAGAAAATTTCATTTAAAGCAAGAATCTATATATCCTTAGCAGTTTGTTTGTTTGTTTGTTTATTATTGATGTATTAATGAATATATTATTATCTTGTAGAGTTTCAAGGACATGAAAAATGGTGTACACGTTATAATTTTGTCACAATATGCCACAATATGATTCAATGGATATTGCACATCAACCTGAAAAGTAATTTCATTTGGGGAGAGACAACCTGCAATTAACACGCTGTTGACTTTTGAGGCGGCGAAAATTATGGCTTGAAGAGTAGTACAAAATTGATTATTGAGTTAAAAGACGACGTCATATCACAAATGCAAAATAAATATCGGATCTTATAAAAAGTTTAATAACTTAAATAAAAAAATCATCATTTTCGATGTTTCAACATAACGTATGTTTGTTTTTGTTACAAAAAGTATTTATGTTTCTTAATAGTGGTTCTACAACCCACAGAAGAAATTATAGTTATTTTGGTTGTAGAGACCGCTAATAATAATGACGCAGAATATAGTGAATTAAATAATTTCTTCCACAATATATCATTGCATTAACCTTACCTCTGCCTGTACTTTGAAGATATTAAATATAGTAAAACTTTACAAACTGTAGTAGTGTTGTAGTGTTGTAGTGGTAGAGCCATGCTGTAGTGGTAGAGCCATGCTTGCTTAAGCACGAATGGGCCGTCTCGACCGGTGCGATACCACGGCCTCACAGAAAACCGGTTGTGAAGTAACGCTTGCGTTGCATTTCCCCGAAATGAGTGAGGTCTCCGGAGGCCCAAAATCCCCCACCCCCCTAATGATAGCGCTGTTAACGAAAAGGATACCCCAGGGGGGTACCAGCGCTAGCGTTGGAGAATCCCCCCCTGGACGTCCACCCTCAGTACGGATTATGCCTGAGCGTGGACGCCCAGGCTGCCCCTCGTACTCTGGGGGGGGCTCAACTGCGCTCTCAAAATCTGCTCGGGGCAAGAGAAGGCACACCATGGCACCCCCTGTCACGTTTACCGTGGATTTTTGTAACATCAGGGGCTTACATTCGAACCTCGACACTGTCCACCACCACCTTGAGACAGCAAAGCCGGCCTTGCTCTTTTTAACCGAGACGCAGATATCATCTCCAGCGGACACATCCTACCTCTGCTACCCTGGGTACGGACTGGAACACTCCTTTGTTCCTAAGGCTGGTGTATGCGTGTACGCTAGAGATGATATCACTTCTCGCCGCCTCGGCAATCTTGAAGGTAGGTAGGGACCTCTCCATCTTATGGCTACGTGTAGACTGCGACGACCATCCCCGTATCTACCTATGCCTCTACAGGTCCCATAGCGGTGATGCCGAAACGGACCGACTCATCGACCACGTCCAAATGGCTACAGACTCAGTGCTCCAGCAGGTCCCATCCGCAGAGATCGTGATCCTTGGCGACTTTAACGCCCATCACGCCGAATGGCTTGGTTCGCGCAAAACCGATCATGCGGGAAGATCTGTTCACGATTTCGCCTTGGCATATGGCTTGACGCAGCTGGTAGCAACGCCTACGCGAATCCCAGATGCAGAAAGCCACGTGCCTTCACTGTTGGATCTTCTGCTGACCTCACATCCTGACGGCTACAAAGTATCCGTTGAGGCCCCTCTTGGCTCTTCGGACCATTGCCTGATTAGGAGTATGGTGCCACTCGTTCACTCGCTGCGGCCGCGAGTTACAGGCAGTCGCCGCGTATGGCACTATAGGTCAGCAGACTGGGATGGAATGAGAACATTCTTTGCATCCTACCCATGGAGGCAGGTTTGCTTCTCGCCGGATGATCCCAATGTCGTTGCTGACTCTGTCGCGGATGTTGTGCTTCAGGGTATGGAACTTTTCATTCCATTCTCCCTGATTCCCACAGGTGGCAAGTCCCAGCCTTGGTTTGGTCGAACCTGCAAAGCGGCGTCCCGCCGAAAGCAGGAATGTTACCAAGCATGGGCTAATGCAGCGACAGCACGGGATGTAAAGACCAGCACATTAAAGAAGCAATTTAACTTTGCCTCCAGGTCCCTCAAAAGAGTAATTGCTGGGGCGAAGTCGGCTCACATCGGCAGAATTGGCGAGAGACTAGTTAGTCTCCCCTCCGGAACTCGTGCATTCTGGTCTCTTGCCAAAGCTGTCCAGGGGAACTTTTGTAAGCCATCCCTTCTACCTCTGCGCATAGGAGATAATTCGTTGGCCCACGACGCTAAAGAAAAAGCCGATCTTCTGGGCAAACTCTTTGCGTCCAACTTGACCCTGGACGACGGGGGAAACGCACCGCCGACCATACCGCAGTGCGAGACCCGCATGCCGGAAGTCCGGTTTACACAAAGGGCAGTGCGTAAAGCGCTTCTTTCCCTCGACGTTCATAAGTCGAGTGGGCCCGATAGAATCTCTCCTATCGTGCTGAAGACGTGTGCTCCAGAGTTAGCACCGGTTTTAACGCGCCTTTATCGGCTTTCCTACTCTCTTGGCGTAGTCCCGAACTCATGGAAGACAGCTCTAGTGCACCCAATCCCTAAAAAAGGAGATCGCTCGGATCCGTCCAACTACAGACCCATAGCCATCACCTCCTTGTTCTCCAAGATAATGGAATCCATTGTTAACTGCCAGCTCCTCCGGTACTTAGAAGACCACCAGCTCCTCAATGATCGACAATACGGCTTCCGTCAGGGTCGTTCAGCTGGTGATCTTCTCGTATACTTGACTCACCGGTGGGCACAGGCGATCGAGACCAAGGGGGAAGCGTTGGCCGTTAGTTTGGACGTGGCGAAGGCCTTCGATCGGGTCTGGCACAAAGCGCTCCTTGCGAAGCTTCCTTCCTATGGGATTCCCGAGAAACTGTGCAATTGGCTCACCAGTTTTCTTACAGACAGAAGCATCAAGGTCGTTGTTGACGGTGCATGCTCCGACTCGAAGTCTGTTAATTCTGGTTTTCCACAAGGCTGTGTGCTATCACCCACGCTGTTTCTTCTGCATATCAACGACATGCTCCAGATTAGCAGCATCCATTGCTATGCAGACGATAGCACGAGTGATGCCCTTTACACCGGCCGCGCTAACATTTCTCGGGTAAACGTCATCGAAAGCCGATCCAAACTTGTGTCTGAAATCGAAACTTCTTTATCAAAAGTTTCAGATTGGGGTCGACTTAACCTAGTCCAATTTAACCCCACGAAGACACAGGTTTGCGCGTTCACCGCTAAAAAGATGCCATTGGTCGTATCACCTCAATTTGAGAGCACTTCCCTAACTGCATCAGCCAGTATCGGAATCCTTGGCGTCGATATATCAAGCGAAGTCCAGTTTCGCGGTCACTTAGAGAGTAAGGCAATATTAGCCTCGAAGAAGCTTGGTGTGCTAAACAGATCGAGACAGTATTTTACTCCGGCCCACCGCCTGCAACTTTATAAGGCGCAGGTTCGGCCGCACATGGAATACTGTTCTCATCTCTATGCAGGTGCACCCCAGTACCAACTTCTGCCTCTTGACCGCATTCAACGGAGAGCGACTCGCATCGTCGACTGCCAAGATATTTCTGATCGACTTGACACCTTGGCGTTGCGTAGAGATGTAGCTTCACTCTGCATCCTCTATCGCTTGTATCATGGGGAGTGTTCAGAGGAATTGTTCGGACTTATACCGGCTGCTGGTTTCCGCCATCGTCCTACGCGACAAAATATCCATCCCCATCACCTGGACGATTGGCACTCCACCACTGTGCGCTTCTCGAGAAGCTTTTTGCCTCGCACAACCAGGTTATGGAACAAATTGTCGCCTGCCGTATTTCCGAACCGATACGACCTTCAAACCTTCAAGAAGAGAGCGTACCTCTACCTAAAAGGCCGGCAACGCACTTGTGACTCTTGAGTTGCGGGTGTCCATGGGCGGCGGTAGTCACTTACCATCAGGTGACCCGTCTGCTCGTTTGCCCCCTATCGCATAAAAAAAAAAAAAAAAACTGACTGAACTCTGTTCTAAATTGCAGGGAATTTCTAGTAGCTCCAGCAGTTTTTTATGTCGCTTTTAAAGGGATATGAAAAACTGTAAATTAATCATCAAAATTTAAGTTATTACATTGTCACATAAATAAATCATTTGCAGATTTAATTCTCATAGAGGTTGACATAATGCCAGGATTATTGATGGACACCGCACTCTTATACGCTCTTATTCATCATTAACTATAAGTACCCCTGTGTACTCTTCAATTCAACATCATCAATGTCATCTAAACTGGAACAGGATGTTCCATTTTTAGATTATGATAAATTATGTTTACACATTTGCATGGACGGATCGACACCTACTGGAAAATGGAACACCATTTTTCATTTTTCATGTACCCCAGTATAAAAAATGCCATAACTGAGACCCACGCCCACGTCGGTGTATTACATTTACAAAGATGTGTTCGACAAAAGTTACTGATGTATATTGTACGCTTCCTCCCTAATTTATTAGCTCATACCTGTTATAGCGCTAAGAGAACATGAAGGGCTGTAGAACAACGCCAATTCAATTAGTCCTTAATTACACGTAAATGCTTTTATCAATCCTCCACTCATCGTTTTAGGAATATAAAGCTCAAATTGACGCTGAAATAAATAAATTAATTTGTGAAACAAGTCTACCACAAAGATACATTGCCATCGAAACTGAAGGTGAACACAACGTTAACATTTGAGTTCAATCAATCGGTCGCCGGGAAGAGGGTCAAATTTAACGTGCAATATTAAAATTTAATCCTAAAAAACGTACTACTTACTACATATATTGATGAAATGTAGTAACCAAATATTCATTTCTACCGCTACCATATTCCCTTGTCGATATTCCATCTACGAACGCTTGAATGCTAATTGACATGTGGCCTCCAGAAACTAATCATCTACCACAAGACGTTTCGACGCTCTCAAATGTGATTTGGTATTGCAGCCGCTCTTGATGGACCATTTAACCGAGACTGCCATATCAGAGTTGAGTTGAGTAAGCCACCGTTTGGAAGTGACTATAGACAGTATACCATTGTCAAACATAAGTATTTTTGTATCATTTTTCTGTATGTTTTTGTAAGCTACCAAGATTGAATACGTCTAACTTCTGTATTCAGAAAATTCTTTCCTATTCGATTCTTCATTGCTGTGAGTGCATGTGAGGGTTCAGTAATATGTTTACATATAGACATACACTCAGGCCTGTGACACCGTAAGAGTAGACAGAGGTTTACTTGACGTCAACATTATGCCTACATTATAGTCCCACTCGCGTAATAGTAAATAAGGAGGTAAGCCTACTGCTATCAATCGGGTGCGATATTAATAAAATTATTTTGTTTTTTTACCGTCTTATAGATAACAGTTCCATCCATGCGTCCATACATCCATCTTTTACGACACCAAAAGAGTCTCCCCCTAGTGGGTTTGATACGCTTCTGCCTATCCCTTGAGGGATACAGGCGTGAATGTGTATATGTATGATTGTATTTAATGTAATTCTCATCACATGTTTAAACAGATATGATGATAGTAAACCCAAACTTATGTGCATACGATTTGAATGTCGGCACTTCTAAGCAAATGAACTTTGTATAATTCTAACCAGCAAGATAAAGTTCTAAACGACAGTCGTGATAAAGTATACCTCAGCTCTAATTATAATGGTTATTAAGATAATTCTATGAGTTATGGTTAGAGTTAAAATTTGGCGGTTAGCCAGTTCCATAAGTGTGTGGTAGTATAATCATACTACGTAGCGAGGTAGAATAGAATAGAATAAAATAGAATAGGAAAGAATACCTAAAAACAAAAATTTACAGTACTTATGCAAAATAGAAATGTACAATGGGCGGCCTTATCAATAAATGCAATTTCTGCCAGGCAACCTTAGGATGGACAGAAAAAGACAAGATGCAAAAGAATATACGGGTAGTTTAGGTGTAGAAAGAAGAGGGGAAAAAAGCGTTTTATTTAAGAAGGATCAAATTTATAACTAGGTACCTATATTATATATATATAAATAAACATACCTACATACCATTATATATATAAAAATGCATATACGTACACATATATTATATACTATGGGTTAATTAGATCGGTAAATGCAGTAGTTAGACAAAAAGTATAAATGAGATATAAACAAAAAATATACTAGCAAGCCAAGCCAGTCTTTAACCATATTCTTAAATGTAGCCAGCGATTGGGTACGTCTAATGTGTAAAGGTAAGTTATTCCACAGGCGCACAGCCTGTACACTAAAAGATAGGTCATAGTACCTGGTTGAATGTGGAGGTACTGCCAGTTCCAATGATGCCGAGGATCTTAATGTTTTGGTGTGTGTGTCACTGAGAAACGTAAAACGTTCCTTAAGATAAGTAGGAGTAAAGGGATTGAAAAGAATATTATAAAGCATAGTGAGAATATGAGTATCCCGTCGAAGACGAATTGGGAGCCACTTGAGCAGAGTGCGAAATTCTGATACGTGATCATATTTGCGTAAACCAAATATAAATCTAATACAAAAATTTTGAAGGCGTTCAAGCTTATCGAGTTGATCCTCAGTGATATCGAGATAGCTGACATCGGCACAGTCGAGTATAGAAAGAAGAAGGGATTGTGTTAGCGTAATGTTAGTCACCGTTGGCAAGAAATTACGTAGGCGTCTCAGAGATCCTGCTGACGCGAATAATTTTCTACTAACTTCACGCAATTGAGGAGCCCAGGATAAGGTATTGTCAATTAAAATGCCTAAATTCTTAACAACAGTGCTCATTGGCAGCACAGTACCATTAAACACAATGTCCGGTAATTGTGACCAAATTATCCGAGGTATCATCTTGGGACTTCTTACAACTATCATCTGTGTCTTAAGCGGATTCACCTCTAGACCATATTGCTTGCTCCATTCGCAAATACGCGCCAAGTCCGTATTGATTGTTCCAAATGCTCCTGCCAAATTGTGTAAAGGAGCTTGCGTGTAAATTTGAAGATCATCTGCATAAAGGTGGTAGGATGAAACTAATGATTTGGAGATGGAATCTATGAAAATTCTGAAAAGCAGAGGTGATAGAACGCCACCCTGCGGCACACCTACAGATGTATTACACCATGAAGAGAACGATTCTTCAAAGCGCACACGCTGCCGGCGTCCAAACAGGTAACTTTGAAACCAATCAACCACTGTTGGAGATATGTTAATAGAGTGCAAGATGCCTAGCAGGATGTTGAAATCCACGGTATTAAAAGCATTGCAAAAATCTAATAAGGAGAGTACCGTTAGATTTCCCTTCTCCATACCAAGCCTGATGTCGTCTATGACGTTGATCAGGGCGCTGACCGTGCTGTGACCTGGGCGAAAGCCTGACTGCATAGGATTTAAGAGAGAATTTTTAGAAAGGAATGTATTCAATTGTTTATGTACGAGGCGTTCCAGAACTTTAGACAAAAAAGGAAGTATGGAAATAGGACGATAGTCGGAAAAGGAATTAGGATTGGATTTCTTTGGCAAAGGGATAATCTGAGCCTCTTTGCAAGAATTGGGGAATATTTTTTTTTTTTTTTATTCGTAAGCCTACCATATTGACTCTACTTTGCCTGATGGTAAGCAATAAATGGAGTCCAAGAGTGGTGGTCACCATCCTCATTGCATGTCTAGTCAATGCAGCATGGTGACCCACACTATGGCGGCCTGGTAAGATGCTTTTTCACGCCCCGCTTAAAAGACCCGGGATCAAATTGGGAAGGAAACACGTGCGCTGGTAGGGAATTCCAGGCTTTCACTGATCGGCACAGGAAAGAAGAGCCAAACCGTTTCGTTCGGGATCGCATATCTTCGACTCGCAAACGGTGACTCCTCAGGCCAGCACGTGTAGTCCTGTAGAGGAAGGGAGAAGGTGGGACCAATTGGAAGAGCTCGTCAGAACACTCCCCGTGATGTAGGCGATAGAGAACTGCCATAGAGGCGACATCTCTTCGCAACTGCAGGGGCTCAAGAGACTGGGTGACCTCAGGACAGTCTATAATACGGACTGCGCGTCGCTGCAACCGATCGAGAGCTACAACAAAGAGAATGATTTAGTACATGACACAAAATAGGTAGAATTTCATCTATAATTGGATGAATCATGTTACGACTTATGCAGTCACTGCCAACAGCGTTTGAATGTCTTGACATTATGCACACTTTAACATCACAAGCAGATAGTTGGCTAAAAGTGAACGGTTGGTGACCGGGTGTTGGAAGTGATGAAAGATATTGTAAAGTATTAGCTTTGGTAGTCTGATCATATTTAGACGAAGAAGAGAAATGTTGATTTAACAAATCGATGTCAACTCTTTTTGGGATGGTATGTAATTGTGACTTGCCAACACTCAGATTTCTGAGGAATTTCCAAATTTTGCTTGGGTCTCCGTTCTCGACAGAGCTATGAATGTATTGGCGTTGTGCTTTTCTACACACCTTACTGCCGAGATTTCGTACTGCAATGTATTTATCACGATTACCTGGTGTGGGCCTAGATTTGTACTCACCTTTAGCTGCACCTTTTTTGTATATCAGAGCTTTTGTATCCGGTGTAAGCCATGGAGCAGGCAAGTGTTTAATCTTTATAGCTCGGAGTGGTGCATGAATATTATAAAGCTCAGTCAGTTTGTTGTTCAGAATGGCAACTTTTTCATCCAAAGATTCCGCTTCAATAAGTAAGCTCCAATCTACATTACACGCATCCTCACGAAGGACATTGAGGTTCAGGTCTCGAAAATTGCGCTGCAAAAGGATTTTGGGTTTAGGTTTAGGAGGACGTAGTTGGTAAGAGAGAAAGATTAAGTCATGGTATGAAAACTCGTTCGCTGCGCACTGGCCGTGTTTAGCAACTAAGTTGGGGGAGGAAACGAGAATAAGGTCAAGAAGTGATGGCGTAGAATTGGGAAAATTATGGGTTGCATTTAAAGGAAGGAGGGACAGATTACAAGACTCGACTGTGATAAGGAAGTAGAAGTAGAAGAACGGGAGTCGTTTTTTAACATACACGTGTTAAAATCCCCCATTACTATACAATGACTGTAAACGGGGGAGAAACGTTCTAAAATAGTTTCAAAAGAGGTAAAAAAGTTGATGCGGGAAGAAGGAGAATAGTAAACGCCGAGTAAAAGTTTAGTATGAAAAAGATCAACTTCCAAAAACAGATGTTCACCAGCATGTGATGGTGGAGGTTGCGGTGATAAATCAACAATTTGAAAGGGGATATTTTTTCGTAAATATATGGCAACACTACTACCTGCACCATTAGCACGATCATTTCTGCATAGCATGGATATCTTTACAGTTAAAGTTGGTCAGCATCTCAGAGAAATGGGCCGGAATACTCTGTGCATTTATATGGACCACATTAAAATTTCTAGTAACATCGGAAAACTGGGCTTGTATAGTTTCAGATAGTGTAGGTATACTAAGAAAGCTATCATTGTGACTATTCGCTGATATAAAACTTTCATCATCGCTGCAATTTGACATAACTATTGTAATAAAGAATATATATATATATATATAAATAGAATTACGCAAACATATACATTATATATACTTATATTATTAATAGAAACAATAAATAATACGATCCGTTCTACTTTTTATGTCTACAAATTATCCACCCGCCAGTTGTGTTACAAAAGAAAATAAATTTAATTAGTTTGATCACATAAATGCACATAAATATTAATGACAAGAACAAAAAAAAAAACAATAACAAAAAGAAACAAAGTAGTGACATGGGTAGAAGTAGAAGTTATAAAATAATAATACCTGGATGTTATCAAGATACCTTGTTTTTTTTTTTTTTTTTTTTTTGTTGACGGGGTGAAAAATCCTTCGGATCTCCAGCTCCTCGGGGACACAGGAGCCAGGAGTATGTGGTGTTTCCACTATAAAACACCCCGACGGCTGGCCTCTGGCGCCCTACTCGGTGAGGACCCGGACCATGTTATTTCAGGTCCTCCCCGAATTGACGCCGTGCCTTATTATGCCCTGTCCCGGGGGAAAATTATTGTCCCCCCTCGTTCCCAGCGATGTAGGCTGATTGCATATCTATGCAATCATGCCGCCATTCCGACCGCAGTAATCAATCTGCCTCCAGAGGTCTCCATCCTCTGGCGACCCGCGGTCCCGTCGACGGTTTTTATCGCCGACGTCTCCTTCGCTCGGGATCGGCTCTCTCCCGATCCCGTTCAGCGGTCTCTTTCTGGAGCATAACAGCTTCGCAGAAAGAGACCACTGCGTCCCAGCCCTCCTCATCCGCCAGCATGGCAGCAATAATTGCTGGCGGAGACAGGTCTCGTCCAATTTGGTCAACCAGGGCTTCGCGGTTAGATGCCCATGCAGGGCAGTCCTTCAGCGTGTGCTGGGCGGAGTCCCGGTCAGCTGCGCAGTGGTGGCATTGTGCCGTCTCTTCCCGTCCGATCTTATTCAGATACTCGCCGAAGCAACCATGTCCGGTGAGTATCTGCGTCAGTCGGTAGGTAATGTGACCTCCCTCCCTTCCTACCCAAGCTTCGAGGTTAGGCAGAACGGCACCAACAGCGCGTTGGCGCGCATTCTGCGGCTGTTCCAGCCGCGCGCGCCACTGTGCCAATGCCTGTTGGTGAGCGTTCCGCCGCATTTCGAGCTCGTCCTGGTCTTCCCCGCTTTCACCCCGGCGGACAGCACGAATCTGGTCATAGACCTTCGCGTCCATATCCGCCAGGATATCAAAGGGCGGGAAACGAGCCAGGACTGTCGCCGCCTCTGACGAGATGGTGCGGTATCCTCGTACGATCCGAATGGCCGCTACCCGCTGCGCTTGATTGAGCTTAGCTCGGCAGCGGGAGGAGGCCGATAGGCGCTTGGCCCATATCGGCGCTCCATAGAGGGCCATGGATCGTATCACCGCACCGTAGAGGCGGCGGTTATCAAGATACCTAAAAACACGAATGCTATTTTTTATTGCTAGCAGCACGTCTTGATTTAGGCACCACTTTTTCCACTGTAACGGGCCTTTGTGTGCTAATCTGCAGTTTTTTGAGTTCATCGAGGGAAGTCAACGGATGCCGTGTTCCGTTAGGGCTAAGAACATAGACCTGACCTTCCCGTGTCCAACAATTCGAGACTCCAAACCGCTCACGCGCCGCCATGAATACCTCGTGCCTAGTTTTTGTGATGAATTCAGAGAGTGTAATCCCGGAACCTTTTAGTTTTGTTTTTGTAAACCAGACTTTATCCCGGACAGTTACATCTTGAAAATTAATTAAGATGGGTCGTGGCTTACTGGCATTAGTGGGTCGTCCCATCCTGTGGCACCGCCTGATGTCATTCACAGATACCGTGTGTAATTTACGATCTTTAAAAGTGTTGATCACCACCTGCGCTGTCACTTCTGCCTGCTCTTCTTGGACACCATGTAACAGCAACATTTTTCTGCGACTGCGCATCTCCATGTTGTCAATATCACGAGCCAATAGGTCTATTTGTTGACGAAATGCAGATATTGTGGATACAACAAAGGATTTAAAATTAGTAAAATCCAATGCAAGGCTCGCAATGCTGGGTAGCACACCCAGCGTTTGAATTAGAGGAACTTTTCTGTAGCTCTGACTCAAAATTAGCCATTCGTTCTTCAATACCAGCCATGATTGTGGAAAATTAATCCTTAATACTGTCCATGGTAAATATACTGTGCAAAGTTATTGATGTTAATAAAATTCAACTAAGTAATCTTGAGAGGAGATAACACTTGACAGGTTGGAGCTTTATGTTAGCATTTACTTTATATAACCACAGTTGTTAAAAAAATAGTTAATTATTTATTATTTAATAAATAAACAAGATCACAAATTGCTATAGTAGTAACAACTACCCTCCTCAGGTACATAAAGTCTTGGCCAAAAGTATTGAGCACCCATGTCATCTTTCAGTTTTTTAAGGAGTATCAAATGGAAGTTATATAAAGCGTTTTGTGTAAGTTTACATCGGGATTTATTCTTAAATAAATTATATTTTGTTGGTACACCCTCTACCTTAATTATGACAGAAATTCTTTCCGGCATTGACTTTAAGAGCTTATTACAGTCTTCGACAGTAATTGCGTTCCGTTCCAGGCGCAGGCAGCGTTTCAGCTCTTCCTTGTTATTAATAGTATGGCACCTCATTCTTGCGCTTTAATAAACTGGGCAGACCAGTCTAGAAGTTCAATTTTGATTCACCAAAACCGTGCCATAGTGTGGACAGATTGATGTCATAGCTCGTTATCCTGCCGGTGTTTAACGCCATGTGACTATCATTTATGATAGGTAAAAATCCTTAACAACCCCAAAGAAGTATATTGAAAAAAAGTTATAAAGTATACATTTAAAAACAAAAAAAAATCTACTGTCGATTCCATCAACCGACCGACCGAAACCGGCCGTAAAAAATTAGAAAGAGCTTATTATTATCCAATGGTTAACCAGAGTCTCTTGAATTACTTCTGAGAACACTCTCAAAGTCACCTTTCAAACAAACATTACGACACACTTTTGCGGTGAGGGTTTAATAGATTATGTAGTCTGTGTTAGAAAGGTATACTTATTCGATATGGTCTTCTCTGGTCAAAGTAATGCTATAGTAGTTTAGTATGTAGTAGACGGGTATGAATAGTTGTCATGTCCACGTACACATGTATCGTGAAGTGGATATGTTTCACTACCTACGAGTATGTTACTGGTAGATAGTGAAACAGTACAACATTAATACTGTCGCAAAATGAGTTGTTAACTTAATTTGAAAGGCCTATATCTTACTAACAGTATTTGTTGAAATAGCAAATCTTACAAGACGTTTGTTATATTTAATTAAAACCACACATAGCAGTTTCATAATTTTACTGCTATTTAAGCAATAATGAAACCTAGTTACGTATTTTAATACTCTAGAGATAATACTACTAAGATAAATATTGTATCAGTTTAAAGCAACTATGTATTCTAGAATGCTTCTTACTAGATTCAAATACAAGTAAATCCAAAAGTAAATTTTTGTTAAAAAAAGATCGTTCCGAATAAAATGTAAAGCAGAGCAATTACAATTCAATAGAACGTAAATCAGAATCTCATCGATATTAATTTTGGAACCAATTCAAACCACAATTTAAGACTTAATAACAACTAACAGTAATGACCCACAATCAATCAATAATCCATATTCCGCAGAATATGACATGTATACATATGATATACATATACTCAAGTCTGTAGCTCCGAAGGGTTATGCAGAGGCGCATTACACGCCCTGTAAGAACTTACTCTTATATATCTCATTATATATATTTATTAAAGAGTGGAAAATCTATAGTTATTAATTTTAAGGTAGACGGTAGAGGTAAGGTATATACGTAAGACAATGGAATTATTTTATATACATGTATTTACAGTAGTATTATATGTATATATCTTAGATAAAAATAAATAAACAATAATAATAATAAGGGTTGTCATCTTAGTTACTTTCGCTTTTAGTCAGGAGACATTACCTTCTCCCCCTAATGGAGCCCACATGCTATTTCAAAATCGCTGTCTCACTGCTGGTAGTCATGGAGCTCACGGCCTACGTACAATAAAATACTAGATATTCAACCAATGTGCTATACGCTATTAACGTTATCGCAAAGCTAGAATACTAAAATAATATTTTTTTCACTATTTATAATTATATATTTACTACGAGAACATAATTTCTGATTTAAACTGGGACTTTTCTAGAAGCAATAACTTATATAACTTTAGTTTAGTTTTTCGTTTCGATAGATAGCTAGATTTTTATTGTGTAACACTAGTACCATATACATGTACATTTTTAATAAATTGTTATTCTACTGTCATATATTAAATTCCCAATATTTTTTTAGCATTAGATATGGTAAAATAAAGTACATATTCTTTTAACCACACCAGCTTAGAACATTTCAAAGCGCCACTATATACCAGCACTTATAGTCCAGTCCGAGCGTATGACCACGCGTAATTGATTGAATGTTTACAAATTAATTACTTAAATTCAACTAAACTGCAATTATGTGAAGCCTATTCAGTTACATAAATTTATTATATAAATAATTAAGTCCAAAAAAAAGTGCCGCTCGCTCCCCGTTTATAACTCATGATGGCTTCGATCTCTAACTCAGAATATGATTTCTATGTTTGTTTAAAGCTGGCTGACTCCAGAGGCTTTTCCACGGTTTGTTGTGATAACAATTCTTCTGATCTTTGTTAAAAGTCGAATAGTTTTACTATCATCCTATTCATATGCGCTTGTGTTACTTGACTTGTTTAATAAAACTACAACTGCTAAAACTTATAAATTAGAAAATATATTTTTTGTAGATAAATACTTAGTAGTGTAAATCTCAGAAAGTATTAATCATTTTTGATCAAGCACATGTTAACAGTATTTGGTGTAATCAAGGCCTGCTGACCGCATAAATTGAATTCCACTGTTTTTTTGCTGATGTTATCTCGGCACGTTACACTGTTACCTAATCGAAGATTAACTATTACATATATTACCCCACATTTCAGCTTGCCAGCACTTGCATGAATAGATCGAACCAACGATCAACGATAACGCCAGAGTAACTGGCAACTTGTGACGTCATCAATCATGGTGAATACGTCCCCACTTTCCTCCAAATATCCTAAGGTAGACCATATATAACTACATTAACCAAAATAGTAGCATGATTATTATTATTGATACTGCATCCATGTCATTGTTGATAATATTACCCACATAACCTCGCCTTAATAGAAATAAATAGTGGTCGACATTACCATCGATTTAATTGCCGTGGGTGAATAGTTTGAAGTTGTGTCGTCACTCTGTGGGTTTTAAAAAATAAATGTATGTAATATGTGCCTTCGTGGTAGGTAATAGAAAGGCTAGTAAATTATTACACTTGTTATATTGATGATATGAAAAGATGTCATCGACATTGACCTTAAAAAAAACCTACTAAGGATATTATATAGAACGAATAATATTACGAATGCGAATATGAATGTGTGTTACGCTTTCACTACTTTACTAGTAGTTCAACCATCTTGAAATTTAATTCAATTTCTAAGAAGAACAGATATGGAAATATAAAACCATTCATTAAGAATAAAGGACATTCAGCAAGAGATGGAAAATATCTGCTAAATTACCATAATTACTTAAAACAGATTTTTTGGGATATTGGCAGTAGAAGCAGACAAAAAACTACAGCATCATAAATCAGTGCAAGATGATCTGAAAATTACTAGATTTATGTAACTTATTTGTTATATGCGTTCGACAATAACATAATTGCTTGTTTTCATTCGGACTTGAATGTTACAAATTAAAATAAATAAATGATTTCTCCACTTTTTTTCTCATTAAGTAGTCCTACTTCGGAACTGACAGTTACAAATGGACGACACGGGCGGCGCAGTGGTTTAAGTGTTCCATCCCCACAAGGGACAACACTTTATGTAAACCTTTCTTTTTCTTTTCTTTCTTTTTTTAAAAAGACAACTCCCGCATTAGGATTAATTCCTGTGTCGCGGGGAACTTTACAAACATTGAAACAACGGACACAAAGAACACTCAGACTCAGACCAACAATTTGAGGATTACACAAAGTGTTATCCCGTGCGGGGATCGAACCCACATCACTCGGCGCGGCAGCGTAGTGGTGAGGTGACCACTTAAACCGCTACGCCATTCGTGCAGTCATTAAATTGTTGTTCTGAGTCTGGGTGTTCCTTGTGTCCGTTATTAAATTTTGTATTATAAATACCAGTGCGGTGATTGTTGTAATCGTACAAGTAGATCTTAGTTTCAATTTGGAACTGAGGAACAGAACTTTTTAAACTTATTTCTATGAAATTGAACTAAACCCTTGAACATTTTAGATCCGACCAACAACTATTTCCTGCTAAAATTTGCCTGACCTGGCGATGTCAGAATCAAATACAGGGAGACACAACTGCCAACATATGTATGTATATCAGAAGAAAAAAAACTCCTTAGGGAAGCGGAGACGGCACATTGGTTCCAATGTTGGACAAACACTTTTGATCCACAAAACGTTTTCTCGAGTCTGGGTATTTCGTTTTAGTTTTCGTATAGCGTTCTATGGCACAAGAATATTTTCTGCGAAATGCGGAAACTGTCAAAGAAATGACATCCTGTCTTAAGATGACTATCGGTTAATCTTTGAGAAATAGCTTCATCTTATGTACAGGTGACTGTGTATTTTTATCGTGTAAAATATAAATAAGCATAGGTACCCACCTATGATGCTAACCGATTACTAGTCATAACCTCAATATAAACGAGTGCGGTATAATATACGATGCTATAGAGTTGACCTATCGCGCTATTGGAATGCCAACGCTTTCTCTGCCTCAGTTACCTAAACCTAAACCAGAAATCACTGACAGTACACAGTGATTCACTGAATTCTGTGCACTATCAATTTTAGGATGGATTCTGTGATGACTGTCAATTCCGTAAACAACTTAATGTTTTGATATAACTAAAATTTCTATTTATAAATTTCTCTGATGACTGCACAAATTCCTACTTTTATAGACAAAGGACAAGTAGGTAGAGGTGTTGATGATAGAACGATGTTTAAGGGAAAATATGTAAAGCTGAAGTCACAAATTTGTGAGTCATGAAACTAAGAGAAATGTCTTTAGACCAGGCCAATATATACATGCATATGCCGCACCCATTCATAGACTAATTGGTTGATGTGAACCAACAATTTTTTTTTATATATTATTACTAAATTGAATACCGCATCAGATTTGGTTTGAAAACGTTTTAGACTGTATCTGTTTTGCTCAATGTGAGTGTTGAGCCCAGTGGATCGAAAAATACTTTGTTAAGAAGTTGAACTTTAAATACTATTTAACGAGTATACAACAAATATTCGTTTTTCTAATAAAGTAAGTAGCACCTGGACATTTTGTCCACACCCATTCCTAACAAATAAATAAAACATAAAAGTCTCTTAAAGTGAAAGTAATCATAATAAGGTACCAAATCAGCGTAAAGTAAATAAACCTGCTGCAAACGTTACATAAAGTACATATAAATAGAATATCGATACATACAGTACTTACTTCACCGACATTCAGAACTGTCATTAAGAAAAGTACTACACACTACGTGCCAATTAAAAACCAACTGTAACTCGTTAAGAGTAAAGTCGAGAATTCAGAAGGAAATGTTTTAAGGATATAAATGAAACTTTAAAAGTTCGCACATGGGTTTGTATACCCATGTGCGAACTTATGTATGGGACTGTAATTTTATTTGTACTGACTGTTGTACCATTTTTGTAAGGTATTCCAAATAAGATGATATATTAATTCCCCAAAATGTTTTAACTATTTTCTTAAAGTAATAGTATTATATAATCGTTAATTAACTCAAACTAAAATGGTTTTCGTAGAAAATTCTTGTTGAAGCCCTAGTGCGTGCACCTAAGAGTAATAGTTATTATTATACAAAGCCTAACCTAATGTGAATATATCGAGTATTTGTAACACCTATCGACCTCCCTACTTTTTGTTGTTCGTTTTACTATTATAATTTTTTTATTAACTTGTAGGGTTAAAGAACTCGAAGAAAGTTGTCAGCAATATGAAAGTAACAATCTGAGTTAGAACCTCTGTTCTAATATAGAACGCAGTTAACCAAAATCATCGATCGTTTTGGCTTGATTTTGGCAGTTTGTAGGATCGGCGGAATGTATGAAAACAGAACTCTGAAAAAATTATAACCGCTCCAATTCTAACAAGCTTTTACCTAAAGTAAGACGTCCATCACCTGAGGTATATGTCAAGAGTAAAAGCCTCATTATTTGGGTGATTAGGCTAGGTGGTATTCTGACCTTGTGTGTAACCAACCATCAGCTTGTAACTAGATGTGTCTGATTCGATACACATACTGATTTTACCAACAGTCTCTGCCGACCCTTCGGAGCGGGCGTCACGTCAGTGTATAATCGATCCACATTTATCTCTAATTTGGCTTAGAGGAGTAAATATTTACTATAAAGAAATAAATGAATACGGTGATTAAATATACAATTAACATATATATTTATGATTTTAGAAATATTACGGATATTGTAATAAATTGATTGATATCCAAACTTATATTGACTTGATGAAAATAAAGATTTTTCATAATATCTATTGCATCCTCACTTGGCATACAGTTAGCAGCAAACTTTTAGCTATTATATTTTAAGCACTAGTTCTTAATCAAAGTTTCACGCTTGCTTTTATGTTGCTTCGTTAATGTTGACGAGAATTTTATACTACTAACATTGTTAAGGTTTTGTATGTATAAAGTTTTCGAGGGTAACTCATTATGTATATTAGTTTCTTGTTTTAACGAGGATATACAATAAAGACATTTTAGAGTTGAAGACTTTGTATGTATATAGTGTAAGCCTGAAGATTTAGAAGTCCCTACAAATTTTTTTGATAAACGTTTACTGACGAAGGTTATTAGATACGTAATGAGACGAATAAGCCCTTACTCTTAAAAACCTAAAGCGTGTCACAGTTTTAGAGTTCTGAGTGCACTTGAACACAGGAAACAATTGTGATAAGCGACTAACAAGATAAAAGATATTACGTCACATTTTTTATAGAAAATTTATTGAGGGATTGCTGAATGTTGCGTTTAGTGTTAAATATTGGTGACTGTATGTACTGTTCTTATTTACGCTTCTAAAAGTCTAGGACAAAAAGTTAGACACTATATTTTAAGAACTTAATACCGTTTTGGGGTACATTAAGACGTGTCAATTATCATGTGTCATTTCTAAAATGCTTAAGTATTTCATATTTTAATACGTTATTACTAACTTCACTTATAATACAAAATCATGGTTGTCGTTTTTACTGACTTCTAACGTTGGCGTATGTCGCATGTGTGTATGTAAGTATTTGTTTTGGATATATCAAAAAAGACAATTATGCGTAAGCTTAGTTGACGATACTAGATGAATTTAGGATTATTAATACTTTGGTAACCTCCGACGACAGAGGGTGTCACAAGTTTGTATCACATGTTTGTCTGTCTGAAATAATCAGCGCAGCCGTTTAAGGATCATCAGTTCTTTGCTCATCGTTTTTAATAGAAAGGTCTTTTTGAAATTGTTAATTTATTCTTGTACGTCTGATGATGAAAAGGTAAATGATTTCATCAATTATCCTTATTTTTTCAGATTTATTTAACCAAATTACAATAAAAGGTAATGATAGAATATCACTAATTAACACACACCAGGAAACATTTATTCAGATTTCATTATAAGGCAGTTAACAAGCACGTAGAGCTCATGGTAAGCAGTCAAAGTGGCACAAAGGTGTTCCTAGATTTATTTTGTACCAGGGATTCAAAAATATAGCAAAGTACACAGCTGTCAAATACACCCCTAATTACATCACACAATTAATTAGCTCTTAGCACTAGGGAGAAAGCGAATGAAAACGAACCTATTATATTATTTGGTAATTGACAGTTTGTTTGTACAAAATGTACAACTAAGTAGGTAAAAAAGGTATGTTACTGGCCATAGACCGTTGAATGATATCTAGACTCTTTATCATTAGAAAAAGTCAAACTTTCCATTAGTGAACATGGTTAAAGGTGGTTTTCAGTAGCAAGTACGTCCTTGCCTTTGATTTAAAAATTGGTTACACTACACTAGTTTAGTTTAACACTTTTTAGTCCTTTAAATATTCTCACATAAAGTTCGTTTCTCTGTTCAAGAATTTATATAAATAATACATTCTAAAAATAAGTTTTTAAACACAAAACGATATTTTAATGTGATACAGAAAGAAAGTAAATACTAAAATATGTGAATATTTCCTTTATTTGTCCTAAGACCTTGTTTCTTTTCCAAATGTCATGGAAAGTATCAGACTGCCATCTATCAATCAGTACTCGTAAATATGGAGTCACACAGTGCTCGCATGACGGAAACAGGCTTACCCCCTATTAAGTAAGTAGGGGTAAATTATTGTTGGCAAAGTGCGGACGTTTCAGACGCCTGCCGTGTTCATATCAGACATGAATGTATTTATGTAGTTTGGTGTGTATATGTATGAATGTATATATCCAATGTATGAATATATCCTTTATATATTACATTGGATACTATGTTTTACCTGCAAAATGCTCAAAATTTTTAAAATTAAACGGCTTAAAAGGCTGTATTTTTTAGTTACATTGACTTCAACAGATTGCAGAAATAATATATGTATGTCATATAAATATGACATCTTCACTTGTTCTGGAGAAAAGGGGTCTTGGTCTCGTTTTATTATTTTTTCCTTTTGAGGAAGAGGAGTTATTTGATTAATAATTGTAAACAATATCGGTCCCAAACCTCCCTGAAATATAAAACACAAGTTACAGAAGTCAATTCTTTGAGTTAGGAAACCATTAAAACAGTTTTAACGGCTCTCAAGTTACCCAACACCACAATATTATGGGGTATATTGATTGGCCGAGTTTGCTAACGAACTTCCCCTGATAGCCAACACCTGATATGGCCTACCGTTCATTGGGGGTTGAATTTAGGATGTAATTAATGACATGTAATATTTAGTTTAATTACACCTTTCAACTATCATGTCATAGGGTATTATAAATATATTTAAGAATATATAAACTAGATACATGTGACGACCTAATAAAACAACTTTTATCAGATTCTCCATGTGCACTGTTGGAACTGGCATGGACTGGATGCGGAAGGTGGAGGTCCGGATGCTTCAGCGTACATTGGGGAAGGCCTCCGTCGCTTTGAAATGATAAAATTTCGCGTTTAATAGGCCCCTGTATACCCATTTAGAGATATAGGCTTGAGTGTATGTATTAAGTATTTTAAGTCGTAATGTTACACAGAAAGTAGAAAATATAACTTGTATGAACCGGTGAGCTATAACTTATATGATAAGTTTAATGGCAGTAGAGGAAGCTCGTGAGGTATGAAAGCGATAAGCAATATGGGTGGCAATAAGCAATGTTGTTTCTGCCTGCCCCGAAAAGAGAAAGGCGTCATCTTATGTGTTAAAACTTTCACGACTTGTCTGATACTTGTACTCGATGATTAATAATATATAAGACAGAAATAATTTTGCACTAAGTGAAAGGAAGTGTGAATTCGTAGCAATGCTACGAGGTTTGTAGCTCCGTAGCTCGTAGCCGTAGAATTCCATTGCATGTTTTAGCTATATATTATGAGTGTGAAATAAATAAATAGATGAAATTTTATATAGCATATTATTCCTCAATAAATACTCTTTATTATACAATAATCGTATGTGATTACAAAACAACTATACAAACGTAACTAAACGTCGTTAACGTGTGATTACAAAACCGGATTAATAAAAAAAAACTATTTTTTTTTATTAATATAAAAGATAGATAGCAAACCAGTATATGTATAACGAATATCTAACCGAAGTTAATAAGGTTATAAGGATTATGGTATATAAAGGTGACAAACGACGAGACGGTAAGATACGGTTTGGTCTTGAAAACCTTTTTAAAGTCAAATAGAATACAGTATAAATCTTAAATGTTTATTATAACAGCTATTATTGAGAATCATATTTTCAAAAGCCCATGAATTTTAAGCGCCAGACTCCAGCATCTTAAATACGCCCGGTTACCCGCTCGTTCAAATGCAAACTCTATCATATTTTACACTGATGAGAGATACTATCGAAACATATTTTCACGATATTTGAAGCATATTTGCTAACCAAACTCACCTCTTTTGCTACTAACTAATATCATGTTTGTTTGTTCACTCAAAATTGTTTCGGTATTTTTTATATCGATGTAGGCAAAAGAAGTTATGTATCCTCATAAATAAGTAAACAAAGAAAATAAACAATATAGGGAATTTAATTGAGAATCTCCTAAGTTTATAGCCGGTGATGATAATGAAGATAGAGTTTGAGAAAATTCTCCAAAAATAATTATTATCCGGCTAGATGGCAAATAATTTTATACTATAATTGTATTCAATTCCTCGTGAATCTGGGAGGCTTCGTCTGACTAAATTACAATCTAGCATGGAGGTGCGGTCTCGTAAATTTGTATTTAATTATGCGACCTTTGGCTTCAGGAACTAATTGTACTGACAAAGGCATAATCTTGTCAATGTCATTGGTTCTTGTGCACTTAAAGCATTAATTACAGTTGTTTTAGTTTTCTACTCTAGTCGATACATAGTCTGAAAAAACACGTCTCTTGTCGAGTAAGTATATATAGTAAGGCTAAAGTATGCAATCTTGGCAGTATTCACATCATAAAACATCTCCTTCATAATAAAACTACTCCCAGTACTTTACCTTCGTTTATAACCATTTTTCGCAGCCGTTCGTCACTGTCGAAGAGCGATATTTTGTTTTATTTATATAGATTTGTAGTATTTATTTACATAGCATGACAAAAATCTTTAGCACAATGTGACTACACTATTTAAGCACAATTTCTGTAATAGAGAAATATTCTTATGATCACATATTTGGACTTTAATAAAACTATATAACCGCCTTATATGAGGCTACGATGATAAATAGTAAGCCTGTGTAATTTGATTACTAATTAGTAACGTCACATATTTAAAAGAATTATTCCCTAAGTTTTAACCGTCAACAAGTTGTATGAGACTTCTATGGGATCTCATCATCACCAAATTCTTGGTTGTAACAAAAAAAAAATATTGGACGGCAATGGGCGGAGGAGTCGTTGAACAAAGAGCCTACTCCTTTTATAAAGAAGGTTTAAAATGAATGAACACAGTACATTCAGATTCGGAGAAAACAATTTGTATATCACATAAATATTTTTGTCACCACAAACACTTGACGCTACAATTAGCGAGGTGACTCTCTCGTGTTTTTTTTTTTTTTTTTTTATACTATAGGGGGACAGACGAACAGACGGGTCACCTGATGGTAAGTGACACCGCCGTCCATAGACACTTGCAACTCAAGAGTCGCAAGTGCGCTGCCCGCCTTTGAGGGTGATGAGGGATGGGGGATGCAGGGAGCGGAAAGAAGAGAGGAGGGATGGGGAGATGGAAAAAAGGAGAAAAAAGATGGAAAAAAGGAGGAATTGGGCCTCCGGAAACCTCACTCAATTCGGGGAAATGCAACGCAAGCGTTACTTCACAACCGGTTTTCTGTGAGGCCGTGGTATCGCACCGGTCGAGCCGGCCCATTCGTGCCTAAGCATGGCTCTACCACTGCTACAAACTGCTGTGTCACTATGCGTTTAGTTATTCTCAATCATATCAAACTTGTTTCCGATAATTCTAACAATAAAAAAATCCAATCCAATTGTACTTATTTAGTTTGAACACCGGAGATTATAATACCTAATCAGATCAGAATAAATAGCCTAAATGTATTAATGTAAAGTATTTCCTAATTAAATTAGTAACATAAATTGTTATACTATCAAAACACGAATTTCATGTACTATTATGATAAATACAAACCCTCAAATTAATTGAAAACATTAGTCGGAGGCTGTTAGACAAATTGTGTTGAGTTTAGAAATATTGTGAAAACGGTGACATCTTCTTGTTTCAAGGGAGCCTGAATGTTTTTGAATATTTATTACTAAGAGTTGTCAATTTAAATCGATAGTTTTAAAGCATGAATGTAGGGGTATATAAAACTGAGAAATAAAAGGTGAAAAAAAAAACACAGTCAACGTCAATGCCAAGCTAAACAAAGCCTCTTAAAGCTTTTATTATTTTTTTCTGTACTTGAATCAGGTGTTTTTTTTTTACAACAGAATATTTGATACAAACTAATAACTCAAATATTTTCATAATTCATCACTCAACACAAAAAAAAATCATATCAATACTTATTGCTTATTAAAAGTGACCTTCGGTAGAGCGAAAGCGCTTGCCTGAAAAAATGGTTTGTAGTTCTGAGTAAACTTTAAAATTTTTAGTTGCTGCTGCTGATAATTACTTATTAATTAAATCAGAGTTTACTAGAGACTAAGGCTACCAAGCCAATACTTGCAGCATTCCTTGCCTTATTACTAAAGAAAAGATAAGCCAATAGTGCAGCGAAAGTATACAAATTACACTTTCCGCATAAATTTATAAATAATAAATGCATAAATTTACAAATTTATACGGTAAGTTCAATGAAATTTCAATAAGAACTTAATTCTGCGTGTTTTCTCTTAACTTTGGGAAAGCTCTCTCACGGTAACATAAATTAATTCCATACACATATGTAGACGAACAGACGGGTCACCTGATGGTAAGTGACAACCGCCGTCTATGGACACCTGCAACCCAACAGTTGTAAGTGACCTACCCGCCTACACAACCGGTTGTCCGTGAGGCCGTGGTATTCCACCGGTCGAGCCAGCCCATTCGTGTCTAAGAGGGGCTCTTCCACGATGGGGATCGATTCTCACCCAGTACAAATAATTGTGTGCTGAGAAAGATCATATGTTTGTGTCTGGATGCAACATCTATAAATTGTATTGTTAGCATGTAGCGAGCAACCCTTATCACATTTAATATTGTTCGAATCATTAATTTCATAGATCATACAATTCATCAACAACCGATTTTTAACTGAATAATTTGTAAAACCGGGCACTTTTGTTCGAGACGTTAAGGCGACAAGTAGAGCCCTCATTTAGGTGAAGCATGTAGGTACAAATTGTGATTACAATACCAGAAATAAAAAAGGTAGGACATATCTTATTAATTATCTCTGTTTATGAAGGTAACTATTTTTACACGTCCCACAATACCTCAAACTACCTACGCAATATAATGTGTCTAAGAAGTTATTATGTCACCTAATATTTACGTAACATAATTCAGAGTTCAAGGCTTACAGGCTAATTCTTAGTTAACTAGCTTAATATCTGTATTATCTACGAGTATATCTCCTACAACGATCATAGTTATGATTTAAAATCTACAGAAGTAGGGCCGAACTAATTGTGAAAGCGAGGGTTGTTCATTTGTATGGAAATTTACGTCTGAGTAACAGATATGGTTAGCAAGAGGAGTAGTGATGTTTATGACAGTAACTAGTCGAGAATTTAAGCTCGGAAGTTTTTAATGCACTGCCTTTGTTATATTTTGGGGAAGAAATAAGCTAGTTGATTTTGTAGAGAGAACCTCGAATAATGATACAGACACGCTGATGAAAATACTCTACACTAGAATACAAATAAAATTATATTTTATACTGTAATTATTTACAGAACCGAAACATACTATTATATACTATTAATGACATTTATTAGCACTAAGTAAGATAAACTGGAACTTAATTAGGTTACTAAACATAGCAGAGTGAAAACAACGGCTGGAGCTACCAAGCGCAGGGCATGCCACGATTTCGGCGGTAAGACCCATCATGGAGGATTGTTTGGAGAGGCGACATGGCAGCCTCTCCTACCGGCTGACGCAGGTGCTCACCGGACACGGCTGCATCCATAAGTTCTTGTCTTCGTATTCTGAGCGCATCTTTAATTTTGGAGGGCGGCTAGGCCCTCCACTCTCCAAGGTCTGTAGGGGTTCTCGGAAGCTCCTTCTTGGGGTATACCCGGGTTCCCTGCAATAGACCCACTCGTGACGGAACACCATGTGGTTTTATACCACTTCACTGACAGCTCCAGTGAGGTGTTGACCCGTGGGGTTTCCACACGATAAAAAAAAAGCTTACTAAACATGTTTGTGTACAATTAGCTATAATAACATATATGTATTATTATAATAACAAACTTAATGTAGGAACACTTTAATAATAATATAAACCCTGTCTCTTAACCTATGGTTATCTGTATCATTATAACAGTTTTAAGTTAAGCGTTATACTGCAATAGAACATAAGGACACACAGAGTAAAGATTGTGTACGGTAACTTACTTCTCCAGTTGTAAATATATATATGTTTGTGTATGCGTTGTAAAATAATTTCTTATTTAATTCTAATTAAAATACTAATAAACAAAGCGTATAAAAGTATATAGGTAATGTAGCCGAATAAAATGTCCAAACTAAAATATAATAGTGTGCAGATAATATAATAAAACAGATTTTAGTACGAACGTGTAGTGCCTCTTTCGTATACTTTAAGCAAATTCTCACAATGCGTTATACAACCCCGACGTATACATCAGTTATAAAAAAACTGGGCATATCACTTGAATTGTGGTTTACAAAATATAACATAGTTAATGGCTATAGCTACTAATCAGACTATATATACGCAGTCATACAGTGCCTAAATAAGTGCTAGAAGCCTGCCCCCTGAGATTGGGTGTTTTAAAAATAATATTGTGCAAGCTAAATATTAACTGATAAGTGACATAGTTTCAACGAGAGCAACTTATTTCTTTCTATACGTTCGTAAAACTATTACACAATGATTGACTTCGAAAGCTTTCGTAAATTATTCTAACTGTAAATGTGTTATGTTATACTGTTTGCCTGTTCATTGTAAACAACTCTGAGACTATGATGTAACATACGCTTTGTTAATTTCCACAATGTTCTGCCATGTTCAACGAGAAATAATTAGTAACATACAAGCAATTCGTGCTCATTTTTGTAATATAAGAAATTTAAAAAAAATTATAAAAGTATTTCTTCTGTTTTGATGTAAATGTATGTAATATTTTTTAATAGAGATCTTTTAGTATGATTTCCCGTCTCACTTTCACACTCAACACATCAGTGTGAAACTTTGCATACTCGTTATCAGGTGTACAAGTCAGTTTTAAAATAGTCAGTAAATTCTATGTACAAAACAAAATTTTCAACAATGCCAAAATATTTCAACTCTACATACAATCGCTTATGTAGGTATTTTCTTTAAACTCATTTAAGGCTGGCACAACTTGAATCAATTAACAAATAAGAAAACGATTCCAAACTTGAAGAATGAATCTTTCCTTAAATATTTATACGGCTGCAGTCGCATCCTTGCAACTGTACAATCTGGAAGTGCATGTAAACCGAACTAGTTTGTGTCCAGGCACAATATAAAATGTGTTACAAAGCGAAACGGTTTAAATGTAACGTAAAGTGAAGTATTTTAGATGTTTTTTTTATTTATTTTGTATTATAAAGATATCTTAAGTTAATATAAAAAATGATTTTACACCCTAATTACTCAATTAATCGTCATGACATTTAAAAGTAATACTTTTTTTTAATTACAAAAGGGGACTGAGAAACTGATGGATCACCTGTTGGTAATGTTTTGTTCATCCCAAATTTTTCCTCTATAGGAGTGGGATATTTTATATTACATGAAATTTAAACAGCCCAACCTCAACCGTTACATATTCAGTCAAAAAAAATATCTTAATCGCTCTCTTAATATGTATTCTTCGAATGTAAATCGATCGATATATTAACGAATTATGAATTTATGCGGTAAAGTGCCCGGTTTAAGTCAATAGGCTTGGCCCCTATCAAAGTTAGTCGGACCAAAATCTAAATGACATTATGTTTATCTGGCAGTCACTTCCCGTGAGATGACCCGTCTACTAGTTTGCCCACTGCCTTATAAATTAAATTAACCTTTACTTACTCTTGTTTATTGTGTAGCCCTAAAGAAAACAACACTTTAAGAAATATGTTAGTTTTTTTTTTATGAAATATAAATAGTATTCCTGATAGAAAGTATTGAGCAACAAGATATACTAGAGTCCTTATCACGTTTTCTCTTTTTGATTCTATACGTATGTAAGCTTGATGATTCTTTGTCTGTTTTGAGCCAAACTCCTGACATAACAGTGGTGGATATGATGACGTAGTGATGGTGGATGGACCGGCTCGACTGGTGCGATACCACAGCCTCACAGAAAACCTCTTGCGTTGCATTATCCCGAAATTAGTGAGGTATAAGGAGGCCCAACTCGCACTTACGACTCTTGGGTTGCAGATGTCCATGGATGGCGTTTGTCACTAACTATCAAGTGAACCGTATGTTTGTCTGTCCCAGTATATTATAAAAAACAGCCCGAACCTTGAACTGCATATTTACCATAAGCAAGTATTTTCTTGAAATTTTATTTGAAAATATGGAATATATTGAAAGAAAAAGGAAATAAGCATTCCTTCAGCATTATATTTTTTAATTAATATTTTATATTCCCGAAAGTAAATACCTTTACAGGAATTTTCAGTCGTAATTATAGATATATTATGTACATACGTACTGGAAATCGTAACACGCTTCTCGGAGATATTAGTTATTCAGTTATCGCAAGTCACATTATAACTCCACTCGGTAAATCACAACGTTGACAAACTTGGCAATTTACAATTAATTATAAACGTACACGACAACCAATTAAGAACATTTGCAGATCACCACGCATCGAGAGTAAGGGCCGGTAACAACTTATCTTCTTCTTTTTTTAGCACTATGAATTGTATGGTGAACTTTACTCATCACTATCTACTAACAACGGGCACAAAGAATACCCAGACTCAGGACAACCGTTTGTAGATCTCACAAATTTTCGTTCCGTGGCGAAATTAAAGCCACGAGCTCTGGCTCAGCAGACAGGGGCACAAACTACTAACCACAATACCAAAAGGAAAGGTAACGTACTTATTTAATGGTATATTTAAAAAATCGAGAATAAATTCAATTTTCAACATTTCTTTTTTTAAACCAAAATAAAACCAAAATGAATTTTCAAAGGTGGTCCGTGATTGGCGGAAAATAATTAACACAAACCATACAAAAGGAAATGTGGGTAATAAATCGATTCTAGAAGAAATACGGGATAAAATTGTAGAACGGGCGCCTCCTGGTTGTCGCTTTGAACTGGTGGTCTTTATAAAGTGTTCGGTTTATAACGGTCAGTCCATTTATTGAGGTCCGGTTTGTCGTGAAAAGATAAGAAAAATCCTGCAAAGAGTTGTAACTTTGTGTATTATTTAAGATTATTCATAAGGGGCTGTGTCAATACTGCACTGTTACGGTAACAATAGTGGTAGAGCCATGCTTAAGCACGAATGGGCCGGCTCGACCGGTGCGATACCACGGCCTCACAGAAAACCGGTTGTGAAGTAACGCTTGCGTTGCATTTCCCCGAAACGAGTGAGGTCTCCGGAGGCCTAAAATCCCCCACCCCCCTAATGATAGCGCTGTTAACGAAAAGGATACCCCAGGGGGGTACCAGCGCTAGCGTTGGAGAATCGCCCCCTAGACGTCCACCCTCAGTACAGATTATGCCTGAGCGTGGACGCCCAGGCTACCCCTCGTACTCTGGGGGGGGCTCAACTGCGCTCTCAAAATCTGCTCGGGGCAAGAGAAGGCATACCATGGCACCCCTGTCACGTTTACCGTGAATTTTTGTAACATCAGGGGCTTACATTCGAACCTTGACACTGTCCACCACCACCTTGAGACAGCAAAGCAGGCCTTGCTCTTTTTAACCGAGACGCAGATATCATCTCCAGCGGACACATCCTACCTCTGCTACCCTGGGTACGGACTGGAACACTCCTTTGTTCCTAAGGCTGGTGTATGCGTGTACGTTAGAGATGATATCACTTCTCGCCGCCTCGGCAATCTTGAAGGTAGGGACCTCTCCATCTTATGGCTACGTGTAGACTGCGACGACCATCCCCGCATCTACCTACGCCTCTACAGGTCCCATAGCGGTGATGCCGAAACGGACCAACTCATCGACCACGTCCAAATGGCTACAGACTCAGTGCTCCAGCAGGTCCCATCCGCAGAGATCGTGATTCTTGGCGACTTTAACGCCCATCACGCCGAATGGCTTGGTTCGCGCAAAACCGATCATGCGGGAAGATCTGTTCACGATTTCGCCTTGGCATATGGCTTGACGCAGCTGGTAGCAACGCCTACGCGAATCCCAGATGCAGAAAGCCACGTGCCTTCACTGTTGTTTCTTCTGCTGACCTCACATCCTGACGGCTACAAAGTATCCGTTGAGGCCCCTCTTGGCTCTTCGGACCATTGCCTGATTAGGAGTATGGTGCCACTCGCTCACTCGCTGCGGCCGCGGAGTTACAGGCAGTCGCTGCGTATGGCACTATAGGTCAGCAGACTGGGATGGAATAAGAACATTCTTTGCATCCTACCCATGGAGGCAGGTTTGCTTCTCACCGGATGATCCCAATGTCGTTGCTGACTCTGTCGCGGATGTTGTGCTTCAGGGTATGGAACTTTTCATTCCATTCTCCCTGATTCCCACAGGTGGCAAGTCCCAGCCTTGGTTTGGTCGAACCTGCAAAGCGGCGTCCCGCCGAAAGCAGGAATGTTACCAAGCATGGGCTAATGCAGCGACAGCACGGGATGTAAAGACCAGCACATTAAAGAAGCAATTTAACTTTGCCTCCAGGTCCCTCAAAAGAGTAATTGCTGGGGCGAAGTCGGCTCACATCGGCAGAATTGGCGAGAGACTAGTGAGTCTCCCCTCCGGAACTCGTGCATTCTGGTCTCTTGCCAAAGCTGTCCAGGGGAACTTTTGTAAGCCATCCCTTCCACCTCTGCGCATAGGAGATAATTCGTTGGCCCACGACGCTAAAGAAAAAGCCGATCTTCTGGGCAAACTCTTTGCGTCCAACTCGTCCCTGGACGACGGGGGAAACGCACCGCCGGCCATACCGCAGTGCGAGACCCGCATGCCGGAAGTCCGGTTTACACAAAGGGCAGTGCGTAAAGCGCTTCTTTCCCTCGACGTTCATAAGTCGAGTGGGCCCGATAGAATCTCTCCTATCGTGCTGAAGACGTGTGCTCCAGAGTTAGCACCGGTTTTAACGCGCCTTTATCGGCTTTCCTACTCCCTTGGCGTAGTCCCGAACTCATGGAAGACAGCTCTAGTGCACCCAATCCCTAAAAAAGGAGATCGCTCGGATCCGTCCAACTACAAACCCATAGCCATCACCTCCTTGTTCTTCAAGATAATGGAATCCATTGTTAACTGCCAGCTCCTCCGGTACTTAGAAGACCACCAGCTCCTCAATGATCGACAGACGGCTTCCGTCGCGGTCGTTCAGCTGGTGATCTTCTTGTTTACTTGACTCACCGGTGGGCACAGGCGATCGAGACAAAGGGGGAAGCGTTGGCCGTTAGTTTGGACGTGGCGAAGGCCTTCGATCGGGTCTGGCACAAAGCGCTCCTTGTGAAGCTTCCTTTCTATGGGCTTCCCGAGAAACTGTGCAATTGGCTCACCAGTTTTCTTACAGACAGAAGCATCAAAGTCGTTGTTGACAGTGCATGCTCCGATTCCAAGTCTGTTAATTCTGGTGTCCCACAAGGCTGTGTGCTATCACCCACGCTGTTTCTTTTGCATATCAACGACATGCTGCAGATTAGCAGCATCCATTGCTATGCGGACGATAGCACGAGTGATGCCCTTTACACCGGCCGCGCTAACATTTCTCGGGTAAACGTCATCGAAAGCCGATCCAAAGTTGTGTCTGAAATCGAAACTTCTTTATCAAAAGTTTCAGATTGGGGTCGACTTAACCTAGTCCAATTTAACCCCACGAAGACACAGGTTTGCGCGTTCACCGCTAAAAAGATGCCATTGGTCGTATCACCTCAGTTTGAGAGCACTTCCCTAACTACATCAGCCAGTATCGGAATCCTTGGGGTTGATATATCAAGCGAAATCCAGTTTCGCGGTCACTTAGAGAGTAAGGCCATATTAGCCTCGAAGAAGCTTGGTGTGCTAAACAGATCGAGACAGTATTTTACTCCGGCCCACCGCATGCAACTTTATAAGGCGCAGGTTTGGCCGCTCATGGAATACTGTTCTCATCTCTATGCAGGTGCACCCCAGTACCAACTTCTGCCTCTTGACCGCATTCAACGGAGAGCGACTCGCATCATCGACTGCCAAGATATTTCTGATCGACTTGACACCTTGGCGTTGCGTAGAGATGTAGCTTCACTCTGCATCCTCTATCGCTTGTATCATGGGGAGTGTTCAGAGGAATTGTTCGGACTTATGCCGGCTGCTGGTTTCCGCCATCGTCCTACGCGACAAAATATCCATCCCCATCACCTGGACGATTGGCCCTCCACCACTGTGCGCTTCTCCAGAAGCTTTTTGCCTCGCACAACCAGCTTATGGAACAAATTGTCGCCTGCCGTATTTCCGTACCGATACGACCTTCAAACCTTCAAGAAGAGAGCGTACCTCTACCTAAAAGGCCGGCAACGCACTTGACTCTTGAGTTGCGGGTGTCCTGCGGCGGTAGTCACTTACCATCAGGTGACCCGTCTGCTCGTTTGCCCCCTATCGCATAAAAAAAAAAAAAAAAAAAACAAACAGTGAAATGTAAGTTGACTAAATTGGTTCCTATTGAATGCGACAGCCGGCGCTTTATTACCTAGTTTATTTTGCACATACTTTAAATGAGAATTGTTCCGAGTCGACCAAATCTCGTTTGTTGTGGTTTTACTATTTAACCGACTACGCAAGAAGGATTATGATTGTTAAGCATACGAATGTATGTGTTATGTTTCTATGTCACGCCCAAGCTGGAGCCTTAATAGTTTGATGGATTTTGTCATGTGAGTTGTTCTGCGAGTCGTCTCAGTAGTGACATTTCCAGATAATATTAGCAAAAAAGAGTTTATAATGCAGTTATGCAGGTTATATATTTTTTTAATAATAATTGCACATAAAACTGAAAACGTAGAGAAACATCCTGATTCGCGAAAGGGTATTTATATGGCACGCATTGCATTATTGTAATGGCCAGTAAATAGATGCGTATATTATTGTAGCTCGATACCGAACAGTTGCAATACAATGTGTACATGTGTATGTGCGCATATTTACTACCGAAACAGACTCTACTCAACACTTGGTTTGGCATTTTGTCCATAATAGTTATACAGGAAAGAATTATTACTTCTGTAACGAGCACTAACAATAACTTATTTTGAAGTCCTTAAGAGGCCCATTATCTTTGGGACTTAACTTACATTTGACCGTTTCTCGTTTAGAGCTATTAGAATTAACAGTTTGAAAATGAAAGAGTAAATGTAGAAAAGACAAACAAACTTCAGCTCCGTTTTGTCATCCCATTTATTCCGCTTTCAACACATCTACAGTCAGATAAGACGGGCAATTATTTTCTTCGAACCACAAAATTAACTGTACCGGTTAAAATAATTGACTATAACTATGACGTCACTTAAAGAATATTACACACGTTCCATGTACATGTGACCTTGAAGACGTCATTGGTGTTATTATGACGTCTTTGTACTTTTCAAGTACTTCGTCATTAAGTAAATTATATTATACGTTATTATTAAAACGATAGTAGCGACAGTATAATGTTCCACGCGACGTCTGTGACAAGATAAAATCATATTATTTTATTCTCACAACAAGCATAAAGGAAGTCTGAGGACTATGTATGTATTATGAAGCAGATTCGGAGAACAATTGATCAATTAATGAGGCTAATTGATTGATTGAAGCAGAAAAGCATGGGTCTGCTCTCTGAATTATGTTAGTGGCAGTGGAAATGGTCTGCTATGGACTTATTTCTGACAAAGCCGTTTTGTATACTCTTTAAACGTTAGATAATTGAAACTACGCGTCGTCGAATCTTAAATAATACTTCTGAGAGGGAAGAGACAGATAGATAAATAAAGCAAAGCAAGAAAAAAGATGGAGCAGGTAAAAGTATAAGCAATAGCTCGCGGTCATAGTCACATACTCGAAGAGTACTTTCCTGAATGTCATAGTTAAAAGTGTACACATCAAGCCACTTCCAGCTAGCATGCTATATATATTTAAGCAGTAAGCTCAATTCAACTGTACCAATAAATCTAACTAGGCAAATGGTGATTTATTCCTTAACAATAGGAAGTAACCTGGTTTGTACACATACTGGGATTTAGGAAAGGGTGACGATTATTTACATTTCTTTTCATTTCATTTAAGGTCATCAATTTACCATCTAGTCCCTTACAGCTGAAAGATAAATCGGCAGTAAGGGTCTCGATGGTAAAATTTATTTATTATTTTGTATGCGTTCCGATTGTAATATTCAATATAAACAAATATCGATTTTGCTTTTGTTGAACTTGCTTTGATTTATACTTAGCTCATTGATTCATTCATTCTAGAGAACTTTAGAATGACTGTTCTTGATTCGAGTGTGGGCTAAACTTTTAAAAGCCAAGCAGCACTGGTGAGCCTTACAGAATGGATATTTCTGCAGTTTAGTCATTATTATTATTGGCATGCAGTAATTTGCGATACATTAATAATCTGATTTTAAATCGTCAAATTCGTGCACTCACATGTAGCTGGGTTTGTGTATTTGCATTGTGTGTGTTCGAAATCAGCCGCACGCACATATGGTGTATATACTGATTTCGAACGCTGCGACCGCTTTAGCTCGGACTCATTGTCTGCGCTAAAATGGCTCATACGGCTACGCTTGATATTGAATGCCAAGCATACAAACTATAGGCCGATCAAAAATAAATAAAACAATAACCTTTATGCAATATTACATAAATATACCTATGTATGTATAGTTGCAATTAGTGTTAATGCAAGTTTCTTTATATAAATATACAAACAAAAACTATAAATAAATACTAATAATATAACCCTGGCATATAAACTTATAGAGTTATTAGTTTTAAAACTACCCAACCAAACACACAAAACAAAGCCGTAATGAAAAGCTCCTTCCAGACCCTTGTCAGCCGCACAATAAGCACTCCAACCCGTCAATTGGTATTAGACATTCACATTATTGTGCTTTTATTTCATGCCGTGATGTAAAATGTAATGTAATGATATGTTCTTTAACTAGCTGTTAGCTGCAGTTTCACCTTCGTTTATATCGGTCGCTGCTTCGCTCATAATGGTCGCAGCGTGATGCTTTAGCCTACATTTTACATGCATCGTCAAACATTTTATCCTATACAAACAGAATAACTTCAATTTGATTGAAAGTTTAAAAAAATGGGTTATTTATATATTCGCGCTAATCATGTTTCAATAAACATTCCAACATTTTTATTTTACTTTACCTGTGTATTACACATATTTAGTAGTACAATAGATATTTTGTTGCTTTAACATGGTGTCGATCTATGTATATATTTTGAGTGTGACCAATTCAGGCACAGTGACACACTATGTGGTTGATATTAGTCGATCTCCGTCACATGCGGCCTTACTAACAGTCCCAGTGTGGCTATAAAGGCCAAATAAATACATTGCAGTCAGAATAATTTTTAACCAACGATTTTCAGCTAGAAGTACTTTTGAATCACCGCGTTTGATCAAAACATATGTTTTGGATCCTAGAATAGAGACCGCGAACCCTTTAACAGAAGGTAAGACTAGACCGGACCGGCTAGATGGACCGACTTCCTGGCTAAAAAGCAGCTGGACTCAACTAGATGTGAGAGGAGGAGGACTGGGTGCTACGATGCATTGGGAGAAACCGACGTCCAACAGTGAACAGTGGTCTAATTGATTGACTGATTGTTTAGTCAAAACTTAATAAACATAAATGGTCATAATTAGTTTAAACTAAAATATAAAACACTAAAGCTCTTTTTAGACAAAGTACAAACAATTGCAATTGCATATGCACTCGGGTCTCTAGGTATCGGAATATAAAAGAAGAAAGTGAACAAAACATAAAAATATACATTGTACGGGCAAATAGAGCTATTTGTGAGCTAACCTAACCTCGCCGTGCATTTCAATAGCGTGCACTGTACAATCATATGATGTTTTGTAAAGTGTTTATAATGAAGAGCTTTCTTAAAAGGTGATGTAATTTTCTTTCATGAGGGTCTTAGCGGGTACAGCTTCTAATCAATTCAGCCTCTTTAATAGTAAGTTGTAAGCCCGTGCCGTCAAATATTTAAACCTACACGCACAAGCACAATGCTTACATACAAACACATAAAATGCAAATATACTCGTACCTTTCTTACCAACAACATGCACACACAAGTTAAACAAAAGAGACATTTATATTTCATAAACCATTTTCTTTTACATAAACATATTATCGTTCGATAAGGCGTGTCGAACTGGCATCTTGCGTACATCTTTCATCATTGATGATGTCATTTGTCTTACCGACCCCTCCCGATACGGGACCGGAATGCTTAGCAGGAATGTGGGTCAAATGTGAAAATTGTCAGAGAAATGGATTGTAAAAACTGTATGCTTCAAAATTTTAACGCAAACGAACGGCAACAGCTAGCATTAAAAACATTTCTGTTTTTATTATGTGATTGATTTGATTGATTTATTATCTTGTAGATGCATAAAATTGTATAAAGGTAATTTTCACATTTAGTTTATTAGTAAGTAGACTAGAGAAAGGTAGCTTAAATAGGAGTAGTCTTAGCTATACATTAAGGTATATATTGAGCTTCAAAGATATCAGGGTATTTTTTTATTATATTTGTATTTTTATTTACTAATTCATTAACAATAAAAAAAAAATCCGGAAATTTCGGATAAATGCACGCAAGCGTTGCTTCACAACCGTTTTTCTGCTAGGCTGTGCCTAAGCACGGCTCTACCACTGTTAACAATTTTTAATTTGTTCGCACATTTTCTTATTTTGAAAATTTTGAATAATAAATCCAAATGTTTTTTCAGTTGTATTTTCTGACATTAGTTATATAACTGACGCAAGTTCAAGACTTGTACCACACATAACAGGTCACGTATGCAATATTTATGATTAAGGCTACAAGTTTGTCCGCATTTCGTTTTCATGAGTAAATCACAACAAGTTCATTGGTACCCAGAATTTTTCGTCTGAAACTTGTACTCTTAGTCATCGACCCTTTTTATTCATCATAACATCGTATTATTTCTCCTCATTTTCCTTATTAAGGTTTCAGGAAAGGGATATTGGGGTTTTATGTTTATGCTATAAGCTTTCCGAATCAAGTAAAAGGACAAGTCAATATTTATTGCGTCGAGAAATGATCAATGTGTTTATCAAAGTATATATTTATGCAAAAGTACTAATTTCTCCCTCTGGACCGCATTCAATGGGGAGCGACTCGAATCGTTGATTGCCAGGACATTTGAGATTGACTTGACTTCTTGGCATCGTGTAAAGATGAAGCTTAACTTTTGACTTTGAGACATTCAATTACGCTATCTAGTACAAAAACACCTGATGGCTATTATATATTAAATATATATGGATATAAAATGTCAAAATAAATTTATCTTCTTGAAACATGGTTAACGCTGACTTTACAAACAATACTGTATTTTCTACCGGCTTTTTAAGTACCCAGATGGTCACATAGCTATAAACTCCGGTAAAACAGTAATTATACCAATACTATACTAGCAGTAAGCACTTAAAATCCTCCATTAGGCCATTAAAACTAAATTATGGAAGTTACAACTCTGCATTCATATTGTAGAACATGCAAGGTGCATTTATTAAAACGACTCGATAAAGCCGGCGCATTCACAGAATTGTAGAATTTAAATGGAATTTATAACGTATAACAAATGTTTTAGCAAGAGTTCTGGTATGTATTTTTTTTTTTTATGCGATAGGGGGCAAACGAGCAGACGGGTCACCTGATGGTAAGTGACTACCGCCGCCCATGGACACCCACAACTCAAGAGTCACAAGTGCGTTGCCGGCCTTTTAGGTAGAGGTACGCTCTCTTCTTGAAGGTTTGAAGGTCGTATCGGTTCGGAAAAACGGCAGGCGACAATTTGTTCCATAAGCTGGTTGTGCGATGCAAAAAGCTTCTGGAGAAGCGCACAGTGGTGGAGTGCCAATCGTCTCCAGATGATGGGGATGGATATTTTGTCGCGTAGGACGATGGCGGAAACCAGCAGCCGGTATAAGTCCGAACAATTCCTCTGAACACTCCCCATGATACAAGCGATAGAGGATGCAGAGTGAAGCTACATCTCTACGCAACGCCAAGGTGTCAAGTCGATCAGAAATATCTTGGCAGTCGATAATGCGAGTCACTCTCCGTTGAATGCGGTCAAGAGGGAGAAGTTGGTACTGGGGTGCACCTGCATAGAGATGAGAACAGTATTCCATGTGCGGCCGAACCTGCGCCTTATAAAGTTGCAGGCGGTGGGTCGGAGTAAAATACTGTCTCGATCTGTTTAGCACACCAAGCTTCTTCGAGGCTAATATGGCTTTACTCTCTAAGTGAATGCGAAACTGGACTTCGCTTGATATATCGACGCCAAGGATTCCGATACTGGCTGATGCAGTTAGGGAAGTGCTCTCAAATTGAGGTGATACGACCAATGGCAACTTTTTAGCGGTGAACGCGCAAACCTGTGTCTTCTTGGGGTTAAACTGGACTAGGTTAAGTCGACCCCAATCTGAAACTTTTGATAAAGAAGTTTCGATTTCAGACACAAGTTTGGATCGGCTTTCGATGACGTTTACCCGAGAAATGTTAGCGCGGCCGGTGTAAAGGGCATCACTCGTGCTATCGTCCGCATAGCAATGGATGCTGCTAATCTGCAGCATGTCGTTGATATGCAGAAGAAACAGCGTGGGTGATAGCACACAGCATGGTGGGACACCAGAATTAACAGACTTGGAATCGGAGCATGCACTGTCAACAACGACTTTGATGCTTCTGTCTGTAAGAAAACTGGTGAGCCAATTGCACAGTTTCTCGGGAAGCCCATAGGAAGGAAGCTTCGCAAGGAGCGCTTTGTGCCAGACCCGATCGAAGGCCTTCGCCACGTCCATACTAACGGCCAACGCTTCCCCCTTGGTCTCGATCGCCTGTGCCCACCGGTGAGTCAAGTATACGAGAAGATCACCAGCTGAACGACCCTGACGGAAGCCGTATTGTCGATCATTGAGGAGCTGGTGGTCTTCTAAGTACCGGAGGAGCTGGCAGTTAACAATGGATTCCATTATCTTGGAGAACAAGGAGGTGATAGCTATGGGTTTGTAGTTGGACGGATCCGAGCGATCTCCTTTTTTAGGGATTGGGTGCACTAGAGCTGTCTTCCATGAGTTCGGGACTACGCCAAGAGAGTAGGAAAGCCGATAAGGGTGCGTTAAAACCGGTGCTAACTCTGGAGCACACGTCTTCAGCACGATAGGAGAGATTCTATCGGGCCCACTCGACTTATGAACGTCGAGGGAAAGAAGCGCTTTACGCACTGCCTTTTGTGTAAACCGGACTTCCGGCATGCGGGTCTCGCACTGCGGTATGGTCGGCGGTGCGTTTCCCCCGTCGTCCAGGGACGAGTTGGACGCAAAGAGTTTGCCCAGAAGATCGGCTTTTTCTTTAGCGTCTTGGGCCAACGAATTATCTCCTATGCGCAGAGGTGGAAGGGATGGCTTACAAAAGTTCCCCTGGACAGCTTTGGCAAGTGACCAGAATGCACGAGTTCCGGAGGGGAGACTCACTAGTCTCTCGCCAATTCTGCCGATGTGAGCCGACTTCGCCCCAGCAATTACTCTTTTGAGGGACCTGGAGGCAAAGGTAAATTGCTTCTTTAATATGCTGGTCTTTACATCCCGTGCTGTCGCTGCATTAGCCCATGCTTGGTAACATTCCTGCTTTCGGCGGGACGCCGCTTTGCAGGTTCGACCAAACCAAGGCTGGGACTTGCCACCTGTGGGAATCAGGGAGAATGGAATGAAAAGTTCCATACCCTGAAGCACAACATCCGCGACAGAGTCAGCAACGACATTGGGATCATCCGGCGAGAAGCAAACCTGCCTCCATGGGTAGGATGCAAAGAATGTTCTCATTCCATCCCAGTCTGCTGACCTATAGTGCCATACGCGGCGACTGCCTGTAACTCGCGGCCGCAACGAGTGAACGAGTGGCACCATACTCCTAATCAGGCAATGGTCCGAAGAGCCAAGAGGGGCCTCAACGGATACTTTGTAGCCGTCAGGATGTGAGGTCAGCAGAAGATCCAACAGTGAAGGCACGTGGCTTTCTGCATCTGGGATTCGCGTAGGCGTTGCTACCAGCTGCGTCAAGCCATATGCCAAAGCGAAATCGTGAACAGATCTTCCGGCGTGATGGGCGTTAAAGTCGCCAAGTCGCCAAATCACAATCTATGCGGATGGGACCTGCTGGAGCACTGAGTCTGTAGCCATTTGGACGTGGTCGATGAGTTGGTACGTCGGGCAGCCTGGGCGTCCACGCTCAGGCATAATCCGTACTGAGGGTGGACGTCCAGGGGGGGATTCTCCAACGCTAGCGCTGGTACCCCCCTGGGGTATCCTTTTTGTTAACAGCGCTATCATTAGGGGGTGGGGGGGATTTTGGGCCTCCGGAGACCTCACTCATTCGGGGAAATGCAACGCAAGCGTTACTTCACAACCGGTTTTCTGTGAGGCCGTGGTATCGCACCTATTTAGATGCCTATTAAAGTTTGTTTGAAGGGCGAAATCTTCGGTGTCAGTCAAACTTGCGTTATACTTAAAATTATTTAATTTAATATTTTTTAGATTTACTCTTACCGTTTTTAATCTATAAGTGTGAGAAAATAAATAATTAAAATTAACATAACAAAATTCTTACTTTCAACATAATTCAAAAATATTAAATGTTTTGTTTTATATCAGTGACCAGAAACACTTGAACTGTCATTATAGTACAGCCTTCCGTACAATGACTGGACAAATTTAGCTTGATTACACGTAATTCAATACATACTGCTTAATCTAAAAATTTAAAATGCCTGGATAAAAGAACATGACATATTTAAAAAAAAATTGAATTTTGGAATTTGTAAATGCATTTTTAAGTCATTTTCTACAGGTATTCGATTCTCTCCGTAAACCTTAGTTAAATATGTATTACAATTTCCACTATTTGCGCGCGATTTTTCTTAACAATGCGTACAAGTAATTATGTTATTAATAAAGAAATGAGAAATCTACGATAATTTATATAAAATCTATCTAGCTTTTATAAGGGTCCAAGAACCATTAAACCTCTACACAGGGCTTAACTTTAGCTACTACTACTGTACCAGTATCTTTCACGGTAACAAACTAATAAAAGACGAACACCACTAAAAAGATTGACAGTATGTAGATGTTCCGGAGCTCATATCTTATGTATGTATGTATGTATATGTTTATGTTTGTCTCTCATAGCCTAGAGCTTAGAAGGCTTGATGGATTTCGACACATGAGGTGTCATTTTAATATAATACATACTCTTAAAAGTGGCATAGGGTATATAATTTTAAAACACCGTCAGCGAAAAAATATCAGACTTATTCTATTTTGTTTAATTTTTCTACTCACATTCAAAAAAAGTCGAATTGATATGAGTTACTTAGATAACGATCACACTATTAAATTTTGAAAATCTATTATGACAGCGTTGTTGTGAAATAGTTTTGTATACGACAGAGATGTAAAAACGAGACTTTTATTGCGTTTTATTATAGTTTGTCAGGATGCAAAATTTTAAGTAACTGAACAGTTCGCGTTGAATTATATTTCAATCGTTAAGTTTTTTATTCTTTAAAACCAATTTTATGACTTCAGGGTGTTTTTAAATGAAGTTATACGACCTCTTTACAGTTTGGAATAAAGTATCTTGACCTCAGGTTTTGTGTAAGCACCTAATACGTAAGCAAAAGCGTCTCTAGCGACCACTCTTTGTCAAACGTAACCTGCCGCTCGAATTCGCGTAATAGGGAGCAAGCCTAGTACCGACTGATAAATATATAAAACAAAATTGCAACTGTCTTACTGTTACCTGAACCACGTAAGTGAATACAACCTTATATCTTAATTAGCTTTAAATTCCCTACACGTAGGTTTTTACTTTAGCATTCATTCGCACCGACATGTTTTCATTCTGATGATTCTTAAAGAAGGAGAATTTCAGTGCGTGTGGCATGTTGGTTTGTGTAATAGAGGCACCTAGGGAATATCCCCATTACCAGCCCATTGTTATCGACAGCTTTTAGCAAAATCAGCATGAATTTGAACATCGCTGCTCGTACAAATTGTATATTTCTCTAGGTACCTATTTTCATTCCGAAAAAGTGGTCCCTGCAGTTGCCTCATTATATCTAACTTTGCAAATAGATAACACAATACACTGGCGTGTAAGAGGGGTTCAATTTCTACTAAGCCATAGGTCACGGGTTCGATTCCTACCAGGGACAAATAAAATGTTGAGCATGAAGAATTTGTTTTATGTACATACACATACATACATCGCCCACTCTTGTGTCTCTTAAGGGGTAGGCAGAGGTGTATAATACACGTACATTTTGCTAATTAGAATTTGGTCAATCTAACGTAATATGGGGCAGGCCTATTGCCGTCAACCGCGAACTGTACGCGTACTGTCTGATAGATAACAGTCCAGTCCAGGCAAGAGATGGGGTCGCGCTATACTACTCCACCGAGAATCACACCGCTAAGTTTGTTCTATGACTGAGTGTAATTATGTATGTCACCGCAAAAGCATTATACCTACTTAATAATTCCAACTAAGACTGTACATATAATTCATTGATTAATACTGATAGTGTATTGTACTTGAATATTGTGGTTACTCAATGATCGTTTTTTTATGTTAGTCTTGTGATTATACGATTTACAGCAAGAAATTGTGTTTCGTTATTTACCTTGGGGTCGAACAGCTATTACTGTTTAAAGATTGATTATAATAGCAAATAAGCAACAGCTACATTCATATTAATATTTATAAACGACAACCGATTAGTTGTAGACAATCGATTTATTCCTTGTATTTTGTTAAGTTAATAAACTAAAATAGGATCAGCACTGAAGTGGCAGTATTAGCCGCAGAACCGACGACCGTTGGGGCAAACGAGTCTTGAGTGGAGACCGCGTCTCGGCAAACGTAGCGTAGGACGCCCACAGGCCAGGTGGTGATTTGTGCAAGACGGCTGGCAGAAGCCGAAAATAGATCGAAGTGGCATGCAATGGAAGAGGCTTATGTCCAGCAGTAGACTGCAATGGGCTGATGATGATGATGATGATGGATAAATTAATTACAAAGCTTTATTAACTTAACTGATCTGAAGCTAAATTGAAAAATATGAAAATTAAATGTTTCAAGTATTACCAAAATGTTTCTGAAGTGAAGTTAGCTTAGTAAATATGTTTATAATAAAATTGGTTATTAATTAAGTAATATGAGGCCTATACCCAACACTGGGTGACTTCTTACGATAACCACTCACTATTTATTACGCGTTGACAATTCAACAGCGGTAGCATATATAAATATAATGTACCCTAATCCCCTAATCTACCCTTGCCTTACAAAAATTACTCGGGAGATTCGGAAATGGTGCGAAAGTAAAACGATTTTCGTTTTAGCTTCGTGCATTAAATCCAGCGATAACATCATCGGAGATTACAAATCACGCAGAACACACCTTTGGTCTTTGACTACCTTACCCGCACATTTGGTTTTTTTTTATGGGATAGGGGGCAAACGATAAGACGGGTCACCTGATGGTAAGTGACTATCGCCGCCCATGGACACCCGCAACTCAAGAGTCACAAGTCGTTGCCGGCCTTTTAGGTAGGAGTACGCTCTTTTTTTGAAGGTTTGAAGGTCGTATCGGTTCGGAAATACGGCAGGTGACAACTTGTTCCATAAGTTGGTCGTGCGAGGCAAAAAGCTTCTGGAGAAGCGCACAGTAGGGGAGTACCAATCGTCCAGGTGATGGGGATGGAAATTTTGTCGCGTAGGACGATGGCGGAAACCAGCAGCCGGTATAAGTCCGAACAATTCCTCTGAACACTCCCCATGATACAAGCGATAGAGGATGCAGAGTGAAGCTACATCTCTACGCAACGCCAAGGTGTCCAGTCGATCAGAAATAGAGAAAATATATTTGTTTGCAAGTCGCATTAGTAACAAACGTGTCACTTATATAACCTGGCACAGACACCCCGACTGCCCACCCTTTTTTGGATCCCACAGCCATTTGTACCCCTAATTTAGTTCCTACTTATCTCGGGGTTGGGGCTACTGTTGTACTGTTGTACTGTGCTACTGGGTTGAACAACTAGTTATTATTTACCCTTCTTTCTAGAAAAGACAGCCAGTACATTATTGTGTTACATAAAACGCACCTCACTATTTCAAACTTCTGCTCAATTATTTACTTGAATTATTAAACCTTATAAACCGGTAAGCTTGCTGCACCACTGGCTAGAGCTACCACGCCACTGGATAAAGCACACACTCGGCCAGTGCGGGGTCAACACAAGTGTGTTCAGTGCACACAGCACGCGGCAAGCAGCGTCGTCGCGCGATCAGTCACTGGGAGTCCTATCTCTGTCTATCCGAAACTCAGCAGGCTGGAGTAGGCATTCCACTACTAGCATTCTTGCGATATTTATTTAAAGAGATATTATTTTTGAAGACTAGTTTGGTGGAATCAATATTGACTAATAGTCATAATTGTAATTCATTCCTAGGGACTGAAAAAGGGTCCACGGGATTGCTTCGGTCCTCTAAAGTAAGCAATCGTATAAGAGCAGAACTGGACAAAGTACCTATATGCATAAAAAAAGCTGACAAATGGCATTGCCATTGGTATTGATAGAATTTTAAATTTAATTCTCAACTTAGTACACGAGTGTTAGCAACTATAAGTTACTACTGTGTTAATTACTACTCTCTTCGGACTCGTCGCTCGTATAATTATGATAGAACTTCACGTACAGGTAAGTAGGTTTTTATCATCAAATCGTAGTCGTTAAGTCAAAATGCTAATGTTATATTAAGTATAACTTGTACTGTGTTATAGAATTTTGACTTAAGACTTCCAAAAGTTGGTTTCAAGATTAAGGTATATTTTGTATAAGGTGTCATTTTGTTTTTTTTATTTTATTACAGAAATGGATTTCTTTATAGAAATTCGTAGAATTAACACAAGTTGCAACTTACAAAGACATATCAGTGTTTAAAAATATGAGTGTTTAGAGGTTAAAGATATAGGTACATACATCGCAAGCAAACCAACCATTTGTATTATAGTGTAAGACAAATACCATACACAATAAAGCTATTGTTATACCCTTTATGTGCGCATTAAGGGGGATGACAAAGATTTTATTTGCGGGTAGGCAACAAAATTTCAATAATCGCCGTCTATGTTCGTGACGTCATTCCACAGGTATCAAAATCTATTTTGTCACGTTCACGTCGTTGAAACGGTTTTACGTAGTAGTTAGCGGAACGAGAATGATTTAGAAAACACTTAATGTTTTTCCACTAGTACATAACTAGATACTCCGAGAGGGAAACCAGAGGAGTACTGAACACATTCTTGTGATAGCCTATTGCCGTCAACTGGGTACTTTGGCTTTTACTTATAATGCGGAAATATTTTAAAGAAACAATTTAAAACAAGTAAAAAGATCACAAAGTATAAAACCTGCCCAGACTATTATAACTACCACATGTTTGGTGACATTGTAACCAAATTTAATAATAATGAAATCTATCGAACCGTCTAGGAAGAGCCTACACTAAACAGCTTGATGTATTGCGACCGCCACGAAGAAACAACATACATAATGTACACACATATCTACGAAAGCCTCCTTCTTGCGCAGTCGGGTAAAAAGGAAATTAACTTCACTTTAACTGGTAAAAGCATAATAAAAACTATATAAATTTATTGATTTCCTCTTTTTTGATAAATAAAATCACAACAGATACTATTATGATGTCAATGCCTCATTTAAGTATAAAAACACAAAGTAAAATCCTTGTGGAACTCCTCGCTACTATAATCTAAACGTTCTCTTCCAACTGTAAAATAAATTTCTTGTAGATAAGCACCGATAACAAGTCATCGGATATCTCTGTCAGTTGTTAAGCGATAACTCTCACAGTTTTCATCAGCAAAAGACTTGTAACATGGCATAGATACGAGCTTACCGCGACATCAAACGGAATTCGAAAGTTTTAGTGAGGCACATCACGCTTAGTTTATTGTAAAAATAATATCTACGGGTAAAGACTACAGGGGTACAGTCTGTTATCAGTGTTACCATTACAGGTGGAAAAACGGACAATGACCTTTATACAAGTCAAAGCGGTAACTAAACTTTTAAAAGCCGTTTGTATTCCACGCTCGATATATGTAGCTGTTGTCGTAATATTTGCTAATATAATACAGCGAAAGACCTTTTTTTTTTTAAACGAGCCAATCTCTGGAAGTAACATTCAAAATACTCTTTTTGTGTTGGATAGAGCGTTTATTGAGAAATAATTAAGGTTACAAAATATTCAACTACGATCCTTAGGAGCGGCGCAATGAAATGAAACGCACGTTAAACTGGACAGACGAACAGACGGGTCACCTGATGGATTCTGTTTCTTCATTACAATATTCTTTTAATACACTAAAAATCTATGTTACAATAAAATTACAACAAAATCTATCGGATAAGCATCAATAAACGGCCGTCTATCTATCGGTAAAAAAAATATTCTAAAGGTTGAAAGTACTCTGTGTATCTTTTGATTTTATTTAGGTATATCGTTTATATGCCCATATATAAATAGTAGTAATACCAAACATTATTCTATAAAAACACACCCAGCACTATCTTAAACAAATGTAGAAGTGTGCATATGATATACTGTTATTACGGAAGAATAATTTATTCTTAAGATGAATACATCTTACATTAACTTAGTTGTCAGTCGCAGTTCTTCAGTCTTTCACCATTTATAGTATCATTGGGGTAAAAGCTTTTCCTGGTTCCCAGGATAGTAAAGGTTCACATAAAACACTAAATTACCTATCCAACTGATCAACAAATTAATTGGCAAATAAACTTGTAACCTGCACACTACTTAAGTGGTAAACTTTAACTTTTAATGTAAAACTAATTACCTACTATACTACAATCTCTTCAGTAACTCATTTTCTCAAATCTAATAGTAGAGTAGAGTACGGCCACATATTATTTTCCAGCGCGTGTCGTGAAGGCGAGTGGCTGTGGAGTTGAACTGTTAGCGGTCAGACAATATATCTACAGGCAGCGCCTCGACGACGACGGCCCGGCTACGCATGTGACTACCCCTTCGGGGATATAGGCGTGAGTGTATATACATATGTATGTGTATAATAGAAGGACGAGTTCTTAAATGATATAAGAATGTTTCATAAAAATATATAACAAGATCTTAGATCACTATTAAGATGGAATGACGTAATCACTGCGTACCTACTAACTATATCTCCAGACATAACTATTGAGGTGAAGATTTTCTGTCAAGCCACGACTAAGTGAGTAAAAGTGACAGTTTATCAAATATGTCATTATAAAAAATTATTTGTTTCGCTAAACTATGATAAGTATAAATGAATAAATTCATTTTTTTTTCTTTTAAAACCTCTGCAAAAACACAAACGACGTACACAAATCACAATCAGACCCTGGACAACTATTTGAGGATTAAACAAATTTGTCCTGTGTAGGAATAGAACCCACGGCCTCTGGCTCAGCAGTCAGGGTCACTGACCACTAGATCAATAGACGAGTATAAACACCTAATGAAATTATCTATACCTACATGTAACGCCTTAATTATATAATTGTTTACAATATGATAACTAATAAAGTTGAGACAATTATTGTTTTTGTTTTGTTCGGGAGTCACTGACTCAAGCGAGTTACCACGATGTGCCAACTGAGCACAACACTATTGTTTAATTTGTTTTTTTATAGTATGTGGGAGAAAACGAGCAGACTGGTCACCTGATGGTTAGTGACTACGGCCACCCATTGACACCTGAAACTCAAAAGTCACAGGTGCACCGCTCATATATGACGGAAGGGACGGAGACGGGAAAGGAGTGGGGGACAGGGGAAATAAGGAGAAATATATACTATATACTGTAACTACCTCCCAATACTCAAACTATTCCGTGACTAAAAACGATTGCCGACCTCTTCAAGCACCTTTAAAAGTAGCGAGTCTTTACAATAATAGTATCGATATCTGATCAAAAATTGTGAACTGATTCTATTACGGTATTTGTGCAATATAAAAGTAATTTAAATCGGAAATTGTTTCGTTCTGTATCGATTATATTGTTGTGCGGGATTTGTTCTGATTGGTACATATAAAGTAATGGGTTGGTAGGTTTTCAATTTATTTTTTTTAGGTTTTATGATACGACGCTGAATTGAGTACTACACAATAGGTAAATAGAATAATTTGTGATTTTATAGGATTATATGAAATATTAACAACATAAATATATAATCACAATATAATATATAATAAAAATACATATAACCCTGATTAAAACAATATGAACACAAGCGATAAGTACATAGAAAAATAGCAATATTCCATATATTTTTTTAAAGTTAATATTGTGTCTGTTTGTTTATTTATAACTGATCGCGAACAACAATAGTCATTCATAGAATATACGTGGGACACTCAGAAAGTGGCCTTCATCCATGAATGTAACTTGAAGTCTATCGTGTGATTCGTCCGGTTTCAGGCGACACTTGAAATCGTAAAAAATCATAGCGCGAAAATGTTCCCGGCGCAAATCCATTTTTCAATGAGACACGATAATTTAATTAGCTCGCGAAAAATGTGGAGGAAAATTTAGAAATTGGAAGGTACCCTTTTTTTACTTATAAACTATTACAAAAATAAGGATGATTTATAACTGGCTAGTCTCTTATACAAAAAAAAAAACTTTTTTTCGCAATACTTTCTGAGTGGCCTGGTATATCCTTGATTAAATTTTATAACCTAACATCGTAGTACATCAAGTGTCTATCTATGTTTATGTTCCAAATAGGCGTTGTATTTGGTGCTCCTCATGGCACCCAAGGGAAGATATAAAGTACCCCTAATACGACGGGATCACATATCACCAGATCTAATTATATTTATGAGACAGGTAGGTACTTTGAAACCCCGTTATATTGAAAAAATTAAGATCTTACTGAGGGTCTGTAACGTGTCACGGATATGGGGTAATCCGGGGAATTGACCACTACTATAAAAAAATTATAACAAATAGTTTGTAAAACTGATTGAATGAGTCTTCCACCCGGTTTTCTTTCAATTCATTGGGTGAGCCCTATGTAGCCAGCGGCGTCCTGTGGCTGAGATGATGATCATGAACCTTATTATATGTTAGATTCATCTGTTCGGAGTCCTGTACACCGGATGCGTGTCTTAATTTGGTACGCTGTTGGTGTAAAGAATACTACATACATACGCTCAGCGCACGCTCCCAAACAGGCATTGGTGCCTCAAGCGCTACCACTAAACAGGGGGCAAGCCTATTGCCGTCAACAGAGCAATGTAAATATATTGTCTGATGGATAACAGCACAACGCCTTATTCGCAAAGGTAAGCCGTTAGTTTCTTTTTGAATAGGACGACGCAACGGTAGCAACAATTTTTCTATTTCTAAGTTTGACTGAATTACAAAACAAGTTAAGAATCTGTCAAATATCCCAGGTTCAGATAAATGAATATTGAATTTATATTCATCAGGGGTTAAGTCTACTTTTTGACAGTCCATGATTTTATGTAGCTTCGAATTGAAATGAAATTCCACAATTCACACATAAATTTCTGTTTGTATGAATAAATGTTTTCTACATTTTCCTACAAAGTACTTAATATTTAAATTCATAAAGTAAAATTTCATCAAACGTGCAAGGGATATAGATCAATAACAGCTTTGGAAGTATCATGTGGCTCCACTGATATAAAAATAATAAGCGGACGGTCATCTGATGGTAAGCTACTACCGCCGCCCATGGACTTTCAGTATGAAACTGTGTGGGAGTATGAGCTGACGATTTCAAATCGGCTGATCAAACCATAAAAAATGAATGCCCGGCGATAGTAACTAAACTATAGGTTGAGAATGTACCAGTGCAAGTTGTAATAAGGAAATATTCAATACATTGTTTATTTTAGAGAATTCATCTCGTAATTTATACAAATTAGAAGCGGATTGCCAACATAAGGTAAATAAAATTTCGTATATACATTCAACAATGATATTAACGCTTTATAACACAAATACAACACACAAGAAAATGCCTTTCTATCCGCCCACCTTGACTTTAAAGTTAGTTTCGAACTCCATTTTCTTGACCTTACTTTTGTTCAAATTAAATTGTGCGAGTCTTGCAACAACAACCTCTACTTTCATTTTATTTCTTTAATTTACAGCAGTTGTTGTGGAAACTTGTAATTACTACGATATTATTTTTGATAACCGAGAATTTTACGATTCTGATAACCGAGAAGTGCCGAAACTTTCATTTATTTGTAAAACATTGATTTTATGAAAGCAAGGCAATACTTAATTATGAAGGTTGAAAAAGCTAAGAAATGTTGATGTTTGTTATTACATCACACCAGATTAAATGAATTTTGATGAAATTTGACATACGAATAATATTCATTAGTAAGTAGGTGGACATATTTTTATCTAACTTTATTTAGCATACATTTTATAAGAATATTTTAAATACGGTATTTACCATTAAGTAACTGTAACATTTAGTTTTGTATTTTCGGATGCAACTCGGTATAAGTTTAAATGTTAACAATTGTTGATAGACCTTGAATAATGTAAAAATAAAAATTGAGACAAGAGAAATTGATTTATATTTTACTTATTTTAAAATTAATTAAGAGGAGGGGGTTAATATGGATCTAGAAGCCAGGAAACAGGCATTAAATAATTGACAATTCACAGAAAACTGTCTGGGTGCCGTATCTCGTATTTCCCAAGTTACACCAACTTATACATTTCCACAAATCTTTTGACGTTTTATTTTGTTTCTATATTGATTTTTATAGCTGCAATTTTCCGTTTTCACTAAGAAGTAGATTTTAGTGTTTAATTCTGTAAATTGATAATAACTATCCGTATTTAGTACTTACCTTTGGCCTGTCCATTACAGGTCATACATGTACATTTCTTTCATTTAGAATAAGGACATTTTTTTTAAATGCGTTGAAGGCATTCAAAGTATTTACAAGTAGCGATGACTACCTTATAATTTCTTTAATTTGTAATGAATATTGTAATTGTTTGTTATTCTAATGTTGTAGGTAAAAACATAGTAATCAATAATAACTCATTTTGTTAAAATACATATGGTATGGGATAAAAAATTCTTGAGTTTTATTGTACGCAAGTGCGTAGGTACAACTTTATTCAAATCGAACTTTTTGTTCAAAACATTATAGTTTTCAGCCAAGAATAATTGTAATATCTAAAAAAAATATTAAAAAACACACTTTGTCACAAACAAAAAGTGTAATGGAGTCGACTCCTCAAAAGAAAACAAATGAGCACTATTGATGGGTTCCTGCATCTACCTCTTGGCTTCTTCATCATACCATCGTCACCAAGACCTGGTCGAATTGGTCGAAATGAATCATATGAGCATAAACTTTAGCTATTTATAAGTTCCACTATCCTCCTCTTGGTTCCGTCATCAGAATAGCTTCAATATCCTAAATTGTTATATTGACATCTAAAGTACATACACAAATTCAATGTGGGGGAGCCATGCATCAGCACGTATGGGCCGAATCGACCAGTCTCACAGAAAACCGGCTGTTAAACAATTCTTGCATTGTGTGTAAGTGAGGTTACAGGAGGCCCAACCTCTTTCCCCTCCAACAGTATCCTCACGTTGTCGTCGTGGGGGGGCTTGCGTGGGTCAATGATCCCTGGGGCTGTGCCGGTAGAGCCACTCATGCCGGATTGGCCCAGGGGGAGACTCCAGACTAAGCAGGATACCCTGTGGGACCCTCCCAAGGGTCATAAAGAGCTGCTCCGCTATTAACAGCGGAGTAACGAGGACGGGCTCGGCGTGTACTCACACTGCCACCGAGCGTGAAACGGAGACCTGGTCTCCCCGCTGCCGTCGACATATCGTAGTCCCGAAAGGAGTGTCGTAGTCACGGCTCCAATCGGGGGCGAGGGTCTTGGCTTAGCCGCCCGGACTGTGAGGAAGATAACCTCTATAAAAAATTACCCCAAATCTCGTGCTCTGGTGCGTGGCCAGGGGATGCATGGCTGATGGGTAGGTCAGTCGCAAGCGCACTCCCAGCCGGGGTACCTGCGGACCCCTCGGTTGGGCACAAATTTACGCTTGCCCGGGTACTGGGGGATCTCTGCCCGGGTCGACCTTTATTTCTCCCCCACTCGTGGGTCTTATTATGAAACATTCAAATAAATTAAAAGAAACCGAAGAAAGAAAGAAGGAATCGCAGCAAAGAAGGAGAAGGAACAAGAGGCTAGTGGCAGAGGCTTCGTCAGCCGATGACGAAGTCTCGTGTGAGTCCACTTGTTCAGCGGACATCCCAGAAGTCCGTCCGACCGTCATCTCATCAGACGGAAAATCTGGCTGTCCGACTGCGGACAAACAAGAGGCGATGGAGCTGGAGATTCGCGACAGCGAAAGTCGAAAGCGAGGCCGCTCCAGGGACGAGGATGGCAATTCGTCCCAGGAAATGCTGCCACCGAAAGTGGCTAGCAGTCAACGAGGAAGGTCTCGCACACTAACCGTCGCGAAATCAAGCTCCGCATTTTCCAGGGCGGGAGCTTACGCTCGGACTAGAGTGGAAGGTGAAATCGTGGCAGAGGAGGAGATTGCGGATCTCCTTCTCAAGATCCGATCGCCAGTGGAAGGGGACTCCGGTCCTCAAACACCGGGGTCTTTGAAGGAGAGGACGAGTGCGGCTGTGGCTATCATTCAGAAGGTAGCCACCAAGTCCACTAACCTAAAGGGCGTTTTTGTGAAGGCCCTCAAAGACTCCTCTTCTGCCGTGTCTTCGGCTATGGACAGCTTAATTGGAGACGTCTCGCGTCTTCAAGAGGCGAACGACCGCCTGACAGTGGCTAATCAACGCCTGTCAGAGCAAGTTGCTGAGCTAAGCGCTCAGTTCGCCCAGTTTAAGGCCGGAGCGTGCTCGCACGCTCCTGAGCAACCGAACCAAGATGCACAGCAACCTGCTACTCCCTCCCCATCCCCCTCTCCTGTTCCTGATGCCCATCTGCGTCAAATCATGGACGTAGTGTGGCGTATGATAGACGGGCGATTGGCGGGACTGGAGGCAAGACTGCCACCGCCACCCATAGTTCGTCCACCACTCGCTGCGGCGAAGGGTAAAACTGCGGATTCGAGAGGTCGCGTCGGGGTCTCGTATGCAGCGGTGACATCTACCTGCCTGCCTGCATCCGCAAAGAAGACAGGGCACTCAGTACAGACCCCGAGGACAAAGGCTTCGGAGTTTCCTGATCTCCCTTCAACCGCAACCAAAGGCTCGAGCGTATCTCAAGCTCCCGCTGGTGCTAAAGCTGTGTCAGGTCCCGCCACATCTGCCCCCCCTAACGATGGGTGGCAGCGAGCTACGGGAAGTAAAAAGAGGCCCCGTAAAAGAAACAAAGGTGCCGCTAAAAGTTCAGCCTCTGCGCTTCGGTCAACATCGGTGGCAATGACTGCCACCAAGAAGCCACGGAAACTCGCAGCGCCCAAAACAGCAGCTGTGGTAGTCACCGTGTCACCGGAAGCGGAAAAGACCGGGCTGTCCTACGCGGCAGTATTTAAGAAGGTCCGGGATAGTCTAGGTACTGAATTCGGGGCCTCAGGTGTCAGATTGCGCCTCGCTCAGACCGGCGCTCGAATTCTTGAGTTCCCCGGGGCTGAAGGCGCAAAGAATGCTGACAGCTTTGCTGACAAGCTGCGGGGAGTGTTATCTGCAACAGATGGTGTCAAGGTTGCCAGGCCCACCAAGTGCGCGGAGGTACGCATTTCGGGCCTTGACGACTCCTGTACGGAAAATGATGTCCGGGTTGCTATCCAAGAGAAAACGGGGTGCAACTCGGACAATATTAGAGTCGGCACCATCCGCCCCGGTCCAGGGGGACTTGGCGCGGTGTGGGCCAGTTGTCCTGTAGCGTCGGCTAATATTTTAGGCGACGCTGGCAAGGTCCTCATCGGTTTCGTGAACGCCAAAGTCACAATCCTGGCGGCGAGACCGATGAGGTGTTTTAAATGCCTAGAGACGGGGCACACCCGTGTTAAGTGCTCAAGCTGCTTTGACTGTAGCGGACTTTGTTTCCGCTGCGGTCGACCGGGGCACAAAGCAGCGGGGTGTTCTGCCTCCCCTCACTGCCCATCGTGTGCGGCCGGTAACATGCCCGCCAATCATCAGATGGGGCAAGGTAGCTGCAACCGTTCCCGCACTTCCCCGCAAGCATCGGCGGTCAGCCAAACGACCCAGGCTGCCTCCGATGTCAATACTGTGTCGACACCGTCACCCATGGAGGAGGCTGTAGAGACGGTTCAATAATGGACCGAGTCTCCTGCCTCCTTGTCCAGACGAACTTAAACCACTGTGCCGGGGCACAAGACCTCCTCTTGCAAACCATGGCAGAGTGGTCGATCAATGTTGCCGTAGCTGCGGAGCCTTACTACGTTCCTCCCCGTCCAAACTGGCTGGGTGACCGGGACGGCTCCGTGGCAGTCGTCGGTTCCACGGCGGCTCATTCCCCGCCCTTGTCGCTAAGAGACAAGGGTACCGGATATGTTGCTGTCGAATGGGGGGGGATCACCATATATGGTGTCTATTTCTCCCCCAACCGGAGTCTAAACGACTTCGAGGTTTTCCTTAACAATCTAGAAACCTCGATGCGGCGACTAGCGTCTGGGCACGTCCTAGTGCTGGGGGACTTTAACGCTAAGTCTGTTGTGTGGGGTTCCCCCAGGACGGACGCACGGGGTGACGCAGTTGAGGAGTGGGCGACATCGGTGGGCCTCTGTCTCCTAAACAGAGGCTCCACCAATACGTGCGTGCGGCAGCAGGGGGGGTCGATAGTGGACCTCTCGTTCGCTACCCCTGCTCTCGCCGCACGAGTAAGGAACTGGCGTGTCCTGGAAGAGGTTGAGACGCTCTCGGATCATCTCTATATCCGATTTGAGCTCTCCCGGACCCAGGACCCCAGAAGGGGTCACACGGCACGGCGTTCATCCCGCTTTCCGCGGTGGGCAGTCTGGAAGTTAGACAGGGACCTACTGGAGGAGGCAGCCATCATTTACTCTTGGCTGTCTCCGCCGGCTCCGACCGAGGAGGTAGACATGGTGGCAGGCCGCTTTTGCTATGAGATTACGCATATCTGTGACGCGGCCATGCCCCGCGTTCGAGGTCGTCGGCCTCCAAGGAAGGAGGTCTACTGGTGGTCCCAGGAGTTGGCGGACCTTCGCGCGGCCTGCATTCGTGCCCGGAGGTCTTACACCCGCAGTCGTCGGCGGCATCGCGAAGAGGGGGTAGAGGACCGGCTTCATGAGGAGTACCGAGTGGCGCGGAAAACTCTGAAGCTGGCCATCAGCCGTGCCAAGGAAATGAAGAGAAAGGAGATGCTGGAGGGTCTCGATCGTGACCCCTGGGGTCGCCCTTACCGTGCGGTGCAGCAAAAGCTCCGCGCGCTGGCTCCCCCCCTTACTGAGACTCTTCAGCCCAGCTTCCTGCAGGAAGTGGTTGAGGGCCTTTTCCCACAACGGGTGGAGCACACACCCCCGTCAATGGCCCCTTTGGCCGCAGACGACGGGGAGGTCGAGCAGGGGGTTGTTCCACCCACCACGGAGGCAGAAATAGGGGCGGCTGTTCTACGGATTCGTTCCAAGAATACCGCCCCAGGGCCAGACGGGATCGCCGCCCGTGTTTTGGCCCTGGCTCTCAACCACATGTCGGACCGCCTCAGGGAGGTGTTTGATGCCAGCCTGGCGTCTGGACGCTTCCCTGAGTGTTGGAAGAGCGGGAAGCTGGTCCTTCTAAAGAAGTCGGGACGTCCTGCTGACTCGGTCTCGGCATACAGGCCCATCGTGTTGCTGGACGAGGCGGGTAAACTGTTTGAGAGGGTCCTCTCTGCCCGCATCGTCCGGCACCTGAGCGAGGTTGGCCCCGATTTGTCGGACGCCCAATTTGGATTCCGAGCGGGGCGTTCGACTATCGGTGCTATTATGCGTCTGAGAGCCGTGACCGAGGAGGTAGTCAGCTGTGGCGGCGTGCTGTTGGCGGTGTCGCTGGATATCGCCAACGCATTCAATAGTCTGCCATTCAGCTGCATCAGGGAAGCGCTCCATTATCATGGGGTGCCACAGTACCTGAGGCGGCTGGTGGCAGATTATTTAAGGGAGCGTACCGTCATGTACGAGGACCGAGACGGAAACTTGAGACGTCGGCCTATGTCGTGCGGTGTTCCACAGGGGTCTGTTCTTGGACCACTCCTGTGGAACATGGGGTACGACTGGGCCCTTCGAGGTACCTTTCTCCCCGGGCTGGGCGTAATCTGTTACGCTGATGACACATTGGTCACGGCCCGGGGGGCGAACTATCAAGAGGCGTCGCGCTTGGCTACCAGGGGAGTATCTCTGGTAGTCAGCCGCATCGAGGCGCTGGGTTTGCGGGTGGCCCTGGATAAGACGGAGGCCCTTTTATTCCATGGGCCCCGTCGTGGTCCACCCCCAGGTTCATCAATTGTGGTCAACTCGGTCCTCGTACCGATTCGGGCCCATATAAAATATCTGGGCCTGATAATTGACGGTAGGTGGCGCTTCGACGAGCACTTCCTGCAGCTTGCACCGAAGCTGGTCGGCACTGCGTCCGCCCTTGGGCGACTTTTACCCAACTTGGGTGGACCCAGTGTAGCAACAAGGCGGCTATACACGGGGATTGTCCGGTCAATGGCACTGTATGGTGCGCCGGTGTGGGCGGAGGCTCTGACCAACCAGAATAGGGCGCGCCTCTGGCGTCCCCAGAGGGTTATGGCGGTTAGAGCCATACGCGGATACCGCACCATATCAACGGAGGCGGCATGCGCGTTGGCCGGAACCCCCCCGTGGGATTTGGAGGCGGAAGTGCTCGCCGAAGCTTATCGGCGGACGGCTGAGTTCCGGGCGAGTAGTGGCAGTCGACCCCCGCCCGATGAGGTACGCGAGTGGCGTGAGGCCGCCCGCCGGGCCACGATGGCTCGTTGGTCGTCCCGGCTGGAAGCACCACGTGCTGGTTTTACCACCGTGGAGGCACTCCAGCCGGTCATTATCGAGTGGGCAGGGAGGCAGCACGGGACCCTTTCCTTCCGACTGACGCAGGTGCTTTCCGGGCACGGCTGCTTCGGGAAGTACCTGCATTCGGTTGCTAGGAGGGAATTGAGTCCCGCCTGCCATCACTGCGACTGCAGTGAGGACTCTGCACAGCACACACTTGCAGATTGTCCCGCCTGGGCGCCGCAGCGTCGGGCCCTCACTGCAGTCATCGGAGAGGATCTCTCGCTACCGGCCATCATACGCTCCATGGTCGGTAGCGACAGAAGTTTTACCGCGGTCGCAACCTTCTGCGAGGAGGTCATCTCGCAGAAGGAGGCGGCGGAGCGGGCCCGAGAGGATGACCTCCACTCGGACCTAATTCGCCGCCGGCGAACCGGGCGGCGGAGGCGTGCCTACCAGCGCCTCATGCCGCCCTGAGTGTGGCCGCGGGTGGTCGGGACGGGTTTTCCCCTCCATCCGCCGATTGGCCAGCCGCGAGGGGGTGACGTCTGCGTGTGTCTGGACGTCGCCCTATTGATAGGTTACCCGTAGGTGGTGCCCGCATAGTGCGGGCAGGCGCTAGGAGGGGTCCGGATGTCTTAATAAAGCTGTTCCCGGATTCCTCCTATTTTAAGCGCAGCATGGCACACCGTGTGGTTTTAGTCGGTTCGATTCTGACACACCGTTCCACCGAAAACCCCGGTGGAATGACGGCCCGAGGGGGTTTCCACACGAGGAAAAAAAAAAAAAAAAAAAAAAAAAAAGGCCCAACCTCTTTCCTTTCCCTCTTTCCCGTTCTCCATTTCCAATACCCTAAAAGTTTAAGCTTAAGTAGTTATTTATATGAAATAAATATAAATATATAATGAAAATCATAATATTCTGTAACTTAAGGGTGTAAAGTTAATACATTCCATTATGTAATAAATTATTTTTACCGTATACACAGTTTATTATACAATAAGCAAATAAAGCCTTTAGATTTGTGCCTATAACAGCGATAGTACGTTTATCTATCACAATAACTACGCACTACATACATATGTCGGAATTAAAACTATCAAACTTTTGACAAACCAGCGACAATTTTACTTGTATTATATTTTACACTGATTTGTTAACAGTTTGGTGGTTTTAATTGCGACATTCCGTAAAATCAGGGCTATTTACTCTAATCAAATAACGAACTTGAGAATTTCACAAATTTAAAATTCATTACAACTGGCTCCTTTCTTTTCAAGTTCATTATGAACAAAAAGGTTTCTTTCTTCCCTACCTCGAAATTTAAGAACTTTTGGAGTTTGTGGTTAACTGAAAACTTTAGCTTATAAAGCTAAAATTTAAATTCTATTCCGCAGATAATTGGGTTTTGAACATACTATACGTATATAAAACAGTATCACCTGTAAGGAAAATATTATAATCGTCGTACTTCGGATATAACAAAGAAGACACTAAAGTAAAAAAAAAATAAAGAATCAACCTCCTTGGACAAGATATTTGATTGTGATTTGACTCAACAAGTGTAACGGAGGATAAAGAAACAAACGGCAGAGGGTTTGCATCCTCCCAATGATGTCGCCAGAAATTCGTCCGACGCATTGTCGTCATCTCAATATGGAGCTGCGTTTAAAATGTAATAAAAGCAGTACGCAATTCACTTTATTATCTGGTTACCCTATTCCTAAATTTATTTGGGATGGACAAAATGTATTTCCTCTACTAATATCCTCTATAATTCACAGTCTCCTCAACTCAACCGGGACGTGATTGTTTGTATCAAGATTTGTTATGTATTATTCCTGAACCTACTATTATTTAATTGTGCTACACTCCAAGGCTGACTTTCAGAGAAATCAGAACGCCTCAGGCATTAAGTCTGCCTTTGTACCTTACATGCATAAAGTGTTAATAAATAAAGGAATAAACACTCCCACCTCAGCTTAGTCCTTAGACAGTATAGCGTAACATTTCACGATACTCAAATCACCAAGCGACTTTCAGATTACCTTCACGATGAACGTTTAAACACGCATGTATTTGGGAACAGAACATAAAACACCCTTTTGTACGATTATGTAAAGAAATCTATAGCTTTTAAGTAAAGATGCTTTTAACATGCATTTTTATAGTGGTAGAGCCATGCTTAAGCACGAATAGGCCGGCTCGACCGGTGCGATACCACGGCCTCACGGAAAACCGGTTGTGAAGTAACGCTTGCGTTGCGTTTCCCCGAAATGAGTGAGGTCTCCGGAGGCCCAAAATCCCCCACCCCCCTAATGATAGCGCTGTTAACGAAAAGGATACCCCAGGGGGGTACCAGCGCTAGCGTTGGAGAATCCCCCCCTGGACGTCCACCCTCAGTACGGATTATGCCTGAGCAGCTCTAGTGCACCCAATCCCTAAAAAAGAAGATCGCTCGGATCCGTCCAACTACAGACCCATAGCCATCACCTTCTTGTTCTCCAAGATAATGGAATCCATTGTTAACTGCCAGCTCCTCCGGTACTTAGAAGACCACCAGCTCCTCAATGATCGACAATACGGCTTCCGTCAGGGTCGTTCAGCTGGTGATCTTCTCGTATACTTGACTCACCGGTGGGCACAGGCGATCGAGACCAAGGGGGAAGCGTTGGCCGTTAGTTTGGACGTGGCGAAGGCCTTCGATCGGGTCTGGCACAAAGCGCTCCTTGCGAAGCTTCCTTCCTATGGGCTTCCCAAGAAACTGTGCAATTGGCTCACCAGTTTTCTTACAGACAGAAGCATCAAGGTCGTTGTTGACGGTGCATGCTCCGACTCAAAGTCTGTTAATTCTGGTGTCACACAAGGCTGTGTGCTATCACCCACGCTGTTTCTTCTGCATATCAACGACATGCTGCAGATTAGCAGCATCCATTGCTATGCGGACGATAGCACGAGTCATGCCCTTTACACCGGCCGCGCTAACATTTCTCGGGTAAACGTCATCGAAAGCCGATCCAAACTTGTGTCTGAAATCGAAACTTCCTTTATCAAAAGTTTCAGATTGGGGTCGACTTAACCTAGTCCAGTTTAACCCCACGAAGACACAGGTTTGCGCGTTCACCGCTAAAAAGATGCCATTGGTCGTATCACCTCAATTTGAGAGCACTTCCCTAACTGCATCAGCCAGTATCGGAATCCTTGGCGTCGATATATCAAGCGAAGTCCAGTTTCGCGGTCACTTAGAGAGTAAGGCCATATTAGCCTCGAAGAAGCTTGGTGTGCTAAACAGATCGAGACAGTATTTTACTCCAGCCCACCGCCTGCAACTTTATAAGGCGCAGGTTCGGCCGCACATGGAATACTGTTCTCATCTCTATGCAGATGCACCCCAGTACCAACTTCTGCCTCTTGACCGCATTCAACGGAGAGCGACTCGCATCATCGACTGCCAAGATATTTCTGATCGACTTGACACCTTGGCGTTGCGTAGAGATGTAGCTTCACTCTGCATCCTCTATCTCTTGTATCATGGGGAGTGTTCAGAGGAATTGTTCGGACTTATACCGGCTGCTGGTTTCCGCCATCGTCCTAGGCGACAAAATATCCATCCCCATCACCTGGACGATTGGCACTCCACCACTGTGCGCTTCTCCAGAAGCTTTTTGCCTCGCACAACCAGCTTATGGAACAAATTGTCGCCTGCGTATTTCCGAACCGATACGACCTTCAAACCTTCAAGAAGAGATCGTACCTCTACCTAAAAGGCCGGCAACGCACTTGTGACTCTTGAGTTGCGGGTGTCCATGGGCGGCGGTAGTCACTTACCATCAGGTGACCCGTCTGCTCGTTTGCCCCTATCGCATAAAAAAAAAAAAAAAAACATGCGGCTTTGATATCTCGAGTCGAGGAATTGGTCTTAGACTACTGATAATAACATGATTGAGATAACGAGGTATGGAATCTTACATTTTCATTCAAATCATCAAAAGTACCCTATAATGTAACGCTTATAGTTCCACTAGCTAAGCACTTTTTTTCTAGTTTGTTAGAAAGGTCGAAAGAGCTCCATTAGTAATAATGTCATCAAAACACATTGGTGTAAATGTTAGTACGTAGCTGTAATCTTGAAACGAACTCTATACTCGCTTGAAACTTCGGTAGTGTAAAAATTAAGATGGTGTTAATTGTTGATACTTCCACAATAACGTAACTCTGTCTATCTGTGCTGTCAATTGCTCTAAGAATACGACATGCCAAACATAAAAGTACGACCATACACAAATAAAACCATAAAAAAATAAAGTAAGCAAATCTTACACAAAACAAACTAAATATAGATATTTCTAATTTAGTCGAGTATATTCTTTGATCCTTCGCGTTAAAAGTATCTTATACTTTTTATTACAATAATATTTTAAAATGCTTCATTCATTGGTATTCTGTTCAGATATTTTGAGTTGCTACTTTCCTGTTGGTGAAATGAGGTGAAACGCTTTCGGAAAACTGTCTGACTGGATCCAAATGTAACTGGTCTGTTCTTGATGAAAATATTGTTTTAATTTCTTTTTGAAATCGCCTTTACGCTAAGCCCTAAAGGTGATTTGAATAAAGGGCTTTTAGAATAATATAACTATACTATATTAAAATATAATTTCGGATCATAAAAGAAATTGAATTTTTGAAGAGCTTGTTGCTTTGTTTTTTTTTTAATTACAATTAAATGATGACGGAATTTCACATTTTTTTTTAAATAAATACCTACATATACACCCGAATTTTATACTAATTTGTACATGGTATTTATTGTTTCCAAAGTTGTATCAGTAAATCTATACTAAAGCCTATAAAAAGCTGAGGAGTTTCTGTGTGTATGTTTTAACGCGTAAGTATCACTCGGATTCTTTTATATTCTGTTTGTGTTAGAAAGAGTATCTATTAAAGAATAATATAAGCTACAAAACTTACTTACATAACACTACGATACTAAGGACCTTAGGAGTGACCAAAAATGCAGGTAGAATTGCGGGGAACGAAATAAGTGACGGTTATCTACAGCTTTCATTTAACAGGAACTCAAAGACTTAGCAGTATACATACAGACCCTCATAATTTAATCCCACTAACGTAACAGATCGCAAGCCTCACGGTATTACGTAGGACAAAAGCAAATGTTGGGTAAGAGTTGCATAACTAGAAGGGAGGGAGAAAGATATAATTTAAACCTGGTGAGTAAATGTGACGTCAGCTCAGATTCCCAAAACGTTTTATTTAAATCTTATGGTGATGTCAGCCGATCTCCAGCCCTAGCGTTGACGCGAATATTGACTTTATGGCTTCAGGCTCTCCTATTGCAATTCCATTGACAACAAATGGATCACCAAGCGACGACAAGACGAGATAAAAGGCGTGGACGTGAGAAGTAAAAGCCACGCTGCATTTCTGACCATTTGCTTTGCAACTCGTCGAGTATGTGACAGAAATACAACAAAAACCGACGTAAACTACTGAAGATTTCATGTGTAATGCGTGCATTTCACGTTTTTATATATACCTGAGAACACATAACCAGATATATAAAACACAGAATAAGATTTGATATCTATAGAATACGTATAGATATTTCTATGACTTTTTGTTTTACAAGTACAATCGCGGAGACAAGTGACACTAAACTAATAATGTGCACGAAAGCACAGAAACAATTTCCTGAAGCATTATTGAACATGACTTTAAAAAAATCAAAGAAAAAGAGATGCTCTGTGTAAATAATTGAGGTTCGTAATAATATGAGAGTCGTTTTCTGTTTAATAAAATCAAATGACAATAATTGTGTATTATCTTTAGGAAATCGGAGGGAATTATGATTATGACGTCGCAATACAAGATTTTGACGTCACTTTATCAAAGTTGTTCAATTTGAGGTTTCTGGCAATTTGAAGTCTAGAAACTACGTTACATTACATTGTCTCACTTCGTTTATAATGAGAACACAATTATTGTGTATTTTACAACAATTTATTTAGTATTCAAAGATATTTTTTTTCTTTTCTAATAAATTTTCAACTCACCAACTAGTTCTGCATGCAAATGCTATTGAAGGATATTGGCACATCCGGAACCAGCTTAATTTCCGTTCAATTACAAAGAGCTTATCGACTACTCTTGCATAAAGTTCTCAATAATCGTATTTCAAAGGTGAAGTTCATTTTTAATATTTCAGTGTACAGTGCTCAATTATGTAGTCGTAAATATTGTCATTAAAAATCCAATAGATACCTACTTTTATACTTCTCAAAAGTGAAAGTTAGTTTAGTTAATAAGTGAACATGTTCATCTTGTATAGGCGCGTCTCATCTTCGTCTTCAGCGTCACTTCCTATCAGGTGACAAACACTACTGACACTGTAAATAACACAAGTGGGTCTGGAAGGTGGCAGTGGCTAAACTGAAGGCAACTGCTTTGTACTCCACAGTGTAGCCGCCTGTTGACAAAGTGGCGGGCAAGGTCTCTGTTTACAAGAGGTTGTTTTATCACATGCGGCAGACGAGAGAGAGATTTTTAAATTGGCCTACCTGTTCATTGTCGCCTCTGCCAAGCGTGTTAAAGGATCTATCACGACCATCAGCAAATAATTTTCTCACAGTTATTATATTACCCAATTTAAAAAGATTTTCGGCAAGAAATCGCTATTAGTGAAAAAAAAGTGTACAATTGGTAATAGTTAAACGTTTGCAATAAGTCTTTATTCTATTTACTTATATACTTAAAAGGTTTATGTTGGTGTTCACTAATTTATAGAGATATGACGCTATTAGTAAGAAGGTGCGACACATATGTCCATGGCATTCTAATAATATTTTTATATCAATCTTCACACGGACTCACTTCATTAATGAAATAAGTAGGTTTATTGTTAGAAATAGCCTCGTTTACATATTATGAGGTAGTATTTAAAACCTCGTATTTCCTCAATTTCAATCTAACAAGCTCTAAACAAAAGCGCCAAATAAAAAAACTATGAAAATATTTATCCAAAAAGAATGTAGAACACAGCCGGGGACCGAAAACATTTGATGTTTGTTCTAAAATTCAAATGGTTCGTTGAAAAAATTGTCAAACAATGAACCGACTTCCGAAACCCGATATGTAATAGGTTCAAAATAAAAGCCTGTCACCTGATGGTAAGTGACACCGCCGTCCATGGACACTTGCAACTCAAGAGTCGCAAGTGCGCTGCCCGCCTTTGAGGGTGATGAGGGATAGGGGATGCAGGGAGCGGAAAGAAGAGAGGAGGGATGAGGAGATGGAAAAAGGACAAAGGAGATGAGGAGAGAGAAAAGGGGGGCGGGGGAATTGGGCCTCCGGAAACCTCACTCAATTCGGGGAAATGCAACGCAAGCGTTACTTCACAACCGGTTTTCTGTGAGGCCGTGGTATCGCACCGGTCGAGCCGGCCCATTCGTGCCTAAGCATGGCTCTACCACTGAAAAGGATGTATAAAGATTGATCATGGTGATAATGAACAATATGAGAAATTGTTATTTAATAACAAATAAAATTTTACTTAGATGCACGTTCAGTATTCTTTCGCTGTTCGTCAACAAACGTTTCTGTTTAACAAAATACTTGATAGAATATTTTTACCATTTTGTCCGACTTTATTTTATATACGTTTTATTAAGGTAAGGTGATTTCACAATCTACTAATATTTAATCTAAATATCAACTTACTATCGTGCCTCCAGATTAACGCTGAAACTTATTTTAACATAACCCGAAGATCATCAACTCACAACATAAAGCTAATCAATTAGGTACACACTGTAAGTGAATAACTTGCTTCAAGATAAGGGGATCAAGATAAGATAACGCTAAAGTTTAGCCCCTGTTATATAATTTATCAGAAAGCCTGACCTACTTAGAGATAGGCTGTTGCGTGGTCTCAGTACGCGATATAATATACAATACAGATATAAACAAAAAATCATATTCATTTTTAAATTTGATAACGTTCTCATTTCGCGTTTGAGCAATAATTATGGTTATTGCTCAGACGCGTAATTATTATTTACATCAGTGATCGATTTAACTTTGGAATATTAATAAATATATTACTTTAATTTCGAATATAACATTTTTCTGCCAACCCAATGGTACATTATATAAAATATAAAATAATAAATGATTTACTTCCAAATAAATGTTTTATTTTACTTTCTCCCTAATCATTGCGTATTCAAATTGTGATATTTAAATACATTACATATTGGACCGGTACTGTAGCGCACATCGGGAGGGGCCTATATCCAGCAGTAGACTAGTGCATAGGCTGAGTGATGATGATGATAAAGAATGCCTTGATGTAACGATGGCTCAAGATTTTACCTCGCCACTACACTGCCCCGTCGAGCGTTGTGGGTTCGTTCCCTATACGGGACAGCCACAAATTTTGTTGTGAGTCTGGGTGTCCTAGTAGCAGTAGACAAGTAAATTTAGGATTAAACATGATTTGGTTCTACATATACATATATATTGTTATATATTGTTACATAGAAACCATTGATTTGTTTGTGTTTTGTCAAATTACGTATGTACATACATATATATAAAAGTATTTTTCAAGAATTTCATTTACAAATAGGCGTCTTCGTTAACCGCAGACGTGAAGCGAAGAGGCATTTATCCAGCAACAGGATTAAAACTCTAGATGTATTGTAAGCAAGAATTGGGTCATTTATTTAGTGCATTACAAGAAAAGTTGACACATTGAAACTTATATGTACTAGAAAATTTACGCGTGGTACGGCGCATTACACGGACTTATGAGTCAACGTGCTGGGAGGGCCAGTGATCCAAGCAACGAAAGAGAGCGCGGTAGAGTGAGAGAGCGGTTTTATAAGTAAAGGTTTAATACTGTATGGAGGTAAGAGATCTTAGTATATCATTTCATCTTTGATAAAAAATGTGGGAAGTATTAATATACTCTGAGAAGCGGAATTATCATTAAGATTAAACTATAAAACCTGGAAAGATACTCTACTGAAAATCATCTTATACTGTGAATGTCCTTAGATGACTACGATTAGTTGATGGACTACTCTTTGTTGCAATAACTTACATTGCAATATTTGACTCAAAATGGGTTCGCTAAGTAATTACACTGTAAGCTTCTCACACACATTTAACTAATAATTTACTAAGAAAATTAAATACTCCTGCCCCCAAACAAATTTTGTAGAAAATTGTGTGGTGACAAAAGTGCTTACTTAAATTGTGCCTGATGCACTTAATTACTAAGCACAACACAATAGAATATTGGAGAAGTCAAACATGACTTACAAATCATAATGCGTATTTATTATCCAAAATTATTATTCATGTCTGCCAAAGAAAAACGCTGTCTTTTTAACTTGTACCAATCACAACGTCGAGGATTACTCTTCAGTAGGTACCTACCAAAGACTGGCTACAAAAAAATGTACTCGAATCCCATATCTTGAAGAGAAACGCACTTACCTAACTCCTATTTAACTCTTAGTGTCCAATAAAGTGCAAAACTCCCTCATCTTGGACTTTTGTCTGTTACGTGTGACGTAAGCGTGACCTTGTAGCTTAGGAGACATTACAAATCAGTATAGTAAGAGTGAATATAGTTTATTAAGGCTCTTTTCTAAAAAGGTTTTTCTTGGAAAATAAATACATAATAATAAAATAATTCTAGAAAATATTTTAGATAAATAAATAGGTTTTCTATGATTGGCGTAACATATCTTCGTCTTTATTTTCACACTCGAGGAAATTAAAGACAAACGCATATGGCAATTACTAAAAAAATATACATATTCATGTACTGCTGGCAGCTTTACCAAGTTTTTATTATTATATTCTAGGATATTGAAACAGTGTTTTTATAATTTGCATTATTCTAAGTATAGCTTGCATTAATTCTTCCACAAAACCGATAACATTTTTAGGTACGAAATTTTCTTTGCATATAATATATATACTAGTCTCGGTCTCCGAGAGGACTCGGTCATGTAGGCACCAAACAGCTCGAGCTACAGATATGCGACCCTGACTTGCTCGAGCTGTTGCTTATACTCCCCAACCCACACGTATAAGCAATATCACTTCCCTTTCCCTTCTGTCCTCCAATGCCTGCCAACTTTCTCCAAATTATTCCCAAAGCAGCCCAGATGACGGTAATCGGCCTACCCTTTACTACTTGAATGGGACTTAATTGTAATGGGCAAAATGTGGGCGTACATCACACCTCTGCCTGTCCCTTCCACCACCACCTTGAGACAGCAAAGCCGGCCTTGCTCTTTTTAACCGAGACGCAGATATCATCTCCAGCGGACACATCCTACCTCTGCTACCCTGGGTACGGACTGGAACACTCCTTTGTTCCTAAGGCTGGTGTATGCGTGTACGTTAGAGATGATATCACTTCTCGCCGCCTCGGCAATCTTGAAGGTAGGGAACTCTCCATCTTATGGCTACGTGTAGACTGCGACGACCATCCCCGCATCTACCTATGCCTCTACAGGTCCCATAGCGGTGATGCCGAAACGGACCGACTCATCGACCACGTCCAAATGGCTACAGACTCAGTGCTCCAGCAGGTCCCATCCGCAGAGATTGTGATTCTTGGCGACTTTAACGCCCATCACGCCGAATGGCTTGGTTCGCGCAAAACCGATCATGCGGGAAGATCTGTTCACGATTTCACCTTGGCATATGGCTTGACGCAGCTGGTAGCAACGCCTACGCGAATCCCAGATGCAGAAAGCCACGTGCCTTCACTGTTGGATCTTCTGCTGACCTCAAATCCTGACGGCTACAAAGTAACCGTTGAGGCCCCTCTTGGCTCTTCGGACCATTGCCTGATTAGGACTATGGTGCCACTCGCTCACTCGCTGCGGCCGCGAGTTACAGGCAGTCGCCGCGTATGGCACTATAGGTCAGCAGACTGGGATGGAATGAGAACATTCTTTGCATCCTACCCATGGAGGCAGGTTTGCTTCTCGCCGGATGATCCCAATGTCGTTGCTGACTCTGTCGCGGATGTTGTGCTTCAGGGTATGGAACTTTTCATTTCATTCTCCCTGATTCCCACAGGTGGCAAGTCCCAGCCTTGGTTTGGTCGAACCTGCAAAGCGGCGTCCCGCCGAAAGCAGGAATGTTACCAAGCATGGGCTAATGCAGCGACAGCACGGGATGTAAAGACCAGCACATTAAAGAAGCAATTTAACTTTCCCTCAAAAGAGTAATTGCTGGGGCGAAGTCGGCTCACATCGGCAGAATTGGCGAGAGACTAGTGAGTCTCCCCTCCGGAACTCGTGCATTCTGGTCTCTTGCCAAAGCTGTCCAGGGGAACTTTTGTAAGCCATCCCTTCCATCTCTGCGCATAGGAGATAATTCGTTGGCCCACGACGCTAAAGAAAAAGCCGATCTTCTGGGCAAACTCTTTGCGTCCAACTCGACCCTGGACGACGGGGGAAACGCACCGCCGACCATACCGCAGTGCGAGACCCGCATGCCGGAAGTCCGGTTTAAACAAAGGGCAGTGCGTAAAGCGCTTCTTTCCCTCGACGTTCATAAGTCGAGTGGGCCCGATAGAATCTCTCCTATCGTGCTGAAGACGTGTGCTCCAGAGTTGGCACCGGTTTTAACGCGCCTTTATCGGCTTTCTTACTCTCTTGGCGTAGTCCCGAACTCATGGAAGACAGCTCTAGTGCACCCAATCCCTAAAAAAGGAGATCGCTCCGATCCGTCCAACTACAGACCCATAGCCATCACCTCCTTGTTCTCAAAGATAATGGAATCCATTGTTAACTGCCAGCTCCTCCGGTACTTAGAAGACCACCAGCTCCTCAATGATAGACAATACGGCTTCCGTCAGGGTCGTTCAGCTGGTGATCTTCTCCTATACTTGACTCACCGGTGGGCACAGGCGATCGAGACCAGGGGGGAAGCGTTGGCCGTTAGTTTGGACGTGGCGAAGGCCTTCGATCGGGTCTGGCACAAAGCGCTCCTTGCGAAGCTTCCTTCCTATGGGCTTCCCGAGAAACTGTGCAATTGGCTCACCAGTTTTCTTACAGACAGAAGCATCAAGGTCGTTGTTGACGGTGCATGCTCCGACTCGAAGTCTGTTAATTCTGGTGTCCCACAAGGCTGTGTGCTATCACCCACGCTGTTTCTTCTGCATATCAACGACATGCTGCAGATTAGCAGCATCCATTGCTATGCAGACGATAGCACGAGTGATGCCCTTTACACCGGCCGCGCTAACATTTCTCGGGTAAACGTCATCGAAAGCCGATCCAAACTTGTGTCTGAAATCGAAACTTCTTTATCAAAAGTTTCAGATTGGGGTCGACTTAACCTAGTCCAATTTAACCCCACGAAGACACAGGTTTACGCGTTCACCGCTAAAAAGATGCCATTGGTCGTATCACCTCAATTTGAGAGCACTTCCCTAATTGCATCAGCCAGTATCGGAATCCTTGGCGTCGATATATCAAGCGAAGTCCAGTTTCGCGGTCACTTAGAGAGTAAGGCCATATTAGCCTCGAAGAAGCTTGGTGTGCTAAACAGATCGAGACAGTATTTTACTCCGGCCCACCGCCTGCAACTTTATAAGGCGCAGGTTCGGCCGCACATGGAATACTGTTCTCATCTCTATGCAGGTGCACCCCAGTACCAACTTCTGCCTCTTGACCGCATTCAACGCAGAGCGACTCGCATCATCGACTGCCAAGATATTTCTGATCGACTTGACACCTTGGCGTTGCGTAGAGATGCAGCTTCACTCTGCATCCTCTATCGCTTGTATCATGGGGAGTGTTCAGAGGAATTGTTCGGACTTATAACGGCTGCTGGTTTCCGCCATCGTACCACGCGACAAAATATCCATCCCCATCACCTGGACGATTGGCACTCCACCACTGTGCGCTTCTCCAGAAGCTTTTTGCCTCGCACAACCAGCTTATGGAACAAATTGTCGCCTGCCGTATTTCCGAACCGATACGACCTTCAAACCTTCAAGAAGAGAGCGTACCTCTACCTAAAAGGCCGGCAACGCACTTGTGACTCTTGAGTTGCGGGTGTCCGTGGGTGGCGGTAGTCACTTACCATCAGGTGACCCGTCTGCTCGTTTGCCCCCTATCGCATAAAAAAAAAAAAAAAAAAAATCGTTCGTACATATGTAGGAACGATTTTTTTTTTTTTTTTTTTTTTTCGTTTCACCTCAATTTGAGAGCACTTCCCTAATTGCATCAGCCAGTATCGGAATCCTGGAGTACAAATTATAGTTCTGAATTCTTATTTCTCTTCTTTCTTCGTCTTTGCTCCGTGATATATATATACCTTACAATCCTTAAGTCAATGTGCAAATATTCTATATATAATGTCTTATAATGCTCTGCACATGAGTGTTCTCTTAGACTCCACTTATTAGTTTGCATATTATGGCTTCGGAAAAACATGCTACAACCAGAAGAATTAATATTTTTTCATAAATTTTGAATGATCTAGTTACTAGTTGATGTAATTGCTTGCTTTGACGTTTGATCACATAGTGATAAAAAAGCACTTCGCGCCAAAACAATCAAACTGGCAAAGAAGTGACCCAATTAGAGTTTCTTCTTTCCTTTTGAGATGGGTACGATAAAAGGTGGGTCATTAAACAAGGTCGTACAATCTAAAAAATCAGATAGTAAATAAAGAGTTGTATTTGAGTTCGCAGTATTCTTAAATGAAGAAGACAACTTCAATAAAAGTTCAAGCAGCCGTCCAACTGCGGCCAAGCTGAGGCGTCCAACCTGCGATCAAGTGATTGCGAGTTCGACCTGAACATACATTATAATTTAGCATAGCTGGAGGCGCTGGTGGGGATAGAAGATTGTTCATGTGTCCAAAAGGAACAAATTAATCACGTACATATACATATGTATATACTTCAATTAAACTTATACTCAGCATTAACACAAATATCCCCCTATCGCATAAAAAAAAAAAACAATCATAAATACAATATTTCACATTATCTCAACAACTTGGTTTCTAAAAAAGAACAAGAACCCGGTCTACTGCACGCTCTCATCTCTCAGCTCCGACATAATAAAGCAAAGTATTACATAACAAATAAAATATATCATTGTCTAATCAAGTAATGGTGTCTCCCCTTCTTTTCATCAAGAAAGCATCTCTTTAGTGTACGTATATATTTATGAGTTGTTCTTTTGAAAGAATTAGTTTCTTTAAATATATACCAACATATGTAGGTATGACGACATGCCTATATTAATACTTCACAATTTGATTACGTATGATTATTTACAGATAATTGGAATAGGAACTTGTATTCTACTTAACGAGATTGTAATTGACGCTTAGCTGAGTGATGGAATAAGTACCTCCTAGTACTTGATATGAATTTTAAATCTTATATATTAACCAACCAACCAATATGTAGTTGTATTATAACTATTCTTTTACCTAATATTTTCGTGGTTTGAGATTTTTTTTCTACCGTTCATACAAAAACAATAAGGTTAAGAGAAGGTGAACCTATACCCTAGCTTTACTCATATCCCCTCTCAATAGGCTTACCTGTATTCCTCTCTTCCATTGCCCCTCCTCTTCACTACCGTTACCTTTTAATATATTCCAGGACCGAGGAGTGATTATATTAACATTGTACATTTCAAGTCCAGGAGAAAAACAATAAGATCGACATCTAACCACACGAAAAGATCCTACCCGTATAGTTTCATTAGATACTTAAAGCTACAAAAACCTAACTCCGACTTCATGGAAATGCTCGTTTATGCTTAGAAATCAAACAATCTAATTTGTTTAAGGTACGTACCCTTATTTGGCACCTTAGTGTATTGTAAAAATGACTATTACACTTTATTTCCACCGGATAAAATAGTATCTGGAAAAACGTAAGTGCCATCAACGCTAGAGGTTAAAAATGATCATCAGTTTTGTTGTAGTTAGTTTCAGAAGATAACAAGGTTCAATTCAATTCGGAAAGTAGGTGTTCGCAATAACTGTGTGGTGTGGATTAAAGTCACAAGCGGTAAGTTAGTCAAAAAATCGTTAGTCCGATCAAAAGTCGCAAGCGGAAGCGACTCAGAAATGTATCTGTAATAATCAAAAATTCAGGAGGACATTTACGTAGGCCTTCTACTTATGTTTCTGACTGTGTAAGTCTTTGCCTTAAATTTAAGAAGGGAACCGTTGGTAGTAAATCCTAAGGTTTTTTTATAAAATAATGTGAGTTTGTTAGTTTGTCACGCTTCACGTCTTAACTTGTAAACCATTCATAGTAAGTTTTCCATATACGTTGCAAAGATTTGTGGACAGAACTGTCAAAATATTAAAGCAAAAAATGATAAGATAATATATGAGTGTGTAAATGAAAGAGTATAATATGACAAAAGTATTTCAGCACGAGCAGACTGGGAATTATAACTCAAAGTAGACGGCGATAAAATACATCATTCGCGAATTGGATTTCCTAGAACTGAATATTGGAGATAAATCGGTGTAAGAGATGGTTGTAACGCTTTAATCTTTGTTTAGATTGGATTCTCTCTCGCGAAAGGTTAGAAACTTCTAAAATATTGGGTAAGGAATAATGTTGAAATCATAACAAATTAACTCACAAACAACTATATTTAAGTCTCTCTCTCTCTCTCTCTATGATATCAACTCTCCCTCTATCCTAACTCTTAACAAAAAATTTAAATGATATTCTTTTGTCACATAATATTAAATAAGTTTATTATACCTTCTTCGACCATTTCCGAATTCTTATAATGAAAAACTTTTCGTTGTACGGGTCAATAGAACCGGCCTATTTTTACTTTCACGGTATTTTCCGGGTACATTATGATCAAATTGAAGCATAAAGGCAGCGTCTTAGTGGAAGATAATTTTATTCAGTTTTAGACTTTTCTGGGATGTACAATAAGCTTCTGTTATAAAATATAATTGGCTGCTGAGATAATTTATCGATTAAACAAATTTATTCTCAAAAATACAGCTAGTAGTGCTAGACGGGGTCTGAATCTTTAACCATTAGATCGCAAAGCTGACGCCTTAGCCACCGCTCCTATTGTTTGTTTTTTTTTGTTATGCTTCCATACCTTATCTTCTTAACAGGTTATAATAAAAGTGCATGCACCCAGGGGCAGCAAAGTAACTTTGTAATGTAATACTATATGTAAGAACATACCTCAGATACGACACCAGGATTAGCGTCTCTTATTTATTTGATTAAGATAAAATTATATACCTGAAAAAGAAAACACTTTTATTATAATATACTTCTAAATACATACATATTATAGGTATTAAAAAACACATATAAGTATTAAACCAGTATCTTTCGCCACAGGCACTAAGTCCGCCTTTATACATTATGTGCATGAAGTCTTAATAAATACATATTTCAAAGGTTTTTTTAAAGCTATATCAACAATTTTTTCGTGCACATAATGCTAAAATACATCCAATAAGGAAGAAATTTGTACAACTGAATTACTTTTAATTGCCAGCTAAATAGAACAGAGTACGCGACAACAATTACGAGTTACTATATATCAATTACCACTGATAGGAAAAGTAATTAAATGAAAATCGCTGACACTCATTTCGCTACAGTAGTTATGTAAATGATTGTTTATTTATTTGCTTTAAATAGAGTGGTAGAGAGACCCACATTTGGGACAACTATTTGTGGATCACACACATTTTGGCTCTTGTGGGAATCGAACGCACGACCTCCGGTTCTGCAGTCAGGGCCACTAACCACTACACCAAAAGGCCCGTCAATGATACTTATATTATCAATATTTTACTCATTATTAAATCACTTTTTGTAAGTTAGTTTCTTTTTTATATTAATTCCTCTCTCTTATATTCGATTACTTATATTTCAGCAAGTGTGGAAAAACACCTTTATCAATAAATGTAGATAGGATTCGCTACGTCATTCTGCGTGACGTCACCAGCTAGTACGACAAATTTAATTAATCACGCAAATTCGGGAGTATGACAGCCTTCGTACTTAATTAGTGTAATTGTCACATTTATCCGATTAGCACGCCATAATTATATAAACAGGCTGGGTTTTGTTAGGTATAAGATAAATTATACCGTGAAGCAAATAAATACTTATTTATCCTATATACATATATGTATATGTATATACATATCCCATATTAATATTAGAGAAATCGGATGAACTTTTATTCTTATCTGTGAAAGCCCTCTATTGTGAGACCACAGAGTTTTGCTTTACAGCCAGTTTTCACGTGCACGTCCGAAATGCGTTTAATATGTGTTTGTTCTCCTTTCTATTAGATCTTTAGGCACGGCGCACGTGTATCCCTCCCACTTCGATCCCGGGTCTTTCAAGCGGGGCGTAAAAAAGCATCACACCGAGCCGCCATAGTGTGAGCCACGATGCTGCATTGACTATACTCGCAATAAGGATGGTGACCTCTACTCTTAGACTCCACTTGTTGCTTTCCATCAGGCAGGAATGCAAGAGGGCTTACATCAAAGCTGATGCCCAGCGCATTGCACGGTTTGGTCAAGAACTCGTCGCATACCCTACGGGTAGCCGTAAGTTTTGGCGATTGGCCAAAGCCGTGCAGTCCAACTACTGCCAGCCTTCGCTGCCAACTCCCGAATCGACGACCGTCCGACACCATTGCATCTTGCGACTCCGCAATGCGGGATATTCGCATCCGGCAGAGGGATGTCCGTGCGGAGCTTCGGTCACTCGATGTTCGGAAAGCCAGTGAACCCGACGGTATTCCGGCGGTTGTTCTTAAAAACTGTGCACCAGAGTTGTCTCCTGTACTGACGCGCTTGTATCGCCTGTCCTATTCCTCGGGAATTGTTCCGGAGGCCTGGAGAGAGGCGAACGTCCAACCCATTACCAAAAAAGGCGACCGCTCCGATCCAGCTAATTACCGTCCTATAGCTGTCACCTCCATATTCTGTAAGGTGCTCGAGCGGATAATCAACACCCAATTCATCCGCCACCTAGAGGATCACTCCTTATTAAATGATCGGAATTGATATGGTTTTAGGCCGAACCGATCCACGGGTGATCTCCTAGCGTACGTCACACACCTTTGGGGTGAGGCTATGGATAGGCATGGGGAGTCCTTGGCCATCAGCCTCGACATTGCCAAGGCCTTCGATAGGGTCTGGCATCGCTCGCTTCTCTCCAAACTTCCTGCATTTGGTCTGCCATCTAAGCTATGCAACTGGGTTGCTGCCTTCCTCCACAAGCGCCGCATTAGGGTTCTCTGTGACGGCGCGGCCTCTGACTTCCAGGAGGTTAGCGCTGCTGTACCTCAGGGCTCCATCCTATCGCCCACGCTGTTCCTTCTGCGTATCAATGATATGTTGGCTCTTGGCAACATACATTGTTATGCAGACAGCACAGTACACGGGCGATACTTTGGACATCCCGCTGCCAAGCTAGCAGACGTTGAGGGAAAACGATAGAAGCTTGTTGCTGAGCTCGACCGGGTCTTGAGCCGCATCTCTCAATGGGGTTGTGAGAATCTGGTCGAGTTCAGCGCCAAGAAAACACAGGCGTGCGCGTTTTCAAACAAAAAGTCTCCATTCCTTCCCCTTCCTACTCTTCAGAACACTCAACTGCCACTACAGGATAGGCTTATTATACTGGGTATGGACATCTGTCGGGATCTCAATCCGCGTGATTACATCGAGAGCGTCACTAAGGCGGCCTCGCGGAAGCTCGGTGTATTGAACAAGGTGAGACGGTTCTTCTCGCCCGAGCATCTGTGTCTTTTATATAAGACCCAGGTTCGCTCCTGCGTGGAGTACTGCTCTCATCTTTGGGATGGCTATGCGCAGTATCTGCTTGACGCTCTCGATCGGTTGCAGCGACGCGCAGTCCGTATTATAGACTGTCCTGACGTCACACAGTCTCTTGAGCCCCTGCAATTGCGAAGAGATGTCGCCTCTATGGCAGTTCTCTATCGCCTACATCACGGGGAGTGTTCTGACGAGCTCTTCCAATTGGTCCCACCTTCTCTCTTCCTCTACAGGACTACACGTGCTGGCCTGAGGAGTCACCGTTTGCGAGTCGAAGATATGCGATCCCGAACGAAACGGTTTGGTTCTTCTTTCCTGTGCCGATCAGTGAAAGCCTGGAATTCCCTACCAGCGCACGTGTTTCCTTCCCAATTTGATCCCGGGTCTTTTAAGCGGGGCGTGAAAAAGCATCTCACCAGGCCGCCATAGTGTGGGTCACCATGCTGCATTGACTAGACATGCAATGAGGATGGTGACCACCACTCTTGGACTCCATTTATTGCTTACCATCAGGCAAAGTGGAGTCATTATGGTAGGCTTACAAATAAAAAAAAAAAGGCAGAGTGGAGACATTATGGTGTCTTATATAATGAAAAAAAAAAAGATCTGTATACAAGGTATGTATCATACATACAACATATGTATGTAATATGGCATATTGTTTGATATAAAGTTCTATTAAAAATTATTACGGGAAATGTAAAATAAGTAGTTTTCCATTTAATTTCAAGTGCCAGTATTTTAGAATCGAACTATTTAAAACAGAACTTAGCTAATGAATCCCAAAAATGAATTTTGAACCAGCACCAAATGGCATATAAATAAACTGATATATGTATGTCATTATAAATAAATCACTAAACCATTTGAAAAAGGAATACATTTAAAAGAATTATTATTGTTTACAAATTGTTCTTATTTTAAATTTAAAGTCAACAGCTCTTACGGTTGTAAGAGACCAGTTGAACATAATGACAATTACGTAGGATTATAAGAAATAGACTTTCGTTTACTGTCGCCAACTCTCCTGGTACCTTAAACGTGACAGAGTAAGTTTCTATAAACTACTCTTATTTACTAATCCTTCAAGGTATTCTAGAACTATTTCTAAAAAAAAGATTTATGTACTCTTGGACGTGCTCAAGCTGTCGCTGTCGCTTCCGTATCCATCCGTGTAGGACCTGAGCAATGTAACACTCTTTTCATGATATTCCCTTATTCTTATATTTCCCTTAAATACTCATATGTTTCCCATTTGACCTTTCTATAGCACTTTGTTGATGGCAATAGGCTTGCACCTAATTTTAATATTTGGGTGTTGAGTACACCTCTGCCTACCCTTTAAACAGGTTTGAACGTATATGTAAGTATATTCTTAAGTTTATAGGTGAATAATTGCACACAGCCTGACTGCAAAAAATATCTCATTATATACATGTCTGTATCATATGTTATTTAAAAGATATGTTCATAAATATGTAATCACCAAAGTGTCGAGTAACGCCTACTTTAAACGCTTACGAAATATTGTCACTTAATGACCAGTTACTAAAACTGACAGCAAAAAAATGGACACACATGCAACTGAAGGAAAATTGGTCAGGATTCCGTACAAAAAAAGTATTTATAATCGGTACATCATTATAGGTATTACAGATCATTAAACTTGCTAACGTGGAAAATTTATACTCATTGTCTTTCCCGCTATTAAAGCTATTAAAACCCCTACAAGTATACATCGATTCTTTAGTAACATACGGTATTTTTTTCGAACTGTTGATCCAGTAATAATGTACGCAATGTGGGAAAATGTTATGTGATAAGAGTATGAGTATTTTGAGAACCGGGAACCACTATGCCTAGCATGCATCAATTTTTTATTTTTTTGTTATATAAAGCCAAATTGTCTTTCCTAATTTAGAATTCAGTTAAAAATGAGTATCTGTAGCCAGTTAACAAAAATCTTTACATTGTACCCTCTTCCAATGAGTGTCGTTAATCTACTACCGAAGTAGTAGTACGGATCTCTAAAACAAAATCAAAAAATCTTTGATGATATAATTGTATGCCAAAAGTCGGTTCACCAAAGAACTACTTTGGATAGATGTGATTACGGACTCGTACACATTAATTTTGATAAGATTGTTGGCAGGTACAGTCAGCAGCGTAAATAATTTATTGGTTTCACATCAAATTCAACATGAAGTTTAAGTGTAATGTTGTATTCTGAAATTCATTATATTTAAAACAGAATAATAGTTATCCGGAACCTGAGTGTTATTTGTGGCCGTTGTCTGAATGTTTGTGAAGCCCCCGCGACACAACAACAATTCTTAATGTAAAAGTTGTTTTTAGTTGAAAGCCAAAGGAAAAGGTAAGTTGTCGTCAGACGATTGCTTGTGCTTCTATTTCAGCTAAGGTGCTAAATAAACTTAGGTATTTAGCACCTTAGCTTAATTTCGCTTAATATGTGTATATGGATAAGAAGGGAAGGGAGATTAGGACTCGCCTAAAGTCAAAAGAGATAAAATATAGAAGGTAAATATAGTAACAAAAAATGTTATCTTGCATTGAAACAGAAAGTCTTGAATATCATTATCTTCTAACCTTCATGGTACCAATAAGTGTAACAGCAAACAACAATAATTATTCTGTAACCAAACACCATTAAAATATTAACAATACATTTATTTATCTGACTGTACTTAAAAATACAAGACAGTGATGATTCAAGGGAAGCAAAAAAAAAACAATGTGTGGAAAGTAGCCGTTGGCTGTGCCGTTGTGGACACTAATCACAGTGATCAAAGAAATAAGGTCAGATACCACGTAGAATGTGGACTTGGGCGCTTTTTTACCATATAAACGTACATAATCTTTATCAGACCGGTGCGATACTTTGACATATGATGATTTAGTTATTACATTGAACGCTCGTTGGCATAGCTTACTTCTATTTCGCTTAAACACATTTATTCTATGGCGCTTAAACACTAACAAGGAATGCTTTCTCTTACTAAATTTATTTGTTTCGAGTTTGTTATATAGCTTCAGAAGTCAAGTGCAAGTAGCAACATAGATTTAAAAAAAATGTTTTATGAAACTAAGGCCGTGTTACACGCTTATAAATTTATTAATAATTTTACGTCAACATACAAACTATTACCGCCATGCCGTCTTCTGCTAGACAAAGGCCTAATATTTTAAGTTTTTTTTTTTATATTCTGCTTAAGTACCATATATCCTTACCTGTGTCTCTGACTAATTGTATTCAAAATTTCGTGATGATCGGATGAATCCTACAACATCGCAACAAATACGACTAAACATACGATTACTTTTATCTTTATATAACAACAAGAAGTAAAAGTTGAAGTTCGTCAATTTACTATGAGATATGTAATACCCTACGTCACTGCCACTGTTAAGACGATTCAAATGATACGTCACATGACGATATCCAGTAAACCGTTGAGGCTCTTGACTGAGACAAAGAAAGATTACATCTCTTTATTGTACACTATTACAATAAATCATTCATATATGTACATACATACATATACTTGAAAACCATAACCCTCCTCCTTACGTACTCGGGTAGACGTACAATGAATTCCCTTCAAATGTATGTATGTACTTATATACACGTCTAAAAATATAAAATGTATTGTTTATATTGCTATGTATGCAAGACCTACAGGGTTGAGACACTTTCAAGAGACGTAGTCCCGGTGACGCAATAGCTTAACGAGAGAATCGTTTAAATCTTCAAAATCACACTTTCCCTTATAGTACACAAATCCAGGTTGCTTAAAGCCAACTGCGTTCTATGTTTTGTGTGTATAGGAATGATTCCTGTGTCACGGCGGACTTCACAGACACACAAACAGAGGAGACAAAGTATACCCAGGACTCAGGACAACTATTGGTGGATCTGGCTCAGCAGTCATGTACATACATATATTTGACATGTATCTATCTAGTTAAACATTTTGTTAAGTTATTATTGTTATCTTAATGTTGTCACCGCCATCATTTCTGTATTAATGAATTTCATCATCTTTGTAATGCCTGACATAATAATCTGAGTGACAACGTAAATCGTAAATTAATAAAATAAGATAAATAAGTTGTGTATATAAATAAATAATAATAAAAATGGGGTACAGTGGAGCACAATGGGTCAGGCCTGCTGACTACTGCTACTACTGCTGTAGGCTATTGATTGAAGCCGCGTTGACACGGTAAGAGCAAAATCGAACCGAGTGCGCTCGTACGAGTTGGCTTCATACGAAGTTACACGGATAGTGGTTAATTATTTTATTCTACTACAAGCTACTAAACAAGTAATAGTAAAAGTAACAGCAAGTAAAAGTAGTAGCAAGTAAAAGTAGTATTCAATAAGCTTTTTTACTCGTTTAAGGTCTAAATCATGACACTGACAGATCTCTTAATGCAAGGCGTTGGTGTTGTTGCAGAGAAACAATTATAGTAATAATATGAACAAAAGAACCCAGGTAGACAACCAAAAGTTTAGCCATTCCTTAAAAACGTAGTCTTGTAAACAAGAGTCTTGTAAACAAGACTACGTTGTCGAATTTTGAATAAATAACAAATGTGACTTATGGAATTGGCCCTATTTAAGAAACTTTCTTTGAGAATTGATAATTTATTTTTCTATATCTATCCGAGCTGGCTCGTAACAGTAGGTTGCCACTATGCCAGAAGCGTCCAAAGTATCCGAGTGGGTTAGGTGCGAGCATACTCTTATTGTGTCAACGCGGCTTAATTGTCATCTCTGAATTAAACAAAGGGAAGAGAAGGAGGTCTTAAAATACTTAATTTATATAATGATTATTATTTCTTTAAATAACAGATGCCCGTGTACAGAGGCTCAGAGCAGTTACGGATCAAAGTAAGCAAGACATACATATGCGTTATAGATCAAACACCGGTAATGAATCGACATGTTATAACAAGTTAACGTAACTTCAAACATTCCATTAACTATTAGCTTAGATGTGACTTAACATGATTTGTAATTTGTAGATGAATGACGAATAGAGGGTTAATGAAATGTTTAGGAGGCCTACGTTTGATGTATAATATTAATGTTTACGTCATGTAAACCCCTAATATGACGTAAAGGCGCATTATCTTCCTAATATAATAAAAGAGCTGAAGAGTTTTTTGTTTGTCATTCAAAGTTCAGATATGAATTAATCAGAATATTCCATAACTTATTTCTTATTTTCTACATAATTTATTTTGAAAATGGACATATTATCTATGCGGATTATTCCTTTAGCTATCGACTTTTATGTCTATTAAATTCTTGAGTGTCGACTAAATATTTTTATGAACACAGTGATAAAATTATCGTAAGCGGCTTTAAAACTATTATCAACATAATTAACTTTTTGGTAACATCAATAATAGCCGTAGTTAAATTTTATACGCGTATTGTGAGGCTATGAAACTTTATAATTTATGTAATTATTTTTATGGAGTTTGAACATGATTTAATTGGAAATTTAATGACATTTATACACAAAAAAGTGTTTCTATAATAAGTAACTATTTAATTAAAACAAAGGTTAGCTTGAAGTGATGCATTAGCGATAGTAATGCATCACTTTAATGCTGCGATGAAGATAGTAATGCTATTTTACGTTTCTATGCAGAGAAGAAGTATTTTCTCTTAAAAAGAATCGCATAAATTCTACAAAGTATTTTTCTGCGTTTGATTAAATTAGTAACAATGTAATATTGTCATTATTATTATTTGCGTGTGATTCATTTTTAAATAATAAAACAAAAGTAAATAATTTGATAACAGCAAGTTATGACGTCACAAATTTGTTATTTCTTACAAAATCGGGGGTTCAGTTTCTCCTACATGCTAATACTAATTTGTATGAGCCTGTCTACCTTTTCATCAATATGTATTAATATATATTTCATTAAAAAAATAATCTTTATTCGTTGATACCGTGTCCCAGAACATAATACATTCATAGTTTTCTCTGCGAAACCTGCTATATTATCTTAGCTTTCATATTGTAATTTAATATTTGGAGAAACTCGATGAAAAGCTTTCAATTACCTTAATGGCACTGAAAGATCGCATGCAGGATATATTAATAGAGCTTTGTTTCGCCCACATACAGAATATAGACGGAAAAAATTAAATAACATGCATTCATTTGTGTTTATGAAAGCTTCAGACAAAAGATAAGCAAATTACTTTAACGTTTCTTTTAGTTTTTTTACAAGAAAGAAGTGTTGCGAAGTTGTTAGGGTTTATAGGTGTCTGTTAGTATATGAGCTGTTTTATTTCACTATAACTTCTAAATGCCACAACAGATATTAACATTAATACATTAAAATTTAATTTCGTTAAAAAATAATATAGTCATCTTAGTTTAAGCATTTGATAAACATAATTATGTAACTAACGTAACCTTTGCGAAAGAGAATATGTACATTTTTATCTCATTATATATTTATTTATATTTACGTTTTTGTTTTTTTTTATTTTAATTATTCATTAATACTTTGGATACTATTGGAGGGACATTTAAATTTACATAGTAAATGTATGTATGTATATACATATGTAGTATATAATCTGGCCATTACCCTAAGGTTTACTAGCGGTTTTGTTATTTGGCAATTAATTCAATGGAACACCAAACCAGTGTTTCTTTTCTTATTTACGTACCTACCCTATGTCCTTTCTATCAGTTATTTTATAAAAAAAAATATTGTTTTAACGCTTGAATTGGATACAATCATAATCGGATGTGTTTCAGATTAACACATCGTATGAAGGTTGTCTTCAAGTTCAATTTTCCTTGGGTTTCCTTTGTAGAGCCTAGATAAAAACTGCCAAGAAATTAATTTGAGATAAATTGTTATATAGCGGTTATCGGTTATACGAGGTAGTTGATTCTAACTAGCCGTACGTTCTACTAGCTGTGTGGCTCACTGTGGAGTAGAATAGGGGCACCCAATCTCTTTCCAGTGGTGTCGTTAAACACGCCTAAGGCGTCGGAGCGTTATCTACCACACAATATGTCTATATCATACAGGGCCCGGTTAACCCGGTTAATTGGCAAAATTATGGTTTTTAATACTTTCATTCTCTAGATCTAAGTCTAGATTCTAACTTATACTATAAAAGTGGGTTTGTTTGTTAGGTTTCAACTGCCATTTAGGAGTGCCTCTGTGAGAGGTAGGGTTTGGGCTTGGTCGGTAAACTCTCACTCGGCAACACACAATGCAAGCAATACTTCATAATCATCATGAATCAGCATTTTTATAAAGTACCTACCAGACAACAAGTAGTATATTTAGTTGGTTGCATTAATAAATAAAAAAATAGCGTACTACTTCTACTACTTCTTTAATAAACTGCAACTGCACTTTTAGTGATGCAATTTTATATTCTTTAGTGTTATAACCACATATTTGCATCACTAAAATAGTATTTAAATCCTCTTAATGCCTCGTTCAACAAATTTAATGACAATTTCATTTTACTATTATAGAATGCAATGGCAAAGCAACAAAACGGAATGAACGAGTACTTGGAGTCTATTATGACATCACACGATAACATTTACGGGCGCGTGAAATACTTAACCGCGTATTTAATTGCACACTCATTTGACAATAATTGTAGACATAATGTGTTCCGGCATAACGTCTTCGACTCATGGTTTGCTTGGCACATGTTCATTTCACGTAGGTAACATAAAGTGCATAGGCGTTGTAATATGAAATAATCCCTTAAGTATTAATTTTTATACTGGTGCCTTAAAGAGTGTACACGGAAGGAGATTTTCATACAATCCCAAGAAAACAGAATTGTGTATCATGTGTGTAGATGTATTAAACATGAATTTACCTTTTCAGTGAAAGGTCTTCCACAAAGTTAAAGAGAGACAGAATATGTTCAATTACTGATATACCATATGAAAGATATCGTATGGAGTCGCCCGCTACGAAAGAAATATGGATCATAAAATGGTAATACCGACAAAGAGAGCTAGATTACAACGTCAAAAACAAAGAGTCTATAAATGTCTACTGTTGTGGTGACATTCCTCTGAAAAATAAAATTAGTGTATTAAATTTAATAGTGCTTTATTGATGACGTCACATGGCAGTCTCTGATAGCAGCTAAAGGAAAATTACTATGGGACACTAGTCACAGTCGCAGTCACAGTCATAGTCACAGTCATAGTCACAGTCGGGTTAATAGTAACAACAATAACATTTATTCACGTTTAGTAACATACTTTTACGGTCATTATTTAATCACTATTGATATTATATATTAAAGTGGGTTCAAGATTTTAAGTATTTACATTTTCATATTTAACTAGCTGATCACATCGACAAGCGAGGACTTCAGTTACCACGAATGTTCGAATCAAGGACGCCGAAAAGTGTAGTGGCCTATCCCCGAGTGTCAAACTAGCTCCACACCAAGTTTCATCAAAATTCGCTGTGTAGTTTAGAAGTTCTTTCACGTTTAAACCACACACACAAACTAACAGACAGTTATTTTCACATTTATAATATTAGTATAGACATAATGGTTTGTTACTAATGTATGAGAAGTTGTTTTCTGCGAATTAAATTTTTCAATTCAAAGGTTCCTTTTCCAAGACCAAACGATTTAATAGCGCTTGTGTGAATAGGAGTTTTTGGATAGTTTCCTTTAAAGTAGGCTAAAAGAGCTGGAAAACGATAAAAAGATACGGTTATAGCCACAGGAACTGTGTTTAGTGTGCATAGTTTACTTTCCAAAGAGTCGTTTCAGCATTCTATGAAATGAACTTTCTCTCAAATATGCTATTACATGCATTCAAATATGCTATATATTGATTTATTTGTGGAGTATAGACTGGTCTTACAAATAGGTGAAAATGTGCACTACGTCTAACCGCAGTAAATGGTGTAAAAATTAATATACAGATAATAATAATTATCAGAAATCATCTCAGGTAAATGAAAAAGCATTGAAGTAGATACGTGATGTAGTTCAATATTCATTTAAAAAAAAACTGACTTTTGTATTTTAGTTAAATATATTTTAACTTCTTTTTTTTAAAATGACAACTCCCGCATTAGGAGTAATTCTTACGGACAGAAAGAACACCCAGACTCGGGACAACTATTTGTGGATTACACAGATTTTAGTCCCATGTATGAATCAAACCCAAGACCTCCGGTTCAACAGTCAAGGTCACTAACCACCAGACGCACTGGCCCGTCACAATATACACCTTTGCTACATATTTCAAATCTTGAAATATCAGAAACAAGGTAACGGAATATTTATGTAAATGAATGTTTATTTTATTTTTTCATTTATTTTTATATTATAAGGGACAGATGAACAGACGAATCACCTGATGTGAAGTGACAACCGCCGTCCATTGACATCAGCTACTCAAGAGTCGTATGTGCGCTGCTGCCTTTGAGGGTGATGAGGGGGGGATAGGAATGAGAAAGGAGAGGTGGAATAAGAGGACAGGAAAGAGGAGATGGGTATTTGGGGCACCCGGAAACAACCGATTTTCTGAGAGGCCGAGGTAACACACTGGAACCGACCCATTCGTGCCTTAGCAAGGCTCTACCACTTACAAGTCCTGCGTACATACAAATCACGAAACCATTTCTGTAACTGCCTCCTCAGAAGATAAGTTATTAATTATTTATTGCATGACATACACATTTACAACAACAATACAACATTTTATATATTAAGATTTAGGAGGAGAGAGCTACTGCGTGTACTCCACGATCCATCTGTATAAGCAATGTCCCTTCTTTTCCTATCTTTCCTTTCCTGTCAATATACTCTACATTTTACCATCTTATTCCTATTAAGTTTCCAGATGACGACAGCGGGCTTGACCTTATTGTAAATGGACCTAATTTCAAATGACAAAATGTGGGCGTCAATTACGCCTCTTCCGACCCTCTGAGATAAAGGCTTGAGTGTATTTATGTCCGTATGTATTTATTTACTTAATTTAAAAACAAAACTTATCGTGTTTACACATATTTTTTGTTGGTACAATACTTTAACACAAATAGCTGCATTGTTCAAACAGTTAGCTAAAACTAAGTCACATCAAAAGCGTAATATAGTGAACTCTGGTGGTTACGTCTACATACATGTTAGATAGTACCGGTTGCAACTGGGTTACGGATGCATTCTCAGCTCAGATGCATTCAGCTACATCAATATGCAAAGCAAATGAAGTAAAACTGGTATCAAGTACCGACATTCCGCATAATCCTACAATTAATACGACGTACTAATGTTTAATACCTTTATGTCTCCTCTAGTTTCTAGCCGTAAACATTTTCACCATAAAAGGAGGTGGTGCTAATATTTCGTTAGATTACATTATTGTACATTCAAATGGCCTACAGATCGTAACATTAAAAGTATTCCGTTGGATTATGAAGAGAAATTAAAGTATATATGGTTCTCAGTCAATAGACCCCAATAAATATAACTAAGGAATGTCATACTTATGAAAACAATATTTCTAGCCATATTATATTGTAATTAAAGTAACGTGAAGTTTTAAAGCGACATTATTAAGCACCGGATATTTTTTTCTTGAGCACGTGTAGGTATGATTAGCTAGAATGCTAATAACATTATATCAATTTCCGTCAAGGGTAAGCAGAGACATAAGAACGCCATTAGCCACTATCTTGACACAACTTTCACCTCTCCCAAATATATCAGTCTTGAAAGGACTCACTCTCGGACTAAACGCTCGTCAGTAGCATCATCATCAGTTTCTAAGTGTCTTAACTATCATATCATAAAATAATGCGAAGTGCATTTGTTATTACGTAAAGCAACTGATTCTTATATCTAGTTCTCACATTATTCGCATTATTTCATTTAACATGTCGCACCTTTATTCAAAAACTCAATGAACTCAAAGTCTATGTATTTCGACTTTGGAATATAAACGGATATAACTTCATCAGGGGAATACGTACAGCTCAACAGCCGATTCTATAACTAATAAATAAAATAAATTACATATGCCCATTTTCTTAAATTTAACAAAATTGGGTTTTTTTGTTTTAAGATTTTGAAGTCAACAATCTGAACGTGTCAAACTTTAAATGCGACTTACTCCAGACATTATTTGCCAAGAATTTGTTACTTTTTCAAGTCTTAACTTCTGAACTTATCATTAAGAAATTTTGTATACACTTTGCCAGCTTTACACAAGAACACGTAGGTTATGGAACCACACTGCTCATTATTTTATGTGCTTATAAAATCGTATATGATTAATAAAAATGCGTATAAAACTCACGGAAATTCTTATTCGCACTCAATGATACGGCAACAATAAAAGGTATAGTAAGTTTAACGTTACTTTCCCGTTACACTTCATTATACATATATAATAATACTGAACACAATATCATTTGTAAGAAGGTAATTATATTTCTACTAGTACTTAAACCACTTCCGCAATGAAATACATAAAACTACAGAAAATTATTGCCTTGTTCTCACAATTATAAACTTAGATATTATTAAGCACAACAACGAGTAATTTAAGCTTTGTATTGTACATACTAATTAGCACCGATCAACACAATATTTAAAGAGAAATGTTGATCGACGACATTTTGCATTTTTCATACTAACCCGTTGGGATCTTACGTATTCTGTGGATGTATCACAGTTATTTTCATTGGCCGATAGATTAATTGTATTTGTATAAAGCCATTGAAGATTTTAAATTACTCACTTCTCAACGATAGTGACTAAACTATAAAAACATACTAATGACTATCACAGATTCTGAATATTTTACAATATTCAGAAAAGCACATACATATGTATGTACATATACATATATGTTTAAGTTACCTCTCCTTTATTATGTTACCTTCCCAGATATGCCTTTTTAGGTCATTATTTATATACATAGAGCACTCGAATCATAATCGTACTTTTAATACTTTACTACTTACTACTTACTTTTACTAACGTACTTTTAATTAAATACTATACTTTTAATGACGTACTTTTAATTAAATACTATATCTGAATATAGGATGAAAAAATATAAATATATATACTCGGTATTTCTGTCTCTGTCTTATGACGCGTAACTGTATCTGATGGTTTTATTTTAATTGCATTCTTCGGCTTGACGAGGTTCTATGAAGTGCATGAGACGTCAAAAATGACTACATTTATTTATTTTATCTGTCTTTTCCGAACTTGCAGCTGTTTACTTCAAACCTTTGTAATTTAATCGACATTACAATAAACACAATATCCATAAATTTTAACTTGCTTTAACCCGCAAACCAATTAAACTAAAAAATGGATTACATATAACTTCGAAAACGTCCCTTTAATTTAGAGTGTAAGGACGAAAATAACATATGTTTTATTGTAAAATTGTTGTTTCAAATAACTATTTTCTATGATATATGAGGGTTCACAGGGGGGAGACAATACTTTAGGTCAATGAAGGTACATTTGTCAAACATGTATACAACGCGAAATGTAAAGTATATAATGTAGAAAACGAGTGAGTTTGCATCTTAAAGGTAAAATGAGAATAGCTAAACCTCTATCTTCCTTTGAGAAAGCATATCTAATATAAAACGACTTCTAGCGAGCTTCTACACTGTAAACCTAATGGGAGATTCTAACGTTCTCACTCGTAAATTCAACATTATAGACAGCAATTAACTCCATTATAATCTCAGTCAGACGCCTTATAAATACCCTAGGAATTAAAATAGCATTGCACAATTGCAAAACATTACACGCAGTTAGCGAGATGATTCTATGCGCGCGAATTTGTTACGCAGATATGCGAAATACGAAGCCAATTATAATCGAGCATCTATCTGGTTGATCCTGCAGGTGGGCAAGGCGTTATTATGTAAGAAAAAATATAGGGTCAGATGTAGTATTAAACTTTGACATCACGGGTGGTGAAATGGTTAAAGTAGTCGCCTCAACTCAACGCCGCGGCGAATGTTTGAGTTTGATTTTCAGAAAGGACATAACTGGTGTGATTTTCAAATAGTTGTTACGTGGGTGTTCTTTGTATCTGTTTCAATGTTTGTGAAGTCTTTTAAACTTGTTTTAGATTAAAGTAATTTTGCTTGTTGTGTGTTCGAGTTTAAATATAATACTCAAATAAATTCATACCGTCAAAAAAAATCAAGTTTCTTAGTCTTGATAAATAAAATTATGTTTAACAATGGTTGTTTTGCATCTATTGGTGCATTTTACAACATTTTTCAATGTATTAGTCACGATACTGTATATTTGCCTGTGTAATGCGTGATCTGCAAGTAACGCTAAATTTCTGTCTCACGACAAGCGAAATCAAAAAAAAAAAGTTGGAAAAAGTAGGAATTTGAAACACTTCTGCCTACCCCCCAGAGGGTTTAGACGAGTTTATGTTTGTATGTAACATGGAAGAGCTACAAAACGATCTGATCTGTTACGTTTTATTTACTTTTATCATCTAAAAAAATATTGTAATGTGTTTAAATTGTGAAAAACAGCAAAATACTAGTTTGAGGGTATTTCAGTACAGAATTATGACACTGAGATTAGAGCTACTAGGTTTTTGGAGCTTATTGAACAAATTATTCTTCTAACATTGATATTGATCCTTATTAATCTAATAAAATTATCTAATAGAGAATATACTCGTCATATTATTATTACGAGTATATTCTCTATTACGACCCAACTTTATAGTGACGAAAAAGTTTCTTAGATGAATTCTTGAACTAACTATAGTCGATTGACTATAATAGGTATTTTACGATGGCTTTAGTTTGATTTGGTATAGGTGTTTCCAAGTACACAATAGAATACAATACTTTATTAGTTTATTGTCACCACTTCATACCACACTTTGTAATATCTATAGTAAAAATAACGGTACAATCTATGAAAACGATACTCTAACTCGAGCTCGAGCTCGAGTATTTTTTCGTTGTTTACGAGTAATACTGTTTATAATATGTTTTTGGTTTATTGAATAAAAAGAAAATTTCAGTAATAGGTATCTGAAAATCATATTTCATTATTTGGATACAGAAACGTGAGTTACTTACGGAACTCAATATGGTTACGTCTGGCTCAAAGTTTGCTCCGCTAACAAAAAATAAATTAATTAACGTCACAAAACAAAATTGGGACATAAAATCCACATAAATCATGTCGGCTCCAACAAAATCTATGTGTGTCTTTCATAACCTTTGTTTTAATGTTATCATACGCCCCAAAAGAATTGCAATGAAAGCCACCTAGAGCTATCGAGATCGCTTCAGAAATGTAGTTAAATTTTGTTTATGCATTGACAAACGATCGAATGTTTTTAATAATAAACGCTCGAAGGCATAACCTAACGAGTACCCTTTGTAGTCGTTACGTCATTCGAATAAATAACATTCTCACATATTTTTTTGGTTTGTGGTTAAAAACTTGAAACACTAAAATATAATCTGTCTGCGAAGACAATTTTAAGAGAAATCGTATACAATATACTTTCTTGGATAATATAGTTCTCACTGTGTTTATATCTGAACTCATGCCAATGCCAAATACGTACATTTTGTTTCTGATATGTCATTGTCAGTATTTTCGCTAAGTATGTTTTTAAATCCATCTTATTAAGCGGTTGTCAAAATAATAAAAACAAGACACTTTATTCGTTATATGAATGAGAGGGATTACAGGGGGATAAAAAGTTATTCTAATTATAACAGCATCCAAAATAAACAGTCTGTCAAAAAAGTTAAATTACTTTAAATGCACCTTAAGCTTGAGGTTGACAAGGGATCCTTATATTGTGTAGCAGCATTTCAATTATAATTCTAGCTCCATCCAATAGTTGCCTAGAAGATTTCAATAATTAGGAAAAGGCCGCATATTGTACATAACATTAATTAGTAAGTATTTATAAGTAAAATATTGTATCTGATTTTAAAATAAAGAGTTCATATATCTACTTGTGTAACCGTTATAGGTAAGCTGTTCTAATGCATGTATTTTTATGGCATATTGAGCAAACGAGCAAACAGGTCACTTCATGTTACCATGATGCTTAATATGTATAATGCTTTTGAGGGCAGAAAGGCTTCTAAGCTTCTAAACTTGCATACGCTTTGTATATTTACATTTCAAATGTGGAAAGACCCTAAAGTATTGTTTCAGAAGCAAACTAAAACAAATTACGAACACACGGCTACCTTAAAAGGCTACTGAGGGATCGGGCTTTCATCTATCAACCAGCATATATACAGTCACACAATGCCCAGATGTCGTCAATAGGCTCGTCCCTATTACATAAATGGGAGTAAATTATATCTCTCGCAAAATGTGGATGTTTCATGCGCCACTGCATACCCCTTCAGGGATATAAGCATGGGTGTATGTATGTATGTATGTATTAATGACTACACTACATTAATATTTATGTACCTTATGTAGTGTATAGTAAATCTTTTTTCAACCACATCCCTTAAAAATAATCTCCTAATCATTCTCTTTGTGCCAGCACTGAAACATTACGGCATGGTATTCCGGGAACCTTCCCGTATTATAATTACCTTACTAATCTTACCCTATTTGCTTTTAACTACTGCCTTTGTAGGTAGAATGCGCATGAAATATCACGGGCTGAAAAATGGCCACTCTTGGGATGAATGTTTAATTAGTTTTGATTTTTTGCTAAGAGTGTTGATTTGTCGGCATTCAAACGCGGAAGTGGTTTTAATAAAAATGGAAGAATGAATGAAGAAATTGATTTTAAATATAACATTTTCTTATTTTCTTTTTATTGCGGGCTACTCATTTACTTTTTCTTTATCCGATTTCTTTTTTATTAAATATTTATGCATTTACATTGACAAAGTCAATTCTAAAGTTTAATTCAAGACTTTACGTGCAATTAACGGCACCTATAGAGAAGGATGGGACATTATTTGTGGTTTACAAAATGTGGGTGTTTGATACGTCTATGCCTATCCCTTCCAGTTTATAGGTGTTTGTATTAATTAAGGATATAATATTACATATATTCACTCAGGTACTCCATAATTACATACCAGAACTCATATCGTAATATTAAGAAGAGATCGGGAGTATTCTACTCCAACGTGAACCACATGACAATGAAACTATATAGCACTATTTATATAAAAGTATTCAAAAATTAAACAAAATCGACTTATACAAAGTTCATTTTATAGATGATGATAAGATAATAACATAGTACATATACAGTATACTAACTCCGAAAACCCCAAATGTTTTTAGATACCTATTTTCATACATACATTGATAGACGGTCAAGCCACACAAGACAGCTTAGATATCGCACGCGTCCTATCTTCTATTCATCTTTGATGAAAGTGGTTCAGTGAAAGAAGCGAGCCAAGTACAACTTGGCAGACTTCCAACTCTCATATAAATCACACAATTTTACAATGGAAGCAGCAAAGTGCCTATTATGTTTTATCAATACTTTCTAATTGTTATGAATACCTTTCGGTTAACATCATTCTCAATATGACTGACTGACTGTTAGTTTAGTGGTCAGTGGTCCTGACTGCACTGCCAGAGGTCGTGAATTCGATTCCTAAACAGGAAAAAGAAATGTGTGATGCACAACTAGTTGTCAAAACCTGAAAGTTGTCTGGAAGTGTCAGTTGTTTCTATGCTTGACATGTTACCCGCGACACTGGAAACATTCAATACTAAATACAAAAATTGTTAGTTTTTGTATTTTTGTAAAAAAGAAGTTATTAGCGACACATCTGATCAAGTATTTTATTGATATGTTACCACTATTAAAAATATTAAAGTTTGGAGGAATTTTCAATCCCGGCAAGACGCCTAAATGGATCTGAATGAAACTAGGAACAGATGGTTTTATTCTGGAATAGCGCACAGGTCATTTTTAATCCATAATAAATTACGGTTCAGAAATATTGTAACATAAATGAAACCAGCTTATTAATATTTGAAGTTAATGATTAAGATACCGAAAAATAATGGAAAAATAAAAAAAAATCTTCTAACGAGATTTCATATTCAAGAGACACGTAATGATACTTTAGTGCCAGTGCATTCTATAGACGATATTTCCACTAGTGAATATAATTTCAAAGAATGTTGTAGAAAACAGTTTTACTTCAAATTTCATTTTCTGATGAGCTTTAACACTACTTTGAATAACTAATCAAATGATTAATTGTAGACCAACGTTGACCTGCCTTATTAACAGTGACTAGACAGTTACAAACAAATGTAGTTATATATAAATACATGCTTCACTGATACAATATAATCGATCAAAATTACGTTCTTATAAGTAGGTAAAAAAAATAATTAAACACACATCAAATAGTATTTTACTAGAATTTCTACAATTGTCATATCGGAATAGTAGGTAAATAATAATAGCAATAAAGATTTTCAGACATGACTTTTGTCTATTATAAGATTATATAGTATTTGGGCTTTGTAAATGGTATATACCGATTATAATAAAGGAGGAGGTTTTATTGTTCATGTGTATTTTTCTTTTTATGTATGTTCAACGATTTTGTGTCGGGGTTGGCGTCTGGGATGTGGATTTGCTGGCACTTCGCACCGCGTTATGTACACATTACAACGTTCCAAAATGAATATGCGTCAAGCATCTGCAGATGATGAGGTACGCTATGTTTATTGTCGTGTTATTAGCCGTTTTGCCTGTGGTTCTCTGTGGAGTAAACAGAGACACCCCATAAAATCGTAGGTGTCGTAAAAAGCGACTAAGGGTTCGGACGGTTATCTATCAGGGAGTGTGTATGTATACAATCATAAACTGCCCGATTGACGACAATACGCTTGCTGCCTGTACAGCCGTGAGCATATGAATCTATGTTTATTGTATATATGAACATAGCATTTAGGATCAGACTCAAGTCATCTATACTAACATTATAAAGAGGCAGACTTCATTATGTAAAAGATAAGTAGCCCGTTTATTGAAGAAGGGTGTAATTTATATTAAGTGTAATGTAACTAAGGCTTTGTCATAGATACCGTTAAATAAACCTCTAAGCTTATCATGCTCTGAAAGTTACTTCAAAATTGAGAGCTAATTTAATTCGCTTCGGTTCTCAAGACGAATAAAGAGGTAGTTGTTTAGGCAAACAATTAGCTTCAACAGTCGAATAGAAAGGTAAAATAAGGACTATTTAATTTCTTTCTAAACTATTTAATTTCTTCAGAACCTTAATATTAGGCCTTTTTCTCTTTGACCTGGCAAGTTTGGTAAAACAAAACGGTAAAACCTATTATTAGTTTAATTACTTACATAACTTTGAATAAACTGGGCCCTGTCCATGTATAGTAAAACAAAGTTATTCATTTAGATCAGTAATATATCAACTAATACACAGTTAAAAAAAATACATACAGCTGCTCATAGTGATTCTTCTAATTTTAGTAAGTGTAACTCGCCGTAATGTAAGAAATCTAAGGATATCCCATATATCTTAATTTTTTGAGGCCTTGAGAAATGGAAAAAGTATCATAATTATGCGTATACGATACTATAATCTATTTCTATATTAAATTATGATAGTAAGTAACATGTTCATACCTGAACCCTAAATACATTACTCTCCTTTTTGGGTAGTCTTCTAAAAACATTTGTACAACACAGATTTGGTACTGGGATAATATGAGATCCATGTAGGTAATATTTTAACAATGATCTTAATACGTCTTAGCAAATATTTCTGATTTAACTTCTATCGTTCGGTCTAACCTCTAGTTACCTGACATCTATACTGACATATAAATCTAATAATTTTGTTTCCTTTAAACGCTGTCGCGATATTTGTGCATGTGTTCATACAATTTATTGCAATTTTTATTTGCAATTAATATTTAGATTTGTATCGGAAGTAATAGTAGGACGACGTAGGTGATATTCGATATCGATACATAGAGTGTAATACATTACGGGTTTCATATTTACTTATTAAATAATTAAAGTAAGTTTTGATTAAATAATTTGATAATATACTGGACCGAAATATCAACTGCTGATGTGGTGATCAAATCAAAATTTATACCTAATAATATAAGTCAAACATATCTATTAAGTATCTTGTTAAGTCTATAGTACTAACACAAAGTATATTTTACATAATGTGTAATGAATGTTATATGTCATTAATGTCATTAACAGTCAGTCAGTCTTTGCTGTAAAAAATTTGTTAATCATTTTAGATAATAGTAATAACAAGGCCTACCTACCACAATTGTTACGTACGGCGTACAAAATGTGTCTAGAATGTAGATTACTTAATATGTTTTTTCTACTCGTGCCGCTTAATCTTTAACTTACAAGTTTACAACTCATCACAGCTCACTCAGCTTAGATTTATTTCATCCGTCATTACAAATGTTCGTACTAGTATTAGTATTCGTATGAAGACTTTGAAATCTGGGCATAAACAAACACGCCGTAAAGCGTCGATTTTCTTATCGGACATCGGCAATCGCACTGCGATAGGCATTTTCAAGATCATAACACCGTGTGAAACAACCGGGCAGCTCAAGCTTAGACGACTAGATAACGGCACTTAAATAAAACTAACCTGTTATTTTGCACAAATAATAAGATTCTCTGAATTCTAAGCCACGGTGAAGTCAAAACACAAACATCAACCACACTAGTAAATCTTATTTCACATAATCCCGTCACAATAAAACATTTTAATCACGCCAAATTCTATAAAATATTCCATTCGCAAACTAAAACTTCACTCGATGTTTTTTAACACTGAAATCCAACTGTTTAGTTTCAATTTTACGATCGACGTCGTACATCGACGTTCGGGAGAGAGACCGCGAGCGACGCAACTCAAACCACCACACAATAAGAGCGAGCAAGCTCGACTGACGTGCGCCGTTTGTTGCCATTTCAAGAAGCTTATACTAAAAAAATAAGGGGCGTTTATCGATATTCAAAAATTACAAAATAGAAACTGTTGACTTAGTAGTAAGTTTTTTTTTTAACATTGGCTAATTTCATATTATATATATATATGACAGAAAATAATAATTAATTTAAAAATTGTTTATTTATTTCAGTTTTCATTACTGCTTTATGATGTAAATGACGATGGCTGAATAACAATAAATTAGTACCAACTTGTTTCATATTAAATACTCTAGATTAGATAAAAATACATATGTTTCTTGTAAAAATATTTAACAATTAGGACCTAAGTACTATCAGTATATTTAGCGTCTTGTTTTTTGTCATAGGAAATTACTTATAAAATGTAATAAAATAAAGTTATAATATTAAAATAATGGACATTCATACTTACCGAATACTTGTATAAATGAAACGTAACCTTGAGTCAATTTGAATAACTAATAAGCTTTTTGTCTAACTGTTGACGTTTACAACATTGTGATATTCAGGGGTATTATTGTGTCCGTTGTATTTTAATTTTAAGGCATAGGTGGGCAAGTCAGAAAATGGAATTAACGAGACAGGTCACCTGATGGTTAATGGCAAACGCAGCCCCTGGACACCTTCAGCACAAGAGTTGTAAGTGTACTGATGCCCTGGTGGTGGTGAGAGGGAAGAGAAGGTGTTTAACTTTGCTTGACAACGGTTTTCTGTGAGGTAGTGGTGTAACAACGGTTGTTGTTGCCAATTCATGAATAGTTTGGTTCTTACACAGTTAAATTTAAGTTAGATTAATTTTGACGCTTAAAAATATTATTGTTTCAGTGGTACATATAATTTACAGTATTACATAAATATGTACATGTATATATACATACATATATATATATATATATGTATGTACTAACATTTTGCCAACCATTATATAGTTTGTTTAATTTTTGTCTTCCTTACATAATATTGTCATCACCCGGCCACTGTATAAACTGGATAAATAACAATCGCACGTATTAAGTGATGAAACCTTGATGATGAGATGGGATCATTGAGATGACTTCTTTTTAAGTTATGCCTCGCTGCTCCTGAAATTCCAGTGAGACTGTTGTCATGTCAAGAGTATTAAGAAATTCTATCTCTACTACCTCATACTATCTACCTCAAGGCTGGCTTGGCTTTTGACTCAGTACTAATCCAATTTTTTTTTTTAATTAGAATTTTTTTAGTCATGTCTGACATGTCACAGGTTTATGTATTGTCAAATCATTACTTTTAATAACGTAACAATGAAACAGAAAGAAGAGTGTAAATATTGTTTAGTAATGTTAGTGCCCGACTTAGTGAAATAATTTAATTGGAGCATAGTCACCTTCCTAAGTATTGCAGATCCGAAACGCGCAAGGGGTGTTGTACGTTCCAGAACAATTCTGCCTATCTAGTATTCAACCGAGTGTGTAAAGGCTTATGTTCTGAAGAAGTTTTCTATCGTTCCAATAGCTAAGAGACTTATGTTATACCTTCGAAGAACACGTGAAACAACGAAATTGTTTATATTGGAGACACTTGTAAAAGTTTGTAAATTAAACAGGCATTGCATTTTGGATCACATCATTAGATAGTTTTAGGTCGTTACCGTTAACTGTTTAATTTGTACAGGGTTGGCATTATGTGTTAAGTTTAAAGTTAAACTGAAACAGTCAAACAAATTCTATTCGAATTATTCAACATCCGACCCTATGTTGTTATACCCACGTCTGTTTACGCTATAGCAAGGTACTTGTTACGGCGTGATTGGTTAATATTAACATCCCGTCTCTTAGCTTATTTATTTTTTTATAATTTATTTTCTTAACCGTTTTGCTGTGATATATGTACATATGAATACTAAGTATATTTATGTTGGTGTTAAGAGTAGAAAATCACATTTCTGATTTCTAAAGTTGACTAAATTACAAATTTTTATAAAACCTGTGCAGTTCACATCGTTTTAATTCATATAGAATTATAAAAACTACTAATTTGAATCCTAACTAATCTTATAAATTTAAATGTAAGTTTGTTTGCTTGTATATTTTTGTACAACCTGATAAATATCTACACCACGCAGGTTGATCACGAAACATTTAAAGGTATCAACAATAAGTCATTGAAATCCCAGCTTTTTGTGTATGTGAAGTAAATTGATGAATGTAACTAACGTTTTAATTGACACCGCTGCATGATATGACTAAGTAGGTATAGCTATTTATTAGTTTAATATTTTGTATGGTGTCCTCATGTGTTATAAGGGAATGAACTGAATTAAAAACATTGATTTACAAAAGGTGAGTGAGAGTGGTTTTGTCGACTAAGTAGCTGTACCTCAACATATTCCTTCAATCCATTACAGTTTTGAAATATCTCATTAAACTAGAAGAAAATTGATGCAATGATTGAAACAACAAAGGTCAAAGAAGAAGAAACACCTGATCAACTCCCACATTTATAATTTACAACTTTAGAAATAAGCCGGCAGCTTAAAGGTCAATGCCCTAATAGATGAAGTACCTCTCGTCACTTTTAATCACAAAATATAAATTTGCATCATGTATCATACGTACTTCATAAGTTTTTAGTTGATTATATAAAACAAATACATTTTTACAAATTAAAACAGATTTCTTATAATAATGAACAAAAAAATAAAAAATATACCGGGGATCGAACCCACGATCCTTCACGTAGTAATATATATATACATATATTAAAGACAGGCGGTACCTAACTTATCTACACTGTAGATACTCTTTGTACCATAGACTAAAGCCTCAACATTCGGAGGCTCTTTTTTTTGAAAGAATGATTGGCAGCCATCAATCTTCATGAAGATTAACTGTTTGATGTCCAGGTGATTGATCCATTTCTTACAGCTATATATGTACTTATCTTAAGCCTCGTCGTCAGTGCCCGTTACTTTATGTCTGTATTACCATGAAAAAAAAAAAACAGGTAATGTTAAGAATTATTTCTATTTTTTCTTCGAGATATTTTTTCACGCCGACAGTCAAGTTCTTATGTTCTAAATTCTTAAGTGCAATATGGGGGTGTTTTATGGCCTACACGATACAAGCGTAAGCGTAATTATCATTGTAAACAATATTTAGTTAACGTTGTTAAACTTTGATGTAACAAAAATCTGTAAAAGTTTTTTTTTTAATTCTCACATCAAAAATTTTTCTTCCTACAGCTTGATTAGCGGCCTAGTAAATGCAATTGATACATAAAAGACAGCCCGCTGTTGTGTCACAAACAAGCCTATAAGACTCATTAAGTAAGCATACACACATCAAGCGGACAGAATAAAACTTCGCTGTGTAAGTGACAGTCCTGGATTAACTGCACGCGACGTTTTCAAGATAAGGAGTAAATGTTAAGATATTATCACACTTTTATGTGACAGTTTTTATCCGGAGAGATTAAGTAGGTCGATTTTAATTTTCTCTGTGCGTACGTGAAAGGCATTTCTAAGGAAATGTTACTAATCTAATCAGTATCATATTTGTTCCCAAATTCCATTTTAAATTTGACACACAAACGCGTGCCCTAAAAGTTTATATTTATTTTTTAATTATTCTTTAAAACTAACTTTTATAGTTAAAAAAATGTTACAAATAATACAATGTTATTTTAAAAAAACTTACACTTAATTATTTTATTTTTACTCTATTTTCCTTGTATTCAGGGTAAGAGCCGCTGTGTTCCGCAATACGGGCTACAAGCTTATCTTAGTGTCATAAGCTACAACTATTTGTAACAAACATACATACATATACTCACGCCTATAATATTATAGGCGTGAGTATATGTATGTATGTTTGTTATATATACATATACACTCACGCCTATAGTATTATAGGCGCCTATAATATTATAGGCGTGAGTGTATATGCGGGGATACCCCCGAAGGGGTCTATTGATGTCTAACGGTATAAACTGTATATATACCGTCTTATAGACAGTCCACTTTCTTCCTAGCCTTTTTGCTCCACGGGCACGGAGATGAGACTATTTGTAACAATCATGAAAAAAATAACTATTGCATAATATAGCAATATAATCTAATGATATAATTTTTATTTTAAGTTTGTAATGGTTTTGAGTTAATATATATATATATATATATATATATTTATATTTATAATATAGGAGGACACGAACAAAACAGACAGTGATACCTGCAACTCAAGAGTCGTAAGTGCGCTGCCCGCCTTTGAGGGTAAAGAGGAGGGTGAGTGGATGGGTGGGGGGCGGGGTAGAGGAATAGTTAACAATTGATATTTTTGAACTTTTTTGAATTCATTGAATCAAATGAATTAATTGATGTATACTCTTCTCTGTAAATAATTATTTTGTAGTATTATATGAGTGATTTGTGTTACGATGAATGCTATTATTATTTATTATCTATGCTTAGCCCATACATGACACACATAAAATAATAGAGAGATATTTTCCTATGTATTTTAATACTTTTACACTTTATTAAACTTTTCGGGAATTCATGATTGAACTATGCGGGCTTTCACGAAGAACTACACCGATTTATTAGTTATCTGGTATAAAGAAGTAGGCTATGCTAGTCAGATATCATATATCTTATTAAATCAATTTTCTTAACTTTCATGGAACATACATACATTTAATCTTACTACACTATATTAATAAAAAAGGACAAGTTCCTTATTTTCAAAAAAAAAAAACGTAGCTGCTCCGCAAGAAGAACCTAATTACTGAATCATTTTGATCCTTGCTGAGGAGGTCAGGAATAGATTACATTTTAGCAATAAGACCCCGCACCCTTTGTGCATTATCTGTGTGACACATGTATGTATAATAGTTTTACTGTAACAAATATATATATTTTTTAAAGACAACATCTTCTTTATGACTGGATCCTGTGTCATGGGGGACTTTACAGACATAGAAATAATGTACGCAGATATCAGGCAGATCCGGGACAACTATCTTTTAATCTTACAAGTATTTACGTCCTGAGTTAATCGAACCCACGACCTCTGGCACAGCAATCAGCATTACTGGACACATGATCAACAACATTTATTTATTTCTAAAAACTATAGCCACTGTCTGTGGCTCGGGATCATGCGAAGAGCCTCCCATACATTAGTACTTGCAAACGTGAAACATAAAAACATTATACTCATTTTTGCGGAGTCGTGTCTGAATCATGAATCAAATGATTTTCATATTATAATCCGTTGCTTCATATTTTTTCCTCTTTGTTATTTATTTTTTATTCATTACGCATGACAGGCAGTATTTAGATTGCAACACGTTTGAACAATATTTACTCATTTAAAACACATTTTGGCACATTACTCGGTGAGATTTACTTGTTACATGTACATACATACATTTCAGACAGAATAGCAAAAGGATATAATTAAAAAAACCCCTTTCCATAATATATAGTAATAATGTGCAATTTAAAGACTTAACGTAACGTAAAATAAGGAATAATTCCCTAACTCCTAAACGTTAAAGAGTTAATGCTTAAAAGGTTTCATAAATGGGAAAACTCTTTAGAATAAAAAAGTTATTGAAAATTAAGGAACCAATTGGCGGAGAAATCGTCGAATAACATCCAGTCGAATATAGGTCTCCTCCTTTTTTGAATCCGGTTAAAAAGGTATTTCGTCATAATTCAAGCAAACTTTAAATCTGGCCAAGATATACAAGACATTACCTTAAGGCTCTCAGAGTTTATTCGTGCAGATAGTCGTGCGTGATGAAATCTACGTGTATTGTAGCTCGACTGAGGTAAACTCATGAACCAAATAAATTTCAATAATAAAGTTTTCACTTACGTAACAGAGGGCAAGCCTTTGAATATTCACGATACATAATACAAACAGAAATATATTTCTTCGCGATGTCTGAAGTCGGAGCCGAGTAACACCGGTAATCCGGATCATCCGGAGAGTATCGTTCATGGCGCGTCCAATGGACTGTGGTGTGAATATTGGCGGGTTTGCAACTGTGATGTAATTGGTTAGATGTATAAAGAGGAATGAAAATTCGTTAAACATTATGATGCAGTCCTACGAATCTGATCTTGATTGGGAGTAAATAAGGAAATAATTTTGTATTCATCTAATTGATATTTTTTTGAACGTTTGTGTTTTTAACTCTACTCGTATGTTACTACATGAAAAGAATTATTTGTGTTTTAGAAGAGGCACTTAGTTCCTATGTCGAACAAATGCAGAAAGCATAAAATATGTTTTATAAATTTAACAAGTTCGCGAAAGTGGCTATCGAAAACTAAAAGAGGCCAGTACTTCTGTTGACCTATCATTGCACGGAGAGTATAAACAAAGACAGTTCAATTATTGCAGCTCATAAAAACACCGTTGCATTTAAAAGTTAAATTTAAAGATCAGCATTATGGTAGAAATTGAATAACTAGGCGTAGAGATCGCTTGGTGGATGAATTCGCTTTCATAATTTCTTTAAACCGTTTCATATGCTGAAGATATGGAAGGTACCTACTCCCTCAGATATCCTGCAGCTATATAAAGAGACACTTAAATAAAGTTATAGGAGGGATGGGTACAATTGATTGTAATAGAAATAATTTTGATGATCAGTTCAGCATCTAAGTGCAGTCGGCTCCGAAGGCCTTTATTGAAATTTTTACTCTTAGGTCTGTTGAGATATTTAAATTGCAAATTCTTTACAAAATGAACAAAACATTCATGTTATTTATTACATAAGAAAAAAAAAACAAATAGAAACAACTTACTTTTTATCACTTTGGTCACATAGCATTATTTTAGACTAGTACCTACTTAAATACAGGTACATTTAAACATAACATACATATCATACATGACAGCTACTTTCTTTATAAATTAAAGAAAATAAAACGGGTTCTAAAACGGTTTGTGGTGGATTAATGGTTTTGAATAAATCCGCCCTTTTGAATTATATGTAATAAGATCCATAAAAGTTTAATTTACAATAACAAATAAACGATGAACTGTCTCCGAATCTCCTAGTCGGTACACGTTTGAAGATGTCGTTTTAGGATGTTTTTGTAGTATGTATGTACATATATTTGCTAAAAAGGACTTCCTTACTTCTAACGTTTGAATTCGCATATTTTGTATAGTTCCCATAGAATTAAGAGTTTATTACGAAGTAAATGTCCTTCCACTGCCTATCCTGTTCGTAACTTTTCCCTTTCAATATATATTATTTAAATTAATTTTAGAGCGTAAGCGTACCTACATATGTATGTATAATTCGCGTTAGTGTTTTATTAGAATTTCGTATAAACTTCTGTTTTTCTATTTGGCAGGGTCCATACTCTTTTGTAATTACTTTGACTTCCCACGAATTTAATTTTTATTCTCAGCCCGATACATTCCCTACCGATTCGATTACCACTATGCTGATTATCTCAACTCTGTACAATGTCAGCAAATTTACGTACGCTCCGTACCAAATACTGCTTGTATTTAGAGTAAAAAAAGTATGCTTTAACTAGCTGTTGCCCACGAATTCGTGCGTGAGAAATATTTGAACCCATTTCTCCGGGAATATACCTTTTACGACTCCACCGGAAAGAGATAGGGTTGACCTTACATACTCCACCACACGGTTAAATTATAATATTAGTACAATACAATAGTATTAAATATCTCTGTCGTAGGTATAACAGGTTTAGATAAAGATTACCTACAACAAATCTATGTACTTTATGTGGTGATAACAAATTATATCACTAAGATATCAAGCAAGTATACATCTGGGTATAGTGGAAAGCGACTGCCATGACCCAGGGCCTTTTGTAATATGTATCAGTAAGATGAAGATTGTTTATACGGTACTTCACTACGTACAATTTATTCCGCTCAGCTCTGAGACACTTAGTGTAATACATTGTTACTCCGCCAGTTCTTTCATAAGTTATGTTCTTGCACTCTACGCCACTTTGCTGGTTGCACCGAACAAATTGCGTCCTGGACCACTTTACATCATTCAATTAAGGCTGAAATTACACTTCATCCCCTTAAAGTTCACTTTACTTTGCGCCTAGATTAACTTTCATACGTCAACAAATTTTCTTGAGGTACTGGACTTGAGGATACACGTTGAGTATTTACACATAAACTTTTACACCCCCACATTTAGCCGGGTATAATTTAGTACCACTAACGTAATAAAGGAAAACGCTATTATCGTTACACGGAAACTTTATCGTAACCGAGTATATTGAATGGAAAGCATTAATGGGAAAGGAATATTGCTTAAATCTACAGATGGATTGATGAGTGTAAGTGAGGCGTCCTCCATATACAGCATAAACATAAATCAACACCATCTGGTGAGGACAAGCTCAGCTACGTAACGAATAAAGTAATTACTAAGATATTTACAACTTACCAACAACAATCGTTGGGCCGCGGTCGAAGGAATCTCCCTTTTGTGTTGGAGGTACATAACTACTAGAAATCCGAACTCTCTAACTTATTGACCATTGATATTTGATATAAAGCCATGCCCAGTTGGAGTAACTTGAATATTTAATATGTAAACAGCTAATTCTAAATACAGATATAAAGTTTTATTGATGGTAAATGTAGGCCTGCTTAAACTTTACATACATATGTATGAACAAAAACTTTTATAATATCTGTTCATTTAAATAACTGCGTGAGAGAGTTCAACAATTTCTCATGCAGTATTTTCGCAATAGTGTGCTGCAACTAGAATGTCAATATCGTAAAGGAAGATTATGTTTCTTATTTAGGTTTCAACTACTTACTTGGCAAAGTAGAGACATTATATGATAATGAAGCATAAATGAAAGCAATGTTTGATTGTTGACTTTTGTTTGGCTATCAACGGGGTTGTTGACATTCCAGGAAAGACGCTTGTACGCCTAAGACTGAACTGATTTTCATACAATTGTCATGTTGTCATGGATACAGAGACAAGATAAAATACCTTTTCTTTTATCAAAGCCAAGTAAAAATTTTCGTTCCTGAGAGATTATAAAATTACTTAAACGTAAATTAAATTTCTGTTTGACGAAATGCTTATGATGTCGAAGATGAGATATACAGTATATAGCATATCCTTTGATGTTTAAATACTTATTATCATATAATTCGTATGATACATTTATTAGAGCCAATACTGTCACTGAGCTTTAAAACTTCCCTTTAATTTAACGAAAGACATTTGTTTTCAAAAGGAATTTGTATTTAAATCCAGCTCGTCCATATCATACATTCACAGCGAAGCATTTAAATAAAGGGGTGAACTTCAACTAAAAATAAAATTTTAATGTTGCAAAATTCTACCTATTGACTAAAATATTTTGTTTTAGAATCAGTCCAAGCAATGATAAGAAAAATATGTAACTCAGAAATATAATTTAAGTTACTTTACAGACAGATACAGATAACAGAGTGCAGCTGAGATCCCGCTATTCTAAGAGAAGCCAAACCTAATAAACAAAGTATCACTACGAAAAAACAAAAAATAAAGTAAAAAGAAACTTTTCTTAGAACTGTCATAGACGTCCCTTTCCGTCACCCACGTATCCCAAAATGGGAATCAAGAAAATTTCACTAGTTTTTTAAATAGTTCAAGTTGAACTTTTGTGCCCACGGAACTTCTAACCCCGTCCTACACTCTGTGTCTCTAAATTTAACTTAACAATTATTTAACAAGAATATTAATCTCTGAGAGGGACAGGTTTTCTATGTATATAAAGTGTATGATAGCACTAAAAGCAACGAATTCTTAGTAATTTTATTCAAAGAGACTTAAAACTCTTCGTGAAAGCTAAAGCCCAAGGCCCAAGAATCTGCTATTCTCGAAACTGTACAAAAATATTCCTTCTTAGAAATTTTAAATAACCAGCCTTTGCTCAGCATTCTTCCTCCATGTCTTTGATTATCATATGTGCCCTCTTTCTCGTGTGGGAACCGTTCCTTATTTCACGCGGGTAGGACCTTTAAAATAAGGTCTGCTCTAAAGATACGTACAATCAACTGCGACCGCCAACTCGTATGCAATTACACGATTGTAACTATGTCATTATAGAGTGCTTGTAGCGCTGAAATTTTAATAGATCGTGAACGTAAAGTACAAGGCTTTGACAAAGTCTAGATTCCATTACAATAAAAGTAAAATAAAATAAAAAAGTTTGTGATGATGTTTTTAACTAAATCACGCTATAACTGCTTAATATAAAACTGCTATGCTTTGATAAAATAATTTGTATGGATACTTGGAGAACTAATAGTACTTCTTATCGACATCCTGTGTGTATGCCCTGTGTTCGTTAATTGAATGTTTGAAAAGCCCTCCGCAACACAGGAATTATTCCTAATGCAGTAGTCTTTAAAAAAAAATACCTGTCCTAAAACAGACAGGATTCATTATATAGGGCTAGCAGAAAATTACTCGGTACCAATAAATTGCACTTTGATAATTTGCGTCACGTGCAAGTTCGAGTTCTAATCTGCGATAGTGGAAGTGACTGGAAGTGGTAATAAGTGGTGAAACTGAACGTAATTGTTTCTATAACTGCGTAAGAGAGAACTGTCATAAATCAACAATAAGGATTAGTATAGAATATCTAACTGCTGAGCCCTGACAACACCAAGCTGATGCATTAGGATGCATAAAAATCCGTCTTTGCATTGAAAGGTATACTGGGCACTTCATGAATACACCTACGTAATGCCCTCCACGCCTCCATTATTGAATGGCTTTGAACCAAATAAATTAATGTAATATGTACACGTCTGTTCTATTAGAGCATGGTGTATTGATGATTATTATTGGAGCGTGGCGTATTGTCAGACCACCAGGGATGTGACCTTTACACGGCTTGTAGAGACAGTAATGTGTTATTTGAAAAATACTATTTTATTTAATAAACTGTGAATATTTACACATTCTAGCTTTCTCCCGTAGATTTGCTTGCTTTCATGTAGATTTTGTCAACCTTTTAAGTAGTATTTTTTTGGATTATCATTTCTGGTTGAAAAGTATCCTAATTCCTTTTTAGTATTCCTAACAACGTATAGTCTGTAGGCATACTACATTTCTTGATTATTATTGATTATCGGTTCAGTAGCCTAAACATGAAAACGTTACAAAGCTTGTATCGATAATATTATACTAGGCTAATGGGCACTATGTGTGCCTAGGCCAATTGGCTCGGTTTAAATATTCCCGCGCTATTAAATTCTGATGTATGTGAGCCGTAAGCCGATGTTTAGTGTTTGAATTGAAGTAAAAATAAATTATTCTGAGACAAAAAAAAATATTAAGACTCTTTAAAGTCTGGTGGTTTTAAAAGTTTCATAATAATTGCTTAACTTTTATATCCAATCGGTTCTATGATTTAACAAGTTTTAAAACAATAATGAAGTTCATGATAAGCCTATCGCAGTCCACTACTAGACATAGGAATCTCCCATTGCACGCCACTTCGATCTATTTTCGGCTTCTCGCATCCAGCTCCTGCCAGCCATCTTGCGCAAATCGTCACTCCACCTGGCCTGTGGGCGTCCTACGCTACGTTTGCCGAGACGCGGTTTCCACTCAAGAACTCGTTTTCCCCAACGGTCGTCGGTTCAGCCCATTGCCACTTCAGCCTGCTGATCCGGTGGGCTATGTCGTTTACTCTGGTTTTCTGCCGGATCACCTCATTCCTGATGCGATACCTTAAAGAAACACGCTGAGTATCTTTAAGCTCGTGGACCAGCCGTACCGTAAGTGTCCACGTTTCGGCTCCGTATATCATGACGGGTAGGACACACTCATTGAAGACTTTCGTCTTAAGGCACCGTGGGATCGCCGATGAGAAGACTCGGCGTTGCTTCCCAAAGGCTGCCCAACCCAGCTGAATTCTTCTGTTCACCTCGTCCTCAAAGTTGTTCCTACCTAACTGCAATGTCTGCCCGAGGTATACATGTTTTTGAACAACTTCCAGAACGGCCCCGTGTACCGCAATCGGTTCCGGTAGTACATGTTAATTTAACATGATCTTGGTTTTATCCAAGTTCATCCGTAGGCCGATGCATACAGAAGAGTCAGTTAGGTCATTCAGCATCTGCTGTAGGTCCTGCAGCGTCTCTGCCATGATGACGATATCGTCTGCAAATCGCAAATGAGAAATGTATTCGCCGTTGATGTTGATGCCACGCCCTCTCCAGTGCAGCGTCTTGAACATGTCCTCTATTGTATTTGTGAACCATTTCGGGGAGATAACATCCCCTTGCCTCACTCCTCGATGCAATGGTATTGGCCTTGTTTGCTGGCTCTGTACTTGGACAGACATGGTGGCGGCTTCGTAGAGACATCTCATGACTTGGATATATCGCCAATCTACTTGGCAACGCTGCAGGGACTCAATAACAGCCCAGATCTCGATCGAGTCAAAGGCCTTCTCATAGTCCACGAATTTATTGGTACCGAGTAATTTTCTGCTAGCCCTATATTTTTTTTAAAGACTACTGCATTAGGAATAATTCCTGTGTTGCGGGGGGCTTTTCAAACATTCAATTAACGAACACAGGGCACACACACAGGATGTCGATAAGAAGTACTATTAGTTCTCCAAGTATCCATACAAATTATTTTATTAAAGCATAGCAGTTTTATATTAAGCAGTTATAGCGTGATTTAGTTAAAAACATCATCACAAACTTTTTTATTTTATTTTACTTTTATTGTAATGGAATCTAGACTTTGTCAAAGCCTTGTACTTTACGTTCACGATCTATTAAAATTTCAGTGCTACAAGCACTCTATAATGACATAGTTACAATCGTGTAATTGCATACGAGTTGGCGGTCGCAGTTGATTGTACGTATCATTAGAGCAGACCTTATTTTAAAGGTCCTACCCGCGTGAAATAAGGAACGGTTCCCACACGAGAAAGAGGGCACATATGATAATCAAAGACATGGAGGAAGAATGCTGAGCAAAGGCTGGTTATTTAAAATTTCTAAGAAGGAATATTTTTGTACAGTTTCGAGAATAGCAGATTCTTGGGCCTTGGGCTTTAGCTTTCACGAAGAGTTTTAAGTCTCTTTGAATAAAATTACTAAGAATTCGTTGCTTTTAGTGCTATCATACACTTTATATACATAGAAAACCTGTCCCTCTCAGAGATTAATATTCTTGTTAAATAATTGTTAAGTTAAATTTAGAGACACAGAGTGTAGGACGGGGTTAGAAGTTCCGTGGGCACAAAAGTTCAACTTGAACTATTTAAAAAACTAGTGAAATTTTCTTGATTCCCATTTTGGGATACGTGGGTGACGGAAAGGGACGTCTATGACAGTTCTAAGAAAAGTTTCTTTTTACTTTATTTTTTGTTTTTTCGTAGTGATACTTTGTTTATTAGGTTTGGCTTCTCTTAGAATAGCGGGATCTCAGCTGCACTCTGTTATCTGTATCTGTCTGTAAAGTAACTTAAATTATATTTCTGAGTTACATATTTTTCTTATCATTGCTTGGACTGATTCTAAAACAAAATATTTTAGTCAATAGGTAGAATTTTGCAACATTAAAATTTTATTTTTAGTTGAAGTTCACCCCTTTATTTAAATGCTTCGCTGTGAATGTATGATATGGACGAGCTGGATTTAAATACAAATTCCTTTTGAAAACAAATGTCTTTCGTTAAATTAAAGGGAAGTTTTAAAGCTCAGTGACAGTATTGGCTCTAATAAATGTATCATACGAATTATATGATAATAAGTATTTAAACATCAAAGGATATGCTATATACTGTATATCTCATCTTCGACATCATAAGCATTTCGTCAAACAGAAATTTAATTTACGTTTAAGTAATTTTATAATCTCTCAGGAACGAAAATTTTTACTTGGCTTTGATAAAAGAAAAGGTATTTTATCTTGTCTCTGTATCCATGACAACATGACAATTGTATGAAAATCAGTTCAGTCTTAGGCGTACAAGCGTCTTTCCTGGAATGTCAACAACCCCGTTGATAGCCAAACAAAAGTCAACAATCAAACATTGCTTTCATTTATGCTACATTATCATATAATGTCTCTACTTTGCCAAGTAAGTAGTTGAAACCTAAATAAGAAACATAATCTTCCTTTACGATATTGACATTCTAGTTGCAGCACACTATTGCGAAAATACTGCATGAGAAATTGTTGAACTCTCTCACGCAGTTATTTAAATGAACAGATATTATAAAAGTTTTTGTTCATACATATGTATGTAAAGTTTAAGCAGGCCTACATTTACCATCAATAAAACTTTATATCTGTATTTAGAATTAGCTGTTTACATATTAAATATTCAAGTTACTCCAACTGGGCATGGCTTTATATCAAATATCAATGGTCAATAAGTTAGAGAGTTCGGATTTCTAGTAGTTATGTACCTCCAACACAAAAGGGAGATTCCTTCGACCGCGGCCCAACGATTGTTGTTGGTAAGTTGTAAATATCTTAGTAATTACTTTATTCGTTACGTAGCTGAGCTTGTCCTCACCAGATGGTGTTGATTTATGTTTATGCTGTATATGGAGGACGCCTCACTTACACTCATCAATCCATCTGTAGATTTAAGCAATATTCCTTTCCCATTAATGCTTTCCATTCAATATACTCGGTTACGATAAAGTTTCTGTGTAACGATAATAGCCTTTTCCTTTATTACGTTAGTGGAACTAAATTATACCCGGCTAAATGTGGGGGTGTAAAAGTTTATGTGTAAATACTCAACGTGTATCCTCAAGTCCAGTACCTCAAGAAAATTTGTTGACGTATGAAAGTTAATCTAGGCGCAAAGTAAAAGTGGACTTTAAGGGGATGAAGTGTAATTTCAGCCTTAATTGAATGATGTAAAGTGGTCCAGGACGCAATTTGTTCGGTGCAACCAGCAAAGTGGCGTAGAGTGCAAGAACATAACTTATGAAAGAACTGGCGGAGTAACAATGTATTATAGTACGCAGTGAAGTACCGTATAAACAATCTTCATTTTGCTGATACATATTACAAAAGGCCCTGGGTCATGGCAGTCGCTTTCCACTATACCCAGATGTATACTTGCTTGATATCTTAGTGATATAATTTGTTACCACCACATACAGTACATAGATTTGTTGTAGGTAATCTCTATCTAAACCTGTTATACCTACGACAGAGATATTTAATACTATTGTATTGTACTAATATTATAATTTAACCGTGTGGTGGAGTAGGTTAGGCCACCCTATCTCTTCCAGGTGGAGTCGTAAAAGGAATGTTGTTGTATTGTTGAAATGGGTTCAAATATTTCTCACGCACAAATTCGTGGGCAACAGCTAGTTAAAGCATACTTTTTTTACTCTAAATACAAGCAGTATTTAGGTCGTAGGTGAGCGTACGTAAATTTGCTGACATTGTACAGAGTAGAGATCATCAGTATAGTGTTAAACGAATCGCTAGGGAGTGTATCGGTCTGAGAGAAATATTAAAATTCGTGGGAATTACAAAAGAGTATGGACCCTGCCAAATAGAAAAAAGTTATGGAATTATTTACTAACTTTTATGAGAATGAAAAAAGGTTGAAGGTACTGCGGCACCAAAATTTAAAGTTGATAAAATTAAAAAATATGCTTCTAATAAAGCAGTTTTGAACTCTATGCCCTTGTAATATGATCCTATGACGGTATAACTTCCAACTATGTGTTATGTGTATACACTCGATGTCAAAGTTCGATATCGTCCGTGAGAAATCAATAGAAATAAGGTGTTGAAAAAACTAAAATGAACCATTTGCTAGCTATAGGATAGAAATTTGTATGCAGTATGCAGATTATGTTCATGCTTGTGGGCAGTTTATGTTCTATTATGAGGATAATAGATTCATATTTTGGTTAACATAATGAAATGGATATGTTATTCTATTCATTTCCTGGAGCTTTGGCATTAGAAATAGAAGGCTCCATGAGACATATTTTTTTTATTTGAATAGCAAAGGTAAGCAAAGCAAACATATAAGGCTCATTGATGACATTTGTAGTTAAATGTTCGGCCCAATGCTGTAGGCAGTCAAAAAAAAGTTTATAGGTAGTAGAGCCACGCTGATTTATTCAGCAGGAATGGGCCGGCTCGACCGGGGCAGTACTACCCTCTCACAGAAAACAGCCTAAAGTGACAACATTCGTGGTGTCGCCTTTCGCTGGTGTGTGAGAGACCGGAGGCCCAACGATGCAGGGGTGACAGTTATCGTGGTATGTGTGTGAGCAGTGGAGTGCTGTAGAGTCATTGTGAGGGTGGCGTGGATCGAACCGTCGGCCAGGGAAACCCGTAGAAACGGTGGTGCCGCTGGCCGCCCGCGGCATAGAGAGGGGCCCAACCACGGCTAACCACCCTGGGAGGCTGCCCCATCAGGTCGCGCATAATCCACGGAGTGGCTCGTCGTGCCGGTTGGTGACCGGATGGTGGGACCCGGCGACCACTTCCGGGAGGGTACGGGGCCCTACACGGCATATCTCCACTATCCCGGCTACGTACTAGAGGAGTGCTTCCTCGCAAGGGCTGGAGTGTGCCTTTTCGTCAGGGCGGATGTTTGGTGTCGCCGTCTACACTGCCTAGAAGACAGACTTCTCCATCCTTTGGCTCCACGTGGATTTTGGCTCTACGAGCCGGATTTACGTGTGCCTCTATCGCTCCCATTCCGGAGACTCCGAGACAACTGGTCTCTTTGACCACCTGAGTCAAGCAGCGGACAAAGCGCAGGAGCAGTTTCCAACCGCCGAACTGGTGTTTTTGGGAGATTTTAACGCCCGCCATGAGTCCTGGCTGGGATTTTCCAAAACTGACGACGCTGGTCGAACTGTCCACGCATTTGCTCTCACACATGACCTTACCCAACTGGTACTCCAGCCACCCAAGAGACCAGACATAACGGGTCAAGCTCCCTCTCACTCGGCGCAGTACAGCGTATCGGTTCTCGCCCCTCTGGGATCCTCCGACCACTGTCTTGAGCCACATTTCCCAATGCAGCTGTGAGAATCGAACGAAACGGTTTGGTTCTTCTTTCCTGTGCCGATCGGTAATTTAATTATCGTAAAAGCCTGGAGCCTGAGCTTCTCTATCATAGCACGTGTTTCCTTCCCACTTTGATCCCGGGTCTTTTAAGCGGGGCGTGAAAAACATCTCACCAGGCCACCATAGTGTGGGTCACCATGCTGCATTGACTAGACATGCAATGAGGATGATGACCACCACTCTTTGACTCCACCTATTGCTTTCCATCAGGCAAAGTTGAGTCACTATGGTAGGCTAATATAAAAAAAAAAAAAATGGTGCTGACTGGTGTCTCCCACGTTATATGGATAGGTATAATTTATTAATATAATTAACAGTTTAAAAACATAATTGTTTATGCTTACTCACAAAGCTCTTTTTACGATACAATAATAGTATTAATAACATCAGACATCTCACGCACAGCGAACTGATCCAAAACTAAGCAGTTTAAAGCAACTAATTTCTATCTATACTGTCAGATACAACAGACAGACAACCCACGCAGCAGCTGTTTTCCAATCAACATATGTTTATGTACTTGCATTTATTTGCTACAAAATATTGACTATTCAATGTTTTCTATTCATCTATTGTGTTGGCAATATTGACGAAGTAACTACTATGGCGGTAACCATAGACTAAATTTTAAATGGACTTGTTCTATATTATGAACAGATTCTGAGAAGTATTGTCACTTTTTGGTATCAGGCGTCAATACAGCAATACTGAAGTTTGTATCAGTCGAAAATGATAAATACAACGCATAGATACAAGTTACTCTTACTAGAATACAAAATTATGCCAAACTGAGAACTTTATGATTTTGTCTGAACCAGTATTGTACAGTATGTTATTGCCTTAAAATATACGTATATTCACGACCTATTTGTCGTAGCCAACATTTTTGACGAAATCGATTTATATACATTCATATATTTTCATAATATCGCTTATAAATAATATCCCTTTTTTACTTAAAAAGATTATAGATCAGTTCTGGATACGATAGGTAGTTTTAATAAATTAATGTTTAAAAATGCAATGCTAGCACAAACATTTTAAAGTTTTTATTACCTTTACAAATCTGATTACACATCATAATTATAAATAATTAATTGTATATTTGACGTAATTTCTTGTGAAAATTACGTCAACTATGGATAATGTATCGATGTATGGATTTTTTTACTGCTTGAATCAGAATACACAATAGTGTTCTTTTCAATATTCATAATACATGTTACTATCTTTCTTCATAATATGAAGACTTAAACTATGAACATAATCACAAAGAGCATCTTATATTTTTTCGATAACATTCTATATCTCGCCATTTTCGAGTTTTTAACTCAGCACCATATTTAGCAATTAAGTTTTATTTATTTATTTATATTCTACATTCCTGTTAGATGTTCCATTCAGAAAAAATGTACACACATACACACATACGCTCATGCCTGCATCCCCTCATATGGTCCTACTAACGGAAAAGGGGTAATTTATAATTTAGGTAATTGCCATCAATCAAAAACATGTGTTATGTTTTTTATCTAAGCTCGCTATAGGGAACTGTGCACCTTATTAGTTGTCTCAATTTAGGACAAAAGCCGTTCACAGCAGGCCAGGAATTTTATTAAGAATCCAAAGATAATTAGACTAATACAATACAAGGCTTTTTCTCAACACTGGCTCACAATGACAGACCCTCGCTGACAGAGCCATAAAGAAGGCTACAGGCAGCTTTGTGTAAACACTTCAGTAATTCCGGAATATGCTCCCAATTGTTTTATTTTATGTAAATAGCTGACGGATCACTTGGAGTTGTTCGTTGGCAGTTTAATAAAATAGGTTGTAGATTAAAAAGCATTTTAATAAGGTAAGATTTTAATATATTTAGACTTGTTCTATAATTAAAATTTGTTTGAAGAAGATTTGGAAGTAATAATCATTTCAAAGAACCTGCAGAGCCTTTACTTTAAGGTACCAGACTACTCATAAACATACATATATATTTATTTATAAAGAGAAAAAAAATTGTATCCTCTGTATACATTCATTGAGCGGAAGAGATTTTTTTGTTTGTCTGTTCGTTTAAACGTGATAGTCTCTGCAGCTGAACAGAAGAATTCGAATGAATCTATTTTTTTATTATTACATTTAGAATCAAGTGTCTATATTTATATTTACGCAGAGATGCAGGTAAATGGCTATTCCCTATATTTTAAGTCAGACATATAGCAATACATCATATAGCAGGACATCGGGCTGTTACAATTTTCTTATATGAATAGATTATATGGAGTCCTTTGTTGGCAGTTTGATAAAATACGCTTGTTGTATTCGTAAGGCGTTTTAATTAGATAAGAATTTATTAAACCCAGCGGTGTTCAATGGTGAAAATTAGTTTGAAGAGTAACCGGAATTAAATTCACATTTATTACAATCATAATATATAGACAATTTTGATTGACAAACTGCTGATAAATAACTTATATATTACTATTAATGTTTTATATCAAAAGGGATAGAGATTCTCTCTCAGATCTCTGGAACTGAAAGTCAAATGTCAATTATGTATTGTTTAGAGTAATTAAACAGTAGACAGCTATATCTGACAAACTGTGAGAGTAAGTCTGATCATTCTAACTCAAACATAGTTTCAGATAAAAACATCTGGGGCACAGTTGCCTCGAACCTTAGTTGGGCTAGCGCTGGATATTTGTTAGTACTCATCATGAGAGAAACATGTTGCCTTATGTGGTTTATGTAGGTTCGAAATGAAAACTTACTTCAAAGTCAAAGCTTAGGTCTATATTTAGTTTTGGTAGAACGCTACTATTAGCGGGTATAAAACATAATTGTTATAACGGCGTTCCGTCAAGCAAGAGTTTATAAGTAGATAAAGATTATCCACTACTTAAATAATAAAATTTCTTTAGACGGATCGTGTATGAACACAAAACTTACGATGCATATTTCTTTTCATTCGTTTATATATTGATATTACTACTAAATATCAAGGACGTTCAAATAACCAACACCGGCTCGATAGTTTCTGCCTCCAAACGAATCAATATTCAGAACGTAGTCTAACATTTGCTATATCTGAAAATCTAGTCACCCAATAAACAGATAGCAGATGAAAGTATTACGTGTTCATGTCGATACTTGCGGTTGCTACTCGTAGCTGATGAGTAATCCTAATCCTACAAAATTTACACATTAGATACCTACCATCATAAATGCGAAAGCACGGATAGTGTAGCGGTTAAAGTAGTCACGTCGCTACCACGCTGCCACTTTGTGTAATCGTCAAATTGTTGGTCTGAGTCTGGGTGTTCTTTGTGTCCATTGTTTGAATCTTTGTAAAGTCCCCCGCGAAACAGTTATTAATCCTAGTGCGGGAGTTGTCTTTTTAAATAAAAACTAAAAAAACAAACATTGTATGTTTGTTACTCAATCACGCCAGAACGGTTACACTTATCTGGATGAAAGGCACAGAGATAGAATATAGTCTGGAATAAGACATATCTATGTCTAAGAGTGCTGAGTGCTGTGTGCTGTATCGATCACATTTATATATGCAAACAAGTTCTCAGAGATACAAAATAGGACATTTTTAATCTTTAAAAACTAAGATGGTCAAAATTACTTTTACCCCCTGGTCACAGCCATTTGCAACGCGAATTGCGACTAGTTTTTCCGGTAAACGGCGAAAACGAGTATAAGAAATTGTACACGGCTGCAGAATTAATTATTTTCTTTATTTTCTTCATGTTTTGTCCAATATTTATGTTATAAAACACAAAAAGTGTTTCTATCTTTGTCCTTTACCGACTTTGAAACCAAACCGATGTGCCTAAAACCGAAAGGCCTTAATACGGAGATCGTTTTAGACCGCTAAAATAATGCATTAGTCACATTTCTGGTTTTAGGGTACTAGCACAGGCCGGGTAACCGCTAGTATCCTATAGAAATGTCTTGACTTATAGTTGATTATTCGTCGAACATAAAAGCTTCTAATGGTATACTAACATGTAAGTCGACTGATACCACAGGAACTGCGAAAGAATACATATAAATAAAATATATTATAGCCACAGTTCTTGGTGGAGTAAAATAAAGCCAGTTCATATCTTCTCGTGGGTGTCATAAACGGTGACTGAGGGATCGGACCTTTCGGGCAGCTTTTACGATACCCACGGGAACATCTGCGGTGGCCAATTCGTAACACATAGAGGAGCTTGGGTTTTATGTTTACGACGATAGGTGCTAATAAAATGAAACTCTAATATAAATTCTGCAATTTCCAGCCAATATTCGGACATTATTGGATTCAGCAATTATTTTAAAATATTCTGCAATTTTCCCTGTAATTAAGGTATTTTAATATATAATGTAATTAAGGAATTACCATTTCATTTAAATGGTTCACCGTTATACTTTACGGAATGACCATCAGGTGACCCGTCAGCTCGTTTGCCCCCTATCGCATAAAAAAAAACTGATAGCCTTTGCAACCAGTAGTAATAAACTAAGTGCGATTATTCAGTATATAATAATAAAAATATAAATAATATAATCAAATAGTAACGAAATATACAAAATATATTACTTCTCATTCTTTCACTTTCCTTCAGTCCACATTTTTTTCTGACAGCCTAGTTTTAACAACATAAGTTTAGTCAGTAAACTAATCTTGATCTCAATATACAGGCTGTTTCAGAAAGTTGTGGCCATGTTTTAAGGAATAACGTAAATCGCTAGCAGTTTTAAAAAATATAGATTTTTAATACACAAACGTTATTGTGAAACTGACAATTGATCCCTTAAATATTACTATACAGCGATCGAAGAGATCTGGCATGAAATAAACTGTAGGTATCAAATAGCTAGGATGTTTTTTTTGGGGTTCGGCTTTCCTTTATCCAGATTTTTCATTTATTGATGTATTTATTTGTTCTCCCACACAGACTGCTACACATTAAAGGTAGTGTTTACATTAAAATATGTAGTAATTAGTACAATTACTTATCTACATACATGAGAGATTGTTGTATGTACTAGGAGACCCTGTATGACAGAATACCAGTTTCTCCAGACTCTGGACAATTGGGTTCAGGTAAATAACATTTTATTACTATGCATTAGATGTGTGTGAGCTTGTTGAGTTGCGAGGATGTGCATAACTTTTTACTGAAATCAGTAACCATATTTCAAAATCAAAACAAGGACTTCACTATGTGAGAAGCCCAGGTGTGAGATGGAAAGAAAACATTGAAGGGGTCTACCATAAAGATCATACTCTGATCAAATCAGTAAAGTTCTGAAAAGAGAAGTACCCGGAACCGGTGGGCTTGTATGAAAGGTGTAATGACAGTAGAGGAAGCTCGTCATGTGTGGATAGAAGACCGAAGACCGAAGGGAAAAAGGCGTGAGTAATCGAAAACCTTTCAAAAGTGTTCTGGATTTTGAAAACTTTGCAGTTAGTTTTCGCCTCACTTTTGAGGAGTACTATAGTACATATTTTAAAAGTCGTATAGCTAGATTTAGTTCCCCTTATGAAGGCTCACAAACTTTAATTCAACATCCAGAATAGTAATCCTTTACATCACTTCAAAACGTACTGTTAATCAGACTACTTTAAATTTTTGAATGTATTAATTTCCACTAGAAAGTAATTTCGGGAGCTTATATAATATTAATGGGAAGTCTAAACCGATTCCCTCCCGTCCACTTTGGATGTTAAGCTAAGGATAGGTTTGCGGTTTTGTGTACCTTGGAAATTGCATATCATAGTATTTTGTTTAGTGAAAATTGTAGACTCAATTATTTTCAAACTGCTGTATCTACATATACTTATTACTGTAATGTGTGCCGTGTGTAATAAAACAACAGTTTTTTTTCCCTACATTTTAAAAATATCACTACAATGTACTTACTTATCTTTCATAACTCCCCCTCTCCTCTTTCCTCTCCCGTAATCCTCCTCTATTTTCCCTTAACCTCCCCGCATCCTGCATTCCTTATCACCCTAAAAGTCGGGCAGCACACTTGCGACTCCTAAGTTGTCCTGGGCGGCCGTTGTCACTTACCATCAGGTGACCCGTCTGTCCTCCTACATGTGAGGTACAATAATGAGATAAATAAATAAATATATATAATTTTGCTTATAGTCTACATGCTACGGCCAAACAAATTTTGATTAAATTTCTTATGTGGATGTTTCGAAACCTGAGGAAGGACATATTAAAGTTAAAATTATTTATTTGCTAATAGATCACGTCCATTTGTCCACACTAACAGTATGCCTATTTCACATTTATAACATCTGACTTTACTTACATATGTAAATAAAGTCAAATATTAGGATAATATTTTTTAAAGGAACCTATATGAAATAAATTTGGTCTGTTTCTTGTCGACTATATTCTTATTTTGTATGGTCCATAAAAAAATTCAATCGTTTAAAAATACAGTAAAACTCCTCTGTTTTAAAAGTCAATTTAAACATATCACTGTAAAAGCCGTAATACTAGCGTATGAAATAAGATGTATGTGAAATAATAATAAAATTATAATAACCTTTCCGTTTTATGACGAAACCTTTGTTTGTGCATAAAGCGTTGTAAGTTTTAGCATTCGGCAAAGTTGGTGCATAGCTAGTACGCAGCGGAAGAATGCCACGGCAATTCTCGCTCCCCTGATCATAGGCCGAAGAGTCCGACCCTTCCCCCCACCCCATGGGGGAAGGACATCATTTAGGATCTTCCATCCCGTCACACAAAAAAAATAGCAAGTACAATTACATAACTAGTACAATTTTGTTGCTTTTGCTGATTTGGGCGTCAAATATTTTTGTCATATACTTGTTTGTACTTTTTCAACTTGAAGGAAGAGTGTTTCATACTTCTGAATGTAAAAAAAATGAAAGCCTCAAAGACATGGGTTAAATTTCCAGGATGAAGACATTTTTATTTGTATTTCTTCTCATGACAAGTTGTGACAGCCGTGTAAAGCTATTTTAAAGAGTTAGTGAGGCCTGCGAAGAACTCATTAATTAAAAGTAGAGTAAAACTAAGCTCGCTTTTATAGATAAGACCGCCCATTGTACTCTAATTTATAATATATCCATTTTGTTGTTAACTGTAACCTATGAACGGTGTTCAATGAAGAATATATATATTATAGGAATGTAGTACACCCGAATACAGAAAAATTATAGTGCTGTAATCTAAGCCAACAGGCCAGCCAAAATATGAAAAAGTAACACATAATAATCATTATTATATGTGTGGTAACACTTACGGCATACATTAATGATTTTATCGTGATCGATTTATGTGATTTGGATCAATAAATTGATCTTATTTGACCCCTCTTTTCTTCTGCACTCTCTGTACATCTTTATATATGTATATAATTCTTCTGTGAGTGTGTATGTCACTGAACTACTCTCAAACGACTGGACGGATTTTGATGAAATTTTTTGTGTGTGTTCAAGGGGATCTGGGAATGGTTTAGATTCACAAATCAGCCCGGCAGATGGCGCTGCAGTCGGTATCTAGGTTATTTATCTATATTGATCCTAATCGCTTGAAATATCATGCAGGACAACGTCTGTCGGGTCCGCTAGTATTGTATATAATTCGTGAAACAGTTTAATTCTAAATCATATTTTATTCATTGGGGATGTTATAAATTATGACATGAACACAATATTGATTTCAAACAATGGACGACTAATACAAAGTAATGTGCCATCAATTTCTAATGTAAACTGTATGATACAAACATGTAATGCACAAAGGTATTTTCTCATACATACATATTACTCGACAAAATTTGAATGAAATTTATAAACGTGTTTTTGGTAAGGAGAATAATTTCACAAACTTGAAAATGGTTTTGTTATGTTGTTACAAATACTAAGAAGTAAATATCTACATATGTGTGATATATTTTTTCTTTTTTATACTATTGGGGGACAGACAAAAAGACGGGGCATCTGATGGTAAGTGACAACCACCGTCCATAGACACCCGCAACTCAAGAGTCGTATGTGCGCTGCCCGTGTTTGAGTGTGATGAGGGATGGGGGATGCGGGGAGCGAATAATAACAATAATACTTGAGATATCTCACATAAGTTTTTGTGATCCGAAACTAAACATAGTTTGTACGAGTACTATGGTAGTCACAGATTTTATATACATACATACTTACATATATATATTTCCAAATACTGATTTTGATTTGATTCTGATTTGATAATATTGATAAGTATATTGTACTGTTCCAATACATAGTAAACAAGCTTCATTATTAGATTTCTAACGTATATCTCTGTCTCTTGCCTGATACACGTGTATAAAGGCTTTAGGTCTGATTGTCAAGGCAAGTCTTATTTTGGGAACTTTATACTCTTGTACCGTATTTTATAATAAACCTGTAATCAGAAACGGATGCTAACTAGATATTTTGATAAATAAAAATTGCAACTTTACATATAAAAAGTCGTGTTAAAAGAAATTAAGAATACAACTCAGGTTGGTCTATTCTGCCGTCCGATGGAAAAGATTCCAAGCCGCACCTTACAGAGGCCTTTTAAGGCCTGATATCATACGATGTGTGACGTCTTGTGACTTAGTTCTATATTTATAGTTAACTTCTATTAATAGTAGTAATAACAATTTTGTAGACAACAGCGCTATCTAAATAGAGTAGTTTATATTACATACATACGTACAAAAACAGCAAGAAACACCTATCTATTTCAATTAAGAAAACATGGGAAGAAATTAAAGCAACACGAAAATTACATTGTATTACAAAGAGTTGTATTCGGCGTCGCAAGATATTGAAAGCAAGCAACCCGTTTACAATTTATTGCCATCGGTAAATAACGTAACAATAATTGTTCGCAAAAGTAATAAAAATGCAAAAGTTAAGACTACAACCACGAGTTATATTAATTGAATATCTTAATGGCGAACTATATTAAAGAGCTATTAGCGGCAAGCCTGAGGGGCTGTTGATTCGGTCTTTGTGTAAGTTATTATAGAGTACTTAAAATATCATACGATTTTGTTTGCATATTTTAATCGTTTGTTAGGAAGCCAGTATTTGTTTTTTTATGAGATGGGGCAAACGAGCAGACGCGTCATCTGATTGGGGGGCCTTTTAGGTAGGAGTACGCTCTTTTCTTGAAGGTTTGAAGGTCGTATCAGTCAAGAAATACGGCAGGCGACAGATTGTTCTATAGGTTGGTTGTGTGAGGCAAGAAACTTCTAGAGAAGCGCACAGTGGTGGAGTGCCAAACATCCAGGTGATGCGAATGGATGATTTTACTCAGGTAGATTATACATACAGCTCCTCGAGCTTGTTGTGCTCCTGTTTGTTGTTTACGATTACGACTTAGCAAAGTAAATAGATAAATGTGTTAATTTGTCTCTGTCATTAAGTTGGTTGTATTAACGAGTTATCTATCTCTCTATTAATATATCTCTACTAATATACTAAGCTGAAGAGTTTTTGTTTGTTTGTTTAAACTCGCTTATATCTGACACTGAAAGTCAGATTTTAAAAGTTTTTTTATTAAATAGAGTATTTACATAGGTTTAATATAAAATAAAATATCACGCTATGACTTCTAGAAGCGAAGCTAACTGTTTTAAAAAACAAAGAGACCGAGATTTTGTAATCACTTTGCAACCTCAACAAATGGCTACAGTACCATCAATGTACTATAGCAACAGTATAAATAAACATAGCGTTCTAAATTTCAGCTGTGACATATATTAATGGAGCACGAGATAAACCTAAATATGTATTTCATAGAATTAAGAAACAAATTGCCGATGTCTGCAGTAAATTTTAAGTGTTCTAATAAATTACAACGTGTCACCTATTGTTATTAATAAATTTGATGGATTTGATAGATAATGACAGCCCAATTCAACTTTATTGTAAAAAAAATTATTATAATTATATATTTTAATTTATTGTAAAATGTCTGGAATTGATAATCGATTTGTATCGATTAGACACACGGTTGTAAGCTTGTCGAAGGTTTATCTTGAGGGCATTTCTGAAGTAACTCAAAAGCTATTTCTCTGATATTCTTATAGAAGTTATCTTTATAATTTAATAGCTCTAGAACAGATTAATACGGTGGAGGCTATTAGGGTAGGGTAGGGTATTGTTGGAAGTCTCTCCAGTAGTATCTCGTAGTTTTATAGGGAAAATTGTTGTTAAAACCATTTAAAGGTAGACGCCGGTTGAAGAATAAGAGGTAATATTACTATTTTTAATGAGCACATTTGTGGCTACTTGGCATTTTCGATTAAAGACCTACAAACATTTATAGGAGTTGCTCTTTTCTCTTCTAATTATTAAAATCCAGGTATCTAGCTTTCTCTTGGATAGGGGTGTACCATTTATCTTGTTCACTTTTGAGATAGAACATAATTTCTCGATAGCACAAGGACACTACGAGAAGCCTCGTGTTATCACATGAGTTAGACTTTTATCAGTTATAATACTGACATTTCATTATGATTCGTGGCCTAACAACAAGTGCAAATAGCTAAATTGTAAAATATTGATACGGTGAAATACTTACTTATATTGTAAATGATGTTTCAAGCGTTTTACTGATTGTAGGAGATGTTTAATACATTGTATTTTATTTACATGAAGGAACAAATAATGACTATATAACAAGGAACATTTACTACAATCGAAGAACAAGGCGTTTTTTATGCATGTCGGGTGAAAAACAGGCATGACATTAAAAGCTCATGAGTTAAAAGTCCAATAGTATAATTTCAACTTTGTTAAAACGGTAACACCCACTTTAATTAAAAATGTCGTAAGCACCATCAAACATATTCAAATGAATTCATCCCTTAGTAGTTCAAAACGTCTCAAAAAGAGTGAGGATTGAATTTATTGTTTTGTAAGTTCAAGAATTCTTGACATTTTGCATAGTGACAATTCGTTTTCGCTCCTTTTGATATATCTCATCGTTATTCTTCACTACAATACATACCTTAAACTTTGGTGATAAAGATGATTTTCGTTTGCAAATGCTTATCATTGAGCGTTCCTTTTTAAAAAGGCCATGCCAAGCATTTTCTCGTCAAAGAACAGGCGCCTGCGACCAGTTTGACTAGTTAGTAGCGTTCTTAGATTTAAAAAATATACATTTTTATTTAATTAATGATATAGTTTTTATTTAATTAATCAAAAAAATACATAAACGGCTGATAACGGCGGGCTTCTTTAAGCTAAGGTAAATGCTTTCCGCCAGGTCTGGCCAGGTCTGCTCGTCTGTCCCCCTATAATGTTAAAAAACCCTATCGAAAAGTTGCAAACGTGATTTTGATGGAAACATAAAAGCAACAAAACACGTCACGAACGATAACTTGTGTAAATAGAGCAGATCAAATAAATATTATTGATTCAATAGTTATTTGTTATTTCTGTATGAAGATTTTGTTCAAAGTAGTATGAAATACGATGGCCCTCGTCGCTCGTCTCGAGAGAAAGGGTCCTGTGAAATTTTTGCAAGAAACGTGCCTTAAATTTATTCTTAAGTGTTTTCTTTGTAAAATATAGTGGTGTATGAAAATAGATGAAGGTTTCTATATTTTAAAGGGAATGTTATTAAGTTATTGCACTGTTTGTGTACTTTGTTCTTAAGGTGAAATACCAATCACTACAATGTTTCTAGTAGTGGTAATAAGAAGAATTCTTGATGCGTCCGATTATATCGGGCAGGAATTTTTATTCTTAAGGCAAATCCTTCATACACGTTTTTGAGTTTATTTAGAAACATGATTAGGTATGTGTATTGAAAAAGGGAAAAAGGATTATTAAACAATACATGTTACAAATTAAAAAAATAACTTAAAATATTAAAAAACTACGTCACACACACGCACACACACACGCCAGAATAACCTGCACTGTGATTGAAAGTCTACACAATCACAGTGCAGGTTATTCTGGCTACTGAAATAAATTGTAGTTGAAATTCGACTTCTAGTTCAATTTACACTAATAACGGATATGCGTGCGTTTTAGCCCTTGCGTGCTCTATTTTGCCCTTGCGTGCTCTATTTTGAACTTGCTCTATGTTCATGTGAAAAACATGATATAAGTGATTTTAAAAAGGATCTAAATTCCTTAACCAAGTTTTTGTTTTTTGCATGTTAGACGATGTCCTCGCCATTTGTAAATCGATAACATTCATTTAGGGTATCCTTTCAAAAATGAGTAATGCTTTATGTGCTTCCTCATCCAATATCAAAAACTCCAAGACATTTCTTAGCATTTCTGCCGTCGGTCGGCTTACTTAATGTTAAGCGTTAACGATATCTGTTGATCGCAGCATCTGTCCCTCTGCTAATGATTGTATTAATAATACGAAACGAGATCAATTAAGGAACGCCACTTTATTTTAAATAACATGTTTATTTTGTTATTGATACCTGTTTGGCGTTGTTTTTTGAATTAAGATGCTGTGTAGAATCTACACAATTTTTTTTTCACAGTGAAATATATTATGCACCTTCCGGATCAAATCATTGATATTAAAATTCTACATACAAAGTTTTATATTCGTGTCGATACGACAATGTTGTGCTCACATCCACGTCGTGGAAACACCCCAGATTATAATAACCATAGCCTAAAGCATTGAGGCTAAAGACGTCAATATACAAAGATTGCCATTATTATTAGAAGCAGGTTAAAATTGATTTGATTACATAAATTAAATAGCTTTACATATCTTACACCTGATACCAAAATAAGCAGAGCTTGTACTGTGATGACCAGACAGCTGATAAACATACGAGTACTTATAGATTTCTAAATACATACATATATATTTGAAATAAATCACACATATTAGTGAGCAATGTGGATTAAATGAGGTGTTAGTGACAAAATATGAAAAGGGTATGCTGAGGTGGTTTGGGCTCGTAGAAAGAATGTGTCACAAACGAATGCAAAATAAAGATGTAAAGCGAACTTTAGTGGCATGGCCGAGAAGAATATACTCTGATCTGATGAATTTGTAGTGGTAGAGCCATGCTTGCTTAAGCACGAATGGGCCGGCTCGACCGGTGCGATACCACGGCCTCACAGAAAACCGGTTGTGAAGTAACGCTTGCGTTGCATTTCCCCGAAATGAGTGAGGTCTCCGGAGGCCCAAAACCCCCCACCCCCCTAATGATAGCGCTGTTAACGAAAAGGATACCCCAGGGGGGTACCAGCGCTAGCGTTGGAGAATCCCCCCCTGGACGTCCACCCTCAGTACGGATTATGCCTGAGCGTGGACGCCCAGGCTGCCCCTCGTACTCTGGGGGGGGCTCAACTGCGCTCTCAAAATCTGCTCGGGGCAAGAGAAGGCACACCATGGCACCCCCTGTCACGTTTACCGTGGATTTTTGTAACATCAGGGGCTTACATTCGAACCTCGACACTGTCCACCACCACCTTGAGACAGCAAAGCCGGCCTTGCTCTTTTTAACCGAGACGCAGATATCATCTCCAGCGGACACATCCTACCTCTGCTACCCTGGGTACGGACTGGAACACTCCTTTGTTCCTAAGGCTGGTGTATGCGTGTACGTTAGAGATGATATCACTTCTCGCCGCCTCGGCAATCTTGAAGGTAGGGACCTCTCCATCTTATGGCTACGTGTAGACTGCGACGACCATCCCCGCATCTACCTATGCCTCTACAGGTCCCATAGCGGTGATGCCGAAACGGACCGACTCATCGACCACGTCCAAATGGCTACAGACTCAGTGCTCCAGCAGGTCCCATCCGCAGAGATCGTGATTCTTGGCGACTTTAACGCCCATCACGCCGAATGGCTTGGTTCGCGCAAAACCGATCATGCGGGAAGATCTGTTCACGATTTCGCCTTGGCATATGGCTTGACGCAGCTGGTAGCAACGCCTACGCGAATCCCAGATGCAGAAAGCCACGTGCCTTCACTGTTGGATCTTCTGCTGACCTCACATCCTGACGGCTACAAAGTATCCGTTGAGGCCCCTCTTGGCTCTTCGGACCATTGCCTGATTAGGAGTATAGTGCCACTCGTTCACTCGCTGCGGCCGCGAGTTACAGGCAGTCGCCGCGTATGGCACTATAGGTCAGCAGACTGGGATGGAATGCGAACATTCTTTGCATCCTACCCATGGAGGCAGGTTTGCTTCTCGCCGGATGATCCCAATGTCGTTGCTGACTCTGTCGCGGATGTTGTGCTTCAGGGTATGGAACTTTTCATTCCATTCTCCCTGATTCCCACAGGTGGCAAGTCCCAGCCTTGGTTTGGTCGAACCTGCAAAGCGGCGTCCCGCCGAAAGCAGGAATGTTACCAAGCATGGGCTAATGCAGCGACAGCAGGGGATGAAAAGACCAGCACATTAAAGAAGCAATTTAACTTTGCCTCCAGGTCCCTCAAAAGAGTAATTGCTTCGGCGAAGTCGGCTCACATCGGCAGAATTGGCGAGAGACTAGTTAGTCTCCCCTCCGGAACTCGTGCATTCTGGTCTCTTGCCAAAGCTGTCCAGGGGAACTTTTGTAAGCCATCCCTTCCACCTCTGCGCATAGGAGATAATTCGTTGGCCCACGACGCTAAAGAAAAAGCCGATCTTCTGGGCAAACTCTTTGCGTCCAACTCGACCTTGGACGACGGGGGAAACGCACCGCCGACCATACCGCAGTGCGAGACCCGCATGCCGGAAGTCCGGTTTACACAAAGGGCAGTGCGTAAAGCGCTTCTTTCCCTCGACGTTCATAAGTCGAGTGGGCCCGATAGAATCTCTCCTATCGTGCTGAAGACGTGTGCTCCAGAGTTAGCACCGGTTTTAACGCGCCTTTATCGGCTTTCTTACTCTCTTGGCGTAGTCCCGAACTCATGGAAGACAGCTCTAGTGCACCCAATCCCTAAAAAAGGAGATCGCTCGGATCCGTCCAACTACAGACCCATAGCCATCACCTCCTTGTTCTCAAAGATAATGGAATCCATTGTTAACTGCCAGCTCCTCCGGTACTTAGAAGACCACCAGCTCCTCAATGATCGACAATACGGCTTCCGTCAGGGTCGTTCAGCTGGTGATCTTCTCGTATACTTGACTCACCGGTGGGCACAGGCGATCGAGACCAAGGGGGAAGCGTTGGCCGTTAGTTTGGACGTGGCGAAGGCCTTCGATCGGGTCTGGCACAAAGCGCTCCTTGCGAAGCTTCCTTCCTATGGGCTTCCCGAGAAACTGTGCAATTGGCTCACCAGTTTTCTTACAGACAGAAGCATCAAGGTCGTTGTTGACGGTGCATGCTCCGACTCGAAGTCTGTTAATTCTGGTGTCCCACAAGGCTGTGTGCTATCACCCACGCTGTTTCTTCTGCATATCAACGACATGCTGCAGATTAGCAGCATCCATTGCTATGCAGACGATAGCACGAGTGATGCCCTTTACACCGGCCGCGCTAACATTTCTCGGGTAAACGTCATCGAAAGCCGATCCAAACTTGTGTCTGAAATCGAAACTTCTTTATCAAAAGTTTCAGATTGGGGTCGACTTAACCTAGTCCAATTTAACCCCACGAAGACACAGGTTTGCGCGTTCACCGCTAAAAAGATGCCATTGGTCGTATCACCTCAATTTGAGAGCACTTCCCTAACTGCATCAGCCAGTATCGGAATCCTTGGCGTCGATATATCAAGCGAAGTCCAGTTTCGCGGTCACTTAGAGAGTAAGGCCATATTAGCCTCGAAGAAGCTTGGTGTGCTAAACAGATCGAGACAGTATTTTACTCCGGCCCACCACCTGCAACTTTATAAGGCGCAGGTTCGGCCGCACATGGAATACTGTTCTCATCTCTATGCAGGTGCACCCCAGTACCAACTTCTGCCTCTTGACCGCATTCAACGGAGAGCGACTCGCATCATCGACTGCCAAGATATTTCTGATCGACTTGACACCTTGGCGTTGCGTAGAGATGTATCTTCACTCTGCATCCTCTATCGCTTGTATCATGGGGAGTGTTCAGAGGAATTGTTCGGACTTATACCGGCTGCTGGTTTCCGCCATCGTCCTACGCGACAAAATATCCATCCCCATCACCGGGACGATTGGCACTCCACCACTGTGCGCTTCTCGAGAAGCTTTTTGCCTCGCACAACCAGCTTATGGAACAAATTGTCGCCTGCCGTATTTCCGAACCGATACGACCTTCAAACCTTCAAGAAGAGAGCGTACCTCTACCTAAAAGGCCGGCAACGCACTTGTGACTCTTGAGTTGCGGGTGTCCATGGGCGGCGGTAGTCACTTACCATCAGGTGACCCGTCTGCTCGTTTGCCCCCTATCGCATAAAAAAAAAAAAAAAAAAAAAAAAAAAAAAAAAAAAAAAAAAAAAAAGATCAACTCGGTGATATTCTGAAAAGAGGGCGGTTTAGAAGTACCGGGACCTCTCATACAACGGACTTGTATGAGAGGTGTAATGTCAGTAGAAAAAGCTCGTGAGGTATGTAAGGATGAAGCGAGTGGCGGGTTGTTGTCCCTGCCTACTACGAAGGGTAGTAGGTAACTTATTTTTTCATTGAAATAAACTGTAGGTCGCGATTTCAGATCTTAATTCTAGTTCTAATATTATAAATTCGGAAGTGAGTTTGTTTGTTTTTAACTGATAATTATGAAATTTTTCATGAAGGTTTTATACAGAGCTGTTCCATAGAGATAGACAAATAAGAAGTATTTATGCGAGTGGAGTAGCGGACAGAACAAAAACCAGTTTGTTTTTGAGAAAAACTTCAATACGTTCAGTATTAATAATAATTAATTATTAACTACGTCACGTTGGTACGTGACGTAACGACGTTAAGTCGCAAGTCCAAGCTGACATATGTAGTATGTAAGTCTATGTTACGTCGTCTGTACATCATGTTTTATTTAAGACTTCATGATTGGTACTTGTATGTTAGTGTTCGATTCCCATACGGGGCAAAAATCTGTGTGATCCTAATATAGCCGTCCCGAGTCTGGGTGTTTATGGTTGTAAAGTCCCCTTAGTCGTAGGAATTAATCATTACACGGGAGTAGTTTTTGTTTAAAAAAATAGTAAATGAAGAATATAAATATTAAGAAATCATCATACCAAGTATACCGCAGGTCACCTTTAAGTTTCATACATATGTATAGTATGTTAAACAATATATAAATATACACTTATTAATCTTTTAGCGTTTCTTTAAAATATGATAGTTTTTAAGAAACTCTCGTTGTTGTTTTAGATAGATGCCTATGCATGCGGGGAAAGGAAGGGGGGGGGAGTGAGGAGAATGGAAAAGGGCGGGGGTCAGGGGAGAGAAAAAAGGGGAAATGCAACGCAAGTGTTGCTTCACAACCGGTTTTCTGTGAGGCCGTGGTATCGCACCGGTCGAGCCGGCCCATTCGTGCCTAAGCATGACTCTACCACGTAAGAACTCTTAAAGATAATAGTGAAAAGAAATCACATAAAATGTAACGATGTAGAGGCAATTAATTACATGCTTTTATAAGTTGTCTTCACTTGAGCAATCGGAGACATTTATTTGGTTAGTTGGTTTTCTGTTTCTTTTTGGCATACATCATTACTTCAATGAAGGAGTATATATTTATCTACGACATGTTCTCATAATAATAAATCTCAGTCAAATTAAAATTAATGTTGTAAATTGAATTCATGTCAAGTAAAACATAGATATCAGGAAACTATATATGCTGTTTGAAGTGAAAACTTCTTTAGGCGCTTCGAGCACTTTTTGGTTGAACAAAAATCATGGAACTCACGTCATCGTAACCGAACGCTTTCCATGAGCTATATGTATATTTTATGTAATCTAATAACTCGAAGATACAATTCACAAGTTACTTAGTTTTACTTCTATCGGCAGTCTTTAATTATTATTGGCTATTAAGCTCGTCGCTTGAGAAGGCCGGAATAATCAATCACTTATCAGCCTATTCATTTTTTTTCTTAATTTTTTCGGTTTTCGGTCATGGGCAGTCGACATCCATCCGTAGCCAGCCTTTTTCAAGTCGCAAGTGTGTCGCAGGGTTACTACTCTGCACTACCTTTGCTAAACGCGTCTCCACTTTAAAACATGTCGGTTCCAGCGGTCATCAGCCTGAATGGATTGGACTATTACTATCTCTAACCCTACCAAAAAATGAGATGTTTTATAGTATATATTTGTGTATTTGTGAGTCTGTCTGTGGAATCATAGCCTGAACGATAAACTGATCATCAGATTTAGGGATTTTAGAGACGGGGTACATTCAATTTTAAAGGTATACTTGTTGAACGGTGTATGTTGGTCATATATTTGTTTTGAATTATAGATTGATAATGATATAAAATCATTATTAATGACGGACAGCTATCTCAAATGTTTGAGGCTTCCTACAGTATGCCAAGTATAGGTTACTGAGAATTCCTTTATATTACAGTGAGCCTCGTATCAGTATAATACGTATATATACTATATAAGGTTTGACTAAATATGGAGTGAACTCGCCCTACAGCAAAACTCATAAGATTTTCATTATCAGATTTTTATTAGAGATTTTTTAGTTATTGAATATTATAGTTATACCACTGGAAAAGAAAAATACAGGCATATTTATATCTATGTAAGTAGTAATATGATATATAAAATACGCATGCGTATAAGTATAAAATTTAAATTCTCACGAACATACAAACATATATTTCCATTTTATTGCCCTGCCAGCGGCTCTATAAAATATTTACATAAATTAATTTTTGCAGCTGGAATAGTAGCCCAATCCATTAAACAAATACGAGTATATTTCCGTGGACCACAATTGATTGATTGATATTTCCATGAATAAGCATTAACTTAACCCTGATTGGTTATTGAAGGATAATTAAGATTTTTTGGGTTTGCTGAGCCAGGTGGCGTGGGTTTGATTCCCACCAGAGACTAATAAATATATGATGAACACGGTCATCTGTTCATATATCGCAGACACAGAACAAATGACACGCTTATATCGCATATACAAATATATATAGATATATGCGATATATAAGCGAGTCTTTGAAAATATACTCCAAAAAAATGTTATTATAGCTCTCAATGGATGGCAGACCAAACCAATTTCACGAGGCATTCGTCGCGTGGGCAACTTTTTGCTTGTTAAAATACTTGCTGAGAATGAATGAACGCTTGGGTTGTTGAATGGTTGAGTGAATGAGCCCTTGCGAGATATCGGCGCAATTACCTTTTTACTTGAACGTGTACAGAAGCGAAACAGCTTTATCATTTGCCTGTCTGATTTGATTAGGGCAAACGTGCAGTGTTTTAACTCAGTGAGAGTTGGACTTTGTTTTTTTATAAATAGGTGTTATAAAGAGAATGTGTTATAGTAGACTCCAGGAATGACTGGTAGTCTATTGATTAGTGACCCTGACTGCTGAACCAGATGTCGTGGGTTTGATTTCCACAAAGAACAATTTTTTTTATGATCCACAAATTGATGTCTCGGTACATCACATGTCTAGGTGTTTGTTTTTGTCCGTCATAATGCATGTTTGTATAGTCTCCCACGACACAGGTATAATTCCTAGTGCAGGAGTTACCCATGAAGGGGCTGCTGGGCACCCCAGGAAGGATGACTTGACACCCTCCAGTATGTGAATAGAATAGAACGTGGAACACGTCCCGCCACCGTTTCAGGTCTGCTTCTGCTGTTATCTTCATCCGCCAACATGAGAACCCACGACCTCTGGCTTAGCAGACATTTTTTCTAACCACTACACCAACAAGGAAGTCGATTTAGGCGTCTATGTATACACTACGCTTTTTTTCCTTTTTTTGTACTCTGTTTGCAATAAACTGTAAACTGTCCTTAAAGTTGTATAATAAACACTATATAGTATTGTATGTTTCCATTTGTATATATAAGTGATCAATATTAGTAGATATGTATTCATTTTAATATGCCTGCCTCTATGAGATCTCAAAATGTGGGAGTTTAACACACCTATGCCCCCCCCTTCAGGGATATAGGTGGTAACGTAAGTTTGTGCCCATTTTATATAGAATTATTGCAAAGCTGCAAAGTGTATATTTTTTAAAGACCCTATTTGAGATACTGTTACATATGTACATTTAGATTACAAAAAGTCTCATTGCCATAGACAGGCTCTTTATTTTATAAAGCTACCCACCGACCGTTGAATATATTGCGTTAGACAGGCCACTTATTGAGATAATCTATAAGTCTTATTATATTATTCTACAGAACATCTTTCAGTGTATAGAGGCGGAGTAGTAATCAATAAATTGAACATTATTTTAAAAGTTATAGCTAAAATTACGTAGATACATTGTATACGGGCAAAGAAGCATGAGTTTTGCTTATATTTATTTCTAGTTGTTGCCAGCGACAATCTTCACGTGGTAATTTTCAACTGTATATTTTCTGAAAATGTACATTTATGTACTGTGGAATAGCATCCAGAAATCCAGACTTTAATCGTATCAGAGGCAAATTTTATAAAGATACGCTTAACTATTCTGATAGTTTAGTAGTCGCTGATTTAGTAACAAACATCCATCAAACTTTAGTATTTATAAAAGAAAAATAAGATTGAATTGAATCTTGGATCTAAAATTATAGGTAATAGAATGAGCACCTAGAGGTTTCGGACAACTTGTTCGTGTAGTACTTATTAAATGATTTCTAACTATTGTTTTGAAAGCTTTCTTTACTAATTAAATTTAACCTTTATTCCCTAACAGTGCATAATTAAATTATAAAATATTAAAAATGTATTTTATTGGATAATAGATTTTTTATTAATATCGTGAAATGTTGAAGACCTAGATAGCTTTATTTAATGTTTCCCTATTCTTTTCAATTGTTTACTTACTGTATTAATATTACGTATATATAAAAAAATAACTGAATCTTTTTTTTTTTTTTTTATGCGATAGGGGGCAAACGAGCAGACGGGTCACCTGATGGTAAGTGACTACCGCCGCCCATGGACACCCGCAACTCAAGAGTCACAAGTGCGTTGCCGGCCTTTTAGGTAAAGGTACGCTCTCTTCTTGAAGGTTTGAAGGTCGTATCGGTTCGGAAATACGGCAGGCGACAATTTGTTCCAAAGGCTGGTTGTGCGAGGCAAAAAGCTTCTCGAGAAGCGCACAGTGGTGGAGTGCCAATCGTCCAGGTGATGAGGATGGATATTTTGTCGCGTAGGATGATGGCGGAATCCAGCTGCCGGTATAAGTCCGAACAATTCCTCTGAACACTCCCCATGATACAAGCGATAGAGGATGCAGAGTGAAGCTACATCTCTACGCAACGCCAAGGTGTCAAGTCGATCAGAAATATCTTGGCAGTCGATGATGCGAGTCGCTCTCCGTTGAATGCGGTCAAGAGGCAGAAGTTGGTACTGGGGTGCACCTGCATAGAGATGAGAACAGTATTCCATGTGCGGCCGAACCTGCGCCTTATAAAGTTGCAGGCGGTGGGCCGGAGTAAAATACTGTCTCGATCTGTTTAGCACACCAAGCTTCTTCGAGGCTAATATGGCCTTACTCTCTAAGTGACCGCGAAACTGGACTTCGCTTGATATATCGACGCCAAGGATTCCGATACTGGCTGATGCAGTTAGGGAAGTGCTCTCAAATTGAGGTGATACGACCAATGGCATCTTTTTAGCGGTGAACGCGCAAACCTGTGTCTTCGTGGGGTTAAATTGGACTAGGTTAAGTCGACCCCAATCTGAAACTTTTGATAAAGAAGTTTCGATTTCAGACACAAGTTTGGATCGGCTTTCGATGACGTTTACCCGAGAAATGTTAGCGCGGCCGGTGTAAAGGGCATCACTCGTGCTATCGTCTGCATAGCAATGGATGCTGCTAATCTGCAGCATGTCGTTGATATGCAGAAGAAACAGCGTGGGTGATAGCACACAGCCTTGTGGGACACCAGAATTAACAGACTTCGAGTCGGAGCATGCACCGTCAACAACGACCTTGATGCTTCTGTCTGTAAGAAAACTGGTGAGCCAATTGCACAGTTTCTCGGGAAGCCCATAGGAAGGAAGCTTCGCAAGGAGCGCTTTGTGCCAGACCCGATCGAAGGCCTTCGCCACGTCCAAACGAACGGCCAACGCTTCCCCCTTGGTCTCGATCGCCTGTGCCCACCGGTGAGTCAAGTATACGAGAAGATCACCAGCTGAACGACCCTGACGGAAGCCGTATTGTCGATCATTGAGGAGCTGGTGGTCTTCTAAGTACCGGAGGAGCTGGCAGTTAACAATGGATTCCATTATCTTGGAGAACAAGGAGGTGATGGCTATGGGTCTGTAGTTGGACGGATCCGAGCGATCTCCTTTTTTAGGGATTGGGTGCACTAGAGCTGTCTTCCATGAGTTCGGGACTACGCCAAGAGAGTAGGAAAGCCGATAAAGGCGCGTTAAAACCGGTGCTAACTCTGGAGCACACGTCTTCAGCACGATAGGAGAGATTCTATCGGGCCCACTCGACTTATTAACGTCAAGGGAAAGAAGCGCTTTACGCACTGCCCTTTGTGTAAACCGGACTTCCGGCATGCGGGTCTCGCACTGCGGTATGGTCGGCGGTGCGTTTCCCCCGTCGTCCAGGGTCGAGTTGGACGCAAAGAGTTTGCCCAGAAGATCGGCTTTTTCTTTAGCGTCGTGGGCCAACGAATTATCTCCTATGCGCAGAGGTGGAAGTGATGGCTTACAAAAGTTCCCCTGGACAGCTTTGGCAAGAGACCAGAATGCACGAGTTCCGGAGGGGAGACTAACTAGTCTCTCGCCAATTCTGCCGATGTGAGCCGACTTCGCCCCAGCAATTACTCTTTTGAGGGACCTGGAGGCAAAGTTAAATTGCTTCTTTAATGTGCTGGTCTTTACATCCCGTGCTGTCGCTGCATTAGCCTATGCTTGGTAACATTCCTGCTTTCGGCGGGACGCCGCTTTGCAGGTTCGACCAAACCAAGGCTGGGACTTGCCACCTGTGGGAATCAGGGAGAATGGAATGAAAAGTTCCATACCCTGAAGCACAACATCCGCGACAGAGTCAGCAACGACATTGGGATCATCCGGCGAGAAGCAAACCTGCCTCCATGGGTAGGATGCAAAGAATGTTCGCATTCCATCCCAGTCTGCTGACCTATAGTGCCATACGCGGCGACTGCCTGTAACTTGCGGCCGCAGCGAGTGAACGAGTGGCACTATACTCCTAATCAGGCAATGGTCCGAAGAGCCAAGAGGGGCCTCAACGGATACTTTGTAGCCGTCAGGATGTGAGGTCAGCAGAAGATCCAACAGTGAAGGCACGTGGCTTTCTGCATCTGGGATTCGCGTAGGCGTTGCTACCAGCTGCGTCAAGCCATATGCCAAGGCTAAAATCGTGAACAGATCTTCCCGCATGATCGGTTTTGCGCGAACCAAGCCATTCGGCGTTATGGGCGTTAAAGTCGCCAAGAATCACGATCTCTGCGGATGGGACCTGCTGGAGCACTGAGTCTGTAGCCATTTGGACGTGGTCGATGAGTCGGTCCGTTTCGGCATCACCGCTATGGGACCTGTAGAGGCATAGGTAGATGCGGGGATGGTCGTCGCAGTCTACACGTAGCCATAAGATGGAGAGGTCCCTACCTTCAAGATTGCCGAGGCAGCGAGAAGTGATATCATCTCTAACGTACACGCATACACCAGCCTTAGGAACAAAGGAGTGTTCCAGTCCGTACCCAGGGTAGCAGAGGTAGGATGTGTCCGCTGGAGATGATATCTGCGTCTCGGTTAAAAAGAGCAAGGCCGGCTTTGCTGTCTCAAGGTGGTGGTGGACAGTGTCGAGGTTCGAATGTAAGCCCCTGATGTTACAAAAATCCACGGTAAACGTGACAGGGGGTGCCATGGTGTGCCTTCTCTTGCCCCGAGCAGATTTTGAGAGCGCAGTTGAGCCCCCCCCAGAGTACGAGGGGCAGCCTGGGCGTCCACGCTCAGGCATAATCCGTACTGAGGGTGGACGTCCAGGGGGGGATTCTCCAACGCTAGCGCTGGTACCCCCCTGGGGTATCCTTTTCGTTAACAGCGCTATCATTAGGGGGGTGGGGGATTTTGGGCCTCCGGAGACCTCACTCATTTCGGGGAAATGCAACGCAAGCGTTACTTCACAACCGGTTTTCTGTGAGGCCGTGGTATCGCAATCTACTTGCACTTACCCTACTAGATGGCATAATATCTGCTATATGCACATTGCGGTGTCGGAACAGTCTTACGTTCATTTTTTAACAGAAATTGAGCGTGCCCAGACCTTAGCTATGGGATTGTTTCACGTATATTGGTAATAAAGATGGTCACGAATCTGTTTTCTGGCCGTTCTTTCATTTACTTCTACGGTTTCAATGCATTTGCGATAAAAATGTCTACTTCTAGATGTTGTTTGATACGAACTATTTCATAATTGACGAATATAAATAAAAATAAAGTACTTCTGATATATAGACATACATAAATATTTTTTAATAAATGCAGAAACAGGTGATTAGCACACATGCAAGTAGCGGGATATCAAATTCAGCTTATCACTCCGAAATTTAAGAAATAGTTGGTCGGTGGCAATACATTCCTCATACGCGATCATTAATTCTTATTAACTAAAAAGGAGAGTCGATATATTTATCCGTACAATCATAGACTCAAGACCACCGGGTTGTAAGTTGCTAAATTGAACTTTGGCATAGAGACGGATTATAGTCTGAAATAGCACATAGGCATCACCCTGTAAAAATATAGGCTAAAATTTACAACCGAACAAAGTCACAGGCAACGTCTAGTTTAGCTAACTAGCATAGATCATTCTTCGTTATTTATGATTCACCATCTGTCTTGGATATTATTTTCTTGGATAATACCCTGAAATGTTAAGTTGAATAAAATCTCGACAACAAAGAACTTACTGATACCAAGAAGTAAATCTATAAATGTCTTGAAAACCACATAGGTTACTTTAGAACACAGGAACTGACAAAATTTATTACATTTCCCACTTCAATATTGTACATCTGCACGTACAATGTACAAAATCAGTCGACCATACTCCCTAAGCCTCCAGCAAACAATATAATGCCACAATTATTTGTCCTTATACGCGAATTATAATTGACTATTGTTAGCTGATTTATGGCCTACTGTTATTGGGATATCGTAATGCGTCAAAATGCCTTTGTTCGGCTGTACAGGTCTCCCAAAGTAATAATGCGCATAGAAATCTTCGTCACTGTTCGGCAACGGTCGTATGTCCCGAGCGTCGGAAGATGATATATATATAGAGTGGTGTATGTGTTTTGTTCTAAAAGAGATAAATATTTATTTTTCAGTAACGAAATTTGATTCGATAATTCCATGTAAGTAAATAGTGAGGAAAACCACACGATTGCGAATATGCTACAATCTTTGTTGGATTGATTCACTTCGAAGATGTTATAGTACTTTTCAAGTGTCTTCCTGAAGCTGGTCTAGTGATGGAAGATAAAAAGGTTTAAATAACACAAGTTTTATATTAGAAGAAGAAAAAATGGTTTTCAAACACAGGTTTACATCAAAATCTTAGAAATCTAATCATAAAAGTCTCAGTTCAAAAGTATTTACAGCACTGATCATTCTAGAATAATATTACAATTACAAAAAAATAATCAGAATCAGGGAGGATCTTTATTCCTGACATCGTAGATTCATCAGAACTTTCATTATGCTCTTGTTCATTTACACTTTCCCCACTGCTATCACCTGTGTAAATAATCATTTCATCGGAAAAACTATCGATTCTTGGCTCAAATTTTCTACATTCATCTTCGCATTAACAACATGATCACAAACTTTTTTCCATGCTTCTGGTCCTATATTATTGATTTTTTCTAATATAGCATCTTTAACTGACGTGACAGTCATTGCAATATTTTTTTTGGCTACGTGTTGCTTTATTTGGGACCAAATATTTTCAATGGGGTTAAAATCTGGATGATATGGTGGCAATCGTATAATTTTATGCCCATGTTCCTCCATTATACGGTCAATGGCAAATTCTGTGTATTTTTCTTTATATCTTTTTATAATTTCATACACATCGGGTTTCAGTTTCTTTGGGTCATGCGGAATATTGTGTTGTTGTAACCAAGCTATCATTTGTGGTTTAGGTGTGTTTGAGTTTGGTGGTTTCACAGACAGCTCATTATGATATGAGGCGTTGTCAATTACCAACACACTATTAGGAGGAAAGTTGGGAATCAATTTATTGCGTAGCCAAGTTTGATAACGTTCTGCGTTTATTTCTTTATGATAGTCACCTTCTGTGTCGACACATTTATGTAACATTAGAGCCCCTGGGACGAAGCCTTTTGTATTGCCTGCGTGTACAATAATTATTCGCTCTCCTTTGGAAATGGGTTGTTTGATACCTTTTTTGCTGCTATCTTGCCAAGTTTTACCCTTAGTGTGTGATGTATGCAGGTATGACTCGTCCATAAACACTATGTTTCTACCAGAATTCTTCAGCTGTTGTATTTCTCTGAGATATTTGATCCTTTTTAAACGTATATCATGCTTATCCATAAGTAACCGTCTGTTATTATCAGTTTTCAGAAACCTAAACCCCATATCTTTCAAGATCAGCCTTAAAGACTCTGCACAGCCTTTGAAATTAATAGCTTCGATCAACTTTTTTCTCAAATTATTTACAGTTGGGAGTTTTTTGAGCTTCAACTGAAAATTGTATATCATATTACGAATCACATAGTAGTCGAAATCATCAAGCCCTAGCCGAAATCTACTTTTAGGTTTTCCTTTTTTCGGTGTGGAAAATTTCATTGATTGATTCTGTTTTTTTTTTCGATTAAGATATTACTTAAAGTTCATCGTGAAATTCCTGTAGCTTTTGTAACACGGTCCTGAACTTTTTTAAAATAATCATCATGGTCTCTTTTGAAAACATTGGCTTCATTTAAGAAATAAAGGTATACATTAAATACCATTTGTCGTGCTTGTGACTTAAGCGGCTTTTCACGTTTAAATTGATCCATTCTGGAAGAATTCGTCTGAAAGAAAACGGTATGGGCAGAGTTAGGCATATTTTTATTTATTTGTTGTATTATTGCATTATGTACTAATATACTTTTTAATATTATTTATTCCTATATCTATTTGTTTACTTGTGCATGTGTTTATTTATTTGTTTATTAAATTTATATAAGCCTAAATCTTAATATGTATTTGACGAAGGTATTTTTATTTTTTTAATATAAAAAACCATGAAAATTTTTATGTATATTTTTTTACAAAATAAACTATTTAAATTTGAATAAAATAATTATAATTGAAATTAAATTTACCTTTGAAAACAAAACCAAGAAGGGTGTGTAGTAGCAGCTCTATATAATTCCACACAGAAAGAACACGTGCAGTCACCACCAATATATAAAGACGACTGACGGACCTTTAACTGACCGGCGACCGCCGCCGACCGCTAGGATTGTTTTCGATTGTGTACTCATTATATTGACTCCTATTCCTTTCGAACAAAGTGGAAAATGCAAGTGCGTTGGGCTTTTACGATTCAATGATTCGGGTGGTTCCGGGAATACGACCATTAGCGAAGATCTGCATGCGCATTATTAATTTGGGAATACTGTACTTCGAATGGCACTGCTATATATTATGTATTAGTCATTTTTTTTCTGATTTTTTGTTGTTTAATTTGATAAATGAGAATGTTTATTGTTATCGTTTAATTTTCTTTCTTAATTTACAATGAAATGATCGTTTTATTTGGTCTTTCATTCTATAATATATCGAGGTTATCCTTTATGTAGTTGAAAGAGTTTTATTTCAAACAAATTTTGAAGATGATGAACATAATATTGATAAGTTTAAACAATCAGAAAGCAACTTGAGCGTGTTGAAGATATTGGATTGCAACTAAGAGACGGCAAAGTAATATTTGTATGTTTTTTTATTTGTTTGTAATATTTATTTAATACATACATATGCATACACAACATACACTCACGCCTGTATCGCCAGGCAGAGGTGTATAAAACACTTACATTTTGCCAACAATAATTCAGAGCCACTAACGTATTGCCATAATTTAAATTTAAGTTCTATTTATTTTTATTAAAGTTGTTTTTAAACTTTTTATTTTTTGTTTTTCGGTAGTAAATTTAATATTTTTTTCATGTCTTGACAATCGAACCAAAAAAATATAATGAACCTAAAGTAAAAATATTAATTATGGACAAAACAACTTTTAACTTTGCGAAGATAATAATTCAATACTGTTTCGAATATCTGAGATTTCGTACAAAGTATCCATGTAGTATGAAGATAATTGTGTTAAGAAATTTACATAGAGAATTGAATTTAACCTTGTAATTATATCAGTTCGCTCGCTACAAAATAGGCTTGAGATTCAACATTGATGTTACCGATATTGGAAATTAACTTCTGCGCTAATACAATTAGACAATCACTTCATGTAACCCTGTCTTTTTATTGTGAAAGGGTAAAACGCCGACATTTTGCTATAGTTATTTGTATAGTCAATTAACAAAAGCGTTTAAAAGGAAAATAATTCTACAGCGCATTCAAAATGTTTCTCCTCTAAACTATTTTAGCCATTTTTAAAAAACTTTTGAGTTATTCATATAAATCTTCATGGGAATTATTCATTAACGTCGTTCATTAATCATTCCGTCCCTTTGTATAAACTATATGAAAACCCTTCCCATAGTTATTGAGTTTATCGCGTTAATACAGACAGACAAGCGCAAAGGCTTTGTTTAATAATATATTACGTAGTATTTTTGGTTATACGTGTTTCTCAATAAATAAATCTCTCTAAATCAATTATAAACTTATTAGGACCCTTTGAAACCTAGAATATGTATGTATGTAGATAAACCTACTCGAATATATAGATATGTATTTTGTGTATACGATATAAACCTACCTAATTGAAGTAGACATATTGACATATTAACATTATTATAACCGAGTTATCGAACCCGCGTCCTCTCGATGTGCTGTACAGTAGTAAACATTTTGATTTGAGTACCTTCTACTGTTTGAAATCGGTTTCAAATAGTAGAAGGTTCTTAATTCTACATTATTATTAATCATATTCTACCTCTAAGGTGCTGTATTAGTCCTAAAAAGCGCATTGAGGTCGGATACATACTTTCTTTAAATTTAATTTTAGAAGCACGTACAGTTCCTACACAACATTTAAATATGACATTAAAAAAAAATGAAAGAAAGTATATCTTTATTGTAATTTAATATATTTTTCACTTTCTTTCTTTTCTATCTAATAGCTTATTGGTACAAACTTGATTTTCGACTTCGCTGCATTGTATTTGGACAAGATTCAATTAAGTTTTAATAGAAAACACAACTTGTTCTAACAAAAACATGCACTTTATAAATCTGATCTAATTAATGAGAACTGATATATAAACGTCTTCTTTGATCAACTCGATTGAATAACAGAATGATTTTAATCGATTCTACCTGTGTGGTCGAGTTGAATTTATTACAATATTGTTTATCTAATTTGTTTTATTACGGTTAACTTTTGTCTTTACATTTAATACCATAAACACAATAACAGTAGTATATGACTGAAAAACAATCAATCGGAACCTGGGATATACATATTTAAATATGCAATAACCAAAAAATTTACTTTCCACTACGCCTGTTCGTCAAACGATTTTGTCTTCTTGATTTTGAGAGAGATAATTCTTATTGTTATTAATTAAATACCTTTTGGTGCACTTATTGCCCTAATTGCTTTTTTAGAGCTAGAGTTTGAATGAATATTTGTTATTTATTTAGGCAAGAGCGACAGAACGGATCTAAATGAAATTTAATGCGATATGCGATAAGTCCAGGGCTAGGTTTTTACAGCGAAAAAATGTAGCAGCATTAATACTTTATGCAAGTAAGCAATTAATACCCATTAAACTATTTGTCTTCTTTTTCATATTACATCCTAAAGATAACTACAAACATAATAGAGGAACTCTCTTCAAAGAATACGTCTGTCTCTCTCTGCGGTGTGTTCCGAAATTGCATTATACTTGCAAACTGATTTTATTCACTGTCAACGCTACACCGCAGAAGTGCTAATGAATAGTTAATTTATGAACAGCGCTCTTAAGGACTGGTAATACTGAATAAAAACTGCCTCGGAACCAATAGTTAGTAGAACAAATGAAAGATATATTCAGTGAATTGCATTTTGTACATACCGACCGTCGGAGAGTCATACTTAGACACTTATGGGCAGGTCGACCGGAGTAATACAGCGAAATCACAGAAAACCGCTGGTAAGACAGATAGATAGATAATCTTTATTCATGAACGATATCATAGCGTTACTCAATTATAGGTCCACAAAACCGACTAATAGGTTTGTTCGTGGAAGTAAATTGTACTTGGACACTTTAGTTGTTGGGAAGTTAATATTACACTTATGTTAATATTTACTTTTTTTTGTTTTTTTAAGGTAAGTTTACAAACATTCAGTTATAAAATGTTTTAAAGTATTTTAAACTTCATGTATTTATATCCAGTAGCTGAGGGTCTAAGTCTAATAATTAATAACAACAACAGCAATATTTGCGTTGTATTACCCTAATACCGGAGGCCCAGCTCCCCCTCACCTCCGCCATCAACTTCAGAGTCGGGTCGGGTCGGGTTTTGACTCTTGATTTGTTGTCAGTTAGTTACCATTTAATCCTTAGCTCGTTTGCCCCAATATAATAAAACAAAATACATACATACGTACACAATCTTACGCCATTGTCGCTTCAGGGTCGGCAGAGACAATAGTTCATCACTTGCTTCTATCACTTATCCCACGAGCCTTTTCTACAGTCATTACAGCTTTCATACAAGCCCTCGGGTAGTTACAGTTGCAGTTGCAGATTAAGAAAATACAGTTTCAATTTAAGTTAAAAGTAGATGTCAGACGCGTGAATTCCAATTTTTTTGGTTCTATGGAGACTGCGTGATTTAGAGCTTTATGAAGATTTCTTACGTAATTGCACCGGCCTTTCTTCTGTTTAAATTTGAATTTTGAATAATTTTTCTTTAATGTTTCGTTATTAATATATGAACATATGTCAAGTCTTGACATATGGTCATATGTCTTGACATAACTTCCAAAGCTATTTTTTTTTTAAACGTTTGAATACATTTTTTAATTATTTATTGATTTATTGTAATACATGTATGCCTATTTGTTAGATGTAATTGAGACTTTCTTATATAAAAATTATTTATATATAGCGGAGTTCTAAAACCTGTTTTGAATCTTTCTTAGAATTTAGTTTTCACTACCAGAAATCCCTACACTTGCTAATTTTGATTTATCTGCCAAGTAGTCAGTCACCACAATAGTTGGTTCCATTTTAATATGAAGAAAGTATTTCAACTCTAAGATGGAAAACTAAATGATGAAGAACGGCTTATTACAATTTATCTTGATGTTAGCATGTTAGTCGGTTACATACTTTTTGAAAAGTTAATCTTCGTTGTTGATACTATAATTTAAATGTAGAATCAACCATTTATTTTTTATAAAAAGACAATTCCTGCACTAGGAAGTATTCCTGTATCGCGGGGGACTTTGATTCGGAACCAATTTTTTGTGGATCACATATTTTTTATACCGCGTGGGAATCGATCCCGCGACCTCCAGCGCAGTAGTCCGAGTTAACCGTTAGACTAACAAGCCAAACACACTACATATGTTAATAAAATAATAAATTTAGTTGGGTAGATAGGTAGGTTTTGGTATTAAATACCATACTGACCAAATATCAGCTAAGAAAATACCACTTCTAAATATACATATATACTTTCCAAACGAAAACATTTAATATACAATTTTTATATTTATTTAGAATACGCGTTAAACGATATCAATCAAGTCGTCCTTTCTTTCAATCATACTTTAAAAATAGATGGCAATTGTGAAAATGGATATTTTAGCTCAACCCGGAATGTATCCTGCGACCGTCCTCAAGAGTCTATTGTTAGTCCATTACTATTTTTGATATAAATTAACAATATTAAGAAGATATAGCTAACAGGCCACCTAACACTATATGCAGATGACACTTATTTTATTTAGACAAATCAATAAACAACGTATATAATTGATATTGCTCAAAAGGACTTAGACCTTCTAAATGAAGGGCTAAAATGCAACCTTCTTACACTTAATAACTTTCCACTACTGACAATAAATAACCAAGTCATAAGAAGATCAAGACACGAAAAGTATCTAGTGTTACGGGTAGACGGAAAACTTACCCGAGAAGTATATGTTAATTATATCAAAGGAAAAATTAACATCAATACTGGGATCACTACGTAAAGTCGCAAATTGTTTATATGATACGACCATACACAGTACGAACTATGATATACAACTAGCTAATTAAATCTCATCTAGAATATCTAATGGAGATATGAGGGTCAGCTGGTATGAATGTGTTAAACACGTTACAAATATATAAAAACAAAACAATTCAAGTTTTATTCCACTTTCAATAAGCAATCTTACGAAACTGCTAGACGAAGAAACTAAACTAGGTTGCATAAATAAATATAAACTAGAACTAAACTAAATAAAATATACTAGAACTTATTGAGCGAACTAATTATATGAACGAAGAACGATATTGTTCGAGGGAATGTAGTTCTACAGTAAATTTGCGGACGCTCTAAAGGATTTCGATAGTCGAAACTCTATATTCAAGAGTAAACATAAGAAATATATTGATATAACTTAAAACGCTAAATTACGAAGTTATTTGAAAGCGCTTTTTGTGAAATTGTCTTTTTAGTAGTAACCTTAAAATACCTCTTTTATACTTATATTAAATCCACAGACTCAAAAGCACATTTACCACAATACATCTTGGCAATACAACTTCATCACGGGGCTGTGCTAAGTGAAACTTGTGCGTCAGCATAAGTGTGCAATTTGCCTCGCTCGCGGTTCTTGAAGGAGGATTTAGAAGACAAAACCGCACTGATCACATTACGTATCAATGTGAAAGACTTGTATAAACATTTGTGTTTACTTATTATAATATTCGGGTAGTGGCTAAATCTGGTTTCTTTTGTTTTGGTTCCTTAAAGCGATACGAGTATAAATTGATATATTGCAGGTTCCATATGCATAATGGTTATGGCTGAACACATATCCAGCAGATATTTCATATTCGGTGTTCGGATAACACCACATATATTATACAAAAACATCCAAACATCAGTATGTTATCGAAACACCGAACATGCCCCCTATTACGTAAGTGGGACTAAATTATGTTTAGCAAAATTTTGGTGCCGACACCTTCGATGATATTGCCGTGAGTTTACATATTGAAAAAGACAGATTAATAAAAGATTTTATATATAATAGAAGAAAAGGTTCCCCACATTCTTCCAATAATGGTACCCCACGGGCGAGTGACGTGACTATTGTTACAAGTAGTTTTAAAAAAAGTAGTGAGATTATTTATATGATATCTTCAGTGGCTTGCTTCCATTTTCTTAATTTTATTAGTCTTTTAGTAGGCGATATCGATGTGAAAAAATAAAGGAACAAACACAATCAGAAGACAGAAGAATTCAAATCTCGACAACACCGCCTCGATGAAAGACTTTATATGAATTTATTAACAAAAAAATTCTACCACTGAATTATTCAGTGACTCCTCACAAAGAATACCTTTCCCTATATATATTTGACATTTAATTTTAAGTTGGTACCCCATTATTTCATGCCTTTCAAGTATCGTGTTGTGTTTATGTGCGACAAAATATATCATGTCACTGTATTTTACAGCGACATGATATATTTTGTCGCATTTTTGACTAAAAGCCTACGGGAAGTTGGCTTGTGATGTTTTCATAGAGCATCCGGCATGTGCTCGGAAGAACACATCTACATGAGTAAGCGACAGAAAAATACGATGATTTGTCGTTGCTAGTTAAGAGGACAAAAAAATGTCAAGTGAGAGTTTAAAATTATTATTTTTACTGCATCCGTAAAACGTAATCGTTATATAAGTAAGTTTTAAGTTATTTGTCGTCAATTACGGTTAAAATCTGTTAATTACTATATCATATACATCTTAAACAATAAAACTTATTCCAAAAAAAATATTAAAATCCGATAAGCAAACTTAAAATACTGAAAGTAAAAATATACGTCACATAAAGGTTTATTTTATTTGGTGTTTAATGAATCTCTGTATGGTAAAGTACCTCTCTGCTGGTGGGAGGTGTTTCTCTGCTTGCATATGATCAGGAGAGTAAGAAAAACACAAGAGGTGGTTCCTAATGCATTTACAAAGAAAAATGTAGAATTATTTACTTCAAGTCTTTGGATATGCCACTTAAGCTCTTATGACAACAATAAGCTGTATACACAGTAGCTATAGATAACGAGATAGTATAATTAAAGTTCTAACCCTAGTCTTTACGACTGTTTGACTTTACAAATATTAAAACAACGGGAACTAAGAATACTCATATTAGAGATAACAATTTGTGGATCATACAAATTTTGTCCTGTATTGAGAATCTAACCCACGACCTCTTGCTCAACAGTCAGGATCACTAATTAGGCCAACAGGCATGTCAAATCAGTCAGATGTTTTAATAACATCTAAAAAATATAACCACCATTTGTTTACTAAACAGTTTATCATAAACTTTAGATACATTTTTTTTTATGTGATAGGGGGCACACGAGCAGACGGGTCACCTGATGGTAAGTGACTACCGCCGCCCATGGACACTCAAGAGTCACAAGTGCGTTGCCGGCCTTTTAGGTAGAGGTACGCTCTCTTCTTGAAGGTTTGAAGGTCGTATCGGTTCGGAAATACGGCAGGCGACAATTTGTTCCATAAGCTGGTTGTGCGAGGCAAAAAGCTTCTGGAGAAGCGCACAGTGGTGGAGTGCCAATCGTCCAGGTGATGGGGATGGATATTTTGTCGCGTAGGACGATGGCGGAAACCAGCAGCCGGTATAAGTCCGAACAATTCCTCTGAACACTCCCCATGATACAAGCGATAGAGGATGCAGAGTGAAGCTACATCTCTACGCAACGCTAAGGTGTCAAGTCGATCAGAAATATCTTGGCAGTGCGAGTCGCTCTCCGTTGAATGCGGTCAAGAGGGAGAAGTTGGTACTGGGGTGCACCTGCATAGAGATGAGAACAGTATTCCATGTGCTTCCGAACCTGCGCCTTATAAAGTTGCAGACGGTGGGCCGGAGTAAAATACTGTCTCGATCTGTTTAGCACACCAAGCTTCTTCGAGGCTAATATGGCCTTACTCTCTAAGTGACCGCGAAACTGGACTTCGCTTGATATATCGACGCCAAGGATTCCGATACTGGCTGATGCAGTTAGGGAAGTGCTCTCAAATTGAGGTGATACTTCCAATGGCATCTTTTAAACGTGCAAACCTGTATCTTTGTGGGGTTAAACTGGACTAGGTTAAGTCGCAAATATACTAAACTAATCTGCAGCATGTCGTTGATATGCAGAAGAAACAGCGTGGGTGATAGCACACAGCCTTGTGGGACACCAGAATTAACAGACTTGGAGTCGGAGCATGCACCGTCAACAACGACCTTGATGCTTCTGTCTGTAAGAAAACTGGTGAGCCAATTGCACAGTTTCTCGGGAAGCCCATAGGAAGGAAGCTTCGCAAGGAGCGCTTTGTGCCAGACCCGATCGAAGGCCTTCTCCACGTCCAAACTAACGGCCAACGCTTCCCCCTTGGTCTCGATCGCCTGTGCCCACCGGTGAGTCAAGTATAAGAGAAGATCACCAGCTGAACGACCCTGACGGAAGCCGTATTGTCGATCATTGAGGAGTTGGTGGTCTTCTAAGTACCGGAGGAGCTGGCAGTTAACAATGGATTCCATTATCTTGGAGAACAAGGAGGTGATGGCTATGGGTCTGTAGTTGGACGGATCCGGGACTACGCCAAGAGAGTAGGAAAGCCGATAAAGGCGCGTTAAAACCGGTGCTAACTCTGGAGCACACGTCTTCAGCACGATAGATTCTATCGGGCCCACTCGACTTATGAATGTCGAGGGAAAGAAGCGCTTTACGCACTGCCCTTTGTGTAAACCGGACTTCCGGCATGCGGGTCTCGCACTGCGGTATGGTCGGCGGTGCGTTTCCCCCGTCGTCCAGGGTCGAGTTGGACGCAAAGAGTTTGCCCAGAAGATCGGCTTTTTCTTTAGCGTCGTGGGCCAACGAATTATCTCCTATGCGCAGAGGTGGAAGGGATGGCTTACAAAAGTTCCCCTGGACAGCTTCGGCAAGAGGAAGACTCACTAGTCTCTCGCCAATTCTGCCAATGTGAGCCGACTTCGCCCCAGCAATTACTCTTTTGAGGGACCTGGAGGCAAGGTAAATTGCTTCTTTAATGTGCTGGTCTTTACATCCCGTGCTGTCGCTGCATTAGCCCATGCTTGGTAACATTCCTGCTTTCGGCGGGACGCCGCTTTGCAGGTTCGACCAAACCAGGGCTGGGACTTGCCACCTGTGGGAATCAGGGAGAATGGAATGAAAAGTTCCCTACCCTGAAGCACAACATCCGCGACAGAGTCAGCAACGACATTGGGATCATCCGGCGAGAAGCAAACCTGCCTCCATGGGTAGGATGCAAAGAATGTTCTCATTCCATCCCAGTCTGCTGACCTATAGTGCCATACGCGGCGACTGCCTGTAACTCGCGGCCGCAGCGAGTGAACGAGTGGCACCATACTCCTAATCAGTCAATGGTCCGAAGAGCCAAGAGGGGCCTCAACGGATACTTTGTAGCCGTCAGGATGTGAGGTCAGCAGAAGATCCAACAGTGAAGGCACGTGGCTTTCTGTATCTGGGATTCACGTAGGCGTTGCTACCAGCTACGTCAAGCCATATGCCAAGGCGAAATCGTAAACAGATCTTCCCGCATGATCAGTTTTGCGCGAACCAAGCCATTCGGCGTGATGGGCGTTAAAGTCGCCAAGAATCACAATCTCTGCGGATGGGACCTGCTGGAGCACTGAGTCTGTAGCCATTTGGACGTGGTCGATGAGTCGGTCCGTTTCGGCATCACCGCTATGGGACCTGTAGAGTCATAGGTAGATGCGGGGATGGTCGTCGCAGTCTACACGTAGCCATAACATGGAGAGGTCCCGACCTTCAAGATTGCCGAGGCAGCGAGAAGTGATATCATCTCTAACGTACACGCATACACCAGCCTTAGGAACAAAGGTAGGATGTGTCCGCTGGAGATGATATCTGCGTCTCGGTTAAAAAGAGCAAGGCCGGCTTTGCTGTCTCAAGGTGGTGGTGGACAGTGTCGAGGTTCGAATGTAAGCCCCTGATGTTACAAAAATCCACGGGTGGACGTCCAGGGGGGGATTCACCAACGCTAGCGCTGGTACCCCCCTGGGGTATCCTTTTCGTTAACAGCGCTATCATTAGAGGGGGTGGGGGATTTTGGGCCTCCGGAGACCTCACTCATTTCGGGGAAATGCAACGCAAGCGTTACTTCACAACCGGTTTTCTGTGAGGCCGTGGTATCGCACCGGTCGAGCCGGCCCATTCGTGCTGAAGCATGGCTCTACCACTATGAGATATACATGTTGCTAAAACAATAAGATAGCTTTTATAAAACAGTATATTATACAATATATTATTCGCAGTTTCACCAGCGTTAATGCTCACTGCTCCGCTCCTAAGGGTCCCTCATGATCTTATATAGCCCTTATTATTCTGCGCTCTACGCTATCCAACGCTATAACTGCCAGTGATTAGCACGTTAAAACAAACACACAATAACTTCTCTTCCGTATCATTAATAAAGATTACACCTAGAGCAATCTATGTACAAGCTATGTCAATTTGTATATTACGTTATGGTAACATTAATTTTGTGGTGGTCGTATTTTTGGTTTTAGATCAAAAAATCGTATCCCGAGTCATTTGATTTTATTATTTTACAAAATATGTTAAGTAAAAATGTATCGGTTACCAACGATTCGTGGCTTCGTGATTGGGAAAATATGTGCTAAAAATTACATGTACCTATATCGAGAGACTGTAATCCTGCCCTCTCAATGTCAAGACTCACATGTAAAGATGTAACACGACATCTGAAGGCCTCTCGAAGAGCTATGTCGTAAGAGCTCATACTACCAGCGTCGTTGATATTTGTGTACCTAATCTTATATTTACGAGAATATTAGATTTCATAACTATTCACGACAGTTTAATATGTTACAGTGAAATTAGTCTCGAGAAATTTTTGCATATGTAGTGGTGTGTATATTACTCAGATCTTAGAGCGCGTTTCCACTACATCGTTCTGGCCTATACAAAAATGTTTCGATATCCTAACATTACTATTTAATTTTATACTTATCCCTAGCAACACTGATTTTTGTTTTCAATAAAAACAAGTTTTTATTTTGAAGAAAAAGGTTTTGACTTTATAAAAAAAAAGGTGTGTGTGCGATTCACACACGATAGAAGTGAAACTTCAAAGAGGAGAGACCGATATATAATTTTTTTTCCTTTCATCTAGGTTTTTAAAACTCCGGGGGTTTACGGGGGGGTCCAAATTTTTGTTATTTTTGGCCTAGGACGCACCGTTTCCGAGATATTTCAATCTAAAGCAAAAAATCATCACTTGATAGTGGAAAGTGGAAACACGCACAAAACCAGAATAAACCAGTTTACGCTGTCCGCAGGTGCCACGTGACCATACACTACTACAAACGCAAAAATTTCTCCAAGCTAATTTACCTGTACATAGTTAGAATTATAAATATTATGTTACGAATATTCGTTTCTGGCTTAATTTGATTTTATTTTATTTGTTTCACTTATTTTTTGTTTTTTTTTATAATTATTCATTATAATTATATGTTTGTATATGTATGTGTTATAAGCGTTATACTATATATACTGTGTTATAAGCGTTATACTATATATATTATACTTTATAACTAGTAAATCATTACAGACATGTTGTATCTTTCTATACTGGACAATGAAATACAACATACAACAAACGTAACATATAACAGGGCATTACATGACAATATATGTATATATTGTCATTGTGAAAAACATTGAGTGGTGAAGTCAATTCCAGCAACTATTAAAGTTTGAACGCACAAGTTTTGTTAACAGTAACTCCAAACGCAAATTTTATTGAAAATTGAAACCTTTGGAACTGAAAGCACAATTCTGAGGGTATTATAGGTGTTCTTGCTATAGAAACAGTTTCACCAGTTCCGTTGTGCGCTAATATGGTACATTTGACCAAAACTGTTGTAATTGACTATTGGAGTCTTTTACCGTTGCATATTTTGGGTGGACTTAAAGTTCTCAGTAATATAATATAGCGGGGGAACTTACTTTTAATATTTATTTGTGCGGCGGAATTCCTAGAGTTTATTATGTGAAAAGAAACCAAACAAAATTATTAATAACAATTGATAAAATACAAATAAATATAAGTATATTCACAGCTTTCAATTTTGTAATTGTATTAATGTACCTGTAATGTATCTACGTACGGAAGACTCAAATTAAAAATGCAACCTGGAAAATGTACCTTAAAATATGTAAAACAAAACCACAGAAAATAACAAAGAAAATACATACATCTGCCTCCATCTTTGCAATGTCCAAACAACAATTTTACAATAGAAAATACGAATTTGGAAAGTTATGATACCTATAGCTATGTTTTATAAGCAAAAGAACTTCGTAATGAAATGATAATTAATTTTAATTAAGCATTCTGATCTATAATTATTTGGTACTTATTTCTGTTCAAAACGTACTGAAGCTTTGACGATACAATAAGTTTAAGATACTTTTTTGTTAATAAAAAAGAATATTCATGTACTTATATGTATATTTATTATTATTTCGAACCACCTAATACTATATAAATCAAAAAGCAAACTTTTTGTTCGTTTGTTGACTAAGACCGTTATTTATGATGGCATCTGTAGTCTGACTTTTTCTAGCTTGACGTTTTCTAGACTCAAATCTACTTACAATAATACAAAGTAATTGAGGCAAAAGAGGAGAGGTGAGGTTTGAGTCTCCGGTAACCTCACTCACTTGGTAAATACATCGCAAGTGTTGTTTGACAACGGGTCTTCTGTGAGGCCGTGGTGTTACTCTTTATTATGGTGGTGTTATACTTAGTTATATACCAGTACAAGTATTTTCTTTTTTTATAAAACGACTGAACTGAACCTACCTTTGTACAACTAAAGTCTGATATAAAAAAATATTTTATGATTTGATACTCTTATTCTTAGATTGAAAGGGTTTACCATCAAGTTATCATTAGTTAGAAATACACTCGAAAGCAATAAATCCCGGTCGCATAAAGATAAATGAAAAACTCATGTGATTCATATGACCAACTAAAAAAAAACGATCCGGTGATATAGAAAGAAAATAAAATATTAATATTATGTATATGATACTCAAATTCATGCTTGCTAGTGATGGCACCCAAGCATACAAACAGCGAAACGAGTCCATAAATCATTGTTACATGAGTCTCGATAAATATGTGTGTGAGGAGAGTCGCAAACTTTCATCACATATTATTGTACAGTTGAGTGTTTTATGACCTCGGCAAAGAAATATGAAAACACTTCTCGACAGTCATTGGGAGGAAACCTTAACTCAGCATCTTTTTAATGCAGTAAAATATTAAGTTACTTATACTATTGTATCACAGTAATCTGACGAAATCGCGTAAGTTTCTGTAGGTGTTACTGAGGGATACAGTGCTTGAGAGTGCTTAATTATATATCTTATATACGAATCATAGGAGATAATTACCTATATCACGAACATAAGACGATATAAATACCCATCAATATGTGTAAACAATACAAAAAAGTAGTATAAAACAATAGTTTTATATATCGGCTGTCCAGCCACCATAGCACCAGCTCAGCTTAGTTTGGGATCAGACGGCCGTGTGTGAGATGTGTAAAGCTATTATTATTATGTTGAAGAATATATTCCTATAAAGATACATTTTTCTACCCCAAATTTTAAATAATTTGAGTTTGTCATTTCAATAAAAATATCATTGCAACGTTTAAATAGTTGACTGATATAATAAAATGGAAGAATCTTAGGTATTCATAAAGTAGAGCAGAATACTACATATGCGTATAGGTATGTAATTACATAATAATAAACTAACATATAGCCAACGCCGTCCATGGACAATTGCAAATCCAGAGTCGTAAGTGGGCTGCCCCCCTTTGAGGGTGATGAGGATGATGAGGGATGGGGGGATGCGGTGAGGGGAAGGAAGCGAGGGGTCGAGAAGACGGGAAAGGGGGATGAAGAGAGAACAAAGAGGAGAGGGAGAGTTATGTAAATTAAAACTACTAAAGTCAGGGAAATGCAACGCAAGCGTTACTTCATGACCAGTTTTCTGTGAGGCCGTGGTATCCCACCGCTCGAGTCAGCCTAATCGTGCCGAAGCATAGCTCTACCACTATAACCAAAATAATTACTTTAGTAGATATTCAGTTTTTTTTTCTGTTCATTGTTATCCTTGTCTAATCCAATCCGTTGGTTCGGAAATCCTTGTCCTTACTTAATAGTTAATTATGTTATATTACAATATAATATTTAAGAAAGGTTACACATCGCCAGCTAGACCTAATCTAGCTTGTATTACGAATACTCGATCATAAATGACTACCTATTAATCGCGTAACAACAATAAAATAATAACTTATATTTATTTTACAAATATTAATTGTTATTTTTATTGATTACACAAATTTTGAAGCTTAATTATTGATTGATATATTTTGTAATAAAACATACATAAATACGGTAGCAGGATAGTTCAGGGCACTAAAAAAGTATAAAGTTGTATTGGAGGCAAGTGTTTCATTCAAATAAAACACAACCACATAATCGTTTCCTTTTCAATAAACTCCCAATTTTCCCATTTTTAATTCTAAAGTTCCTAGTGGACGCCGGGCTTCCATCCTCTTACGTTATTGGGACCAAATTCTAATAGGTAAATACTTCTAATTACCCTTTCAGGAATACAGGCGAGAGCGTATGTATGTATGTATGATATTCAAATTTTTAATTGGTGCTTATTCTTTGTATGAAAGAAGTGAGCAATAATCGACATAGATGCAAATAGTAGGTGCTAATCTTGTATGAGTATAGTCGCAATACGCAACCTTATACCGAGAAGCGCCGATCCGTAACTAACGTGACGGTCAATATATCATGTAGTACATCATATCTTGTAACAACTTATAAAGGGCTTAACCTTGACCGCAGTTGTAACTTCGTTTAAGAAATATTTGTTTGCCCCTACTGTCGCGGAGTAAATACTTCTTATGGATAAAACTATTCAATATATGTGGATGTAGGTCTATAGGTGTGCTAGGTAAACCTAGTATTCTATAAATTTGTATACCATTAAGTTTGCAAAAAAAGTATACAATAAACTGTAAATTAGTACCAAGTAATAAAATCTTTATAGGGTTAACTATACATACAGTCACGCCTTTATCCCCGAAGTGATAAGCAGTAGCGTATTAAACGCACACTTACGTAATAGGGAAAAGCCTATTGCCGTCAATCGGGCACTTTGGGAATGAAATGGATAAATTGAGTGTATTGAAATGGAAAGTGGGTATAAAAGAAAATGCACGCTTATACGGATACAAGGGGGCGTGTCAAGTAGGTCAGGCTCGCATAACATCTAACTTGGACTGAACTCCAAGCTCTTAAACTTCTAACTTCTCCTATATAATAATATATATAACAAAAGCAAGAATTTAATTTGCCCAGAATGTGACACGAGGTGACAACAGACAGACTGACATATTCGCTTACAATGGGCATTCGAATGTTTGTTTCAAGCAATTACATTTTACGATTTAAAAAATATTTACCGTATTATAGCACTTCTAAAATAGCCAAAACTTTGATTTCCATTTAAATTGTTGCAACTGTATGTACCTTCAATAAGGTTATTGTCTTATTTACACAATTAATCATAATAATTGAAGGTTTACACCTACACACATCTGTAGAGGGAACTAGACAAATTCATTTCTAGGTAAAGCAACTTTTTAGTTTTTTGTGACGTCAGATTTCCAACTGATATTTAGATTACACATCGATATTGACATCTGATTTCAGATGCCGATTTCTACGGACAACGACATCCAAAATCTGCTAAGGGAACTAATAGAAATGTACGACTACGTTTGTTTGGTTGCGACTTTAGATTTGGAAATTGAATAAACTATTCCTTAAATTTACATTGTAATAAGTAATAAATTTTACATGGTATTTTTCTTCATGCTTGCCTTAGGCTTAGGAGTAGCCAAAAAAATGTTGATCATAAATATTCTCTATTTACATATTTAAGTTAAATAAATTAGTCGATGTTTGAGTTAAAAAATTTGAGGCGCATTTAAAAATCACCATATTTGTATTGATTTTATGTAAAAACTATGAACAATTATTTACATATTTTACATTGTACTGTAATCTTAAAGCGCTTTGGCTTTTTTTAAGGGATAAGGGCAAACAAGAAGACGGGTCACCTGATGTTAAGTGAGTACCGCTGCCTATGGACATCCGCAACTTAAGAGTCAGAAGTGCGTTGCCGGCCTCTTAGGTAGGACTACACTCTTTTCTTGAAAGTTTGAAAGCCGTATCAGCGCATAAATACTGCAGGCGATTGAGTTCTGTCTGGCTGTGAAAGTTCTGTACAGGTGTTGTTACTTGATTGTTGGAATGTTGTTTGTTGGAATTTTTATTAGATTGAGCCAAATAATTGGAAGAATTGTCTTTTTTATTTCAAAGTGGGTCCAAATTGCACCCCGAGGTCGGTCGTCACGCATGTTTTAAATAATTTGCTTGTTGATTGCTCGTCTCTTACAGTGATTCTTTAATCACCGTAAGAGACGAGCAAATATCTTTTAAAAGCGGGTGGTGACCAACATCAGTCATATCAAATCATGTCATCTGAACTCACTGTCATCATAACACGTCAACTGAACTAACTGACACACGGGATAGAAAACTAATATATACCATTTATTATGTGACGTCAGGGGCCAAGTCTTTTCTGTCTGTCTGTCTGTCTTTAACGCTTTCGCGACTGATCTGTTCAAACAATCTACTTCAAATTGTGATAGAAATAAGCAAGGCCTGGCATAATATCAAAGTTTCTAATGTTTGTGTTATATGACTACAACGCGGTAAAGACTACCCATGACTATGCAGACAAAGTAATAATAAGTTGCTTAAATCAATAAGCGGCGCTAGTGTGATGGCTGAGGCGTCGGACTAGCGATCAAGTGGTTGTGGGTTCAAACCACGCCCAGTACACTACCGTCGTAAACCCACCCCTAACACAAGCATTTAGCTTAGCTGGGGGGTTAACAAGAATACTAGCAATGTGACTCACGTTGCTAGCATTCTTTTCCTAAAAAAAATAAAATAAAAAAATCTACTAAGGAGCAAAAGATAGCAACAGATTTGCACAAACATACCAGTATGATGGATCACCCTTTTCTTACGTAAACATAATTTAGGGTGTCTAACTACGATCAGGCGTACCTCTTGTTTGTTTGCCTCTAGAGGTATGAAGACAATGACTACATTAACAATAGACTCAAATATTAAGTTCGAATAAGCAGTTTTAATCTCCTCATACAGCTGCAGACAATGGCAACACTAAAAACAAATATTTGACTTCCAAATGCTCGTGCTCAAAGCTTCATACTATTCGCACACATGTATGTGAGTGTGTGTGATTGTGTGTGTCGAAGGAAAAATAAAAGACCGCAAACGTCCTGCAAGCCAGATGATAAGATGAAAGGCTGCTTCGTAAAGTCTGGTCTGACAAGCCTCTATCTCACTCTGCCTTGCTTTTTCTAAAGGGATTTCGGATGAAGAGTTCTCGATATTTTTTCTCTTTATTATACTCTAAGTTTTATTATAAAGATAAGTTTACAAAAACGGAATATAAAAAATAAAAATAAAAAACGTATTAAGTAGCAAACAATGATAAGAAGTAAACTTGTTAGCCTAACTAAACCCCTACACTGATAACAAGACTTAAACGATTTTAGTAGTTTATTTAATATACATACATATATAAGACAATAGGTCTATTTGTTATCTAGTTTTTGGTGATGACAAATAAAACTATATGTGTTGCTCTGTGAAACAAATTTTATTTTCATTTTCATATTCAGAAATATTATAAACATTAACTGTAAAACAAATAAACGACATTTAAAGTTTATTTGTCGAACTTCTTCAATAACCAAAATATTTGGACCACTTAAAAGAGCCATTACGTCATATATAATATAATGCTGTTTTGCCAATCTTTTATAGCTGGCGCCACCTCATGACTGAGCCAAGTCAACACACAAGGACATTTGAAAAACGCTCCATAATTCAAACATAAAGGAATCCTAGACATTATTTCTAGGTATTTTTATTTCTAGACATTATTATCTTTACAATATACTATGTATATGTAATAAGATATCCTTGGGGAGTTAAAATGAAATCGAAGCAAAATATACTGAGTATGTATATTAAATAAGCTACCTTTATGTGTAATGTGTTTAGATTAAATAGCAATTATAGCAGTCGTGGTGGAATAGTCGATGATGACCGTGATCGTTGTCAGTAGTCTTATGGCGACCTTCAGATACATCAAATCGACACTAACTAGAGAAGACAAGACGAAGTAAGATTACAATGGCGATATAGGAGTTCTCACGACGACGTGAAAAAGCATCTGACCAGGCCGCCATAATGTGGGTCACCACGCTGCATTGACTAGACATGCAATGAGGATGGTGACCACCACTCTTGGACTCCACTTATTGTTTTCCATCAGGCAAAGTGGAGTCACTATGGTAGGCTAATATATAAAAAAAAGAAAAGATTAGTGTTAAATAATTTCTCAACATAGAAAATTGGGCCGGCGTCTCGGCTATTCTCTTTGTGTTGCGTTGACATATCACCCGTTCCTCCACAGTTTCATCAAAATTAGTGATCATGACCACGCCAGGACGTTGGCTTTTATTTATAAACTAACCGCAGTTTATCCTACGTTTTATTCATTGCCGAAGGTACTAGTGTAATGATTTATAGCCTATATTATTCCTAAAAAAATACTCTATCTAAAACAAATTTGAATCAGTGAAATCTGACGGATAGTTTCAGAGACTTACATATTTTTAAAAATATTCTTCCGGTTTATTTAAATAGATAAATGTATGATATATCAATTGTTTTTAAACTTTCGCGACTTACATTACTTACGCGATTACACGACTTACGACATACATATTAGAGGTGTAACTCGGAACTTAATCTCGATCGAAAAAATCGGGCAAACAAAGGTACTATACCTTACAAAATATATTATCACGGCTAGTCCCGAGTTATTTTCCCGATAAACAATGTTATCGTCCATCATACTCCCACTCATAACCCATAATATATATTTTGTTCACTACTCCAACATAATCTCGTATGGGGAATCAAATATATTCCCGTCCTATGTCGACCATAATTTTTATAAAATCAACATAATTAAGAAAACGATATAAATATCGTAAATAAAAGCGAATACCCAGTTTTCCTGCTGCAATAAATATCAAACATCACATCTATCATCAACTAGTCACTCTAGTTGTTAACACACCTATATGATAACAACAAGATACTAGATCATTGAAATAGTAGTAATTGAAAGCATTCTAATGGTACGCTGAAAATCTATTCAGCCATTTATAAGTTAAGCTACAATAAAAGAACTTATATACATGACTACATATATTAAAACGAAAAACATTACACTCCTTCTTTGAGGTGTTGTGTAAAAAATACTAATCAAAAATTTTTTGTTTTGTTACCCTAAGCAGAGTTTTTTTATAGTAGTCAACTATCTATCCGATAGTAAGTACACAGTTTATACAGTGCCCAGAGGATGGCAACAGGCTTGCCCCATATTACGTATGTAGGACTAACTGACTGGCAAACAATGGGCATCTGATGCGCCTCTACCTACTAAACCTTCGGGGATATGGTATATGTAAGCAGATTGTGCGATAAGTGTACGCGTTCCGCCTATTCTAAGAATCAGTACCATAGTGCCACAAACAGACATAGCAGTCAAAATAAAATGTAAAGCTTTGTACGACAACTTCCATACTTTCCAGATCATTTTGAATTTCATTTTGTTTGTAAAAACAAATGGTCATCTTAAGTTTTTTTGTAAGCATAACCAGAAAGTTATTCTACAAAAAACTTGATTTTTACATCCGACCAGTCCGGCCTATAACTTAAAAATAAAAAAATATAAATGTAAAACGATTTTCGTAAGTTTCGTCAAAAATGTAATAAATAATAAATATATTAAACCCCATAAAATGTTGTCTCCGAAGTACTTTAAAAAAAAATACATTTTTCTTTATAGGCTTTAACCCCAATTGAATCGTCATTTTGCGTATTTTTAGGAAATTAATTCACCGGAGCTCCTCTAAACTGCATATTAAGCTACCGATATTTCTTTATCTAACTGACTAAAGTCACGTAGTGATTTGCCACAAGTAAAATCTATCATTATCCATATTATTTTTATGTGTTTCTGTTATGTTCTCTATTATTTAAACGCACTATTATTCCATCATAGTAGATTACATATTTTATTGTTCATGTTACTGTATTTTTAGGTCATATTTAGAAAAATCGTTAAACAGTAAAGCTTATCATGATTGCCTTAGTTATGTTATAAAAAAAAATAATTTAAGGAAAATAAATGAACATTGGAACTATTGGAACTGTGTATTGATAGAATGCTCACTCAAAGACAAAAGAGCTCTTGAGTTGCTGTGCCCTTCGGCGGTGGTAGTAACTTATCAAAGTGATCAAAACGACCGTGTAGGTTTCTACTCATCTGGGTACTAGGCCTGGTAGCTGAGGTAATTAGTAAGTTTATTATTTATTTTATGATATAGGCGGCAAACGAGCAGATGGGTTACCTGATGGTAAGTGACTACCGGTACCATCAGATCGGCACCTGCAACTCAAGAGTCGCTGCCTACTGCAGACTGGGGCCACACGGCGCAGTTTAAATCAAAATAAAAACATATATCACTCTTACAACTTATCATTAATACCACACGCTGTATCACCAAATCGCGTGTGGTGTATCAACCACATTTAAAATACTAGTCTTTAACTTTTTCTGAATACATTGACGCCAGTTTGTACAATTTTCGTATTTACATATATGGTTTTATAGTATGTGTAAAATCTTTTTCTAATAACTTTTAGTTAGTAAGGCCGACAGTCAGATTAAACCTGTAATACAATTTAAAGGCAAACTCACTTACAGATATGTAAGTCACTGAATAAGCAACTTCTAAACTAAAGTATGTTTGGTAATAAAGTTGAATTTAAGTGTGCACACTTGTGGGCGAGTATGCATATTAGTGTGGATGGGTTGATGTGTTATAATCACTGATCGGGGGAGTAGGTTGTAGTAAAAAATACATAGATATAACTATTCTATAAAGGCATGTCTGTTTGTGAAGTTAAACAGATGGGTTTTTATTGAAACGAAAATAGTATCGTTTAAAACGATAGTACTGCACACAAAACTAATTATTATATATATTTATATATATGTATGTATGTAGTCTTACTAGTCACTCGCATCTGACACGACAGAGTAGAACCTCTCTGATTACTTTTCATTTTATGGCATTTTGATCTTATAACATTAGTCGGTAGTTATCGGCTAACAGAAGTACCTACTTAGGTATTTATTCTATTCGTTAATTTGATAGGCTCCGCGGATCACGGACGATGTTCCTTATAAAATTTATTTTTATAACTTTAAATCAACAGTAAAATTTCTTCTAGCTTAATTAAAACGTTTAAAGAGTGTCTCTTCATTAATTTTGTACAAACAAATTAATATTATTATAAAAGTCGATAATAATATAATTAACTCTGCTCTTTAACAATTGGAGCGGTGTTCATACTGAAGGTTAAATAAAAGAATGTGCTTAATTCAACAATACCAGATAATACCTTATTAACTTATCTATAAAAATATAAAAGAGTAGTTCAGCATGTTTATCCGTGTACAGGTTGTTTGGAGGAGATCGCTTCTAGCGATAAGAGCGCGTATTGTACTTTATTTTAGAGATTATGTTTTTTTGTAACAGTATTGGATGAACGTACATTAACGTACGAACGAAACGAACGTACATTAAAGAATATTCTATCCATCAATCTGTTTTTATCGGTTATTGGAATAGGCGTTTGTTTTCAAGCTCACCTGCCTATCTGCTGCGATCCCGCAGAGAAACCCCCAGTATGCTATCTCCATACTTCTTTCAGCGATTCTTAACTTCATAGTGAGATGAGTGAAGAGTGATGAACCGAAGTGCATATTGAGAGACAATGTTAACGGATCCATTCATCATTATTATTATCACTGTCCACTGCTAGATAAATGGTTATTTTTTTAATATCTTATTTCTAAAATAAGAAAAAATCAATAAAGCGATGTAGTAAAGCTAAATACATAATATGTTACCAGCATTCTAGACTGCTAGTTCCATACAACAATATAATGTTTAGTGACTAGAAATTAATGAATGTACAAATCAAATATGAAAACTCCAGTACCATCAAAAAGTTTTCTAACCTATTTTCAAATTATGCAAACTAAGTGGACCTTACGTATGTTTTTACTGGAATGGACTGAAAGCAATATGAACTCAATTTAACTTTCAAATTTGTTGTTAATAAAGGTATGACTTTATACTTGCGGGTCAGATATAACGTTAGTTATAACGTTCAAAATTGGTTAGTGAGTTTTTATATCCGAGATGCAGACTTGGATATATAGATCGGTGGCATGTACACTGAGAACTGAATTAAGATACATTGTAAGTCTTAATTTGCTTTTAATATTTAATTATGGACACGTAGCACACCTTATTAAACAAGTTAATAATAATGGTTTATTAAAAATTAAAAATCGGGTCCTTTTCTGCCTTTTTTCGTTTGTGTAGCATTTTGTCTTCACATCTTTAAAGTAGGTCAAACAAACGTAAATTAATTAATGAAGTGTACAATCTTTCGAACAACGGAAAATTATTTAACATGAACTTACAATTAAAACACTGCACCTATTATTTGCAAAAAACATATAACACAAACTCTGGTGTGTGGTAAGATGAGTACATATTGTGTGTTGTGAAGTGCAGTGTGGTTTATTTTAATATAAGTGCAGGTCCTGACGTAATTACATACATAATATATTAAGGCTTTCTCAAATCGGTGCTTCTATCCTTACATACCTTACAAACCTTTCACATGAGCCCGGCGGTTTCGGGTAGTCTACTGCTACTAGTCCTACTTCTGACCTGATCTTTTATCAAAACATCTCCAATTGTATAGCATCGACTAGTACCAGCGTGTTGCGGTCATATTGACGAGCTTATCTTAAAAAGAATGTGGAATGATTTATTATCACTACCGTGATTTATGATAGTAAAGCTGTTAGGTAACCTAAAAACAACCAACCTAGCATGAACTCATCCACATCGAACCACTAATAAGAAAATAATCAATTGACGAGTTAACTTTATCAACACACACACCGCTCCCGTACTTTATAAATCGACAAAATAAGAACAGACCGCCTACCTAATCGAACAATTTGCATGGACACGAACAAAAAGCAGCGTACTTTCAGATAGCTGGCCAATGTACAGATTGTTCTATTTGCATTTTAAATTGGAACTAACATAATTTAATGTTGCGCCAAGTAAATAATGGTGTTTCTTTATTTAACTAAAAATGCTGGTTTATAACGAATTATATATTTAAAAACAAATTATAGCACAAGCGTAAAACATTATAGGCATAATAAAAAATGGCAGTGTTTTCTTGTTCTGAAGCTCAAAGTAAAGATTCTTATTATATTATATTTTAAAGAAACGACGAAAAGGCGAGTATTATAAGTTTGTTAGTATTGTATCTGTGTCTGTCTGTGTCGTTAAGCTCCTGATATTGAACAAGTTTTTTCGTTTGAAAGGTGTCTTAATCGAGAGTTTTCTTTAAAGAAAATCTGCTCAGCCCTGAAACATTATCAGCTCTTCTTCGATGGAGAGATTTTCTAAAATTGCAACGTGTAATGTGACGCACTATTAACTTACACTCAACTATTTATACATTTTTTACGTTATATTGATATGCTTATACTCTACCTCACTCCCACTATAACAACGATTCAAGTGACACTTCACGTGTCGAAATTCATCAAGCCGTATAGGCAAATTAATACGAAAGTCACAAAAAAACATGATGCATATCTATAAACATTTTTATAAATCTACATCCCAAAAACATAACCCTCCTTCGTGCTCTCTCTCAACCTTCTTACTAAAAAATAAAAACAAGCAAAACTTGATTTATGTTTATTTCATTTACAGAGAACAAAACATCAGGGATGATTTTGCAATACTAATTACAACATACTGAGACTGTATGTAAGTACATATTATATATATATATATTATATTCCCGTCAGACTGCAGGTTTATTATATTTCAGACAAAAATACATCTTCAAAACTAAAATATATGTAAATATCGCTACAATATAATTTTATAATTAGCCAACGTCCCCCAATTTTAATATAAAGATCGCATCTTAAGATATTAACATCTTATTATATCGAAAGCTCATCACATCATAATATGATGTTACAGTGCAGGTTTGACTTCAGACGTTTTGAGAAATCACTTATTAAATGCGAATTATTATCAAAAATTAAAAAAAGATGAGTATCCTCATCAGAGAGTCACTTTCTAGGTTGAACCTGTTCCAGTTCATGATAAATATAATTTACAGGGAGTAATTAATAAAGAATACACATTTGGTGCTCAATACTGAACATAGAGCTTCTTTTCGTATGGAAACCCTCACTAGTCTTCACCTCAACTGAGCTGACGGAACATATATAAAGATCGATCTCCCGCTGCTTTTGACAACTCTATGCCATATTTATTTTAAGTCCACCTTGTTTTCCAAACGATTTTCAGTTCTTTGGCCAATTTTTGCCTGGCCATGGAATCTAACTTTTTTTATTATTTGTAAACTTACTGTAATGATTGCTTTTGATTGATGATGATTAGCTTGATGGTAAGCAATAAATGGAGTCTAAGAGTGGCGATCACCATCCTCATTGCATGTCTAGTCAATGTAGAATGGTGATCCACATTATGGCGGCCTGGTGAGATGCTTTTTCACGCCCCGCTTAAAAGCCCCGGGATCAAAGTGGGAAGGAAACGCGTGCGCTGGTAGTGAATTCCAGGCTTTCACCGATCGGCATAGGAAAGAAGAGCCAAACAGTTTCTTTCGGGATCGCATATTTTCGACTCTCAAACGGTGACTCCTCAGGCCAGCACCTGTAGTCCTGTAGAGGAAGGGAGAAGGTGGAATCAATTAGAAGAGCTCGTCAGAACACTCACTTAAAGTGTAATAAAACGTAGGAAACCATTTAAAAAAAAATCTGTAACATAAAAATCCATCATTTCATTCAGCTGCAATGTTTTTTCTATAGAATAAGATCGGCCTGGTGTTCAACATACATATTTATTTTGCAAATTTCCATATCACCGAACTATAGCTGTGACAAGTCTACTCCTCGCCGCGGGCAGTACTGTTTATGAATATTTGCTACAATATATTTAATAAGGGAGACTCATCTTCGTAAAGTAATAAAAATCTAAATACAAAAAAATCCAATGAGAACAGCTTGCGTACTTAAGAGCGTAGAATGTAACGAGCTGTACTTACAATATACCTATGTATATATAACGATAACCTTGTGGTTCTCGATGACGTAGAATGGGGCCACCCATCCCTTCTGTTCTGTTCGGGATCTGACTGTTCTATCGGACAGTATATATGTGTGTACACACAATCGCACAGTGCCCGGATGATGGCAATAGATTAGCATACTATTACGTAAGTGGGACTTAACCATGTTTAGCAAAAAGTTGTCGTTTGAAACGCCTCTCTGCCTACCCCTTCGGAAATATAGGCTCGAGTGTATGTATATACACATATTACGATCAATCTATTTTCTTCTGTTTTCTTTTACTGTTCCCACTAGTAGAGGTCGACTAGCAATCCTACAAATCATTCTTGATCTAGTCACAACATACAGACAGATAATTTAAACACGTTCAGTGTTCGTTCCAGTCAGTTACAGCGTGTAAGAGAATTGCTACTTTTAGTATGTGATATATTCAAATAAACACAGCTCACAAAATATGGAACGTGAAATGAGATTAAAAATTGAGATCCCTTATTGACGGTGTGAAACGTTGCCACACTCGTCCATTTTGTTGCGGCAGGCAGCGGCATCTTTCTCGTTCGTTTTTTTTTTTAAATAAAAAGCGGCCTCAGTAATTGACCGCAACTCTCAATAACTCGTCTTCGATTTCTTGACTCCTTGCTCATATATATAATTTTATGCGGGATTTTATTTAAACTGGCAACCGGAAAGGCTGGTTGTTATTTATGATAGGATTAAATATTTATTTAAAAGGATGCGTGGTCATTTATATACCATTGCGTGCAGTTTATTTAAGTAGTTGTTTTCTGCGCGGTAAGAAATGAGGTTTCCCTATTCTACTCCATCGAGATCCATACAGCAAATGAATATTATCACCGAGGAAACTATTAATGAAAAATTTGTTTATCTATATATTTGTTATTTCTTTTTAGCGGATTTCCGCTTTACTGAATTCCCAACAACAACAACGAAAACATAAGCTTACTTTTCTTAGTAATTTTCTCATTTAAATTTAAAGAATAATAAAAAACTGCAACATATAGATACATGTTAAAATTTTTATTGCCTTTCAAAGTAGTCTCTGTTGCTTTTTAAGAAGCACCGTCGCATGCGATGGAACCATTCACTGAAGCAGTGAACCCACTCTTCTTTAGGGATCTCTTCCATGCCTTTTTCAAATACAGGTACGGCATCTTTAGGGTTCATTAAAAGAATTCCTGTAAGTTTATCTTTTATTTTTGGAAATAAATAACAGTCACGAGGAGTCGGATTGGGACTGTAAGGAGGATGACTCACTTACACCTCACATGCGATAGACAAATATTCGATAGTTCGTCTGGCAGAATGAGTTGGAGCATTATCGTAATGGACAAGGATCCTGCTTCATTGGCGCTGTCCAACATTTTGCAAGACAACAGTTAAACAATGACTGATATAAAAATTAGCAGAAACAATCCTTGCATCTTCTAAAATTATTGTTGTGAAATGATCCGTCCGTCCTACGAATGAATCAATCATCAATTTCCATTAGACTTCTGCCCTTCTTTACTTTTGTCGGCTAATCTGCGAATGGAAGCATTTATTGCACAGATTATATATTGGTTTCGATGTTCACACAGTTGTGCGACCCCGGCGTCCTTGCTCCCCCATTGTTGACACTTCCCCATCTATCCGTGTAAGTAATACCCCTGTCCTTCCATTGCTTTTCCTTGTTATTACTTTTCCCATTTAAATAGTCCCCTATTACGCTAATGGGATTGGCCCTGTTAGCGTAAAGTAAACACACACATTGTGCCAGCCAGAATTTGAAAAATGTTTTGATTTATACACCTCTGCCTACCCCTTCAAGGATAGTGGTGTAAGCGTTTGTATGTATGTTTGTATGAAGAGCTTGAATTGAATTAACTTTTAGATGGTTTACTTCATTATAGGGTCTTATCCCTAAACTGAAAGATAGGAAACAATGAAAATCAGAAACGGTACATTACATTACAACCAAAAGATAAAGAGATAACTGAAAACGATTTCCTGCAGCATTAACCGACGGCGTCACAATAAATAGTATTGTTATCGTCCCCCTTGACGCTGAAGTCGAACGCCAAATCTTAGGTCAACTATTAAATATTCGTGAATGTTTAAAGTTAATGATATTTAAAGAAGGATACAGTAAATTAAGGTAGCGGTAGGTAGTTATCTTAGCTTACAGATGATGCCACCATAATTTTATTTTTTGTACATACGTACATAAATGTACATCGGTTGAATAATATTGATGATGAAAAAGGTTTATGTAAGACTGAGTTGAACTCAAAAAAGACCAAGAGACCCACCTGTCTTCTCGTCATAGAGAACAGAAGCTTTTTATACTGTTTACTTTAATAGGCGTTTGTCTTACAATTCACCAGATAGAAAGGGACGATAAAGACTAAGATGGTAGACGAGTATACAAAAACTATTCATTCTGACCTGGAAGATTCTAGTTTATAGCTCTCTTGAAAAATAGAAAAGAGGCAGTATTCCATTCCCTTCCAAAAATGTCTGTCGATCTGATCATCCTTTGATACATCAACAATACATACAATAGAAAATCACGCAACGGCTCTCTAGAGAGAGTAGAGATTTTTAACGCAGGTGAAATTGCAAGGTGAACAAAAATAAATTATAATATATATATATATATAAATTAAAATAAATGTCCTATCACAGATAGACGGTTCCTTTGCACTGGGTTTACGAGTCGACTAAAATAAATCATACTGGTCCTAAGTACCTACATATGGACCTCAGGCAGTACTAAGTCCGTATCTGACCTCGACCTATTAGTTTGCTGTGATAGCCAGAATTGAACTAAACCACGAATATATTAGGAAAGCTCGAACTTTATTAATATGATACAGAATAAACACTTCAGCAAATATATTGGTTAAGTTATCAAAGAGAACTGATATTGATAACATTCTAGTTACTACTAACAAGTTCACAACGTGTTTTGCAAGATAAACAATTCAGTAAACAGAATTTAGTAGAATATTATAATAAGTCTTTTATCATATACATATGTATAATATATAGACTGGGAATAATTGAGAACTCGTCAACGATCTCTTACGAGAGGCACTCTCAATGAGCATCATTATATAAGATCAGACCATCAGGTGACACGTCTGCTCTTTTGCTATCTCATAAAAATAAAATGACATAATTATTACGGCGTCACTATGGTAATCTGACCGACAGATATATTTTTACGCCCCCCAGCCAGATGAAGATGGATGACTTAAAAAAAATAGCTTAGATAGATCCAGAAGGTGGAGGACCAGGCCATGGCGCACATTTGGGGAGGCTATTTTCTTCCGTTTTCATCTTTGTTTAAACGGTATTAAGTACCATGTACTTAATACTTGACAGAATATAGGACAAATAATGACATACATATATAATAAATTCGTATATCTTGAATATGTAAATAACAATCACGAAAAACATTAATTTAATGTTTAAATCCTTTCAATGAAAGCTTTTATGTCGAAGTTGGTAAGAATTTTATTATTCGATCCATGATAAATATGCCTTCTATTCTATTTGCCATAAATCTATACGAAATGCTCCATGCCCATTTAAAATCCAAATACCCAAACGCTTTTGCGCTTCACAGATGACCAGCCTTCAAGAACTTTTATAAAAGAAAATTGCAATGTCCACCGTATTTATTCAAACGACGGTTTAAAACTTAGATGGCAGGTGTTTCTTTTTTTATGGTTGTTTTAAAGTTATAAGCGGTATGGAATTTGCTATGACGCAAATTCCATAAAATATAATAAATAAATAGTTTCGCTTCTTTTTTAATGATAAGAATACATAAAAATGGTAGAGTTTACTAAAGCGAAGCAGACACAGAGTGCGGTTTTAAAACGGTACTGAACTTGGCAGAAAGACTGGCCTTTAAACAAAACCTTCAAACTTTAGTACAACTTAATAAACTAACTAACTAACCAAAGCACAGAAATTTTGGAATGGAATGTATTCAGTAAGTGTACTTTGTTTGGTAACTGAAACCAAGAGTAATCCCAAATAACCGGATAGCTGTGTAAGTCAAGGAAAGGATTGACATGTTTTAAGAAATATGGACGTATGTATATATATAGTATATGTATGTAGGATATTTTCTGGTTAAGACCTAAACCTACATGGCTTGACATATTTCGACATGTCATTTTAATCGTCTTAGTAGCGAGTGACATAGGGTATAACATTTCGAGATGTTGTCAGAAATAAAGAAAGGTGTTTAATAATGAAGACGGTTTTTGAGTGTTTTTAATTATTTTACTTGGTACATGCCCAAAAAGGGCCTTAGAATCATTATTGGATGATATGTATGTGATTCTAGTTAATGTCGCTTTTAATAGAGAACAGATCCGTATGTATGGGATATCGTTAGTATCCTTACATCATACCGAGTCACATATATTAAATTAAAAAAAATGGTTGTATCTCGCATAAAATGATTTCAAAAAAATGCGCGAGATTTTATTAATTAATTAAATTAGTACTTCGTTCTACACTGTACTAGGTACAACAATGGGCGTCTTATTACTCGCGGCGATTTGTTACAGGCAACCTACAAAGGATATTGTCAAATTTTATATTGGGAACTAGTTTATATTATTTCTCACTTGTTGATACTTACCGCCACTTAGACGGTGTCCTTCTTTCTTTCCATAACTTTGCAAGTTTGTCACTTTTGAAATTGACAATCCGTTTTTTATTCCTCGTGAGATATACGTCTTAGCACTCCGCTAGGAACCATTCAAAAGAGAATATCAAATTATAGTATATAAAGGAATAAGGGTTTTTTTCTGCCCTAAGAGATTAAAGTAATTAAAAACCAACCAAACTGCTATACATAATTATTTATTTCCAAATACATACATATATATTATAGATAAATTATACCCTGACATAAAACAAACGATCAAGGTGCACAATGACTTGTCCTGAAAAGGAATCGAATCCACTACTACTACATAGTAGTCAGTATCACTAAGCACCAGATCAACAGGCCAGAGAATTGTTTAACAATTATTACTGGTCTTGAAATAAATATTATTTTCTAAAGTGAATAACTAAAACTAATTATGATGGATATTGCTCCACCGCAACTCTTGTCTGCAACTAAGTACCAAATGTTTTAATATGTCTAAAAGGTTTCGTAAATATTTATGATTTACGCGGTCATTTATAAGTCTGCGTCGTCTGACGATTATAAATCAGATATCGATTATTCTATTCAGAGAACGAACATTCATATTTACTAAATTACTTTTTGTGTCTACAGACACACACTGAAATGGATTAATAGCAATTAATACGCAGTATAAAAGTTACATACATACGCCTCACTCGCTCATTATTGCCGTCCAGGTTAAGCACAGACGCTAGAACGCAATAGGCCACGATTCTGCCATACAACTTGTGACTCTCAAACATTCATCAGTCTTTTAATACACACGCTCTTCGGTGTAGAATCTTTTAAAAAAGCTGACTTACACATATATTACAAATATTTTAAACAGTTAATAACCATTTTCTGCTATGATTGTCAACCGATTTTCATTTCATTTCAGTTCATTTTCGTTAATAATATATTATTCCTCAACAAATACTCTACAATTATAACATTCCGAGTGACATTTTGTGTCTTAAAAATAAATAAAAAATATATCTTCTCGTTATTACTTCTAGACGTAAACTTTTGAACAAAAAAAACTTTTCGGCTTTCTAGAAGCTAAGTACGTAAATAGGATAGTTAGGATAGAAAGAGTAACAAAAAACCACATTCACATAACTTATTATATATTTAATCTGGCCGTAAAGCAGCCGGTAGAGTAGAACAGGACCGCCCGATTACTTCTGCGGTTGTCGTTAAAGGTTGCTCAGAGATCATACTGCTATCTATCATTACACAGTACATTTACAGACACACAGAGGCCGGTGTAGGAAACGGGCTCGCCCCATTTACTTTCTACTAAATTGTTATGATTTGCAAAAAGGTCCGCTCTTTACACACCACTGTATTCCTTCCTTATGGAACATATGCGTGAGTGTATGTGTTTAATCTTTTAAAAAGACAACTCGTGTACTAGGATTAATTCTTACAAACTATACAAATACTTAAATAATGGATACAAGGAACACTCAAACTGAGAACAACAATTTGGGGATTACACAAAGTTGTCCTATGTGGGAATCGACCTCACAACACTCGGCGTAGTGGCCACTTAAACTAAACGTGTATTTATTTTGTATTATTCTTATTTATCTAAAATCTTATAGTTAATGTTTGTGCCACCGCAGTGTACAATCGTAATTAATTATTGGCCGTCACACAAGCTTTGAAGTATACATATAATTATTTCTTAACAGTACAATAACTATCAGTAAGAAATAAATCTTTGTGTGACCTAATGCGTGGGTACGTATAATTGTACTGCTTAATAATACAGTAGCGATACAATATTTGACAAATGTTCAATTTGTCTATAATGGCGCCATATTTTGCCCGCAGCTGATCTCACTCTTTGGTATGTCTATTTCAGATACTCCCATGAGAATTTAATGTTTTAAAATATGAGAATCCTAACGATATAATTAATGTTGGACATCTTAATAAAATTATAATATCGAAAGCTTGAATGGGTATTTGTTACTCAATCAAGCCAGAACGGCTGAACGTATCTGGACATAATTTCATACAGAAATGGGCTATATTCTGGAATACCACAAAGGCTACTTCTTATACCTGAAAAATATACGGTTCCAAAATTACAGCTACTAATTAATATATCTGATTGCGTCACTCATACAGTTTCATGACGCTGGCTAGCTCTCTACTCCCCTTCTATGAGGTACATCGTGATTTAGCCTTTACTCAATAAGCAGGTTATCTAACGCAAAAAAAATTAATAAATCAAACTTTTGGACTCTGAAGTTACTGCGCTATAGCAAACACCACCAGGGAAATTAAACACGTGTTGCCATTAATGCCAACTTTGGATCGCATAGCCATATGAAAATCCCACGAGGCAGTTCCGGCTAATGCTCACACGCCACCACTGTCGAAATAGTGCAAAACACATAAATACCTACTTTTTCTTAAGATATACTCACAATATTCTTTTATTTCGAAAGATTACTTAAATATACAAGAAAGATTACTTAAGTACATAATACCCTACATACATACATACATTTTTCTTTTTAATTTAATTCTTGAAATAAAATACACAAGCCCAGATAGAAAATTTTTAAGACCCTAAACAGCTTCACTCTGCAACCAAAAAGCTATATAACAATTACAGTTTAGACGGCTGGCAACAGCTGGAGTTTCGTCCATTTCCTAGTAGCGTTGCGGAATGTTAGTTTCATGTACCAGTGGGTCTGCGAAAAGGTGATGCTGATCAAAGAGGCGGCGGAACGGGAACGGGAGAGGACTAACACTCTCTCGTCCCGCAGAGGACGCACCAGGCGCCGGAGGGCGCAGAATGACCTCCGACCTCCATGAGCGCTGGCCTGGGGGTAGTGGATCGGGCTGCTCGCTACCCTAGCAGTAGCAGGCCTTAGACTTAGACTTAGACGGTAGCGCGTCGTGTTCTGCGCGCGCCTCTCTAAGTTGGAGGGGGGCTAGGCCCCCCGCTTTCACGGTGTGGTCGCCTGAACAGCAGGCGACCAAGGTCTGCAAGGATTCTCGGAAGCTTCCTTCTTAGGGTATACCCGGGTCCTCTGCAATAGACCTCGTGACGGAACATCGTGTGGTATTAGTCGGTTCGAGTACGACATACCACTTCACTGTTGGCTCCAGTGAGGTGATGACCCGTGGGGTGGGGACTGATAGAGGTACCATGCTAAAAGAAGAATGCGTGATAAAAAATAAGGGGAGGATTACCTTTACCGTAATTAGGCACTGATAACTGGGAACCCGGGAATTCCTCACCAAGATATGATAGACGCCTAACCATACGTAAGACAAACTTCAAAATAAGAAATAAACACAATGAAATAATAACATTAATTAAATGCACACTCCAAATAAAAGTTCTACGCAGCTATACACTTGACTCTTAAACTCCACACAAGTTTCCACTTCACGGACAATTTGTATTTTCGAGGTTTTCATCATACACTCTAAACCATTATTTATAAACTAAAATTTACCACAGAGTTTGAAGCCGTATTGAATTACAAACCCCAATTTCAATAAGAACTCGGTCGTAAAAATTACTTTGTATTGTAGAATTATTTATTTATTGAATAACCGTTTTGAAGTCTTAGTACATTATAGCGTACAATATCCTGTAATGACCATAATGAGAAAAATAATGGTTCTTGATATATCATTATAATGAGCGTGATGAATCATTGGCGTAGCAGAAAAGATGCGATGGATATTGTAAGCAACAAATAGTCTTGCGGTTTTGGGTGGATTTGAATAGTTACTGTTATCAGGCCATGTATGACTATGTATACTGTCTGATAGATAACAGCCCGTGTAACTTCAGGTTGTATTCAAATATTATAATGTACGAGTAAGTATTAAGATATTCTGCACTACCCTCGATATGTAAGCTAAAGAGATGAAGTGTTTTATTTTCTGTTGTCTTACCTTCACTTGAGTTCTATCGAAAAACTAGTTAAACTAAACGTTTTGTAGCGACTCGACTTAACAACTTCTCCTTTGAGATATGAACCGTACACAATAATTGATACCGATTTTATTAATTCCGAAACAACCACACAATTGTGTTTGAATATCATCAAAATATCAATAAGTTTAAAAATATAATTAATAAAATACAGTAAAAATCATAATAAATTAATTATATTTTATGTCATGTAGAATAAATACTAAAAATAAATGGTAAATAAAAATACAATTTAAAATAAGAAATTATAAAATAGAGATATTGTATGTCATTATTTAATTTCTTCGTAAGAAACATATAAAAAAACACTTCTAAATATAGAATCTTCTCCTTTTTTAATGTCGGTTAAGTAATTAAGTCATTTGACTGGCATATAGGTCTAGTGAAATTAATAGTGATAATGACTGCTCAGTCAGTGGTTCGATACTCAAACAGGACAAATGATTGTGTGCTGAATACGATCATTTGTTTTGTCACTGTATTTATTCTGCACCTATAACATATAATGAATTAAAAAATATAATTATGTTTATCAGCTGTCTCGTTATCATAGTAAAAGCTATGCTTGGGATGCCCGTGTGCCAGATGTGTGTAGTCACTATATTTACTATTTATTAAATTAAAATCATGAAATTAAACGGCTCCTGCTCTATACTACAGTCTAAAATTATCTTTAGCCAGAGTAAAAGAGCAGATGTATTTGAACTACAAACCACTTTAAGGGTTTATTTCAGTAGCAATACGTACTTATTGAATTTATCTCTCGGGCACTGAAAATATCAATTACCAGTATTTTTTCTTTCAATTTTATTTGGACAGAAGAAGTTAGTAATAATAAATTAGGTGAGCGGTAAACTGATATACGATTTATGACTTTAAGATAATGCCGGTTAAAAAGTGGAAGTTCAAAATGTACAAGGTTTTTATAAATAATTGATGTGAAACATTATGGCATAAATCATCCACTGCGTAAAAGCGCTTTTGATTATCTATAAACTTGGTTTGGAATCAGTTAAAAAAATAAATTGGTCTGCAAACAAATACCAATGATGTTAGAAAATGTGTGGTGTCGTTAAGGGCAACCAAGGGTTCGGACTGTTAGGATTCAGAGAGTATACATATATACAGTCATACAGTGCCTAGATGATAGCAGTAGGCTTGCTACCTATTACATAACTGGGACTAAGACTAACTCGAGGATTCTAATTAGGCGTGGGTATATGTATGCATGTATTTATCTAATTTTGTGCCATTAACCAATGTTGTTTTATATTAAAGCATTAGTTATTTTAACAATAATTTCTAATGAACTCAGCAAGTCTTTGCTATATTTAAAAGGCATTAATTCCACAATAACAATTTTATTCACTTTTTAGCTTTTCAACCATTCCGGTGGTCATTGATATATCGTATAGGAGGTAAATATTGCTTAATGACATACAACATGCAAAACTGTCATTTATTTAAAGCTAATCTGCGAAGGAAGGTAATACATAGATTATTTTAAGAATCGGTTCGATTTTAAAAGCACTTTTTGTTGAAACGCTGAGGGCCGCTGCTGGGCTAGCTCGACCGGAGGGATACCAGGGCCTGACAGAAAACAGGTAATGATGCAAATTCTTGCGTTGTCTTTCACAGAGTGAGTGAGATTTCTCAAGGCCCAAGCCCTTTATCCTCTGGAAGGGCTAGATGTTCTTTCAGCTGATTTGCCATACCATATATGATAAAAGAACAAATGTTAGGAGGCCAAAAGTCTAGAATATTATTGAACTACCTTGTACTAACTTCAATGTTTCTTTTTCTCTTTTCTATACATTAAAATGTTATTTTTTTTATATTTATACGCGGCTTTTGAAAAAGCTACATAAGGTATTACAGTAATTACATAATACTTAATACCTTACACGTATTTATAACAAATAAATATTATCTTATCTTACACTACATTCTGCAATCGGCAATCGTTAAAACAAAACATTCGTTTCATCGCTAAGCATGTAGACTTCGGTACTTAGTTAATAGCGGCACCTTAATTCAATGATTGCAACATCTTTAGCCACAAAGATGTGTATTTATTTATTTATTTAACTTTATGCACATATAGTACAAGGCGAACTTAATGCCTTAGGCATTCTCTACCAGTCAACCTTGGGGTGTTGCAAAAATAAAAGTGGTAGGTGCTAAGAATAAGGGAGAAAAAAAGGAACTAGTTTAAAAGTAGTATAAATACAAGAAAAAAAATGTTATACACATTATTACATATACATTATTACTTACGAAGAGAAGAACGAGAAGAAAAAGAAAAAGATGCGACAATTAAGCCAACTCATTGAGCAGGAGATCACGTACCCTTTGTTTAAACGTGAAGCGGTTAGTGGACATCCTGATTTCGAGTGGGAGCGCATTCCAAAGAAGTATTTAATGATATACTATTCATGAGGGGACTCGTTCTGCCAAGTAGTAGCAAAACCTAACCTTTCATTTTTCCAGGACATCTTGGTTTTATGTGTATATTTGTACCTTACAGACAGGTACCTATTTTTTCTCTCGTGCAAACTATACTCTCTCTATGTTGACGAATTGTAGATTTACCTTTTTAAAAAAAAGAAGCAGTTAATATATAAATAAATTAAACCTTAAATATTCCTGAAATGATCGTGTCTCCTGTGTTCCCGACTCTACCGTGGGAAAGGCACATATGCCTTTTTATTAATACGTATTTCTATCATAAAAAATGTACATTCTCACAATACATAGTTAACTGACAAAGACGAACACACGCAACCCCGTAAATATAAATTGAGCACAAGACATTAGATTGTATCGTAGTACGCCGTTCAGTACCTCCTTTTAATTTCACCCTGTTGAATTGGCAATGTAGTCTGTAGAATTGTACCAGCTACCTCAATGGCGAAAGTTCTTTTGTCTTTTCGGAAACAATAGTTTCCAACGTAATTAAAATGTGTTGTTGTTGTGTTGATGTTCATGGTTGAGGATTTTCTAGTTTCTTATGTATACATATGTTTTGTTCATAAATACATACAAATCTGTAATATTAACGTAATAAATCTGAAGTGTTTTTGTTTATTTGTCTAAACGTGCTTGTCTCTGAAACAATCAGTCAGATTTGGTTCTAAACTCGTATTTTTTTGAGTGCAGGTTCCGCGATATCTTTGTCACTTGTGTGACGATTTCAATAATTCTTATACACGTATTTCTTCTCTATATACACTACTCCACCTCTAAGGATGGTTAATTTAGGGATGTAAAAGGCAGTCCGGATGTCTTACTAAAGTTGTTTCCGGATTCCTCTTATTTTAAGCGCAGTGTGGCACACCGTGTGGGTTCTTTAGTTGGTCCGATTCCAACACACCGTTCCACCGAAAACCCCGGTGGGATGACGGACAGAGGGGTTTTTAAAAAAAAGAGAGATGTAAAATGCAGTTGTAGAAGTACATGAAGTGGGTTTTTATTTACTATTGGGTTATATGAACCTATCTCTACTATTTAAGCAACTCCACAAACTGTCCTTTAAGATATTTATAATTATTATTATATAATACTTATAAACACTTACGGGCGGGGAGAGCTTGACAAAGCAACTAGCTACGCAAACATAGGTATGGGAAATGACTAGCAATGATCTAGGAGCACTGGATATGATACTAAAACAAAATTTAGTAGACAAATGACCTGTTAGTCTTTAGCGCAGTTTTTTAGGTTTGTATAATTAGCTTTTCTTGAAAGACAAACTTACAGAGTGCAATCGTACTTACGTTGCAGCTCTAACAACATTTCAGTCCAGACCCTTAGCGCAGAGTTACATATAGAGACACACGGAGATATCTGGCAGACCATTTCTATTAATGCTTATTAGATATTATAGTGTTAATAAAATTAGGGCGCTGGCGGAATGAATACATAAGCTGTATTGATAATCCCTTTTTTTTACTTTACCGCGAAATATTTTTTACAAATTTAAAACGCACCATCCATGACTTAAAGCAATTCAATAAAAAAACAAATTAATTTATAACTGACGAAAATATCAAGTAACTAACACCCAAAAGTCAATAGAATTAGATATTATTAGAAAGTTTTAAGGTCAGTAAAATCTGCAGTAGCAATATTCAATATTCAAAAAGTTTTATTTAAATATGTGATATTTTAATATAAAGCTTGAACGCATCGACGCAGTGAGTCTATGCGTTTGACAGACTCACTGCGTCGACAAACTTAGAAAATAGAAAGGAAGGAGTTTTGTATTTTATTCTAATTTAAATATATTCAACTTTCAAATAATTAAAAAGTTTCTTTAAAAAGCTATCTGCAAGGTCTCCTGTAACAGTTCGCTAGACAAACGCCTAGTTTACACTTAGTACCGTCGCCGTCGGCTATTATGCTGTGAACCCACCCACTGTGACAAGCAGTTGGAATGCTTTTCATTGAGCAAGGCTCAGTCCCGTCAACAAAAGAGACGTCTGAGGATGTTTGTGAGAATGTTTGGATGTTTGTAATAGTAGTAGTTCTATTTTTCAAACTAAATATTTTTCGTTATTAAGTTTCTAAAAACGTTTAACATTTATTTCGAATTCTATTCTATTCTATTTTTAAAGAAAACTCCCTCATCACGAGTAATTCCTGTGTCGCGGGGGCTTTACAAACATTCAGTCAACGGACACAAAGAACACCCAGACTCGGGACAACAATTTGTGGATCACACTATTTTTTTTTCTGTGTGGGAATCTAACCCTCGACCTCCAGTTTAGCTTTCGGAGTCACTAACCACTAGACCTACAGGCCCATAATGCAATAAATTTGTTTCAATGAGTTTTTGAAAAATTAAGGGTTCGAAGTGTGTTTAAAGTACCCACTTTTTGACATAAGAATGGGTCCCACTAACGTAACAGGGGTAACAGCCGTCACATACGTATAACTCAAACTGCATGTCTCCAATAAGCCCAAACCCTCTACCCAAAATATAACAGATACATGAACATAAAAAAAAAACTTCCAACGAGGTACTTAAGTACTATCCTCGAGGGACGCTGCATCAATGATCGATTACTTCTTAAACGAGTATAGTGGAGGGGAGACCCACGATTTGGGCATCTCACGAAGCTCGAATTAATTGAATAAAGAAAATAATGAGCTCTGCTATAGGAAATGTTCATTACATATCTAAAATGAAATTTAATAGGAAACTTTTTAATATTAAAGATTAACTGTTTTAATATGAAGATAGGTATAATATTAAATCTAAAAGTGAGAATATATGCCCAAGTAATATATAAGTTAATAAATACGACCCTCCATAAAGAGACCAAACTTTTCACGATGAGTGAACATTAATTGTTAATCACAGAAATGCAGGAGTTGTTGTATTAAATTACGTTTCAAATTACGTAACTATTGTTTAAAATATTTTTCAAAAATATCTTTTTAAGAAAATCCTTCAGTACTAATGTTTTTAAGATGCAGTATGGATACAGTAAAAAATTCGATTTGTTAACCATTTTCTTACATAGGCTTGTAAAATTTAGCATGAATTCAAGCAATGTCTCAACACCTCGAAGCCCTTGCGGGTATAACGACATGCAGTCGTCGCCACCCCTACTTGTAGACGGAGCGCTGCACGAGTAAGCTCTTGTCATAATAAGCTGTCATAACATAACTTGTTTCCGGTTCTTTCGGTTTGTAGCATATTTTAAGAGGGATCTTAATTTGAAGGTTTATTGTCTTTTAATAAATGGACGATTGTTCGCGGCTGGTCATATAAAATAATAATATTATTAATTAATGGTAATTCGTGTGAATGTTTACATTTCATGATAATGCTTGTTGCTTGTTGAAATTACAACCCTCTAATGCAATGTCAAGTGCAATAAACTATGTAAAAAGTAAAATATGGTAAAATATTTGTTCTAGCCTATTTTTCTTGATTGACTTCGTCCGGTCATCCGGATCAGTAATACTTTACTGAAAAATCTATAATTAAATATTTTATTCTGTAAGTGTTTTAATTATTTCTACCCGCTTCTTATAATCTAAATCGTTATCGTGTTAGAATGTATTATTATTACTCCAGGCGGCGATTTAAAGAATACCTGACCAAATGAAAGGCCATCTTTGTACAATTTGTGTTTTGGTTGTAAAATTGTATAGAATAAAAAAATTGAGGTTATTAAAAGAAGTAATTTCCAGATATTTAGAAGTGTAAACTGTATACTCACATAAAAGCACTCAACATTATTTTTTTTCTCATTCATTCATTAAATACAAAATATGTTGTTTAATGAATGAAGTCTAGACAGACAAGCAATGCAAGTTTCAATTATTGTTTAATAATATTGTGTACGTAGTAATGTCAAATTCTTTTCAAACTAGAGTACAAAAGAAAGAAAATATTCAGCTCAGGAAATAATAAGCAAAAACGTTCGTTCCTTTAGAAAATATAATTATTTACGAAATTAGTACAAGAAGAATGAGCAAGTAGGTCAATTTACTTACTCTTATTGTTAAGGCATCAATCCCCAAAGTACTTCTAATTTTTTGAGTAGAATTTGTTTTGAATAGAATGTTCGTTATTTTACGTCCTTTGTGTAAATTCACCAATGAGTCCAAAAACTTCACGAGTTCTCTTCAAAATTTTCCTCGAATAAATTAATACTTACTTTCACAAAACTATATTATTATGTACTTTGAGATCCGTGATTGAGGTCATTTCATTAATTGCTTCAGCTAAGTTGGCCCACGTCAATTAATCACAAACGCAATTCAAAAATTCATCCGCAAAGTAAAATATGAGACGAAAGCGTTACACTTTATTATTAGTTATTCTATCGTCGAAGTCTCGACTCAAGTATATTACATTGTTACCCTGAGTGACATCAGATCATATCGAGATGCAAAAGTATACAAGATTCGGTGTCCAAACCGATCGCTGAAAATGGAAGAAATTGCTAATGCCAGGTTACTCTCACGCCTATTCATCTTTGGCACTTTCCACTTCAAAAATCTTACAAAGTAATATAAATCGTACATCGCTATTACATATATGAGATTTTTAAAAAAAATTTGAAATTTTTAAAAGAAAAATGACGCGTTTAAAATTATTCAAAATTTTAAGTTAAAGCTAAAGTTACTTTGACACTAAATCGATTTCGGTTAAAAACATTGTACCTAATGTTAAACATGTTTTTATCTTTTCCTTAACTTTCTACCTTGCTGATGGACTATTTTCTTCAAATGTGTTAAGGCGCGTCAGCGATAGTTTGCTCGCCGACCTTAATGTGGATGTTTAATAGGAGGTTCACTAGATTTATTTGATGAGTTCAAGTATATGTATGTTGGCAATGGTAAGCAAGAGAATACATAGGAGCGTGCTCTACTGATACAATACTTTACTGACTATATTGATAGCACCGAATCTCTAAGCCTGGGCGCTCGTCTTGTATCTCCGAGTCCTTCTTCTATCCAATGGTTATATCTAACTTTATTAAAATAGTCCATAATGTAATTATTATTTGGTAGTCCGAGCGGTTATCAAACGCGCGCATCGGTCTCCGGTCTCATGTAGTACTGGCCAACAAAGGATGCCAGTGATCAGTGCAGCAAAAGAAGAAAACTACCCACATTTTTTTTATATAATCGACCACCCGAGAGGATTGGCGCGAACATGTAAATAGTATCAAAAGGGAAGCATTCTCATCCAAATAAATAATAACGACAATTTTCTTGATCGGTTATTAAATGATGGAGTTATTCGCTGAGAAAACCTAAAAAAATAACAGCACTCATTCCTCCTATTAATAACACGTTCAATCCGATCAAAATTAGGTTATGGTTTTTTTATATTGAAACATGCTGATATGATTAATTTATGTGTATTATGTATATTGTTGCTAGATAATTGAAACGGACAAAATTTCTATGTACAAATATATTTTGAAGAAAGCCGAGCGAGATTTCGGTCACGCAAACTTTGTATATTGAGACTTATGCACTCGGTCCTTGATGTCCGATCGGAGACAGGCGAGCGCGGCGCGGACGCGGAAATCATCGTCAGGCCAATTGTCATGCCTGTATTACTTTTTCTTTAATTTACGAACAATAAAGATATAAGTAAATAAATAAATAATCGTAGAAGGCGCTTTACACAAAACGTAAAAGTTAAAACAAATTTATAGTTCATAAACTTACATTTATTCCAAATCAATATTAAATCACATCATAATAAGTATATATATGCATACAAAACCCTGTAATTCAAGAACAGAAGACACTAAAACTTTCATACCCAAATGTATCACAAACATTATTATATGACAATCTTTTCAAAAGCCATAAACTTTCAAATAAGAATATATAATACTTAACTGTCAAAGAGCCATATTGCTTCTGTACAGGCATGCGACTTCGCTTTGAGACGTTCGGTCACAGAGTACATCCTTTATACTGACACGTACGTTAATAAATGATAATAGATAATGTACAATAGATTAATTTTAATTCTCAAACATAAAACATTTTTTTATAAGTATAAGATTTGTTGTTAATATATAAGGTTTTGTAATTGCTACTTTTGTGACAAGCCTAAAATGAGGTTGGCGATTCCCTACTCAATTGTAACTTATACTTGCCATCAGCTTAGGTGCAATGACAATAAATAAAAGGTTGGTCGGTGCAGCCCAACTCTACCGAAATCGCAAACAACTGTAGTATTGTGTTTTATAGGGTTCAAGTTTAAATATATTTTGCGCAGTATTGTAATAAAAACAATTTATTCTGCATTTCCATTGACTATATTTGATTTATTTCTATGCATTAACGGAATAATGTTCTGAATCTCATATTCTGTTCAATTGTCTGATAAACTATTGTTTTCATTAATAAAAATGAATCAATATATTTTTGTATCTTCTTTGTTAATAATTGGTTCTGAAATTACACAAGAAATATAACAAAAAGAAGTATAAAAGTAGACATAACCTTACGAAGTACGTGGTAACTATATTTGAAAACAATTATATAGTGTTTAGCTGAAAACTTCAAATATATTTTTGTAAAATCTAACACTGCTACTATGTATAGTTAAAAATATTATAATTATACATAATCATTTTAAAACATTATAATTAAACATGATAATAATTTTTTTTTTACTATTAACCTAAAATAGCAATGTCAAAAATCTACACTTGAGTTTTGGTCTGAATCAAACAATAAAATTATAACTATTTTTATGTGCATTATTTGTATCAGAATGACGTCATGTAACTTAAAATTAAAGGTGAAAAGGCAATATATGTAAGTAGATGAAATTAATAGACTAAATCAGACTTGATTAGGCAGAGTTACGTTAATATTTGTTATGAAATTAATAAAATTGATCAATTAAATAAAAAGTTATCACATTAACAAATTCTATATTTTATATTTATACAAAAAAACTTTTCCACCACGAGGAAGCAATTAATAAATCGAAATTACTTTCATTTATTTTATCAACAAACAAACACACATTTTTTAACATTTATACAGTAGTTTACACTTTTTAAGTGAAACAAATATCTTTACCACACTCTTTAATTAGTAAAAAATCAAACAATCAATGTATAAGTATCATTTACATACAAGCTCGATTTTGTGACGACGTTTAATTAATTAATACAAAGCATAAGTTGTGAGACGACTCTGCTGACTCCCCGTCACCAGCTTGAGTTATGGACCTCAATCCATCTGTATGAGCAATATCCCTTTCCTACCCTTTTTATCCTCCCTTTTCTGTAAATATACCCAAAATTTTCCCATCCTATTCCCAAAAGTACTCGGATGATGACAAAAGGTTTACCCCCCCATTACGTAAGTGGGGCTAAACGACTGTCGGCAAAATTAATGTGGTGTTCACTACGTCTCTGACTGCCCCTTCGGGTAACAGAGCCCGTTCGGGCGTGAGTGTATTTATTAACTATTTAACTAGTATGGCGACGTATCGTTAAACATATTTTATATACAATATTTACAATCACAACGAAGCTACATTTATTTTACTTATGAAGTCTTATTACACAATTATAAATTATTTTTCAAAATCAACATTTGCCCGATATTTTAATGTAATTGTAAGTTGTACGTGTTACTCACTTTAAATGTATTTTAATACGTAATAACATTATACACAAATTACAATTGTAATAATTGTTGTTATCTAATCGTGTGTAACACATATGTATATGTATATGTATATGTACAATTTTGTTGAGTATTTAACACATTCATTATTACACTTTATATTTAAATTGAAAACATCACTATAAAAACCTGTAAGGCCTAATTTTAGTCCAGGCCTGCAAAAGTGTATCACAGCTAGTTTTATTCCACACTTAATATAAGTTACACTTTATTTCTAGTTCACAAATTTAATATTTATCTCATCATATAATTTGCTAACTTTCGCATATTCTAAGTGAGTCGGTAGGTTTGGCCATACAGGAAGCGTTTTGTTCACTCGACAGTTGCGTTGTCGAATTGGCTGCAAACAAAGGTCAACATTTATTTATTACATTGTTCAGTACAGTTTGTGTATATGTTTCGGTTTTGAGTTCAAAATCCACATTATGGCAAAAAGATCTCAACTAGAACAGATTAATGACTTTGCATTTAGTTATATGCATGTCTATTAGAGAAAAGTATGTGAGAACTGAGGACCGAACATATAGTGTTATCTCTTGGCTTTATTAATTGTGAAGATAAGTGTGGTGTAATACTCTAACAGTTATAAGTATGTATATAATCTACAACAATCAATTACTAGAACTCTTTAATCCTACACTCGTTTTTATATTAAAACAACTAAAATAATATATATTCTCTACAAGATTCTGTATACACACACGATAACATCATTAAACTACTAAACATTGGAATGTGTTGTGTTGTCAATGACGTTTAATGTGAAAAAATGTCAACAAAGGACACAATATTAAAACCAGGGTGATGTGTAACACTTACTACATGTGACTCTCATTGGATTAGAACAGAGTCCGATCTCTTCCTCTATGCGACGACCAGGGGATAGTACTGTTATCTATCCGATAGTATGTGTACAGTTTAAACAGTCCTCGGTTGATGGCAATATTACGCCCCTAGTACATATATAAGGCGGCGGGACGGGCATTAGATGCTCCTCTGCCTACCCCTTGCCGCCTCATAGGCGTGAGTATGAGTCGAAGACCATTTCTATATTACGAGTACAACAATTATTATTACGGATTTAATAGGGAAACCGTATCGTATGTTTCAAATCTGACTGCAATATATTTTACAAAGAAACACAAATCATTAAAAGGACGGTCTGTTATGGTATTTATGGTATAATTTTGCGATTTTTTGGGATTTTAGCTGCAGAAGACAAAAAGGGAATCATGTACATATATGTATATAGGATCCACTTTTTGGCCATTTATAGTTTGACTGATTAAAGCGGAGAGAGATATAAAACATAAAATGTTTGTGTTAACCCTCCTTCTTGCGCAGTCGCATAAAAATATATATATTGTAACATTTTTAACTTACCATTTATTTTAGATTTAAAATGTGGTAAAGTGTCATTCGTTCTCTCCAGTATACTTTTACTGAAATGAACACTATTGTTGTCAGTATTGAATCTCACTGGTGGATAGTTGGAGCAACTTCTCGAATCGGCGACCCGAGACTGAGGTTCTAGATGGAACCTGGGCTCTAGTTCGGGCATGTGAGACAGATTCAGGGGATTTCTGTTAGGGTTACTGTAGAGTGACGGTGGGGGAGGTGTTGCATACAACTGTGGCGGCATTAGTTGTTCTGCTGGGAGCTAAAACAGGAATAAAACATTCATATCAAAATTCGTTTACACCATATGCTTTCTAAACTACCCAAAGAATTTTGACAACGAGACCAAAACAGTTGAGAATCTGAAGTTACAAGGTCAGGATTATATGGGAAAGGCGTTTACACTTTCCAACGAAACTTTAAATTTTTGATAGGTGGCTAAAGGTGTCTGGTCTGGCGTTATCATTATGAAATACCACTTCTTTTCTGTTAATCTATTCCGTACGCTTTTTCTGAATTGGCAGTAGAGATACGAAGCGACGGTTTAAGCCGGTGGTAAAAGCTAAAACAAAAAGCTCTACGGAACGATGCTCTTCCTATCCCACCATACAGGCTACAGGCTTAGGTTTTTTGTATAGGGCTGCAAATGAGCAGACTAGTCACTTGTAAGTGACCATTCTGCTCACATTGTTGACACATTGTAAGTGACCAGTCTGCTCATTTGCACACATTTGGAGGTTGGGTCTCCGGTAACCTCACTCACTCGGTCACACAATGCAAGGATTGTTTAAAAGCCGATTTTCTGTGAGGCCGTGGTAATACTCAGGTCGAGTTGGTCCATACTTGCTGAATGTGCATGGATCTCCCACGTTACAAAAATAAGGTAGGGTAGGGGGTGGGTAATAATGTAAATTAGGGTTTACTTTATCTTTAGATAGCTTTGATTTAGATAAGTAGGTGGATTCTTGGCTAATTACGATGTTCCACTGTATGATAGTGATTTACTTTTCATCACTAGTGTGAATGAATGTTTCAAACATGGTTCGGCTTCATTACGTTCATAGAGAATCGCAAAAGAGTACACGATTCATTAGGTTTCTCCCAGTGAGCTCGTGCGCCACCTAAATATCGAGTTTTTTGTATAGCCAGACTTTTTCAATCGGGTAAAGTTATTTTGTGGTCAGTCCTGTTGAACCTCCTAATATGCTGATCTTGTTCTACTTTTTCAAAAATGACATCGACTTCTGTGACATCAAAATTCCTAGATTGAAAAAGTTTCAAACAACTTTGTGCTACTTTTAGTGACACTGCATTAGGTCCATAGACATCACAAATATTTTTCGCAGCTGGACTCACATTATTCCTTTTTTTGTAATAAACCTTAAGAAACTTAACAGTGGTAGAGCCATGCTTAGGCACGAATGGGCCGGCTCGACTGTTGCGATACTACAGCCTCAGAGAAAACCGGTTGTAAAGTAACGTAAAATGAGTGACGTTTCCGGAGGCCCAACTCCCCCTCTCCCCTTTCCACTCTCCTCACCCCCCCTCTACTCTTTCCCACCTCCTTAACTTCCCACTCTTCTTTCTTATCGACGGCGGACGGCGCTTGTCACTTACTGTCAGATGCCCCGTCTGTTCGTCTGTCCCCCTATGGTATAAAAAGAAAGGATCGAGTTTTTTCGTTAGATTAGAAAAATTGCGGGAAAGTGTTTTTTACTTTTCTTCTTAATGTCCTATATTAATTGATTTTAACATCATCCAGATACATACAATACAACAAAAGAGATTTTTCTTTCACTTTCATAAATAGAAAATACGAAAAGACTTTCTCCCCGACCTATTTTATATTGTAACGTATGTACATTCATTATACAGCGATTATGAGAAGGTATTTGTAATAACTTCCTACCTTTTTACAAACATTTTACTGTGACTTACAAATACCTTAGAAAATAAAACTATTGAGTAAAATTAGAGATACATACTTGTATATATGTACATTACTTACCAATCCACTAGTATTGAGCGGTAAAGGGTTCTTGTACTTCAACCAATCTTCGTACACCTTGTCGTAACGCTGTCTTTGACAATCATTCGATCCGACATTGGGCATATGCAAGCTGCTTTTTGGTCCCAAACTCTGTATACTGGGCCCTAAATTGGGCATCGGGGCGAGTGTTGGGGCGTATTGGCGTCTGTATTCCATGGGCCGTACTTGAATATTATATTGGTAGCTAGGGTCCATGTTGTGGTCGTAAAAGCGGTCCGAGTTAGATATGTCGTAATTGTCTGTCGACTTCGACATGAGAGGTCGTATTGAACAGAAGTCAGTCACAGAGGATTTATTGGAACAGTTGTCGCTTATTTTCCCGTCTAGCGGTATAATATCGGGGTTTTTATCTGCAAAGATAATAAATTCCTTTTAGTGTTCGTTCTGTTTATTGTATGTTTCTGTGGAACTTTAATGTTCAGTGAATTTTATGCTTTTGGAAGGACTTGTATTGCAAGCAATTATTACCAGTTGTGCGTCGGGAATAAAATAAAATAAAGATATGAATAAAAAGTAGATAAGATCATAAATATTTGGGGCAGAAAAACAGCTAAAATAAAATCAAAATATCATATAACTTATTAAACAAATCAGACTGTAGAACCGATTTAGTTAGCAAAGAGGCTATGATTGTATTGACTCTACTAAACGCATTATATTTTTATTGCTTTTCGAAGTAGTCTCCGTTTCTTTCTAATCATCGTCGCATGCAAAGAAAACACTGACTGAAGCAGTAAGCCCACTCTTCTTAAGGGATCTCTAACACGCCTTTTTCAAACGCAGCTTAGAAGACAACAATAGGACCAATCCAATCGACGGCGTTTTTGATCTTCCGTCAAATTACGAGTGTACGCCTAAATGTTAGTGTAAAAGCTTTTGTTCTTGACTAATGCCAATGCCTAAAGCTGCAGGAATCTGTTGATATATCACCCTTAATCAGGTTCTATCATTAGCCGCACAGCCCTCACGTTATCTTCAGTAGTCGCAGTAGAAGAACGTCCTTCTTGAGAATCATCAGTGAGTGTGCCTCGACCACGATTAAATTTATTTAACCAATAGTAAACAGTGGCACGAGATGGGGCTTTGTAATGAAACGAAAAATAATACATCTATATATACTGTTGATTGTTGGCACTTGGTGGAACTTGCTACACATCTTGAGTAAAATCACCAGTACAGTTACACAGCAGTTATTTAATAAACCTGACCGGTTTTGTCCTACGGCATTTTCAAAGATTTCTAATTGTTTTGGAAGTTGCAGAACGCAAAGCTTACTGAGCTATAAAATACCTGTACAGATTTATACAAAAACAGTATGAGTTAAATCCAATAGCAATCACTTGAATCGTCAATAAAGTAAAGTTTCAAGACTTAAAAATGCAATCAACTTAATCACTCTAAATTCGTGTAGGTAATTCAAAATATAGTCTATTTTCATCAAAAACATTCTATTTGAGCTTGATGTTAGTCTACAAAAAAAATATTCTAAACATTTTTCGTTATTAAAAATATTTTTCACAGACCCTTTGTCCACATTATTATATAAAAGCAGAGAAGGTCATAGTTAAGTCTAGCTTAATAATAAAATAATAAAATAGTATTATTTATAACTTTAACTGAGCTCTGAAACGGGAAATTCTGTAATATATTCATGATCTCATCAGTATGGGTCATTCTACATCGCATTTATAACGAAGCCAGGTTACTCCCAAGTAGTTTTAGCTGTAGAAGGGTTAATTTTTTTTCACATTTCTGAAGTCCATTTGCGCTTGAGCTATTTCTATTTAAAGGAAGAAAAATATATCTACATCTATAGATATGTAATATCAAATAACATTACTTTTAACGTATAGATATACTTTAATGACTCAACATTGTAGACAGAGTGTTAAGTAATATTATAGACGAGGAGATGTACACCAAGGGAAAGATGGATGGAGTGTCTTGAGAGATGAGCTGGGTAAAATGTGAGTCTATACAGTATGTTAGTCAGTCTTTAAACGGACTTACCCAAACTTTCAACACTCTCAGATTCCTTTGAGCCAGTTAGAGGTATATTTGATGCCTCGTCCTGATGCCGTTTATCTTTCTCATGTTTACCTTTGAAAGAAAAAACATAGTTCATATAACACTTACAGACAACTTTTTTCTTTCAGACTAAAGAAAACCAAAATTTAGTAGCCATTCGGTAGTAATGTTCGAGTCTTTTACTTCTATAAACAATCTAGAAATTAAATCGGAGTACTACGATATTCTGTCATTTTAGATTTATAAAGTTGCCTGGTAGTATGTAATATATCTGTCATGCATTTAAATGTTTTTCATTAAATTTGAATGTAGTAATATTTACATATATTCGTTTGAAGTTAATATGAAATTTAGTTTCATTTAGGTTACAAAATTATTTTCAAAATTTTCAATGAACTATACTGTGTAGAAAACGTATGTATGTATATTGAACTGGCTATGTTTAAGGTTTGTATATAATATTTAAATATGAGTTTAATAACTACAACTGCTGTTTAAAAGTCGTTTTTTTTTTTAATTTTTTACTTTCTATATTTATAAAAAGGTACTTAATGTACATAAGATAATAATATTACTTTAGGTTGTGGTAAAATCTGTAATTTAAATAAATTAAAAAAATAATTTTATTACCTATTACTGTTTAAATACACAATGTTTTTATCTATGTCCGTCATAGACGTTGAAACCATCCAACCGATGTGCCCCAAACTAGTTTCATTAGAAAGGCAATAATGCGAAGATGCTTTCAGAACACTAAAACAATCAAACTGTATATCTTTTTATTCTCTTATAGCGTACGTAGTAGTTAGTAGTTAGTAGTAGCCCACGCCGGGTCCCCGCTATCTGCTACCCGTATTTTATTCTTTTCATTAAATACAATATGATAAGAACAGTTCCTCAGTTTTCCATTTCATCGTTTAACGTTTTAATTTTAATCATGTTTTTCAATCAGTTTTCTGTGATTTTCTGTAATAAATATTTAATATAACATTGGCGTTACTTACTGTCTCTCTTATTGAAGAACTTGCAACAGACGACTGCTGCAGATACGGCTGTCATAGCCGCAATGACACCGACAGCTCCCAAAACTATTATGAGCACTGTTGTCAATTCCACCTTCACAGGAACTTGGGCTGTTGGGGAACAACTATTAAATTATATATTTTATATTTTTTCAAGAGGAATGTAAAGCCTCAAGAAAACAATCCGTTCAAATTAAAGAAAGAGCAATGTAAAGGAAAAGCTTCGATAGAACAATGATTTTATGGATTGGTATATTTAACCCGGATAATCATACATTTTCATAGTTTAAAAAAATATTGAAAAGGAAGGTTACATTATACAAGTTAATTTACAAATATCTATTACATGACAATGTTAAACTATATTCTATGTTCAATGTAAAAATAATATTTAAGTATTTTTGTTAAATACTTCATCAATCATAAGGACGTTATATTAAGTATAAATGTTTTCAACTAACCTGTTTGTCTCTGTGGGTATTTTAACAAGCTAGAAGTTAAAGTCATCGCTTCACTAAAGCCTTTTTTGTTAAAGGCTCTGACTGACACTGCCAAGGAATCACCTGCTGACAACCCTGAGACTTCGAACTCAGGATCATCATTACTGACATTGCGAAGGAGCAGCCCTGTCGCCATGTCCAATATCTAAGATAGAAAGCAGAACACTTGTAAGTATCTACCTAAAAGTAATTAATCTTTAATATAATCGACTTTAATGCGCTAAGATAAATGAGAAGTATATATTTATTTAACTTTTAAGGTTGAAATACTCTAGAGGTATTATTACCATATTACCAAAATACATCATTGTAGTCAAAGAAATACATTAATAATCAAGCGCAAGCAAATTCAATATGATGATGACAACATTTAATTTCTAATCAGTAACTACACAGCCGTCCATCACGCTCATCCTTAAATGTCACTTAACTTATAAATACAACTCTATAATATAAAAAGTAGGTACTTAAAATATTTTAAATTAAACTGAAAGAATAAACTGAATGAATAAATGAATAAAATAAGGAATTTTAGTTAATTGCAGTGAGCGCGTTTTCACCTTTTTTCACGCTCTTTATACAATGTTCAATATACTTTGATAAAGTCGGAGTCAGGAAGCCAATTTCGATGGTTCTAAATTTGGCCGGACTTAATTCGCCAAATGCGTCTTACTCATAGCGACATGCGAGAGTATCTGACGCACATACTAAATGGCAGAACGATCAAACCCTCTCCTGAATAAAAATTAACGCCATATTTAATGTAAGTAGAGAAACGGAGAGAGAGAGAGAGAGAGAGAGAGAGAGAGAGAGAGAGAGATAACAGAAATGATAAAATACTTACTTCTAATAGGAAAGACTGTCGGATGCCTCCATCATGTCCCGGCGTGCAGTTCAGGGTGAGAGAGTCATAAGTCACGTTGGTAATCTCACACGCCTTGGGAGCGGATGGCTTATCTGTGAAACATTACTTCTTCACTATCCTATGTGTCTTGCTCTTAAATACGTTGTTATTTATGTATGTTGTTATTTATAATACTTTAACCGAATTATTACTCATTTAAAGGTATCCGCATAAAGGTAATATGATATTAGCTACTAAAGATACCGGAAATATATATTCACTCGATAAATCGTTGTGGAATGCCAACACTCCTAATATTGACATGAAGTTCTGAAATCGAGTATTCGTATTCTTATATACATACATATATATTCCTAAAGAAGATTCGATCTTTGGCCTTGAATAGGAAGCTAAACTAGAATTAAGATGATATTAAGTAATTCAATTTACAATTATTTCCCTTATTATTATTCTTAATTAGAATGATGAACTCCTATCTAAAGTTTTGTGATATAGGAAAATTAATCGAACCAGCCAATGATATTTTGTAATACATGAAAGGCAGGAGCAGAAGCAGCACAAGGAGGATAGAACGAGAGGATAGCACTAGCACAGTTATATCAATTTAGTAATTACAACGACAGAATAGAATAAAGCATGAGTATCTAACATGCGGAATGCAACCGGCAAAGGTGCAACTGGCTGTGCGCAAGCCCTCGCCGCCCTGCAAGGGACCCGGCTATACCCAACGAAGGAAGCTTCCGAGAACCATGATTACTTACTCATATTAAAAATAGTGAAGCAGCATTTTTTTGACTTTAAATTTGAAACAATAAAGTTTGATTACAATCTAAAAATATGGAGTAAAATAAATATCTCTCACCGGCAGGTAGTATATGAAAGAGGCAAGGCTTGGTCTGTCGTCCCACTGAATTAGTACCAGAACACTGCACCCAACCATAGTCTGCTGACGTGCTCACCATATAGATGTAAGTGCCTAGAATAAAAATATCCTAGAATGTCAGGACTTCTCTGAACATTCTTAGCAAGCGAAAAAAAAGATGCCACCATTTTTTTTTTGTATTGATGAGGAATGGTTAATAAAATTAAACAAATTATCCGTAACTTAATGATCTTTTTTATTAGTAATAATATATAAATAATATTTTTTTATATTATCTTACCGTGACGGGTGTATAATTTAGCTCTCTGCACTTCTTCTATACATTTATACATTGAAATATACCAAACTCCATAAATTAAATAACACAGATTCATTTTTGTGACGTTAAGCTTACCTGGCATATTAGTCACTGAGGCCATCGGTGACGTAGTCAGCTCATGCTTGCTATGCGCCGAGCTGTTGAACCACCAATGATAGGACATTGCCTCCTGGAGACAAAATAAATAAGAACTTGAAACGGGAGTTCTTTAAATGGTAATATTATGGTACTCTACAAATGGTGATGGTCTTCTTGACAAGAGGCAGGAATAATCGAATCCTCTCATTTTCTCTTTTCATGATCATTCGTATCGTTAACGTTCCCCGTATTGAGGAAACTTTTCTCAACATTTTGAGGAACACAAGCAAATAACTATTTATCTACTAGGATCCCTTCTATCTTTGGAATCATTCTTGGCAACGTCATGAGATGAAATACTGCTTCGTATGTCCTTTAGCCTTCTTACGGTCCAGAAACCTTTAAGGGATCACAATTACGTTTAAATATATACAAACAATAAATGTATTTTTTTTTATGCGATACATATGCAAACGAGCAGACGGGTCACCTGTGGATGGCAACTCAAGAGTCACAAGTGCGTTGCCGGCTTTTTAGGTAGGAGTACGCTCTTTTCTTGAAGGTTTGAAGGTCGTATCGGTTCGGAAATACGGCAGGCGACAATTTGTTCCATAAGCTGGTTGTGCGAGGCAAAAAGCTTCCGGAGAAGCGTACAGTGGGCGAGTGCCAATCGTCCAGGTGATGGGGATGGATATTTTGTCGCGTAGGACGATGGCGGAAACCAGCAGACGGTATAAGTCCGAACAATTCCTCTGAACACTCCCCATGATACAAGCGATAGAGGATGCAGAGTGAAGCTACATCTCTACGCAACGCCAAGGTGTCAAGTCGATCAGAAATATCTTGGCAGTCGATGATGCGAGTCGCTCTCCGTTGAATGCGGTCAATAGGAAGAAGTTGGTACTGGGGTGCACCTGCATAGAGATGAGAACAGTATTCCATGTGCGGCCGAACCTGCGCCTTATAAAGTTGCAGGTGGTGGGCCGGAGTAAAATACTGTCTCGATCTGTTTAGCACACCAAGCTTCTTTGAGGCTAATATGGCCTTACTCTCTAAGTGACCGCGAAACTGGACTTCGCTTGATATATCGAAGCCAAGGATTCCGATACTGGCTCATGCAGTTAGGGAAGTGCTCTCAAATGGAGGTGATACGACCAATGGCATCTTTTTAGCAGTGAACACGCAAACCTGTGTCTTCGTGGGGTTAAACTGGACTAGGTTAAGTCGACCCCAATCTGAAACTTTTGATAAAGAAGTTTCGATTTCAGACACAAGTTTGGATCGGCTTTCGATGACATTTACCCGAGAAACGTTAGCGCGGCCGGTGTAAAGGGCATCACTCGTGCTATCGTCCGCATAGCAATGGATGCTGCTAATCTGCAGCATGTCATTGATATGCAGAAGAAACAGCGTGGGTGATAGCACACAGCCTTGTGGGACACCAGAATTAACAGACTTGGAGTCGGAGCATGCACCGTCAACAACGACCTTGATGCTTCTGTCTGTAAGGAAACTGGTGAGCCAATTGCACAGTTTCTCGGGAAGCCCATAGGAAGGAAGCTTCGCAATTAGCGCTTTGTGCCAGACCCGATCGAAGGCCTTCGCCACGTCCAAACTAACGGCCAACGCTTCCCCCTTGGTCTCGATCGCCTGTGCCCACCGGTGAGTCAAGTAAACAAGAAGATCACCAGCTGAACGACCCCGACGGAAGCCGTATTGTCGATCATTGAGGAGCTGGTGGTCTTCTAAGTACCGGAGGAGCTGGCAGTTAATAATGGATTCAGAACAAGGAGGTGATGGCTATGGGTCTGTAGTTGGACGGATCCGAGTGATCTCCTTTTTTAGGGATTGGGTGCACTAGAGCTGTCTTCCATACGTTCGTGACTACGCCAAGAGAATAGGAAAGCCGATAATGGCGCGTTAAAACGGTGCCAACTCTGGAGCACACGTCTTCAGCACGATAGGAGAGATTCTATCGGGCCCACTCGACTTAAGAACGTCGAGGGAAAGAAGCGCTTTACGCACTGCCCTTTGTGTAAACCGGACTTCTGGCATGCGGCTCTCGCACTGTGGTATGGTCGGCGGTGCGTTTCCCCCGTCGTCCAGGGTCGAGTTGGACTCAAAGAGTTTGCCCAGACGATCGGCTTTTTCTTTAGCGTCGTGGGCCAACGAATTATCTCCTATGTGCAGAGGTGGAAGGGATGGCTTACAAAAGTTCCCCTGGACAGCTTTGGCAAGAGACCAGAATGCACGAGTTCCGGAAGGGAGACTCACTAGTCTCTCGCCAATTCTGGCGATGTGAGCCGACTTCGCCCCAGCAATTACTCTTTTGTATTTATTAATAGTATTACTTTTGTGTATTTATTAATGGTAGACGAAGATCTTACCCTAGGATTAGCGTCCAGATCACACTCGATGTCGATGACCTCTCCTCTAGCTGCTCTTACAACTACTGGTTGCGAGGATCTACATGTTGGCACAACTAGAACAAAAACAATATCATGAATCTTTCTTACATTATTAAGATTATGATTGTGTAAGATTAAGATTAAGATTGTGAAGTACTAAGAGCAGCTACATTTAAAAGCTTGGCTCAAAAGTTTTTAGTTAAGTATAGTTATATTAAAATTAGGAAATAAAATAAGTTAAATGATTAAACATAGGAAAAAACCCGACTGTATTCGACAAAGAGTTAATAACTTTTACTTTTGAAAACTTAAAAAGATTTCAAGATTTTACTCCCTATATGACGCCCTAGAGCGTGACAAAAATATCAAACATACTAAAGTACATGTAATCGAAAAACAGAACCCTCTTTCTTACGAAGGGTAAAAAGAATGGTGACATTTGAATAATATTGATGAAGAATAAAAAGGATACCGTGCGAATAACTGAAAACTGCCATCAACGCCACCATGTTACGAAAAAAAATAATAAGTCCTAAATATATAACATAGACATAGTCAATTAATTTCAGCATTTTCATTTAACAAGATTGTACCTACTACTCATCAATATGTTCCAATGACGAGTGTATTAATAAAAAAACAATTTTCAATAGCTGTTAAGGGTAAGCAGAAATGCTTAATATTGAATTTGATGTAAATATTTATAGCATTTACAACAAATTCAAAATATTTGATGAAGGGGTATATTGAATGCCAGCGAAGAAATTGTCTGAAATATTAATCGTTTATCTTGAAGTTCACGCCGCAAATACTTATTATGGAAACTTCGAGAACTTAATAACTCAACTTTATCAGCAGTCTGGTCACGCAGCAAGTCAAAGTCAAAACATTTATTGCTTACTAAGTGTACGATATTGGTCTTGTTTTATATAGAAAGGTTATGACTTAGGTGCCTTTGTCAAGCATTGTAATGTCAACATTAGATTTAGGAATATTATTTTAAACTGTTAATTTAACAATTCAGAATTATTTCACGAGTAATTATAATACCGCGTATACTCCATATATTATACATATTATACTACACCAATAAATGTCTACAACTAATTTAGTTTGCCTATACAGTGCAATACAATACCATATTCTTTACTGTACACCAAAGAAAAGATACAACATAAAAGCAAATAATAATATACAGACTGCTCGTACAATCGGCGTTCTTGTCGCTAGCTGCGATCTCTTCCAGACAGCCTTAGTAATGGACAAGTGCAATGGATTATTACCTATGGCAGTTTATAAATGTACAAATGAAGCTAAGGAGGTTATTTTGTTACTATATGAAGAAATGCACTGACATGTATACACAATATACACATTTATATACACAAAATTATAATTATTGAGGACAGAATGATCCCAATACAATGTAATGTAGTAGACAATTTTCGATAACTGCGATGGGCACACATGTATCTGTAATATAGCACCTTTAAATTTACAAGATTATAGTTAAGGACAAGTTGTTGATGTACACCTGATGATGGACTTGGTTATGCCTGTCCACATACTAACAGTTTGCAAGACGAGAACAACCAGAGATAATATGCCTTATTATTATTAAGATTAATTAGTTGCAGACGACTACGAAACGACTACAGAAGCTTGAGGACTAGGAATAAAGTTGTTTGTACAACATTATTTAGCTCGCTGCGGATTATAAATATTAAAACGAATAACTGATTACAATAACTTAAACAGTGAGTGACGAAGAAAAGTTTACTTGTCACCCTATGCGACTGGGATTATTTTTCTAACACGCATTGTGTATGTGTAATACTTCGACACTGTGTTGCTTTTACAAAAGGCATTCCTGACATTAAGGCATAAAGGAAAGAAATATAATGTTATACACAAATTATATTTTGTTTCATGTATTACAGTAAGACTTTTGACATCGCATTTGTCCTCTTTCACTCAACCCAGAGACCTTGTTTGGTTGTCCTCTTCTTTCCTCTTCTATCCCTCTTTTTCCACACATAAAGCTCCCATGTCTTGTTTAGTTCTTCCCTCCGCATCACATATACATACGACGATATGTGTTGCTTCTGAACTTTTTGTCTTCTGCAGCTTTTATGTACATGTAAGTGAAAGCTTATAATAAAAAATGTCATTCGATTGCTCGACATTTTCTATAAGCTGTAAGCAATTTGTACTGTCTGTAGAATGGACGGAAAAGTGAATAGAACCTATGTATTTACTTATTTATTCGTTTGAACCGCCTTACCCATACACAAACAAAACAGCATAAGGTATTACTTGGTAGAATAGCAGTTTTACGTAACACTTACATTTGATATCCAGAATAAATTTCTCACTGGAACCTTCTCCCAAACTATTCCTGGCGGAGCAGACGTACGCTCCGGCAGCTTTCCTCGACACTCGTTGTAGGACCAGACTTTGATTTGCTAAGAGCACTCTTGGACCCGGTTTTACTGTGTCACCCTGTTGAAAATAATGTAATATTCATCTGTATGATTTATCATTAACGTCTCTCAAAATGTAACGCAGATTTTGCTTCACAACCAATTTTCTGTGTAACCGTGGTATCGCAAAATTTAAGAAGGCCCATTCTCTTCTCACTGAATATACAAGGAGTATCTGTAACTTATAAAGCCAATCAAGATTTAAAACAGTAGGTAATTTCTTGGATTCATTCATTTGTAGTGTAATTTCTCTAACCTGGATATTATTAAGTTTACATTGAAGTTAGTTAACAATCCCAAAATTGATCTGTGGTCGAGTCACGTTTTGAAGTTGTCGAGTCTAACTTCAGTTCAAAAATATCAAGTAAAATAATGCTTTAAAATATCAAAGACAACTTTCTCCGTTTGTTAGCTAGAGTGTTCGAGCGGCTGTCTTCGAGCGGCTGGCAATTCAACTTGTTGCTAATTATACTTTTTGTATATCTATTTGAATACACAACAAACAGGGTCATATCTTAATTAGATTGGAGTTCCTCTTCCTCGTTTTTATAAACGTCGTGGGTGGGACGTGATATTAATGTTTATAATAACATATGTATGTATATACTTTTATAATTAAAGATAACTGTTTGTTTAATCGGTATGATCTTATTTATATATTAGACGTTTTTGTTATAATTTTATATTCTTTATGAATATATTAACAAATTATATTAGCATTTCTTTCCGATCCTGCTACACACATGTCTAATGACTGCTAAATACAGGTCGTAGGTTCGAGTCCCACACGGGACAGAAATCAAGATCTTTGTTTCAGATTCGATTGAGTAACAAACATCGGTCCATTTCTAATAGTAGTAACGGTAAAACATTAAAATTCTGACTCAGTTATTACTCTTATTACATAAACTATACCTAACTGTCATTGTATTTTGTTTTCTTTTTCATTCCTTTAGACAAGCATTGATAGTCTACTACAGTGAGTCTAATATATATTTTTTTAATTTGATTTGAGATAATATCAAACATTTTTTATATTTTTAATATCAAACGTTTTGAATAGTGCAACTGTAAAGCGATCATAACTTAATAAGATTAGGTAACCTTCATCTCAACACCTTCCGATCAATATTAATAACTTTTTAATGCAACACTTTTAAATTAAAGATATCAGTTTGGCTATAGAAGTCTGGCTTTAATTTGTATTTCGAATGTTATTAAAACTTTTTTGATCAACACTGAAAGCAATGCATTCCAAACGTCAGAATTCAAATCTCTGAATGTCAGATTAAATTTTATATTTATAATCCCGTTTAAGTGAGTAATAGTTTTGTCGGATCAGTCATACATTTATAATGAACAATTTGCCTCAGACTGAGAAGTGGAGATATCTAGAAGTAGAAAGACGAAACGTGAGAAAAGTAGCTACATTTTTTGTCAACACACACACACACACACACACACACACATCGTTCTCAAGGTCGAAGGATACTCACATTTTGTGTAAAATATACATGATTGTACCACGGATTCGCTCGCACTCTGCAGTCTAAATACACGTCTGATCCTTCCACGATCTTGCTCGCGTCCAAGTTGGCACCAAGCTCCAGTTTTGCTACAGGAAGATCTGCCAACAACAAAGAGTTATTAAAACAGTTTTACATTGAGTACCAGTGATCAACAAACAAACTTATATAAACATTATACAAACTATATACATATGTATAAACTTATATGTTTTTTTACATTAGAATAGGTATAGACAATAAGCAAAAAGCACAATAATCTCCGCCGCTTGCTTTTTCTACTCCAAAAACTTATGCCACTTATAACAAATATTGTATAATATTTTAAAACATATCTTAACCGAAACTAAACACAGCAGCTTATACTATAGGTTCTACGACTGTACTGTAAAATAATTGTACTCAGATTCATTATTTTTCGTACAAACACTCAAAATATATATATATGTATATATATATATTAGAAACACATATTCATACCTATAAACATTCGTATTGAGCGGCAATCAAAAGTACCGTTTTTTTTTAAGCTTTACCCTCCTATCCTACTGACCTGTCCCTTTCAATATACTTCAATTCTCTCACATTTAATTACCTGAATGCCGGGTTGAAGTCAATAGTGCTGCAACCTGTGAAGTTTTCAGTGGTAGAGCCATGCTCAGGCACGAATGGGCCGGCTCGACCGGTGCGATAACACGGCCTCACAGAAAACCGGTTGTGAAGTAACGCATGCGTTTCATTTCCCCGAATTTAGTGAGGTTTCCGGAGGCCCAATTCCCCCTCCCCCCTTTTCTCTCCCCTCATCTCCTTTCTCCTTTTTTCCATCTCCCCATCCCTCTCTTCTTTCAGCTCCCTGCATCCCCCATCCCTCATCACCCTCAAAGGCGGGCAGCACACTTGCGACTCTTGAGTTGCAAGTGTCCATGGACGGCGGTGTCACTTACCATCAGGTGACCCGTCTATTCGTCTGTCACCCTATAGTATAAAAACAAAAATCCTATTACTTTATTGGAAATAAAAAAATTGTTGCAAAAGTTTGATGTTAAATCATCTCTGGTGGGCAGAGGTGATTACGGAGATAGCAGTGTATGCATGTGTATGTTATACTCACGTTGTATCTCCATTTTCCACCCATCCTCGTGTGTAGAATGAGACAGGCTCGCTTGAATAGCCCTACAGGATATTACTCTGCCAGCATCTTCTATTGTCGGCACAAAGGTGAGAATACTGTTGGTCACGTTCCCATCTGTTGAAATCTGGTAAAAAACAGTACGAGTTACAGGTGCCCCGACCTGCTTGAGTTATGCTTACACTCCCCAATCCATCGGCACAAACAAGATTATTTCCTAAAATTATGTTAATTCTTGCCTACTCTACTAACAATTCTTTTTAGCTTTAAATATATTTCCAACTTTACGTAGGGAAGAGACAATTCTTACATACACTGTATAGTTTATCGTTGGTTCGTTCGTTCTGTTGGTCTAATGGTCAGTGACTGACTACTAAGACAGAGACAGAGAGAGACAGAGACATGTCCTTGGTTTTAATTCCTACCAAGGACCAAAACTCTGTAATGAACATGATTATTAGTTCCTTTTCTGATTGTAATTTATCAGAACTTTGTTTATAAGCAGTTCCACTAAGTTTGTGATCAAACACCGTGTGAGATGTGTGAGGTTCTGTCCGTAATGTGTATTAACTTTATATAGGAAACATACAGGAGTCAGATACTGAACGCTATAGTTTCTCTAAGTTATGTAGATCAAACAATGCTAATACTTTTTTGAAGCCAAGCTGCAGTAAAAGCTGGTTAATGAGTCAAAACAAATTTTAACATGTATTCGTCATGAAAATTGAATGTTTTTCCTAGTAGTTTATATCGGTAATCTTCAGTTCATAACAGACGTTGATAGATACTTAGATTGTTAACTATTATAAGGCGTGACGTTTATATTACTGCAATAAAACATCTTTAGAATTGTCGTTGTCGTACCAGTTTGGGTAAAATAATGTAATGTGTCATTGCCACTTCACAGTGTTGTCAGCCAATATATGTTCGGATATTATACCAACAAGTTAAATTAGAGTAAATACGTTTTTATAAACTAAATGGAACCCTAGTTACACAAGGCTTACAAAGATTGATAATGAGAGCACATGACGTTTCAGGCGCTGTAGATGGCAGCGAACCACGATTGTTATTTATTTATTTGAGAGAGATTGAAAAAAAACTCAAACTTCTATGTCCCAGCAAAGTAAACTTATTTTACTTTTGCAAGCTTATGGCAAATAAATTTGTCATAAGCTTGCAATATTCGTCAAATGAATATAAATATTTTTTATTTCTTTATTTAAGGACTTTTCATTTTATCTGTATTGTATTATAATTCTAAGCTTAAAAGCAGTGGGAACAAGGGCGGAATCAAATCGGATCAGTATTCTAGTGCGTACGGTAGTAATTGTTCTGATACTATTTGGAGAAGTGCTGTGTTTATTATTTTATACTGATTTCAGATTTAAATCTGAACTGAATTCTATATAAAGCATGGCTATCCGTGTCGTAACTGTGTAACGTTTGCCAGTAATGCTTATGAAAAGGTACATGCTTTATTATACGTATTATATTACGTTAAACTCGTATACGTGTTGCCAGGTACAGTCCTGTCAGCAGTGAAAGTGCTGCTCCCGAGGGATAGAAAAGTAACTTTTCGCGACCGGTGCCGCGGAAGGAAGCTAGATAATAACTGAATCACTTCGATCCAATGTGAGCAGCCGTCGTTAATAGCCAATAGTTACGATTACGATACAAACATACTAGAGGAATAAATAACATACGCAGAAAAACAATTCTGCTGTTTCAATAACAGTCTGCACTGTACAGTACGTTTTGGTATCTGGTTACAGCGTGTTCACATTGTGCTTACTGAATTGAATATTATTGTATAAAACAGAAGTCGGCTGTCAAGTCTTTTATACACGCCAAAACGATCTTTTCGAGAAAACTTGTAAGAAATATTTTATTTCAGGGTCGAATTAAGTCAAATGTAATATATACATATAGGTATGTAAATATGGACAAGCGTATGAGATTTTGGTATTAAAAAAAAAATAAGTATTATTTTCGAATGTAAAAATGATAACGTGAAGCTACGTAATAGGAACACAAACAATCTCTAGTGCTTTAAGGCTGTAAGATTTAAAGAAATTAAAATTGTATACACTTAGCACTAAACATACAAACGAGTCAATAATATACACACTCAAAACTCTGCCTAAATTAACTTCAAGCGTCTCATTTGCATCATACTCATTGCTCCACTCTTAAGCGTTGATGAGAGATATTCAATAGTCTTTGAGATTCCTGAACGCTTAGTAGATACATTTTTTTTACAAATCGAACGGATAGTTTCAGAGGTTATAATCAAAGAAAAAATCTGCAGCTTCATTCATTCATTATAACTGTATAGAGGGTCTAATAGTATATCATTATCATACTTACAGTTTCTCTGATCTGAGTCTTAAGCTTGGTAGCTCCCTTCCACCAGGAGATCGTCGGCTTCGGCCGAGCCCCTACGGCTTGGCACGTCAGCTCCGTACTCTGGCCGGCTACTAGTGGCCGCTTGCCACCTTGAAGACGCACCCAAAGAGGGCGTACTGTGGACAACAAATATTTGCTATACATTCAAGCCTGTATCCCAAAGGGGTGGGCAGAGGAATAATAAACCACATTATGCCGATTATATATAAGTATTTTTTCTAACAGAAGAAGAGACCGGTCAACAGAAGGAGAGGCACCGTGTAGTCACCTAAAGGTAATAGGGGCAAGTTTATTAATCCGGGCATTTATGAGGATAAGATGTGAAAATTTTCAATACACTGAAAGGAAATAGAGAATGGAAAGGGAAGGAGGGATATTGCTTATACAAATGGATTTGTGATTATAAACAATAACTCAAGCAAGTCAGGGCAGTACCTATAACACGAACTGGCTGTACGAGCAGTACAGCAAGCAGTAGTAAGTACGAGCCCTTTAACAAATATAAATTTTGAAATGAACTTTAGCCTACTTCTATCGTCGTATCGCGTTTGCATCACCGAACAATAATTTAGCATTTTGAAGCTGATCTGTAGACGGAGCCACGATGTGGATAATGGAACTCTTCAATGGTTACTGGTTGAATACTCTCGGTGACGATGCATATTTTTAAGTTTTTTTTAACGATGATAATTGTTTATTCAATATTACGCAATGTAGATCTAATAAAAAATTAGAAGCTAAATGTTTTAATTTTCTTCATATGTAGTTATCATAAAATTTCTCTAAATATAGAAACAAAACACCTGGTAATTATAACTCAAGCCTCTACTTTGTATTCTGTCTTCATCTTACTTTGAAGTTTTAAAATAAACAAGGAGCACTCAGAGCACAAAGAAAAACTTAATTTTAGTGATCTTTTTCAATTAAACTTATATCGAGATCATCAGAAATAAACTAATACATACCTACGCCTGTCAAATATCAATCAATTTTATAAAATAAATGGTAGAGAGTGGTGGGCTGTGGAGGTGGTGACGTCACATGTCTCGATTGAGGTTTATGATAATAGGCTGGGATAGATATCTTTCATCACACTTTTAGAAACGCAACAGAAATATATCATCTAACTCTCACGGTTCATGAGATACAGCCTGGTGACAGATAGACAGACAGACAGTTTAGTATCAGTAATAGGGACCCGTTTTACCCTTTGGGTACGGTACCTTAAAAAGGAGGAAGGTTATGTTTAGGCAGCAGAAATATATGAAACTAATGTTATGCTATTTATGCTCTCTATTGTTTTTTATTATTTGTTAAAATTGATTTTAGATTCCTTTCATATTATGTACATAATAAGGTATTTATAAATATATTTAACTTCACAGGTTAAGTTATGGACAGTTTAGTAATGAGGTATTTATCCTACCTCCATGTGATATAAAGGAAATAAATACGTGAAGAGTAAAAATATAAAAAATACATAATTACACCTCAGATTTGCTAAGCTGTATTGTATGTAGTTAATCACATAACTAATAGTCGAATGACTCACAAAGCATTATAAATTTCTACTTAAGTACCTTATTCCGCTAGTTTTCTAATGAAGATGCTAATTTATAGACACTTGCGATATTAGTCGCCTATTGACAACCCTATAAAATTGTAATCCTATTGCTACTAATTATGAGATAGCTTTCCTACTTTTGCAGATGTTCGCAATACACTACAGTGACTTTAATAAGGAGGATAATGTGTTTGAGCACATATACAAATGTATGATATTTCTATGTCATGCCCTACTGTCCTTTTTTTTATGTGTGAAAACCCCCACGGGTCATCACCTTACCGGGGCCGGTAAGATGGTATGTCGGACTCGATCCGACTAAAACCACACAGTGTTCCGTCATCGCGTCTTGTAGCCGGGACCTCAGCCATACCCTGGAAAATAAAACCCTGTGACACGCCCTATTGCCCAGAAGAATAGAGGGATTTCGACATGTGAGATGTCATACGGATCGTCTTAATAGCAGAAGGGACAAGGTATAACATTCTGAGATAACATCAGCAAAAAAATAATTGAGTAGAAATTAATAATAAAGTCGGGTTTTAAATGTTTTAAACTATTTTAACTTGTTCACAGATTCTACCTACTGCATTGCGAACTATATATTGAATACAAATTCTGTCTATCACATGTCACTATCACTTTATAACATGCATGTCACACGGTTAAATGATTATGATAACTAAACCGTGTTACGAATGATATAAAATATGTTCGTAGCAATATTTTTAAGGCTGTTAAATATCTTATATTCTACAGATCGTTACCAGAAGAAAAAACAATTGACAACTCCATGCAGTTTTTTTAATTGTTGTCACAGCACTTCGTACTGTTCCGACTACAAATATTTAAAAGAAAGAAGAATGAAAAAAGTTGTGTAGCTATTGAATAGTGTTATTTGCCATAGGTACATTTTAAATGCCTAAATCTATCTTTAACTTACAAATATATTCACTACAAAAAATAATACTTCTAATCTAATACGTGTGTATTGGAAGTACTTTTCACACGCTTTCTGAGAACAACTATTTGCGTGAGACATAAATTATATTTTCATTCGGGGACTGAACTGACAACTTTAAATGCGGAAAGACTTTGTCTTTCCGAATAAAAAAATTGATTAGAATAAGAGTATATCAATAAAATTTATGAGGATATAGAAATGACACTATACAAAATGTTTTCAGTATAAAGTTTGTCTTAATTCGTTCGTTTATAGTAATATATAATCGTAAGTATTTCATTAAATCGGCATTCTATACAAGCTAGCAATGTAGATTGTTATGTACGTTAACACACGCCTTTTCACTTTGAGGTAGGCAGAGGCAATAGCTTCTTGCTTCTAACCTAACATACCTCACGAGCTTCCTAAACTGTCAGTACACCTTTCATACAAGCCTGCTGATGTCGGATAATTCCGACGTGGCTTTTTTTAGAATATCGGTGATATTCTAAAAAAAGGGTTCTAATTTAAACTAAGTTTAGTGGGTGGACTGCCCGGCACCAGCCAGTTCGAGTTATAGATATACGACTCTGACTTGCTTGAGCTATTGCTTACACTCACCAATCCATCTATATAAACAACATCCTATTCCTTTCCTTTCTATCCTCCCTTTCCTGTAAATACATATATTCCTAAATGTTCCCATCTAAATCTCAAAAGTGTCGCGATGACCTGATGATAGCCTTGGCACCTATTACGTAAATTAAACTAATTTATAATCAGTAAAATGCGGGCGTTAATGACGCCTATGCCTACCGGTAGGTTTGTAAAGCTAAGTTTAATACGAAGTACTTACGGTTGACATCAATGGATATATTCTCCGCTACTGGCGCTAGCAGCGGGTCGCTCACAGCCTGCCGGCAAATAGACAGCGAATTAGTCACACTCTTATCTAAACATAGCAACTTTAACTGCTACAATAAAATCAAAATAAACTATAAACCTTTCTATATCTATGTTTCGTATGAAAATTAGAAACACCGACCGTTTCTTTCGGCTATCGTGGGTAAAACGTTTCGTTTTCATAAAAAAAAAACAAACAAAATTATTGTAGATTTTTTTCATATTATATAATGTCCTACAAATATAAATTAGTCGGTTTATAACTTAATATTAACACACAAAAAAAAAACATACATTAACAAGCTATTGGAAATTACAGTTAGCGACTGTCCTGAGACTATACCTGAACCTATACTTATTAACGCTATTGGACTTTAACGCGGCCAGGGCCACCTGCGTTTCATATAGATACATATTCACACACTTTTATCTTGAAGGAGTAAGGAAAAGTATGAAAGGCCCAAATTCTTACATTCATAATTTAGTAATGTGCAAGCGCAACCTTTGAATATCTTACAATGTCTGGTAGATAACAGTTCAATCCGTTAGTCGCCTTTGACGACATCGGGACGGGAAGAGATGAGATATTTGGTCATCTTCTTTTAGTTCTAATACTAAGATATTGAAACCTTAACAGAACTTTACAAACCTGACAAGTAACATCTTTGCCGAAGTCCGACCTCTGTAACCTGAACGATACGGTAGCCCGAGCTTCTGAGTTAGCGAGGAGAGCGTGGGCCTTCCACCAGGACACGCGAGCAGTTGGACGACCTTGGAGAAAATTCATGAGTGTAATTGAGTATTAAATTAAAGGTACGAAAATTAAGGAAGGTCAACGGTCGAACAGGAATCACAAGCATAGTTGTACTTAGACTCATTGAAAATTATCGACTAGCTTTATTGAATCCAAGAAAATATAGATGGCGTTGAAGTTGCTACATTTTCAAATTTTTGACAAGCAATCATATCTGCCAAAATATTTTTTTTTACCCTCCGTATTTTTTTTTAATAAAAAGCAACTTACACTCGCATTTAAAATATTACTGTGGATAGGGATATACAAATATGTTCCATATAACTCTGAAGGAAAGAAAATTTCAGACATGCCTATAATAAAAATCAAATTCAATTAATTTCTTTTTTGATTAATTATTCAACAAACATTTGAAATAATGTTTTCAAAAAATATAAAATTATAGACCAAGACACAGTGTCACAGTTCCTTCGTCAAAATAAAATCTAAAGTGATGTTAAACATATTCGATAATTAAGGACTTGCATAGGATATGTATAACAAGTCGCTTTCAAATAGTGAGCCTTATGAGAAGAAATCAGGCAAACAATTAATTACACAATAAAGTAAGAGGCAGTGACACACATACCGCGGGTATACGTTGTCAATACGATAATATGTTAATGCCACAATTTGGCAACAACCAACAGTTTTGTAATTTTCAGTGAAAAATAGGTGGTAGTACAAAGGTGAAAACACAAAGTTTTGTCACAAACATGAATTTCATATATCAACTTAAGTTTAAATTTGAATGTCGATAACTTAAATATGTATTGTACTCCTCATTTTAAAAATAAAAAGAAAATTAGCATAATTATTAAGCGGCAACGGGGGCACACATTTCAAGCTACATTTAGTACAAGTTATGAATGAAGAGGATGAGTAAAAGAAACTTGTAAAATAATAGCTTTGCGTGTACCCTTATCATGTTGCGGTAAAGGAAGTTAGCGTTGGGTGTAAGTAATAACAGGTACAAAGATTTTTCAATTTATTACTACTAATGCTTGCTACGCTCGTCTTTCATGTTGAGTTTGTCAATTAATTCATGTATGCTTGTAAAATCATACTTTATTCTCTCGATGATTCTATCCTATGTCTAGTTCAGTGTTCTTGACAAGGCGTATACAAAAAAAATAATATAATGCTGAATAGCAAATTAAAGATGTGAAAGTATAATAAAGTAATACATACTTCGATTTCTAATGTTAGTAACGATAAAGGACTTAGTTCAGAGCACCGACAAGTGACGGGGAGATAAATTCGAGGAATAGAAGGCATGTTTAAAAATATCTTCAAAACTTTGAAATGTCGCTACCGGTTATAACTTGGACCATCCCTAAACGTAGTGTGAGTGGGCATTTTTCATTAAATCGGAGAACGTGGCGTTTGATACAGGTTGTGAACTTTCAGACACAGGGAACAAGCATATCGGCCGTGAAATTTGTGATAGACGAAAAAAAATCGGTAACATTCTGGTTGCGACTGATGAAAAAAAACGAAGGGTTAAGAGCAATTTCATTTATTTTCTATTCGAGAATATTCAGGAACTACAATAATATGGGCAGCACAGAAATATATACAGTGTATAAATATGATAGTTCTTAAGTCAAGTTCTTTACCGAACACATAACATGAATAGAAAACAGTAATATATAGTATTAGCAGTATTCCTGCAGTTTTTCGTTACATCGTGTGGCTCCTTCTCTCTCTTCTACGTATATACGCTCACGACTGTATCCATGAAGGGTTACGAACACATTTTCTAATTAGAATTTGATACATCTTAACTTTATAGGGTCGAGGCTGTTGCTGTTAACAGGAATATACATTAATTAATAAAATTGAGAAAATTGGAAGTACATTGAAAGAGAAAGGCAAAAGCAAAGGAAGGCAATCAAAAGAAAAGGATATTGTTTATATGTACGTAATGTACGTGTGTGCGAAGTATAAGTAACAAAGCTAGAGGGGTCGTATACCTGTAACTTGAACTGTCTCTTGTCGGAACGACCAGCCTTTTCCGGCGTCATTTCAGATACAGTAGTAGTCTTAAGATCTTCCATAATAAATATACGGGGTCATAGAATTTTTGATATATAAAGATAGGAAGAAAGAATGTCTTACCTCCAACTGCGATACAGGTTAAATTCACCTCTGTCCCCTCATCATAAGGTCCAAGAACTTTCCCTCTGATCTCGTTTCCTTCGTGGTTCAGGATTATCAGACGTTCCGGAGGTACTAAAACGATAAAAAGAACTATTAGCTAGTAATAATTAAATCTCTGATGAATTTTGCATTGTGGAAGTTCGAGTTCATTGATTTTGACAAATGAGACATTAATCAGGAAAGATGCACACTGCGCACGAAGGAGGCATATTATGTAGCTGTATATTTTGAGTCTTTAAACATGTATTGTGAAGTGTCATTTGAACCGTTTTAATTTTCTTAGTGGTATATCATTTCGAGATAAAAACAACGAACAAGTAAAATTATTAAAGCTATATGACACGCGACTGCATTATACATTCTCACTTTGTTGCTGACGTTATCTCGAAATATTTAGCCTATGTTACTTCCACTATTGAGGTGATTCGAATAGTAACTCACATGTCCTAATCCATAAAGACCTCTAGGCAGGCGGGCGTGGCAAAGAAACAGCATACTTGCACACATATACATACATACATATACTGGAAAAACATAACCCTCTTTGTTCAGTCGGGTAAAAATAGAATATTGAAGAATTTAGTACTTTATTGCTTGTTTAATAGTTTTCAGCTGAACTGCTTAACCGAGTTAGATTAATTCTGCCACGCTAATAATTTTAGTTGTGTCCTGGATATAAATATTGAACCAAATATATGCAGTATAAGATGAACGTTACATGCATACGCACACTCATATCTGCATCACCGAATGGGTAGGCAGAACCACATTAAACTCCCATATTTTGCCAATTTTCACTTGACCTTTACATACGTTTATTTCAGTTTAGAATAACAACAACACGCATAATGTTAAACTACACGTCTATAACTGCTGTATAAAACCATTTTAACTGAATGTTACTTATAAAAGCAGCGTTTACTTACTAAGAACAGTGAGATTAAGCCGCGTGTTTTTGGTAGGAGACTTAATGAAATCGACTCGGCATCTGTACTGTCCACTGTCCTCCGGCCTGAGAACAAAAACAAATTGTTTTAAATTTATCGGTGAAATTTTTCGTCAAAATGTTGAAAAAGTAAGACGCTTATGCCTATTATTGCTATTATTGACGATCGATACATACATACATATACACAGACCTGAACCCCGAAGGAATTGGCAGAGGCGTTACAAACGTCCATTTATTATTTACTTTCGTAACAGGGAGCAAGCTTATTGTTGTGATGTGGGCACTGTCACTTAGCTACAACTACGAGACCCACGGGACCCGCGGTGGTGCTATACGACGAACGAATATAACGGATTGTTAAAAAGTACATATACCTATTATTAGTATTCACTATTTCCCCTGCGTTTGTGGTCACTGCTCCGCGCCTAAGGATTGGAACCTGCTATTTTTTTATTCACCGTATATTACTCGTCAATTTGTATATATATACAAGTATATCCATTACATAAATAATGTTTGAAATCTGACTGATAGTTCCAGAGATTAGTGCGTTTAAACAAACAAAAAACTCTTCAGCTTTATTATACTAGTGTAGATGATATAGGCTTGTTACCATGTGTCACTAAAAATCAGTACGCCAGTCAATTTTAACAAACCTATTAAACCTATAGATAAAAATCATAAATTACGAAATCGATTCAATCGGTTACAACACTGTTATCGCTATCGAGCGATATCTTGTATCGATGCAATAAATTACCCATTTTCAAACAATTTATCTTTTGTAACTAATCGGTAGCTATCAAGAGCGATGTATAAAAACGATTTCATATTGCCATAGCTACGAATTTTATGTTGTTGAATCGTCTGTGGAATATCTATTAAAATTTAGAAAAGAACATCAATTGTTCATGGGAATCATTTTTAAAGCGCTTTGAATGAGGTTGTTTTAGTTCCGTATATAGCGCCATTTACTATGGCAAATAAAAATATATTTTTATAATTCATTTTATATTAACAAATTCAAATGATTTGCTACATAAATAAAAGAAATGTGCACCGCTGTCATTGGTGTCTGTGTTTATATGTATCTGTGATACAATTGATGATTTTTAAACAGTAAACAGAGGGGTAAGGGGATGCCTACCTCTTGACAGAAGCCCAGAGAGCTCTTACCTAAGGTATTTCTGATCTATGGTAGTGTTAGTTCGATTGAAACATGATATCCATTTTACAATTACGTCAAGAGAAGAAAATAAACAAGATATTGATATTTACCTAGAATAAAGAAATACAATAGTTGTTTGGTCTAGTAGCTAGTGACCCTGACTGCTGAGCCAGAGGTTGTGGGGTTGTCTAGGGGTACGTTTGTAAAGTCACACAGGAAATATTCCTGTATATAATATAATTAAATGAATTTCGAATGAGGACTCCCTACTTACTTTACACGCCTAGACACACACACATTGTTTTTGTGGGTGCGTCTACTTATTTATGTAGTAGTAGATAGTTTTTGGCCGCTGTAAAAGGCAAATGGTGTAACCTGATTAGATTCAGTTTCAAGTAATGAAGCCTAACTTGGTTAAGATCTGCTGCACATTTGTAGCTATGATAAAGTTACATATGTGTATGTATTAATTTGAAGTAAGAATAAAACAGTACGAAACAATTGGCAAAGTGGACGTTGGAGACGCCTCGGCCGTGCGTGTAGGTATGTATGTGTGTATCCACGACGAGTTTCACAGTGTACGTGAAACACTGATTTTTACACCTGACAATAACCATAAAAACTTGACTGGACACTATTAGTAGGTGATTCTAACATATTGCCGGACGCCATCGCAATAATCTGATTGATTTATTTATTTTTTCACGGAGAGAAACACATTATTGACAAAGAAACCGTTAGATGAGATAATTAAAGATTTCGCTAATTACAGTACTGACATGTGATAGGAACATATTTAAATAATTTAGTAACATATATGTTAGTACCCACTCCGAATAGATTTGTCGATGTAAGTCCGAGAGCCGTAGTAGAGAGATATACATATACTGTAATTGTTTGAGACGAAAGAGATGCAGATGTAGTTAGAGGCCTTGAGGTCTCGGAGTTACCGGCACCGGCCAGTTCGAGTTATAGGTACGCGAGCCTGACGCACCTGAGCTATTGTTTGTACTCCTCGATACATTCGTTTAGGCAATATACATATATTATATAGAGATGCAGATGTAGTTAGAGGCCTATTGGGCTCGGAGTTACCGGCACCGGTTAGTTCGATATCCCTTTTACCCCTTGGTACTTCAATGGGACCAAACTAATAAATTCGGCAAAATGTGGGCGTTAATAACGCCTCAGCCTACCCCTCGGGAATACGGTGAGTGAGTGTATGTGTGTACTATGTTTGTGAACGTAGATGCAGATACCTAAGTTCTTTTAACTTACTTATAAGTAAGTAAATATAAAACAAAGCTAATAGAACGACTTAACCCTGGTATTTAAATCGTAAATAAACGGGATTCCTATATTTACGGGTCCCGTGTATCAAAGTCAAATGTTCACCAAAGTCAGCAAACTTACCTTAACTTAGTAAGAATCAGCACAGCAGGTCTGGTGTCGCTCCTGAATGTAGCCCTTACGTCCAGGGTGGCGTCTGACCAGTGGGATGTGACGCCTTCACGGGTATCCAGTCTGTGAATAAACAACTAGTTTAGAACTAATCGTACATCTTACTAAGATATTTGGTTACAGCGATGTCCTAAATGACAGCATTATTTTAATATATGTATATACACATAACACACTCATCACATAACTCCGGTAATTGTTTGGCAGATATGGGACATGCATCGGGCTTACTGCTACTGGGCACTTCGGGAATCAAATATAAGAACATCGAAAAGTTAGGTATCCGTACGTATAAACCATATCCTTTTTCTACCATTACCTACCACACTCTGCAATCGTAGAGTGAAAGCAATAATTTGAGTAGATCAGGGTCGCATACCACGAACTCGAATTGGTTGTTGCTAGAAGAAAAGAGCATACTCAATAGCCGGCAACGGACTTGCGACTCCTGAGCTGCGGCAATAGTCACATAGTTTCATTCAATTGCAACATACATATTTACATAAGTTCAAACAAGTTTGTAGTGGTAGAGCCATGCTTGCTTAAGCACGAATGGGCCGGCTCGACCGGTGCGATACCACGGCCTCACAGAAAACCGGTTGTGAAGTAACGCTTGCGTTGCATTTCCCCGAAATGAGTGAGGTCTCCGGAGGCCCAAAATCCCCCACCCCCCTAATGATAGCGCTGTTAACGAAAAGGATACCCCAGGGGGGTACCAGCGCTAGCGTTGGAGAATCCCCCCCTGGACGTCCACCCTCAGTACGGATTATGCCTGAGCGTGGACGCCCAGGCTGCCCCTCGTACTCTGGGGGGGGCTCAAATGCGCTCTCAAAATCTGCTCGGGGCAAGAGAAGGCATACCATGGCACCCCCTGTCACGTTTACCGTGGATTTTTGCAACATTAGGGGCTTACATTCGAACCTCGACACTGTCCACCACCACCTTGAGACAGCAAAGCCGGCCTTGCTCTTTTTAACCGAGACGCAGATATCATCTCCAGCGGACACATCCTACCTCTGCTACCCTGGGTACGGACTGGAACACTCCTTTGTTCCTAAGGCTGGTGTATGCGTGTACGTTAGAGATGATATCACTTCTCGCCGCCTCGGCAATCTTGAAGGTAGGGACCTCTCCATCTTATGGCTACGTGTAGACTGCGACGACCATCCCCGCATCTACCTATGCCTCTACAGGTCCCATAGCGGTGATGCCGAAACGGACCGACTCATCGACCACGTCCAAATGGCTACAGACTCAGTGCTCCAGCAGGTCCCATCCGCAGAGATCGTGATTCTTGGCGACTTTAACGCCCATCACGCCGAATGGCTTGGTTCGCGCAAAACCGATCATGCGGGAAGATCTGTTCACGATTTCGCCTTGGCATATGGCTTGACGCAGCTGGTAGCAACGCCTACGCGAATCCCAGATGCAGAAAGCCACGTGCCTTCACTGTTGGATCTTCTGCTGACCTCACATCCTGACGGCTACAAAGTATCCGTTGAGGCCCCTCTTGGCTCTTCGGACCATTGCCTGATTAGGAGTATGGTGCCACTCGTTCACTCGCTGCGGCCGCGTGTTACAGGCAGTCGCCGCGTATGGCACTATAGGTCAGCAGACTGGGATGGAATGAGAACATTCTTTGCATCCTACCCATGGAGGCAGGTTTGCTTCTCGCCGGATGATCCCAATGTTGGTTTGGTCGAACCTTCAAAGCGGCGTCCCGCCGAAAGCAGGAATGTTACCAAGCATGGGCTAATGCAGCGACAGCACGGGATGTAAAGACCAGCACATTAAAGAAGCAATTTAACTTTGCCTCCAGGTCCCTCAAAAGAGTAATTGCTGGGGCGAAGTCGGCTCACATCGGCAGAATTGGCGAGAGACTAGTTAGTCTCCCCTATGGAACTCGTGCATTCTGGTCTCTTGCCAAAGCTGTCCAGGGGAACTTTTGTAAGCCATCCCTTCCACCTCTGCGCATAGGAGATAATTCGTTGGCCCACGACGCTAAAGAAAAAGCCGATCTTCTGGGCAAACTCTTTGCGTCCAACTCGACCCTGGACGACGGGGGAAACGCACCGCCGAACATACCGCAGTGCGAGACCCGCATGCCGGAAGTCCGGTTTACACAAAGGGCAGTGCGTAAAGCGCTTCTTTCCCTCGACGTTCATAAGTCGAGTGGGCCCGATAGAATCTCTCCTATCGTGCTGAAGACGTGTGCTCCAGAGTTAGCACCGGTTTTAACGCGCCTTTATCGGCTTTCCTACTCTCTTGGCGTAGTCCCGAACTCATGGAAGACAGCTCTAGTGCACCCAATCCCTAAAATCACTCGGATCCGGATCCGGAGATCGCTCGGATCCGTCCAACTACAGACCCATAGCCATCACCTCCTTGTTCTCCAAGATAATGGAATCCATTGTTAACTGCCAGCTCCTCCGGTACTTAGAAGACCACCAGCTCCTCAATGATCGACAATACGGCTTCCGTCAGGGTCGTTCAGCTGGTGATCTTCTCGTATACTTGACTCACCGGTGGGCACAGGCGATCGAGACCAAGGGGGAAGCGTTGGCCGTTAGTTTGGACGTGGCGAAGGCCTTCGATCGGGTCTGGCACAAAGCGCTCCTTGCGAAGCTTCCTTCCTATGGGCTTCCCGAGAAACTGTGCAATTGGCTCACCAGTTTTCTTACAGACAGAAGCATCAAGGTCGTTGTTGACGGTGCATGCTCCGACTCGAAGTCTGTTAATTCTGGTGTCCCACAAGGCTGTGTGCTATCACCCACGCTGTTTCTTCTGCATATCAACGACATGCTGCAGATTAGCAGCATCCATTGCTATGCAGACGATAGCACGAGTGATGCCCTTTACACCGGCCGCGCTAACATTTCTCGGGTAAACGTCATCGAAAGCCGATCCAAACTTGTGTCTGAAATCGAAACTTCTTTATCAAAAGTTTCAGATTGGGGTCGACTTAACCTAGTCCAATTTAACCCCACAAAGACACAGGTTTGCGCGTTCACCGCTAAAAAGATGCCATTGGTCGTATCACCTCAATTTGAGAGCACTTCCCTAACTGCATCAGCCAGTATCGGAATCCTTGGCGTCGATATATCAAGCGAAGTCCAGTTTCGCGGTCACTTAGAGAGTAAGGCCATATTAGCCTCGAAGAAGCTTGGTGTGCTAAACAGATCGAGACAGTATTTTACTCCGGCCCACCGCCTGCAACTTTATAAGGCGCAGGTTCGGCCGCACATGGAATACTGTTCTCATCTCTATGCAGGTGCACCCCAGTACCAACTTCTGCCTCTTGACCGCATTCAACGGAGAGCGACTCGCATCATCGACTGCCAAGATATTTCTGATCGACTTGACACCTTGGCGTTGCGTAGAGATGTAGCTTCACTCTGCATCCTCTATCGCTTGTATCATGGGGAGTGTTCAGAGGAATTGTTCGGACTTATACCGGCTGCTGGTTTCCGCCATCGTCCTACGCGACAAAATATCCATCCCCATCACCTGGACGATTGGCACTCCACCACTGTGCGCTTCTCCAGAAGCTTTTGCCTCGCACAACCAGCTTATGGAACAAATTGTCGCCTGCCGTATTTCCGAACCGATACGACCTTCAAACCTTCAAGAAGAGAGCGTACCTCTACCTAAAAGGCCGGCAACGCACTTGTGACTCTTGAGTTGCGGGTGTCCATGGGCGGCGGTAGTCACTTACCATCAGGTGACCCGTCTGCTCGTTTGCCCCCTATCGCATAAAAAAAAAAAAAAAAAAAAAAAAACAACATTACCTGTCACTGTAATGTTATTTACGTCATTCTTTTAATAAACTATATTATCTCTACTGAATAACTTTATACACTCGCTACATGCATTTATAAATCTAATATATCTTTCTTTATATATAATTTCAATAGTTGGTTGCCTGGCAGAATTTTTTCGCTTTTAGTGATAAGACCGCTCACTGCACTTTAAAACTTTAGAGATTATATTGTATTAAAACTGCAATATATTAATGGTATTCAATGAAGTCTATTTTATTTATCTATACATACATACACTCAGGAGGTAGGTACAGGTCCATTAAGTTATCACCCACATTTTGCCAATTATATGTACACTCTTTGGCTCCCATTTGTTAGAAAGCCTGATGCCGTCAACCGGCACTTGCAAATCAGTTTGAAACTGAAGTGAAATCGAATACAAACCTTTCTTTATTTTGACTAAAAGCAATATTATATAAAAATAAACGACTCTTAATTATTACCTACCTCCTATTTGTTCTTAGTGACTTTACCACGAAATGTCACTACCACTATTAAAATGATTCAAATGATACTTCACATGTTAAAATGTACATCCGTACAGCCCGTCTACATGTACATCCCACATTGTCAGTTTCGGATGACCCTATCCGTTGTGCTAGGAAAGGTTTCAGAAGATACACGTATTATATATTATATTTATTAATAGTTTTTACAGTTTCACTTATATGCCTACTTCAAATCAATTCAAATTATTGCATGAAACGATACTTGTTTTTCCGAAACAAAAGTAGCCTTAGAACCTTCGAATATCAGCTATCTGGCAATTCAAGTGTAATAATAATAAAACTCAGTGTTCCAGGTGCGAAGATTTGTTTAATTTCACCCATACATTACCCATATACGTATATAAACGATCATAATAAGCATTTAGTACAAACTGCTTATTTTGATAATACTAATAGACACTTTAATATTATTTATATAAATAAATAGGCATCCCAAAGCCTCGTTCGATTCGTTTAGAAAAAAGAAAATATAGTAATAGATAGTATTATTTTACCTCTACTGCAAGACTACCGAGAACAACATTTAACAATATATATGTACATACGTGTAAATAGGCGTCTCGTGGCCTTGTTTGTACCATATGACAAGCCCCATGCGATCGTCTGGTAATGCTGGTGTGACGTCACAAGGCAATTCCACTCCCCCTCCCGTTGGTGCGTGCAGAGACTCGATGGCAGCTGCAAAGAATGAGATAGAGTTAGATGTACATAGAAGACAATAGCACTTTATTGCGCTTATCTATGTATACATAGCTTGATTGTCTGAATGATTCTACATCACCCCTTGCAAGCTAAAAATATAAAGATAAATAAATACGATTGTATTGCAAAGTGTTAAGTATGTATATGTTATTGATTCAAAATCATGTAAAAAACTTAAATGTATTGGTTATCTGTTATTTATGTAGGATTTGGCGATGTAAGCAAAACAAACAGCTCAAAAATAAGGTCTGGTACAGAGTACTTTGTATTCTCAGAAGACCTAAATTTAAATATAGCCGCACCGTGAATTCCAAGCAGACTGCATTTCCATCATAACAGCGGCCACAGCGACGCTGAATAGACAGGTAAAAAACTACTCCAATCGGATCCAGTCAGAGAACAAACCAGCACTACAGGACCTACAAAGCGATATTATCACCTCTAAGCTTATATTATTATACGACTGTGACCAGTCCCTGATAAAATATTCATGTTATAAAAATAAATATTCACGTAACTCTGCATTGGATCAAAGGTTACAGTATCCAATCAATCCAAATAGCCAAGAGAGGATCAGAGTTGGCTGCGAAATTGTTCCCCTACATTCTACATTAGCCATACGGCGTCATACACCATAGTCGTGAGGTGAGCGCACGCAGAGAGGGAAAGCAGGTACTCTCTCGCATAGACCGGAGACTCTCCCGAAAGCAACCAAAACTCCCACGTCTTCAGACATGGGATCACGCATCAAACTAATCCAGGTGAGTACGGGTTATGGTCCTTTTAACAATTATCTGTATAATATAGGTGAAAGCGACAGGCCCACTACAGAGCATGCTTGGAGGTAGAGGAAAGTGCTGCCCAAATCTTTCTGTATCACAGGAGTGGCCACATACCGGGTAAAACCCATGGACTCTTCCCGAGGTCATCGGTGACCCCAGATGTTTGATATAATCACCATTTCAAATCATTGTGTTTATTAACATATGTATACAAATATGTAAAACATGCTAATATGATATGATTACGCGGCGTTATAAATATTTCACTATCACTTACATTTAATGTAAGTAATCACAGTCTTTATCATCGTTAAATCAGCTATATAAAAACCACCTTTCAACAGATTTCATAATCCGATGGATGTGCAATAATCACTGTTATAAAGTACCAGTGATAAAAATACCTGTGAAATTGGTACTCTCTGTGAAATATCGAGTATAAATAACATAGTAGGGAGTAGCGAATATTATTTTAATGACTGCTGTTGGGCACAATTCGTGTATCGATTGGTAGATAATGTGCTTATCTTATAGATGCGAAGGAAGCATCAAGACTTACGGTTGCCATGAATTTTCAGTACTTGTTATGGTAATCTTATGTTGTTTATATAATTTATATGTTGGAACCATTTGTTTCTCTGTATTTCAGAGGAATCGTTTCATCTGACGGCGCAAGGAGGATGTTACTACTTCTTTAGGCTTTAAAGGGCAGTCTCGACCGGAGTAATATATGTATTTATCTTTCTTCTTCTCTCATCCCCTCAAAAGCGTGCAGCGCACTTACAACTCTTGAGTCTGAAGTGTTCATATGTGGATGTTAAGTGAACATTAAGATATAGATACGTAAAAAAATAATGAATTATTCAAACTTTTTATGATAATAATGAATGAATGCGGCTCACAAATAAATAGCTACTTAGACAGTACTTATAGGACAACAATAATAGATAACATTTAACGTTGTGATTTTCTTCAGCAGATATTTCATCTTACTTACATTCTATGAATGCATAAGTTTGGATGGATGTTTGTAACAAACCGCGCTAAAACGGCTAAACGGATTTGGATAAATTAGAAAAGTTTTAAAAATGTATTATATTAATAGGTACAAGATATGACACGATAGCGATGACAAGGTTTTAACAAAGGAAAATTTTACATCTCGTTGATTTATCAATTTCTTGAATAGTTATATTTTTGGAGCACTTCTATATTTATTAGGTCGTTGGACTTGCAATTAAGATGTTTTCTTTTGAACCGCACCCATTTAAAAAAAAATATATATATTTTAATATAGAGTAGAGAGAGTAACTAGTTATAACAAAAATATATCAAAAGGGAAAGGTAGAACACCGAAAGGGAATAAATTGGGAAGTGTAAGCAACACCTGGAGGACGTCAAGGTCGCATACTTGTTACCAGAACTGGGTGTCACCGGGAGACACAAGATTTAACACTTTATAAATAAGATAAAAATTGAATTAAACTGTATACGTCTAACGTTTTATTTATATAATAGTGTCTATACGTAAATGCATAGGTTATAAGTTAAAAGTTTTAAGATTTTCGTATTTATATACCGGTTCACATGAAAATAATCATATTCAAATTCAAAATTCCTAAATACTTCCAATGAAAGCCATACATTTTTTTTTGTAATAGCCATTCATTCCATTTTGATGTTGTGTACGCCAGTTTTCAGGAAATGACGTCATATGCAATCTGCCACATAGCAATGTTTACCTTTTGGCAGTGTGCCATGGAGGCTCACGCGCTTAAACTTGTCGTACATAGTTTGGCTGAATTAAAATGTTGCCTGAAAACAGTTGGCTTATAGCTGGACTTTATAGGTAAAGAGTAGAGGCATTATATACGTAGGATGGAACATGAAGTAAAAAAAAAAAACAGGAAAGTCTTTTTAATTTAGTCGCCGATCAGGCAAATCGATATATGTATAGATAGATATACTTTATTGTACAAAAGCAATGAGAAGAAAGTATTTCTTTTTGGAATATTATAGGGGAATAACGAGCAGTCGGGTCACCTGATGGTAAGTGACTGCCACCGCTCATGAACACTTGCAACTCAAGAATGGAAATGGAGTTAAGGAACGAGGGGCAGGGAAAAGGAGAAGGGGAAAGAAGGGATGCGAAAGTGGGTTGAGCCTCCGGTAACTTCACTCACCGGTTTTCTATGAGGCTGTGGTAATACTCCGTCGAGCCGGCCCATACACACCGAAGCATGACTCTCTCACGTCAAAATAAATATCAAAATAAACTGTTTCAGTGCAACAATTGGCGGCCTTATCTTAGGATGCTATCTCTTACAGATTACGGGCAACCTGTGTATTATACTATACGATAATGGGCAGTTTTCGTGATTCGTAACTAAAAGAGGACTGTAAATAAATTAAAGGTAATAAATATCTATAAGAAAATATGAGGGAATTAATCAACAGTGGCTCTTCAACGTACAAACGGTTATTAATTGGGAATAATTGGTAGTCTGACGTCTTGTCCAAGGAACTTCAAAGAGATTTGAAGTATTCTTTTTACATTTGAAAAACACATTCTTAAAGACTATAGCCTATTTAAATTACGCTTAGAAACAGAGAAGTGGCCATATTTGTAGATGAAAAGGCTTTAATGTATACAACGTAAAACATACATAGCACGATACTTCCGATCACCATAAACATTGGTGTGCGATAGCTATGAAATAGATGCGTCAGCACGATCTGGCTATAACCGTAAAACGATGTCACGATAGCCGAATGTCAACGATCAATCAATCGAATGATATCGGTATAAACAAAGTATTCTTCAATAACATTTTAAAATATTCTTTTATTTGCTACTACATGTTCCGAGTACATACAATCCTACTAATTAAAACTAAAATGGTAACGGTTTGGTCACAAAGACAGCTTGAATGTAGAATTTTAAAACTGAGTAACAAAGGTTACATAATGAAAGATGAACGTATAGAGTGCTCAGTGCTAGGTGACAGATGATCACTACGTTAGAGCGCGATTGACAAATACGTAAATGAAGTAAATTAAGAAGTTAAATACGCCAGCTTCTTTCTCATTTTAATTTCAAGACAAATGTGTAAAATAATTAATCAGTAATCATAATTTGAACCTTTGTTATAGTAAACTTCATTGTTCATCCTCACATTAACCACTCCTACAGATAGAATATTTTATTCAAAGTTAGCATTTAATTAAATCCTTTAAATTCAAAAACAAATGGCAAACATATTGGTCGTACTAAACACGAAAATAAACATTCATTTAAATTCAGAACCTCCTCATTTTTGAATAATTCTTCTTTACAAATAAATATAAGGCAGTCGGAGTAAGATTATACTTAAAGCCGCAGCCGGTCGGTATTTAGTGCCTGTTGGCATATTAAATCCATCACAAGTCGTAAGCACAAAATGTTATTGTTATAAAACACTAAGCTGTTGAACGTCAAAATACAACTTAACCTATGTGCTCTTACGGACTATGATCATTTTTTATTATTATTATAAAAGCCTAAAATAACGACTTCACTCTGTGTGATGGAAAGCAACAAGTGGGGTCTTAGAGTGGTCGTCACCATCCTCATTGCTAGTGTAATCAATTCAGCATGGTGACCCACACTATCCAGACCTGTTTAGCCGCTGTTCTAGCGTGATTAAGTAACAGACATTCTTAATAAATTTTCCAATAATAATAGTATAGTTCGATCATGTGTTTATTGATTTTTGTCTTAAAGTTCCCTTTTTATTTTTAAACTAAAAATCTGATAATATTATAATATACGGTAGGTCTTGTGCTACTTAAGAGCGATGCACAATTTGGTACTATTTCATTCCTTCTAAATTTAGGAGGTTCCTACCATGGTACTAAGGTAGATTAGTACCATGGTAGGAATCTCCTAAATTTCATGAAGTAGTTTCGATAAATAAAAGTATAACAGCGCACTCAGTTTTCTTTTAGTTTTTTTAAATGTTGACACTGACTGTGTACCCATATTGTTACTAAGTAGCTCAAAGCGCAAAATGGTACTTCACCAGAATATTTCATGGTTTGTTTCGAATCTTGCTAGAAGGAATGAAATGGTACCAAATTGTGCATCATTTAGAAACTTTTATTTTAATAACCTCAAGTGACCTCTGTAAAACAGTACGGTTTCCAAAAAAATAATATTGCCTGAATAGTACTAGATCAGATTAATTTTATAAACACACGTTTTAAACCACCCTTATTTAAGTCCTATATTAGTAAGCCAGCCTATTGTCATAAGAGCCTATTGTTTATTGTCATAGTAAAGGTAGGTACGAAGGGAAGGAAAAGATAGGATAAGGATATTGCTTTTTCTGTACATCCTAAGGTTGCCTTATCCCGAAACGCAATGTGTGCCAACACATTGCGTTTCGGGATAAGGCCGCGATTTATTTGTATTTTGTATAATTACTGTTCACTTTATTTAAAGATATACGATAAAGTTTAGTCTATTCTATACTACTCCATTGCTCATACTGATGAAATGAAAAGTGTAAGCAATGGCTCAAGTCATTCAAAGTAGCAGCCTAGTGACTCAAACTGCGGGAAGAGCGAGCCCTCAGAGCAAAATATATGTAGATATTACACTTACTATTTCTCGTGAATGTTGTTTATGTTTTATTATTTTTTTTATATATTATTGCTGTTACCATTGCTGTTGCTATACAGCAAAATCACTGGTAATTATTAAATGCATGTTCATGGTATTAATCACTGTTAATATATGCTTTTTAACCTTTTTTTTTATCCTTAGGTGGATACTGCACCATGAAATAAAGAAAACGTTCCTTTTCTTTACAAATCACATGCGTACGTAGTATGTACCTCCAATGATGCCGATGACACAAGCTTCATTACCTTAGTATTCAATTGGATTGTGTTCGAAAGGAATTAAACGTTTCATTTAAATTTTGGTTTTATCGTGGTAGAGAAATGCTTAGGCACGAATGGGCTCGACCGATGCGATACGGCCTCACAGAAAACCGGTTGTAAAGCAACGCTTGTGTTGGATTTCCCAGAAATTAGTGAGGATTCCGGGGCTCGACTCCCTCTCTCCAATTTTCCCTCCCCGCATTCAACCATCCCACATCACCCTCGAAGGCGGGCAGCGCACTTAGACTCTTGAGTTACAGGTGTCAATGGACAACTTATGTCACTTACCATCACGTGACCCGTCAGTTCAACTGTCCCATATATATTATTTAAAAAAAATGTTATCTCATTATGAAAGTGTAAATATCGGGCACATTGTAGAATGATATACTTGGTAATGACTTAATAAAGCACAGACAAGAAAAGGATCTTAAAAGGACGTGAAATGTTATAGAAAGCACCGAATACATCTGGATACGGATCGAGGGAGGTAGTTGCGAAAACAAGTCGCGTACTTTTTTCTCTGCATTTAATAAAAGTTTAAAATAGTTTACACAGTAATAATTAGCATAAATTTAATGAAAAACAACATATAAGTATTCTACCTGCCGGATTTAGTGTTCTCCTTTCAATAGTTCACACTTATTAGTCACATTATAATATTCCAATTCTAAAATGAACACAGTTTGCGAATCCATCACTCAGATAAGTCTTGATTTCCACAAGCGGATGGCTGAGTTCGAGGCAAAACTGCAGAAGGAGCCGAGCACACCTACAACCATTTCCAGTCTGACAGCTGAGTTTACTGCATTTAAGTTGTTAACAATGCAGTCCCTGACCAATTTACAACAGCAAGTGGATGCAATTGCAAGGAGTATTGATGTCCTCGAGATGCACGGGCGAAGAAAGATCCTCCTCTTCCATGGTGTAGTTGAGGATAAGAAAGAAGACACCGCTCAAGTAGTTGTCCGCCTCATCAAAGACCGGTTTGAACCAGAGCATTTCAACTTCAAAGATATCAAGCGATGCCAAAGGCTTGGTCGCCAGATGGGTACACAGAAGACAAGACCACTCCTAGTTAAGCTACAGGATGTCTCCACTCGTGACAGGATTTGGTTTAGCAAAACCAAACTAAAAGGTTCCGGCATCACTGTTTCAGAGTTTCTCACGAAGACACGTCACGATATCTTCATGGCTGCCCGAGAAAGGTACGGTATCCACAACTGCTGGACTAGGCAGGGTTATGTGTATGTACTGGGCCCAAACGGAAAACATCATCGGGTCTCGTCACTGGTGGAGTTGAACGGGATCGTTGACGACGGTGAGAAGCTGGCGGCGACTGCGAAAGCAGTAACCACAAAATCAAAGCGAACTGCGGCAAAAAAGTAAATGTACTGCTTCGATTGTTTACATTATGACGCGAAATGCATCATCACGCTATGTACCGCCGTATGTATAATTTATAATATGCGGTCCATACCCCCACTTTTGTTATTATTTAAGCACTACTACTACACTACAATTAGTAAAATTCAAAACTCGGTACTTTGTTAATCAATGCTGATTTACCGATGTCAAACTTCAAATGTCAAAAGTGCCTATTTTATTGCTATTGTAAAACGAACGTTCCGATTCACGGTGTATTTCAAGTTCCGATTCGCTGTTACAATGATGTCGTTGTTTACATAAATTTATTTAAATGTTTGGTTTTTTTATACTTATAATACTTTTTTTTATCGCAGTTTGATTTGATTCGATACATATGTGTTTTAAATTTTAGTTGACGTATTGTCTATTTATGTTTAACACCGAACCGGCAGATAGTTATACTGGTATATATTGTGCGTATATTTATTGTATACCATTTTTTTTTTTTTTGTTATTGACATATATTGTTGTCCCTCTTTATATATATTTACTTATTTTATAATCACTTCAAAATATTAATTGTTCTGTATATATTTATTCTCTATTATTTCTCTTCTTTTTAGTGGAATTATTATGTCGGAATTGTCACACACAGATTCTGAGGAGTTCTTATCAGTCAGTAGTGGCGACGATAGCTTTCTGAGTGTTCCTTTTTTACGCGACGTATTGATAAGTCAGTTCTCTGACGTACCGGATAACTTTAATGCTGTCCACATCAACGCCCAGAGTATTCCGGCTCATTTTCCTGATATGCTGGCTTCCTTTGACTGTACGAATATCCACGCTATATGTGTCTCTGAGACGTGGTTAAAACCCTGTCTCCCATCAGCGTCCTACTGCATACCTGGCTTTCAACTTATTCGGAATGACCGCACGTGGGGTGGTGGTGGAGGTGTGGCTATTTACCTTAAAGCGCATATTTCCTTTTCTATTTTGAGTATGTCTACACAACCGCCATCTCCGAATGCTGGTGAGCATGTTCTCGTGGAGGTTGAACTCCACCATAGTAAAATACTTCTCGGTACTTACTACTGTCCTTCTTCCCGCATCGACTTTTTCTCTTCTTTAGACCACCTCCTAGAATCTTTTACTCCTTCGTACAGTCACACTATCCTTATGGGAGACTTTAATACTTGTCTTTTTAAAAATGATTTCCGTTCCTCCTCCTTTCGTGATGCATTAGAATCCAACAATCTCTCCATTCTTCTTCTAAGTGCTACACATCACTTTCCAAATTGTACTCCTTCACTAATTGACATTATTGCTGTTTCTTCAACTGAACGTGTAGCCCATCATGGCCAGCTTACTGCGGATGCTTTTTCATATCTCAATCTTATTTTTCTATCCTATAAAATCCGCACCCCTAAAATGAAACCTAAAATCCTCCTGCAGCGCAATTTTAAAGCTATGAACGTAACCAATCTCTGCATGGATGCGGGCAGGATTGATTGGGGCCCTCTGTATGAATCCGGTTCCATCGACCAAAAAGTTGATTTTTTTACACAAGCACTTAGCAGTCTTTACGACATACACGCTCCACTGCGCAAAATAAAAGTTAAGCATCTGCCATCTCCTTGGCTTACGGCAGATATAAAGTTGATCCTTTCGAAAAAATCTGTAGCCAAGTCTAGATTTAAACGATGTCCTACAAGTGCGAATTGGGAGAAATACGTCGCAATTCGAAATCACTGCAACAGGGTGTGTAGGAATGCACAACGCCAATTCATTCATACCTCTGTTGAACACGGAGATCCAGCCAAGGTCTGGCAGTTTCTTCGATCTCTAGGAGTTGGAAAATCACGACAAAGCACCGCTTCTCAAAACGTAAACATAGAGTTGATGAATCAACATTTCATTGCGTCGTCTCATTTTGACAAGACAATAAAAAACAACACGATACAATACGTTTCTACTCTTCCAACTCCAAACTCTCCCACCTTTGTCTTTAGTCAGTTCTCCGATTGTGATGTTAGGAAGAGCATACTTTCAATTAACTCTAACGCAGTTGGTAGTGATGGTGTCAGCCGTGACATGATCCTGCCTATCCTAGAAGAAATCATTCCTGTCCTTGTCTACATATTTAACTTCTCCTTAACTACTGGAAACTTTCCAACTGCATGGAAAGAAGCATTGGTAACTCCTTTACCAAAGAAGTCTGATCCATCCAGTTTCTCCGATTATCGTCCTATCTCAATTCTACCCTTCCTGTCAAAAGCTCTCGAGCGTCTTGTTTACAACCAAATCAATCCCTATTTCTATAGAAATTCCCTTCTAAATCCTCTCCAATCTGGTTTTCGTCCTGGACATAGTACGACTACCGCACTGGTTCATGTCACGGATGATATACGATCAGGATTTGAGGATGGCAGGTTAACGGTGCTGGCGCTGCTTGACTTCAGCAACGCCTTTAACACCGTTGACTTCGACATCTTGCTTGCTATGATGTGCTCTCTTAATGTATCTCCAACGGCAATTGACTGGTTTCGTAACTACCTGTTTGGGCGCCGGCAGCGTATTCGAATTGATGAAAGATTATCTGGGTGGTGCAATATGACTGCTGGCGTACCACAGGGTGGCGTTTTATCTCCCTTGCTCTTCGCAGTTTTTATAAACTCTATTTCCAATAATTTAGCTTCCTCTTACCACCTTTATGCAGATGATTTACAGATCTATACTCAAGCACCTGTGGAGCAACTCGGTGTAGCGATCTCAACTATTAACAAAGATATGGAGCAGATTTGTGTATGGAGCAGGCAACATGGGTTAAACGTAAATCCATCTAAGACACAAGCGATCGTTATCGGTAGTACTAGAACCTTATCTAAAGTCGCTTGGTCACAGCAGCCTCAAATATTCTGCGATGGGGCCTTAATTTCTCTTTCAAACTCGGTAAAAAATCTGAGAATTAATTTCGATAAAAACCTGTCCTGGGGTCCGCAACTTCAAGAAATTAGTAGGAGATTGTTTGCCTCTGCAGGATCTCTGAGAAGGTTGCGTAACTTCCTACCGATTAAGACCAAAATTGCACTTGCAGAATCCCTTCTTCTTCCAATCCTCGATTACGCAGATGCCAGCTATCCTGATCTCACCGAGGAACAATTTAATAAGGTTGAGCGGCTTCAAAACTTTTGCATAAGGTTCATTTTTGGATTACGCAAATTTGACCATATTTCTGAATATCGGAATAAGCTCAACTGGTTACCCATTCGTCTTCGCCGGAATATCCATATCCTTTCTCTATTATACAATATACTCTTTAATCCCAACACTCCTCTTTATTTAAAAGAACGCTTCAAATTCTTACACGACACGCATTCAAGGTCTTTGAGATCGTTGGAGAACTTGACTTTAAAAATTCCGAAGCATTCTACGACTTTTATGGACAAGTCATTTACAGTGCAAGCTATACGTTTGTGGAATGCATTGCCACTGTCCTTCAGACAAGCACAAACGCTTGCTAGTTTTAAAAAAATACTGAAGGAGCATTTCCTGAATTGCTGACCGATGGGGACTCTGATGCCCGGAATCTTATGTTTCTTGCCTATCTCTCATTTTTATATAATATGTATAATTGTAATAATTTATGTACATTTGTGTTTATTTATATGTTTGTAACTAATAATAGTCCTAATTATTTCAAACTCAGGGAACTTCGATGTGCAAATTGCAACTTCTCTCATCTTATTATTAATGTCCCTTTCCATCCACTGGTTGCCTGGAAGAGATCGCTAATCGCGATAAGGCCGCCCTTTGTACAACTTTTATATTTTATTTTATTTATATAACCATTCTAACTTTAGCTTATAAGACTTATAGCAATGTGTACAAATTGTTCTACTATTATGTTTTATTTTTTGTTTGTTGTACAATAAAGAGTTATCTATCTATCTATCTATCTACATCTGCTTCTCCATGTAGGAATTTATTAATTTTCTGTCTTTATAAAAGGCGTGTATTGTGGGTCACACATTGTTAATAAAAAAATAAATATCTAAACAATTGTTAGTCGACGCTAAACAGGCAGACAGACAAACAAACACCAAAACAGCCAATAGAAATCACTACCCACTACCTAATACCCCGTTTGACCGAGTGACTGAGGTTATCGGAGGGCCTTTCGATTCGATTTGAGTCAAGAGTCTGGTTATGTGACTTTATTTATTACTTCCCTCAGCACCCGCGGCTATATTTATTGGACAACATTTAAGGAGATACAATTAAAATATTCCTTTGTAGGGAATATTACAGTTTCTTATCTCAACAATAATGATATTCAGTTACTGATTTACTGACACACATTGGAACTGTGGATTACCACAGTTCCAATGTGTGTTCAAAGATATATTTCTCGTTTTAATTGCTATGCTAAAAAAATCACATTTTAGCGGCATAACTTCACGCTCCTTACTTAGTGATAAATATCAGAGTAATATTTAACACTTGACTTAAAGGGAAAAAAATACTACAGTTATCTTTCCAGAAACACTCACGATGGAGAGAAATTTTCCTTAAAGATGTTGAACGAACGGATGAGTTAAAGAGCGTAGAATTGTGTGCTATTTAAGCGTGGTTGAATGTTTCGCGCTGATATGTATTTTTTTTTACGTATTCATTTTTTGGAGCATTACATTCTAGGAATGAAGGTAAGCAATACCTGTTCTTGCAATGCTTGTTTCTTTCAGATTAAGAGAAACAAGCATTGCGACTCGGAAAACCAAATTAAAAAGAATTTTTGTTCTCTTAAATTACCTGGCATAAGTAATGTTTTTGAATTTTCATGTTAAATTAAATTATAAAGTTTCAAACAATAATATTATTTAATACTAATACTACTCCAGCCTCTGTGTGAATAAATGAATGATGTGAATAACAAAATAGTGCAAACAAAAAATAGGTACATCACAGTAAATAATTTTCAAACGATTTATTTATTACATACAACATTAAATTATTTTGATTTAACAGCATACCAGTACCAGAAACAAAGAACACAACTTTACCAGTTACTATGTTTAATTATTATTAATTCTAATTACAAAATTTATAGTATGTTATGAGTAAACGATAAACTAAAAAAAACGAAAATAGGCACACTACTTTTTTATATATTATAGGGGGACAGACAAACAGATTTGTTACCTGACACTTACAAGTCGAGGGTGACTCGCCCTAGAGGGTGATGTATGATGAGGGGATGCGGAGGGGAGAGAAGAAAGGAGGATGAGGAAAGGTTTTATCGCACCGGTCGAACCGGCCCATTCGTGCCTAAGCATGGCTCTATCACTGTCAGTTTACACACACAATTACAAACATACATAAGTCAAAGTTCTTTATATTCCATTTAGAATTCTTTGAAACCGTTTTCTTTATCTAAAATGCATATCAAGACAATGCTAGTACTACAAAAGGTTTTATTGTAAATACTAATAACATATACTACGTATAAATTAAATCATATTAAATTTTACGTTACAAATTTATGGATATACATACTACTGGTGGCGTGTTAAGCATTCACATTTTGCTTACTGTAATTTACTCATATTTTTTTTTTATAATAATAATTTATTTATTGTCTCACACAGAATTTGTTACAAAAATCAATTATAGTCAATGTATACAACTCAAAATAGTCATAATCTTTGTGAGAGACTGGCTTCTGCACTAGGCAGCCTGTATGACAGATAACCAGCCTCTCCTATCTCTAGATAATTAGGTGCTAGTGTGCGTGTACTTCGTAGTTCAATTACCGTGTAGTCTTTACATGTGAGATGAATAAATGAATGAATGAATTATATCTAAAGTGTTGTATTACTGTAAGTATATAACTATTTCTATAATGAATGTAATCGAATAAGTGTGGATGTGTATGTTTATGTTGTGTGTGCGTGAGCGTATGCGTGTGAGCATGTGTGTGTGTGTGCGTGGGCGTGGGTGTGTGTGTGCTATATGTGAGATGTGTATGATATATATTCATGTAAGATGCTGTCAAACGGGCACTAATAATAAAATTTGAAGATTGTGAGTTTACTGTGAACTGTGGGTGAAAAGGAACGCAATAAAAGGAAAGTGATATTGATTATATGTGACGGCGATTGTCAATTAAAATCAGTTGACCCGTCCGTTCATTTGTCCCCCTATACTATAAAAAAATGAAATTATCATGAACACTTAAACTAAGATTTAAGTGTCATCAGGCATCATGAACACTTAAACTAAGATTTAAGTGTTCATGATGCCTAACGTGTAGCACTTGGATTGCCGCAATACTAAAACAATGAAGGTACGAGTCCAATTAGATCAGATTAGAAGATAGTTCATTTCCTAAGTGTAATAGTCAATTCGCTATCAAATGTAGCTTGTGTTGAGGAAAACAATGGAGACATCATGGATGCCTTTGATAGCTTAGTTAGCGAGATTGTCCATACCATGAGATTACTGTGTACTAGCTGTGAATACAGCTTCGTCTGCGTTTACCGGTAATGCAATTCAATTAAATCAAACAGCTATCTTATAGTAAAGTACTTTTTAAAACCAGTTTTGTAGTTTCATAGTAAGTCAAACTTTAGGCCTTGCCTAATATGACTGGCCTACGGGTCTAGTGGTCACTAATCCTTACTGGAAAACCCTGGTGGGATGATGTCCCGAGGGGGCTGTGACACGTAAAAAAAGGGTGTCGTGGATTTATTTCATTCATTGGACAAAAATCACAATCACAGTTATGAATGTGATGTGATTTTTGTCCCGTGTTGGGATCGAACCCACAACTTCCGGCTCAGCAGTCAGGGTCACTAACCACTTGACCATAAGGCCAGTCATGTACTTTAGGAATAATATTTGATGATGTAGGAAACTAAAATAAATCAGTAACGCAGAGTAAAATACATATGGGGACCGTGTGTCATAGCAGTTAACATAGAGTTCCGTAACCACCTCGCGATAAAAAGGTCAGTCATTCATTCAAAACTTTATTTACTTAAAAGGCATAACGGGTTAGTGACACACATACAAACACACTCACACATGTCACATATGTCACACACATGATTATAGCATACGCATTGTGTTACAGTCCTTTGTTTTACCCCTTCCATCAGAATGAAATCGTTGTGACACGTTTCTAACGATATTTAGTGCATATGTAGGCCTATTCAGAATTAAGCTTCGGTGAAGGAATGCTTTTATAGTACAGTTTTACGATCCTACGAGCAAATGGTTAGTGTTGGGATAAGGAATAAGGATTCCATATATAGATAGAGAGACAGTGTTGCTAAATATACTTGATAATGTTACCTACTAATAAAAAAGGGCTGTGCTTGCTCCTCACTATAAAATAGTAAATATAAACTTAATTGCTTTTCTCACTTCAAAGTGATGGCGAAATTAAGTATAGTCAAGATCAAACATTACTAACATTACATCATCACATTACAATAAAATTAAAATACCAAAAAAGAGACCCAATTTTAATTATATAAGATTAATTAGCTTACTTCACAACTCTATTATCTTTAAATAAGAAATAGAGATTGTAATAATTACATCGACATAAATATCGATATCCTTTATCTATTACATCACTATTAACTTCAAACGCCTCACGCCAGGTGTTCTCAATCTCTAGTCCAGATTCCGCTCTTCACAAAGAGCCCGTTCATTTCTCGTATAATCTAGCGATCATTCCTCGAAACTCAGATAACCGTATACGTTAAATCGATCCATTATTCGATTATTTTGTGGAATAATAATGAGGTGCCATTGACGCCTGCTGGATAAAAAAAAAAACTTGAAAAAGAAATATGGCCGCACGTCAAAGACCATTCTGTGTTCCTGCGCTTTTGTTATTTAACTTTTTTTTTGTTTAGTTCGATAAAAAAACTTAATCGTGACGGAGGAATGTCTATATTACACATTTGTTGTGATGCTATAAAGTTATGTACGAGCGTACGTTGCTGTGAATGAAACAGTTCAGTTTTCTTTGGTTGACATTTTAACATTTTTTTGTATTTGATTCATTGGTATTGTGTATCAGGGTAATGGTTATGGAGCATTTATTGCGAACGATGTATTTAAAAAATGTAATTGAGCGTCAGCAAATATATTTTTTAAACAAGATGTTACATGTTGCTGTTATACTCGTGCAGGTACAAGACATACACGTATCACTACTTCAAGTTACCTGCTAATTGTCTAACTCCTTTGGTGATAGTAAAATTATACACATAGTCATTATTTAAGACTTGCTTTCGTTGCTTTTTTCTTTAAGAGATATATTAATATGCATTTTTTGATTTTCATTAAAATACAAGTTTTACAAGATTAGCAATAATTTCTGTATTACGGTATTACGAACTTACAAAAATGGACAAAAAGAATACCCAAGCTTCGGGCAATTATTTGTGGATGAAACAAATTAGTCTCAGCAGTCAGGGTCACTAACAAATCACCAACAAGATAGTCGAATATATGCATATTTACATATTTAAGAATAACATTTCAGATCTGTGATTTAAAAAGAACGTGTAAATGCTTACCCTTACCATTATTTTACATCATATTATTTAAACTGATATTAATGAAGTCAGTTTTACTTAGTTTGATTTATACACACTGCTCCGCCACCCTTACAGTCCTAGCGTGATGTTTTATAGTATATATAAATGAGCGATGATTCCTTAATCGATGAGCTATTTAATGCAAAATACATATTTATTCAAATTGGTTAAATAAAAGTAATTGCATTAGGCCTAAATTATGAGCAAACAGTATGTACATATGTATGTCCTCCTTTCCTTATTAGTAAATTGAAAGTTATTAATTAGTTTTATTGTAATAATGAACCTTAAGCATAATATACCTTATTGTTTTTTAAATGTATACAATTGCACAATGATCAGTCTTCGCTGCTTTACACTTGGCTCTAAAATATCGAACTATTAATGTTATTAATTAAAAAGTATACTTATAACTTAGTTTCTACATCACATCAACAGTAACTCAATAGTAACTGCGATAAAGTTGTTAAACGTGTTGACCACCCCATCGTTCAATATATGTGTCTGTTGTGTGGCCGTAGCCGGTGATGTTTTCTAATCAAATTGTTTAAATCAACAAGGCCGATCATTTGTTACGTTACGTTTTAAATCTATGAAGACCAAGTATAGTTTAACATTTATTCGTATTTTCATTTTTAGTATTGCGATGCAATTATTTAACAAAAAACTAGCTTTTGGTTTTCGTTGCTTTGGAAATAGTATTTCTCTTTGGATGTCTATAACTTGCTCCTTACTTTTTGCAATGTGTGTGTGTAAAACTACGCGGTACCTTATACATAGGGGAGGTACAAGCAAGGACAGTGTAGGTACACTGTAGCTTTTATTAGTAAATGTACTTCGCTAGGGATAGTACCGTAAAAAGCTACTTGGGATATTACTTAAGATAAGGATTTAAAAGGCCTAAAAACAGTATACCACTATCCATATGCTTCTTTCCAACCTTCAGATTCGTTTATAATTTCAATAAGAAATATTTATAAAGAACTCATCACAAGTTCAAAGAATTTGATATGCATAAAGAAAGAATTTTGTTCTACGTACAAAGGGCCCGTTGAATATTAATACCCCAGATATTAACGGATACGATTGTAACTCTCCGATGGTTAATGCGACATAATAAAAAATAATCAAAGCAAGGCTTTGGACCGAAAATTACCTTAGGTTAAACCAACAACGCGCGTACGCGTGGTGCAAATTACAAAAGATAAGATAAATATTAATAACATTAATAAGATATATAAGGAACAGGAGGACAACAGTTAGCGTATTGACCTTTTTATAATTTTGTGTAATTAGAAGTGAGATCGTGTTAGTGAGTACTCGTGAAGAAACAACTACGTTAGATGTGTCGTCGTGACGGGACGTATCTACCTACACTTCGTTCACCCTTGGCTAGGATTATGTATGGAACAATATGGCTTTGTTTAATCGAAAGCCTGTTAGACATGTTTGATAGTCCGTCGTTAGTCGAGCCCAGCTCGGTCGAGAATGTGGTAAACTATTTGTTTATATGTACTATATGTGTATATGATTTATGAAGTTACATCCCTATTGTGCAAATGTATAAAATACCTCTACTAAAACGAACTTTACAATATACTTTTCATTTTGTTATTTGAGAATCATGTACATTATTACCATGACTTGATACCAAGATTTAGATTAGAATTTAAATGTCTAAATGTTTAAATTCTACTGTACCTTGAATCAATTATCAATCAGATATACCTGTTTTGTATATACTTTTTTTACAAATTTAACAATCCCTATGCTGCATGTTGGCAAGATGCATATTCCTTGATACTGTTAACCGCTACATCTCCTAATTTAAACCAAATTCAAAAGTCATGAAAGCAATAAAGCATTAGTAGCACATTTCATGTCATTTTTATTACAATATGTGTATTGGCGACAGAACGGAGCGAACTTGTTACGTATTTGTCTTCAAGTAATTTTGTCAAGTTAATATAATATGTATCTGCTGTTGAGTGGGCAAAGGCTTGCTCTGGCTAAAAAAATGTTTTATTGTAAAAAAAGCATGGGGTGCTTTTTAAGTTATTATTGAAATGATAATCATTCTTTTCATATCTGTCAATGAAATATTTATAACTGTTGACTGACCTGCACCGCACGCTTTTTTTAAAATAAAACTTTTTTTTCTTATTTACACTATTATTAATTTATGTATATTATAAAAATTATTTTCTACTTTTTCGTTTGGTTTATTTATAAAAGCGTGTTTTTTTTTAAATTTATTATTTTGCAAATTGAATAATGGAATAATCTTATCAAATTAGTGTATTGTCATCGGTCCTCGATAAATCTACAAAGTTTGAATGAAATCTGGTCGTTTAAAGTGGGTCAAAATCGCGCTCTAAGGAGTCGGTTACATACAAACTAACAAAAAACATACAAGTGAAGCTAATATAAAGTAATGTAATGAACTAAATTTATAACTATGTATATCCAAGTACTCAAATAGAGTCTCGTTTCAAGGGTTTAGTTAAAAGTTTTAAATTGCGAATATAGAATTAAAGTCAACTTTAAATATTTGAAATTTAAAAATGTTAAACATAAAATCCCTATGTCTATTTAAAGACTTTCAAAGTCAGTCAGTTCTGCCATCTGCATTTAAAAAAGAGCATCCCACATACACCATTGCCTATGAATCTATGATCAAGGATTTCGTATATCAATTCTTGACTCCCCGCATTGACTTATGACTCTTGAGTTACAGGTGTTCAGAGTTATCTGAGTGGCGATTGTCACATACAATCAGTTAACCCGTCTGTTCGCCTGTCCCCCTAAATTATAAAAAAATCTTGAGCTTCCACCGTCTCTCCGCATGATTTTGGTCCTTGCTTGGCTAATGTTGCTTCGTAGAAATTGTTTCGAGCAATAAGGCCGCCTTTTCTACATTATCTTTCTGACTCGTAACTAACTAGCAACTAGAACAGGAGAGTATCACACTGTGTCTAAAAATTTTGCAAACACTTGCTTTTTTCAGATTCATGAATCTGTGGTCATTCCATCTACATCTATTTGTCTTATTTCGTGATTTAGTTTTAAATTTGTATTACTTATGGCTTTGTACTCATGTTAACTAAATATTATACTATCATATATAATAATTAAAAATGTTAACAAAATATTACGGGTACAAAACAGTTGCGCCTCTAACCCAGTAATTTATTAATCTATGATAAGTACGCGATAACACGAGGTAATCCTCGTTATTTTAGTTAGAGGCAATGCCGACGTCAAGAGATTATGATTATGTATGCTGTATTAAGCTTTATGTAAATATAAAATATTGCGTGTTTTTGGTACGGATCTGGCGAACGATCTTAAGGAAACGTCCATTGTTCACGTGATGTTTTATAGCAACTTTTTAAAGTTTTCCATTAATTTATTATATTTAATTTGTTCCATAGGCTGGTTGTGCGAGGCAAAAAGCTTCTGGAGAAGCGCACAGTGTCTTATGTCGCGTAGGACGATGGCGGAAACCTGCAGCCTATAAGTGTAAGTGACTACCGCCGCCCATGGACACCCGCAACTCAAGAGTCACAAGTGCGTTGCCGGCCTTTTAGGTAGGAGTACGCTCTTTTCCTTTTGGAAATACGGCAGGCGACAATTTATTCCATAAGCTGGTTGTGCGAGGCAAGCGCACAGTGGTGGAGTGCCAATCGTCCAGGTGATGGGGATGGATATTTTAGTAGTAGGACGATGGCGGAAACCTGCAGCTGGTATAAGTCCGAACAATTCCTCAAATAATTAATAATTTTAATGCAGGTATAATATCAATATATAGGTATTTTTGCACAATCGGGTATAAAGGTATTGATATCAATATTACCACGCTGAAGTCTGATAAATTACCTTCTATGAAGTTACGCGCAATGACTACATAAGATTAATTGCTATTTAAAAGGAACTTTGTTGCTAAGTGAGTCATACTTAATGAGCTCTTACATTCTTAGAAGCTTATAGGCAGTGATGTGGTTTTGTATGTAGTTTTCATGATGAGCAAATTATGTACTACTTTATGGGAGGTAACTAAAAAGTAAGGTGTAAATAATTGATACAAACATACAGACACTCACGCCTGTGTTACCTAAGGGGTAGGCAGAGCCGTTATTGACGCCCACATTTGCTGATACTAATTTAGCCCCATTAACGTAATAGTCTAATGCCGTTATCCGGGCATTTATGGGAATAAGTTGTGCAAATGTGGGGTATATTGACAGGAAAGGGAAGATAGAAAGGGAGGGATTGGGATATTGTTTATACAGATGGATGGATGGATTGGGGAGTATATGTAATAACTCAATCAAACCAGGGCCACATACCTATAACTCGGGCTGACGGGTGCCGGAAAGTCCGGGTCCTCTAACTATTAATAATGATTGATATTTAGGTAACGCTATGGCTATAGCGTCTATATTCATATACCTACACTACCTATAGAATAGTATAAAGTTAAGTTTTTCTAATAGTACGGTTAACTTGTTTTATTAGTACAGTTTAATATTAGCAGCTTTCGTCCGTGTTTCGCGCTTGTAAAGTAGTCGTAGTTATTCTAAGGTAAACTACTTGTTTACTTGACTGCGCAAGGAGGATCATATTTTGTAGAGTATGCTTAAGTATGTATGAATGAATGTATTTATGGTTTATTTATTATGAAAAATAAATACAAAAAATACATACATATACATATTTATTTTCTTCTATGAGGGCAAACAATGAACCTCTTATATTTATCAATTTTTTGCTACTATTTTTTTATATTATCCTCAACAAATGTAAATAAAAAACTTAACGGCTTAATCAAGGTTTTCTGCCTAAAACACTCTGATCACCTTTGGGGCAGTAAATGAAAAAAACCATTTACAGTCCCTCGTACAATGTTATAGACCCCTGAATAGGCCTCGGTTGTATAACACTGATAAGTGATAAATGTGTTTTATGACATGTATGTTATACTCTAAACACATACATTACTACATATTACACAGTGAGTGTATACTCAGTCAGACCAATGCAAGAACAAAAAGACACCTGTTCCATATATCACTGCTGATGAAAGAGTAGGGATACTTTTCAAAGCATCTCCACTAACAACAACAAAATATCAATTCATATTTTGTTTTTTTTTTTTAGTTGAACGTTGTAGTATTAGTAGGGCAGCAACTACTATAGTCTATCCAAAGATTGCCGGTTCGCGATCGCAGACTGCTATAAGTCAATTTTACCACTATTCTTAAATATCTTATTAATATTTTAATTGTATGCTATATATAGAGATAATAAGGAGTACCTATCGATCTATCTATGGCAGCAGTTTGGTAAATACAGTACGAGATCTGCTTTGTGATTAAAGGACCGTGTGTGAAGTCCCTCAATTAAAAACCCAAAAAAAAAGTAATTAAGGCGCCAATCAACTACATTGTGGTAGGCTACTTCAATGTCAACTACTTCAATCAAATCATTTTTTTTCAGTTCTTTGAACTCGAACAATAAAAGATAGAAACAATTAGGAAACATCAATGCAATTGCAATAAATAATTTCGTTAAATTTGCTATTGAAACTATTATTGCTATCTAGAAAACTTCATCGCGGTGTCTACAAGTGTTATAGATTCATCGTTAATGAACAGGGTGCCGGGTCAGTCGGCATTTGGTGGTATTATTGTCACAAAAGTGTTGTGGATTTATTGCAATCTCAGTGGAGATTTCTGCTCGTAATATAATTTTTGCTTTAAAAAAATTAATGCTCTTTCTTGGTAAAACATTTCTTAAGTACGGCTGAAGCGATTTAACTAGCTTACACCCGCAGCTCCGCTTCCGTTAAATTTATTTGAGTATCCTTACAGAACAGTCCATATCTCGAGATTGAGCATATGTCCTATTCTGGTAATGTTTCGCTTCAGCGGTTAAGATGTGAAAGCTTAACAAATCAACTATGATTATGTTTGTTTGAGGAATATTGCTCATAAATTTGTACAAATTTATAAGTGCTTCTTTCAATAACAGTACATATTTTCATTTTAAGTAGATAAAGTAAATATTATTCCATTCATAATAATACACGATCACGCCTGGATCTATGAAAGTGTATACAGGAGTGCGTAAAACACCCACGTTTTGCTAATTACAATTTGGTTAAGAAAGTAAAGATGAAAAAATGAGAAGTATGTATATTGAGAGGTAAGAGCACGAAAAGGCAATAAAAGGAAAAAGACATTACCTCTACGAATATATTGTCGAGTGTAAGCAATGGCTAAAGCAGGTCTGGGTCGCATACTCGTAGCTCTTGCCGGTAGGTCGGTTGTGTTGTGACAGTGTTATAAATGAATATTTCAACAGTTCCACTATTAATGAAAATGGGTGTTTATTAATTTGTAAGTCATTCATGATTTGTTCGTGATTGGACGTTTTAAAGGAGATTATAGGGCATTGTAATTATCTAAAAATAGGCCTTCGCCTGATTCAGTACAGTACATTGCCCCCCTCCGTAATCCGTAGTTTGACAGCACGAGGACAAGTTGTGCACACATTTTAACCCCCGAGACATGTGAGTTTTACGATGTGATATTTTTAAGCTAAGTTCAGACTTTTATGTTATACGGTAACGAGAACAGCGAAAAGAAAAATGTTGGTAGCAAATAGATGTTAGAGTGTTACGTCAGCACCCTATCTCTTCCAGCGGGTGTCGTAAAAAGCGAGTAAGGATCGGACTGTCATCTATCAGAACGTTTATACGATACACACGAATCTAGGCTGTTCTATTCTAATCGTTCCATTAAAATAAAAGTAAATTATAAATAGCACGTAAATAACTATTAAAAGTACCAATTATACAACAGGGTCTACAGCGTGTCCCAAAAATGCAACACTTATTTTAACCATTTAAAATCAAACATCCCTAGCATGCGGTTGCAAAAAAAAAGTGAAAAATAAACAACCCGTGTAAACGTTTTGACAGTTTTCATTTCCAGGTATCATCTCCGTTTCTCATAAATATAGTGCGAACGTGTAGACTTAAAGAGTTTAAATAATTATAACACTATGAACAGGGGACTTCTGCCAGGAAGTAGTCAATCCAATTTAAAAAACGAAAAAGTCGTATCGCTACCGTATCGTATCTGTCAATGATACTAATACATGTTTCTTTTCTTTTAAGGCGGTTTGGGTGGCAATTGCTATTCCTCCCTAAACACCTCTAGGAAGAAATTTTTAAAGGACATTTACGTGATCTGACGGTTAAAAAGCCTTAAAGGCATATTTTTTTTTTGTTAGCGCGGCCGGCGGCGCGCTAATCTGCAGCGTGTCATTGATATGCAGAAGAAACAGCTTGGGTGATAGCACACAGCCTTGTGGGACACCAGAATTAACAGACTTGGAGTCGGAGCATGCACCGTCAACAACGATCTTGATGCTTCTGTCTGTAAGAAAACTGGTGAGCCAATTGCACAGTTTCTCGAGAAGCCCATAGGAAGGAAGCTTCGCAAGGAGCGCTTTGTGCCAGACCCGATCGAAGGCCTTCGCCACGTCCAAACTAACCGCCAACGCTTCCACCTTGGTCTCGATCGCCTGTGCCCACCGGTGAGTCAAGAGTCGATCATTGAGGAGCTGGTGGTCTACTAAGTACCCGAGGAGCTGGCAGTTAATAATGGATTCCGTTGGGTCTGTAGTTGGACGGATCCGAGCGATCTCCTTTTTTAGGGATTGGGTGCACTAGAGCTGTCTTCCATGAGTTCGGGACGACTCACACTCACGAGTAGGAAAGCCGATAAAGGCGCGTTAAAACCGGTGCCAACTCTGGAGCACACGTCTTCAGCACAATAGGAGAGATTCTATCGGGCCCACTCGAATTAAGAATGTCGAGGGAAAGAAGCGCTTTAAGCACTGCCCGTTGTGTAAACCGGACTTCCGGCATGCGGCCCTCGCACTGCGGTATGGTCGGCGGTGCGTTTCCCCCGTCGTCCAGGGTCGAGGTGGACGCAAAGAGTTTGCCCAGAAGATCGGCTTTTTCTTTAACGTCGTGGGCCAACGAATTATCTCCTATGTGCAGAGGTGGTAGGGATGGCTTACAACAGTTCCAAATCAAAATCATATCCAAATTAAATCCCTTATGATTTTAAGGATTATTTTGCTTCGACAAATACTGAAGACCTTAGGAGCTACGGTTGTCAAATTTTTAAAGGGCTGTCTCAAAATATTCTGTTTTCAATATAAACGAGTTTGAGACAACACCACTGAAAACGTATACCTACTCATCATCTTATATGCGGCTCACGGTGACCGCAAAAACGTATCATCACGGGCTTATTGGTTTCCTCTAATGCGGGTCAGCATTTCCTATTTTTAGATAATTACTATGCCCTATAATCTCCTTTAAAACGTCCAATCACGTACAAATCATCAATGACTTACAAATTAATGAACACCCATTTTCATTAATAGTTCTTTTAATTAAATATAAACTTGGTTCCCTGTTCGTTTTTATTAAAATGAGCACTGCTCTGGTATCTCCATTCATTTGAACGAGTGCTTTCAAGTAAATTTTCAACACGATTTAAAGCGAGCAAGTAGCGACTACAAATAAAAATTTAGTATTTTGTAGCAGCAGTAATGGTTGAACAAGAATATTTTAATAGTTTTTTGTTGTGAGCAGTCTCTAAATCTAGAAACCGTTACAAAAAAACAATCAAAGTCACTATTTTTTATATTTATGTCGCTCTCGACCTAATATGTTCATTCGTCTTCTTCTTAATGTCTAGTGCCTAGCGAAGGTAGACAGACAGCTGCTCAAGGCGAAACAGCTCTACAGGAATCGCAACTTCTGAGTATTCCTGGACTGTTCCATATGTTCATTATATTTAAATTTTTAGGTCAAGCTAGTACTTAAGTTTAGAACCATTTTGTGTTTAGAACCATATACATATATATATATGGTTCTAAACATACACCTTAACCAGGCGCGCCTGCTGGTGTTGTGTTTAGTGACCCTGACTACTGAACTAAAGGTAGTGGGTTCGATTCCCACAATGGTACACAAATTTGTGTGATCCACAAAGTGTAGTAGCTGTGAATATTTGTAAAACTTCCGTGACACAGGAATTATTCCCCATGCGGAACCATGACATTAATTTATATATTATGTTGGGGTACGTAGGGATATCTTTTCAGGGTATACTATACATTTTGAAATACACATTAATAAATTGAAATAGAGCTTATATAATAAGCTTAATCTTGTCCATTCTATTATCCAATAAATAATAAAACGTGAAAACATACAGATATTTTGACGTCATCAATAGTGACCATGCGTTCGGATTATAGCGGGCTTAATAATGTTGTCCCAATTGACGATTTATTACACGCGGTATAAAGCTGACGTGTAGGTTTAATTTATTTGATAGCTCTGATCATTTATTTGATGCAATTAATTTATTTGACAGCTAGAGTATTCTTCTTGTTTGTTTTTTCGAGTCAGCTAGATGAAGGCATAAATTGTATTCCTAAACTGCTAACAAGGGGGTACAAATATAACTTTAATATTAACAGTGCTATCTCCACAAAAGTGAGAGTGCGTTTTTTACTTAACAACTGAATGCTGTATGTGTTGTAAATATATTTGTAAGGTTTAATATTTACATTTACGGTTAGAGGGCTCGGATTTCCTTTTTGATTCCCAAAGTGGCCGGCTAATTACAACAGGCTGCTACTAGGTGAGGTAGAATAAATTATAGTCACCAAAATATATGCGTCAAATCTCTGCCCACTAAAGCGCATTTTTTCTATATATTTGTTTAATTTGCGCCTTTTATTTACAACAAAAAACTGTCTAACCGGAAATGTCAATATCTTACATGATAGAATTTTTTGTAGCTGATACGATTTACCTAAAAAAAATATTACTTTATATTTTTTATGGAACCTCACACGCTGCCGTCTGATTATAAACTAAGAAAAGCAGTACTTTCGCAATCAAGTTACTGTTACGATTTTGTTAAGATTTGTTATGGCAGTAGCAAAATGGTTAAAATCGGACTTGCGATCAAGTGATAGCTAGTTCGAACTCTGCGCAGTGAATTACCGCCATTAACCCTCGCCTTACACTCGTACTAGCGTTAAGCTTCGCTTTACGATAACAAGTAAGAACACTGGTAATGTCACCTACTTTTTTTTATAATTTAAAAAAAAAGAGTAAGAGAGAGCCAAGAAAATGAAGCCAACTGGTAATAATGCAATATATGTATATTAAATTTAACAACTTACAATGTGGTTGCCAAGAAGTGCAATGTGTTCTACTCGTTAAATCCAACCAGAGAGTATTAAGACTCAGAATATGACTGATATATTCAAACAGCCTAGTTTTTCCACTATCTTATACAAATGAATGCTACATACAATGTGGAGATTACAGCTACAGCCTGTTTCCAATTAAAAACTCTATTGTCTTAAAAATGGTGATCAAATTACACGCAGGATATTTTTTTTTGTTTATTGGACAACCAAACTTTTTTGATTGGGGTATAAATATAAAAATGAAGTCGGATATTCGAATATTGTTTTCTGGAATATTCACTGGGTATTAACGAAAGCCGTTACTGACACAACGACAGGGGTTTATAAGCACTTTCATATTAAGCTCACTGTGTGTGTTTTTTTTTTTTTTTTTTTTTTTATATTAGCCTACCATAGTGACTCCACTTTGCCTGATGGAAAGCAATAGGTGGAGTCAAAGAGTGGTGGTCACCATCCTCATTGCATGTCTAGTCAATGCAGCATGGTGACCCACACTATGGCGGCCTGGTGAGATGCTTTTTCACGCCCCGCTTAAAAGACCCGGGATCATAGTGGGAAGGAAACACGTGCGCTGGTAGAGAATTCCAGGCTTTTACCGATCGGCACAAGAAAGAAGAGCCAAACCGTTTAGTTCGGGTACGTATATTTTCGACGCACAAACGGTGACTCCTCAGGCCAGCACGTGTAGTCCTGTAGAGGAAGGGAGAAGGTGGGACCAATTGGAAGAGCTCATCAGAACACTCCCCGTGATGTAGGCGATAGAGGACTGCCATAGAGGCGACATCTCTTCGCAACTGCAGAGGCTCAAGAGACTGGGTGATCTCAGGACAGTCGATAATGCGGACTGCGCGCCGCTGCAACCGATCGAGAGCGTCAAGCAAATACTGCGCATAGCCGTCCCAGAGATGAGAGCAGTACTCCACGCAGGAGCGAACCTGGGTCTTGTACAAAAGACACAGTTGCTCGGGCGAGAAGAACCGTCTCACCTTGTTCAAAACGCCGAGCTTACGCGAGGCCGCCTTAGTGACACTCTCGATGTAATCGCGCGGATTGAGATCCCGGCAAATATCCATACCCAGAATACTAAGCCTATCCTGCAGTGGCAGTTGACTGCTCTGAAGAGTAGGAAGGGGAAGGAATGGAGACTTTTTGTTAGAGAACACACACGCTTGTGTTTTCTTGGCGCCGAACTCGACCAGATTCTCACAGCCCCATTGGGAAATGCGGCTCAAGACCCGGTCGAGCTCAGCGACAAGCTCCTGTCGTTTTTCCTCAACGTCTGCCAGCTTGGCAGTAGGATGCCCGAAATATCGCCCGTGCACTGTACTGTCGTCTGCATAACAATGTATATTGCCAAGGGCCAACATGTCATTGATATGCAGAAGAAACAGCGTAGGCGATAGGACGGAGCCCTGAGGTACACCAGCGCTTACCTCGTGGAAGTCTGAGGCCGCGCCGTCGCAGAGAACCCTAATGCGGCGCTTTTCGAGGAAGGCAGCAACCCAGTTGCAGAGTTTAGGTGGCAGACCAAATGCAGGAAGTTTGGAGAGAAGCGAGCGGTGCCACACCCTATCGAAGGCCTTGGCAATGTCGAGGCTGATGGCCAAGGACTCCCCATGCCTATCCATAGCCTCACCCCAAAGGTGTGTGACGTACGCTAGAAGATCACCCGTGGATCGGTTCGGCCTAAAACCATATTGCCGATCATTTAACAAGGAGTGATCCTCTAGGTGGCGGATTAGTTGGGTGTTGATGATCCGCTCGAACACCTTACAGAGTATGGAAGTGACGGCTATAGGTCGGTAATTGGCTGGATCGGAGCGGTCGCCTTTTTTGGGAATGGGTTGAACATTCGCTTCTCTCCAGGCCTCCGGAACAATTCCTGAGGAATAGGACAGGCGATACAAGCGCGTTAGTACGGGAGACAACTCAGGTGCACAGTTCTTAAGAACCACCGCCGGAATACCATCGGGTCCACTGGCTTTCCGGACATCGAGTGACCGAAGCTCCGCACGGACATCCCTCTGCCGGATGCGAATATCCCGCATTGCGGAGTCGCAGGACGCAATGGTGGGCGTGTGCGCGCAACGGTCATCGATTCGGGAGTTAGCCGCAAAGAGGTCAGCTAGTAGATTCGCTTTCTCTTGCGGCTCGTGGGCCAGTGATCCGTCAGGGTAGTTCAACGGCGGCAGCGAAGGTTGGCAATAGTTGGACTGCACGGCTTTGGCCAATCGCCAAAACTTACGGCTACCCGTAGGGTACGCGACGAGTTCTTGACCAAACCGTGCAATGCGCTGGGCATCTGCTCTGATGTAAGCCCTCTTGCATTCCCTAGTGGCTCTGTTTAGTGCTGCTTTTAGGCGATCAATGTCTGGGTCACAATGTGCGCGGGCCCTGATCCATGCGCGGTAGGCCGACTGCTTTTGAGCAACGGCCCGGATGCACTCGCGATTGAACCAGGGACGGGTCTTCGTGCTGGCGACTTCACTGTAGGGGATATAATACTCCATACCGACAGTGATTTCGTCAGTCACGGCAGACACACTTTGCGACAGATCCCTATCTTTAAAGCAGCGTTGAGCCCACGGGATGGATGCAAAATATTCCCGCATTCCATCCCAGTCTGCTGACGAGTAGTGCCATAACCGCCGCCTTGTTACCACAGGTCGTGGAGGCGTAACGAGAGGCACTGAGGTCGACACCAGGCAGTGGTCGGAGGATCCCAGAGGGGCGAGAACCGATACGCTGTACTGCGCTGGGTGATTCGTCAGCAGTAGGTCCAGCAAAGAGGGCGCTTGACCCGTTATGTCTGGTATCCTGGTGGGCTGGAGTACCAGTTGGGTAAGGTCATGCGTGAGAGCAAATGCGTGGGCAGTTCGACCAGCGTGGTCAGTTTTGGAAGATCCCAGCCAGGACTCATGGTGGGCGTTAAAATCTCCCAAAAACACCAGTTCGGCGGTCGGAAACTGCTCCTGCGCTTTATCCGCTGCTTGACTCAGGTGGTCAAAGAGTCGAGTTGTCTCGGAGTCTCCGGAATGGGAGCGATAGAGGCACACGTAAATCCGGCTCGTAGAGCCAAAATCCACGTGGAGCCAAAGGATGGAGAAGGATGTGTCTTCTAGGCAGTGCAGACGGCGACAACAAACATCCGCCCTGATGAAAAGGCACACTCCAGCCCTTGCGAGGAAGCACTCCTCAAGCACGTAGCCGGGATAGTGGAGATATGCCGTGTCGGCAGGGCGGCGTATTTGTGTCTCCGTGAGAAAGAGCATGGCCGGCCGAGCCGTCTCGAGGTGTTGGTGTACGGCGCTGAGGTTTGCATGGAGTCCACGTATGTTAGTGAACTCCACCTCAAAAAGCGGGTTGGTGGGAGAGGAGGATGCCGCTGTAGGACCACTTTTCTTTTTTTGAGCTGCCATGATAGAAGAGGAAGGGGGCGTAAAAGGCATGACAGTCATCGTGGCAATGTAAACTGAGACTAAAAATGCTGTGTCATCATGTATCGGTGAAGCATGACGGTGACCGAACCGCCGGACGGAAGGGCCCCCGTACCCTCCCGGAAGTGGTCGCCGGGTCCCACCATCCGGTCACCAACCGGCACGACGAGCCACTCCGTGGATTATGCGCGACCTGACGGGGCAGCCTCCCAGGGTGGTTAGCCGTGGTTGGGCCCCTCTCTATGCCGCGGGCGGCCAGCGGCACCACCGTTTCTACGGGTCTCCCTGGCCGACGGTTCGATCCACGCCACCCTCACAATGACTCTACAGCACTCCACTGCTCACACACATACCACGATAACTGTCACCCCTGCATCGATGTGGGCCTCCGGTCTCTCACTCACCAGCGAAAGGCGACACCACGAATGTTGTCACTTTAGGCTGGTATTCTGTGAGAGGGTAGTACTGCCCCGGTCGAGCCGGCCCATTCCTGCTGAATAAATCAGCGTGGCTCTACTACCTGATGAAACAAAATGTGTGTGCTTTAAGCACAAGTCTCTTGAATTCAGAAAAGTTCTTCTATAAATTAATCATGAAAATAAGTACTCAATTTCAAAAATTGTCTGGTTCGATACAATTATCACAAATAATCGATATAAATCTACCAACCGCTCATTTTTTTAATCCTGCCATCTTTAGTAAGGTGTGACAAAATAATATAGACGCGACGCGGTCGTAATATTTCAAAAGCGATTTGAGTTCCTTAAATCTGAATCGATTACAGGTAGTTTCGAGTTGTAATTTAAATAAATAAGGGCGGACGGAGCCTGGTCGTATATTTCAGTCCAATTTTATGGTGCTTGTTACTACTGTAATCATCGATTCGAGGGAGCAACTTACTTTACTTTGACAGTTCAAGTTCGGATCGGATCGATTATAATAAAGCTATGCAAAAAATATCTCAGAAATGGAATAAGGGATTTCATTTTGTACATGCTGTTTGTATGTATCTTCTAAAAATGCTTTGTTTTTTTTTTATTTCTGATAGCTTCCCTACAGAAATAATAATAAAAAAAAAGGTGACGTCAGCAAAACTTCCACTGTTTTGTTGACGTCACTTCGAATGATCATATCCTACGTCACTCTCACTATTAAAGTGATTTAAAAACCTTTTTTGTATTACGAAATCCGTCAAACCGTCTAGGTTGTACGAACTGGATGACAAAAACATCATATACTTATACATACATATAGTATACACTCGGAAAACATAACAATCCTTTTTGCACAATGGGGTAAAAAGAGCAGGTTCCTATTTCGACTGTGTTTTGATATAATACATTTATTAGCCCAAAATGTTGGTATCATACTGATTGAAAGTTGTTTAATAGACAGTGTGATACATATTGTCGTTTAACGAGCGACGTGCAAATATGATAATAGTAGTAGTGGAAAATAGATAATTACATAAAATGTCAACAATGTAATTAATAATATTTATTATTAGTCATGTCATGCAATTTATTTTAAAATTTTGCTTTGTTGTTTTGCGATACATCCTCAGCTTGTTTTGGCACAAGTGGTTAGTTATAACGGATCAATCTTTTCTCGAATCTGTGCATCGCTTTATATACCGTACACCGTTACCGTAACATCTGATTTGGAAATTGGCGGACCACGGTACGGTATTTAGACTGAAAAAATTGTTGCCATGAATTGGTCTTTAAACCATTTAAGACTCTATAAAAAAAAGGTACTTTTCTTTAGTAGTAGTAAAGTAGTCTGAAAGAGCTGATGTTCAGGATCAGCTATTAAATTATTCAATTATTGTGGTAAAGTATACAATATTCATTCAATAAAACTTTTTTTTTTATAAAAATTATAGAATCAATAAAGTTATAGACTTTATCTACTCTGAATGATGTTATTTTCGGCCGGTATCGGCATTTCCCATTTGAAGAATAAATTCTAACACTTAGCACATGGAAGTAACATTCTTTATAAATCAATAATAATTAAAAATGTCTTTATTAAGTAAACAATCACATTACAGTTCAAATTTGGATCTGTTGGGAACGGAATTGGAAAAATAAGTTTGACAATCAGTCCAATTATAATCGAAGCTATAAAATCAATAAAAACCCCAAACCATACCGTTTTATGTTACAATTTGCAAACTACGGCCGACAGGCCAATCACGATGAGAGTCGTTCCGCAGCATTTATTACAAGAGGGTGCTAAGATAAACCCCTTTTGATTTAATGGTAAGACATCATTGGGCTTCAAGGACTTGATTTTATAACTATATTTGTTACTACCTACTTTGGTTTAATTTTTATTGCATCGTATTTCATTGCTGGGGTAAATAATGGCAGTTTAAAACTTATGCCGTACATTTAGATAAATAACAATTATTAATTATAGTTATCGAATTCGCGGTTATCAGTCAGTTAAGACAGTGTTGTGTTCAATCTTATTATTTTTTAATATGTTTAAAATATATATAGTAAAAAAAAATATCTAATGAAATCAACAATTCTAAGCGAATTACTTGAAAGTTCACAACACTTACTTTTTCTAATCATTTGAAAGGTCAACTAACGGGAATTTAATTAATTCAATCGGTGAAATGCAAAGCATTGAAAAGCAGTAATCATATTCGTGCCTATATAGCCCTTTGTCGGGTACATATCCACATAAAATAATTCCATTACTGAATTCACTATTCACCCACTTCGGGCAATTAATGCTCTATGACCTGTTAGCTGTTGCACTTAATGAGCGCAGCACCCGTTTATTAGTTATTAAGGTCCGAATACATTATTGGTAATATCATTAGAACTTAGTTTTAGTTCGATTTCAGTTGCCGCGTACCTTTTAGTTGCTTTATATGTTGGTATATTACTACTGTAGTTGGGTACTTTCAATGATTTAAGTTGACTTTATCTGTAAAATAGTGTTGGAAGTTAGATAGTGGCGGATTACTTTGATATTTAGAAGAGAGAATTATTAGGTTTTGTGTTCTCTACACACTGGTTTCTTACTTGGTAAATATAGAGGAGGGTCAGAGTTTGAGAATGATGAGTCGGAGTCCGATAACTATTTAAGTTACTGTATATATGTATATTATAATTGAAGTCGAATATACTCAATTTCGTAATAGCAGCTGCCAAACTTATCCCAGGAGTTTTTATATTTAAAATTTTAAGGAATAAGAATAATTATTTCTTAACTTTCGCGACTTCATTCATTCCATGTTAGATGTTTTACTAACTACATCGGGTAAACAAAGGAATTGTACCTTATAAATATTACTGCTATTAAGTCCCCTGTTACACACTCGCTCGATCATTCATAAGTAAAATTAAGTTTCGTTTTCTAATTTTTAATAAAGATCAGAAGTATATTGAAAAAGGGAACACAAAAGAACGCAACAAGCAAGTGTAGAAAAGGTCTGATGAACGTGGAAGCTGTACCTACGTGCGTGGGTCACACTGAACGTTTTTAGAATTGATGGATGAAAAATTTATTGAAATTTCGAATTAGGAACTGAGAATCTGTAGATATTGTAATGATTTCTAATGTCTTTGTTTTTACAAATTGGCAGCAATTTAAAAAGTGTCTGTCGTGCATCGAAATTGATTGAACTAGAGAAAATTTTTGCTTAATGATTTATTACGACTTTCGCTGCAGTCTCACTCAACAACAATGTCACGATAGACTTCGATTGGCGTTTCAATACCAAGCCCTATGTCGTGCCACTGTTTACAACTGGTTTAATGAGTCTAAACGTGGTTGAAGCAAACTCACTTATAATTCTCGAGAAGGACGTCCTTATACGGCGATTACTGAAAAACACATCGGCGGAAGAAAACTGTCTGATAGATAACCGTCCGATCCATTAGTCGTCTTTTACGACACGCAAAGGGAGAGATGAGATGAGATATTTGTTGTTGTACCCCACAGAGACCTTTGCGGCTAAAGTAACAAATAATAGTTTATTATAGGTGACTAGAAGCGAGGAGTTCGATTTTGAGCTATAATAAAACCGGTTTGTTGCCGGTATTTTTTTAGATTCAAGTAACGCCTCATATGTCGAAATCCATCAAGGCTGTCGAAAGGTCGAAACAACGAAAGATCAAACATATGTACATGTAGACAAACACTTGAAAACATAAACCTCCATCTTGCGCAGTCAGGTAAACAGTAGGAGAGTCCACAATAATATCAATGCCGATACAGACTAATAGAGCATCTATTTAATGAGCTCTTTTCAGGCTTCAAACATTTGTATCTAAAACACTGGGTAGTAGCAGTATAACTATATTTTTTGAAACTCAAACGTATTTTATTTTCAAATCCAACAGCTTTATACTATAAATACCATATTGCGAGAAGCGTTTATGATCAGATGTGATTTTTTTTAATTAAGAGTAAATCAAGTGTTTTTTTTTATTTTCAGTAAAAAATACGCACACATAAATTGACCTAATCTCCCCACTTATTGATTAACTAAATAGGTACTTTGTTTTGTTTTAATGTTTACGGCGATTAGCGTAAAATTATTATAAAATATTATGAGTATTTTTCCTTAAGTGTTACACAAACGACAAAGACTAATAAAGATTAAACTTAAATAAATACGACACTAGATCCTTGACATATTAAAGCTAAGTACTCTTTATATATTGGCTTAATAGTTAGGTATTTAATATATGTTTATGTATATATTATATACCTACTGTGAAGCGAGTTTTTATATGTAAATTATCATTGTTCAACAGTGTAAGCACAATTATTTAATTACATTATATTATTTAATTTATTATTTAATTTATTTATATTATTTAATTACATTTTCCTTATTTAATTACATATAAAGTTACAATAAAAATAAGTAAAAAATATTTGGATCTCATCATAGGATATTTAGCTGTTTTTTTATTTTGATTTTATATTGAGAGCTTGCTCTAGTTTTGTCAGTAGACAATATTCTTTAAATTTCATTGTCAATATTCCAAATTTTTTTTTCTTTGTCTATATAATGGGACCTTTCAGTCATTAAACGTGGTAACGCCACCTTTCGATGGTGACAGGAACACCGTTAGTTTGTTTAAGTTTCCGGCAGTGCATAGTCACTGAAGTTATACTCGCTCCCGCCTTATATGTTGGCGCTGATTAATTCTTTGGCCAAGCCAGTTGGCGCTACCAAAACGTTTAACTATAAAAGAAAGCCGGAAATAACATATCACGGGATGATAACAAGTGTATGTATGTATGCGATACAAATAACCTTTCAAACATCAGCAATCTAGAGGAAATTCCTCTGATCACTCAGTAGCCTTTATCTCATCCCTCCCTAGTTATTATCACAATTTAAAATCCATTTGTTATTTATTTAAGCTATATGCACTTATAGTATAGAGGTGACTTATAATATGATAAGTGGTGAAGTGAAGATGCCTAATGTCAGGTTACAACTGTGAAGAATCGTCGATTTTGTGCAACCTGTCAGGCTGTTTCGGGTGGAAAGATCCAAGAAGAATTTTTAAAGTGCACATGCAAAGGGCCACAAATGATATCCATTACCTGTTGGAGTAGACGCGATGAAGTTATCTATCAAAGTCGACGTTCTACTTCTGAATGGTCTGTTGGTCTGGTCGTTATCGATCCCGATTGCTGAAAAATTATCCACACGTAGTTGTTCCGAGCCTGGGTGTTCTTTTTGTTGATTTTTTAAATGTTTATCGAACCCCTCGCGGCACAGTAATCATTCCTAATGCGGGATTTGTCCTGGTTTAAAAAGCATACTGTCACTTTAGCGTTAAGCCCAACCTTACCGATGTTCAGTTAGAAACCCGACAATAACGGCTGATTTCTTCGCACTTATTTGTTTTCAAAGAATAAGTTTAGAGGAAGTAACACTAATTGATGACAAACTTTAACAGCACGCCAATGCCAAATTGTTGTCTAATAACGATTTAATTATATCAAAACTTTGTAACTCAGATTGTTGCGAACAAACTTCGTGGTGCTCGAGTGTCGTCGGAGTACTTTAGCTTGTGTTATTCGTTAATGTAAAGTTGAAATAAATGAATGAAGAAAAATAAATGTGTGATTATGTAATTAGTTTATTAATTAGCATATTGTTGGGCAAGAGGTTTTAAAGTCACAAAGGGCAAAGAGCAAGGGCAAAGGTTTTATCAAACGTTTTTAGAACTCTCGTTCACTATTTCTTTGACCAAAATTGACACATTTTACATTTAATTATTTACATATTTTATTCTAGATTCCGCCCTCAGCTTTGAACGTGCGAACGTAGCTTTATAGCTATTGAAAAAAAAAAAAGAATTATTGAAATCGGTCATACCGATTATGAGGATGATTATTAAGTAGGGAGAAACTAACGAACAGCTTTTAATTTATTATGTACATATAAGACTAAAGCAATTGATTTCATTGATTGAATTTATTGCTGGTACTGTTTATATAAACATACAATTACATATATGTATATGTACATGCGTATATATGCTCACGCCGCGCCGTCCACGGTTGACGGAGAACGCAATTGGCCACTATTCTAAACTAATTGGAGCTTGTGCTACGGTAACCAAACTGCAGATAAGCCTAATTATTATTTTTTATTTATCTTTAATATATATATATATATCTATAAATATTTATATTTCTGAATATATATATATTATTGGTACAACTCCCGTTACGTATCTGAGTAGATAACATGCGGTACTTCTTGCAGGTCCAAATCCGTGTTGCGCATCTGCAAATTGTGAGCGCACTTGGAGATATATATATTTTCTGATCAGTAGTTCCACTATCTTTTACCAGTGTGGACAGTGCAGCAACTGATCTACATTCCTCTATTTTAATACCCGAACTTCCCTTCCGTACCAGTATGAAAAAGGTCATCTTCCACCTCTCTGGCAACACTGCAGATGCAAGACCAATATTGAAGATATGCAATAGCGGCATTGCTACGACCACGCGACAATCCTTAAATATGTATGGCGAGAGCCATCCGGCTCTGATGATGTTTTCGGGTTAGGTTGTCGAAGCGCGCGTATTACGTCATCTAATTGTAGTCTGTCGAGATGAATCCGCGCCGCTCCGTTACCTCTACCTGCCTCCGCCATCACACTATCCACATCCTACCTGGGCTACTCCTTGCTATAGACGAATAGAAGAAATACTTAGCAAAGCATCATTACATATCTTATATCTTTAAATGAGCAATTCTTGTATATAATTGAAATCTCGGAATCGGCTCCAACGATTTTCATTAAATTTAGTATATAGGGGGTTTCGGGGGCGATAAATCGATCTGGCTAGGTTTCAGTTTTACAAAACGTCGTTTTATCCGTGTTTTCAGGCAATGAAAAACTGCTACAATATCGTTAGTATACGAAGGTAAATTTCGCCTCCATCTATAAGGTTGTAATAGGTCAGGTGGGAAATAAGGCGGTCCCGTAACCAGATCACCCCGGTTCGAGTCCTGATGGTTATTTATTTAACTTTTTTTTAGTTGTTTTACACGATTTACCAAAAAATACCGAGCTAAGCTCGGTTATCCAGGTACTATATATATACATATTATAAACAACTCTCGCAATAGGAATAATTCCTGTGTATTGGGCTTACAAAAATTTATTCTACAGACACAAAGAACACCCAGACTCGGAAAACTATTTAATGATCACACAAATTGTTAAAACGTGTGGGGATCGAACCTACGACCTTTGGTTCAGCAATAAGGGTCACTAACCACTAGACCAAAAGGATTTAGGGTCGTTTCCCATGTGATTTTCTATACTCTGCTAAAATTGTTCTTGTGCGGTTTTAGCTGATTTGCTGATTTGCTTCCTCTTCAAGGATATAGGAGTGAGAGTATGTATTATACTTGGGTTAAACACATTATAGACTTCCTGGTGGAGATTATTATTATTTCTTTAGCATTACCTCAATTAAAATCCGTTTCATTGCAGAAGATCATAATACAAAATATCGTTCTAAAAAAATAGCAAATTCTCATTAATGGTAGGTAACCAGAATTCAAAACGTGCTCTTATTAGACCAGCTAAGACAATTTCTACACTCAATGACGCACAAAATTACATAACCGGCGTTCAGAGCATTTTTCATTCGTTATCGTAACGCCGGGATTACATTACACGCTAAACGCACGCAATATGCAAATGACCGCCATGCACATGCCGAACATCGTAGTTGTAAAGGGGGATGTATAGGGTTATCGGGTTGCGTAAACACGCAGTGCAACATTTAAAAATATGAAATGTAATTCATATATATGGATATTATAATTTAAAGTTACAAAATCGAAGGTTAAAAGGAATCGGTAAAAAACGTGGTCAGTGCAATAGAAGCACGACAAAAACGTATTCCAATTGATAGTAAGGCATTAAAATGGCATTTGCAGTATTTTTTAATAAAACTGTCTATCAAAAAAAAAAAAAAAACACCTATTGTTAAATCAGTAAACTTTTAGTTTTTTCTAAATAATTAATTAGAATAAAGTCTATTTGTGTATAGAGATACTCAAATTCTCGAGTCTTCTTGTTGAAAACTGTTTCTATCTATATTACCACAAAGATTGAAAAATCAATACCGAACAATAACGACTTCGTAACTGTAACGTTTTCGTTAACTATATTCATAAACATCAACTTCTTATTAGAAAAACGTCTTTAAAAAAATCAATAGTGAATTTATTTCCCTTAATTTTACCAAAAAAAACGACCTAATTTGCATAGCACTTAGGCCGCTCACAAACGTACTCGCAACGGACATGAGTCTTAACTAGTTTTCGTCGCAGAGATCATAATTTTAAAACCGAGTCCACTTTTCACATTTGTTATGCGACTTAAAATGTTATTTATCACAGTTTTGTTGGGAATTCTGATTAACGATAAATTAATGTAATAAAATCGTAAATCCGTACATTTCGTACTGTAATAAGTAATAGTAATATTTTCATGTGCATGTATATTATCCATACATTTTCCATCCTGCTCATTATTTCATAAGCAGGATGAAAAATGTATTTTTAATTTACATGAGTTTACTCGTATGAATAAAACACTTTCGATCACATTGCTATAAATGTTAGTATGCACTGTTGTATGTATGTCTTAGAATTTTAGGAAATAAATAAGGAGTACATTAATTCATTTTGGATAACATATTCAGATTCGGATAGGCTCGGCTCTTGTTTCTGTTGAAAACAGGATCAGGATCAGGAAACAGGATCGTCAAGGCTCTAATGGGAGGGTTGTTAATGCACTAGTTGAGTCGTTGGAAACCAAAGCTTCGTTAGCTTTGTCTGACTACTAGTTGTTTAGTTAGAGGGCTGATAATATAATACACGAACTGAACGGCTGGTACAGTAACAGTTTAAGTTCAACCGGGACATGTAGGTACTTGTTCGCTTTGCTTTTTTTAATAAATGTATTATATCTCTCTTGATTTAAACCAGAATCTAGTATAATGATATATGATTCGGAATATGATTGATAAGTTCATTTTGCAGTAATTAAGTTTTAACAGCAACCCCTAAGCAAAACTTATTAAAACTCGCGGTTTTAGATAAATTTACATACTGCCTGCAATAATATTATTTTACATTACAATCCAGGATACGGGTGTGATTTATTAGCAAAACAAAAGTTACAAACTTAAGTTTATCCCTCAATTTCCTAAGAAAATCCTTAGCCCGCTGCTACTGCCATCAAGCTTAATTACTAATTTTTGCCGACATAAAGTACAAAATTAAACGCTAAAGTGAATGAAATTAATATTTAATTTAGTAAGGGTAGATGCAGACTGTACTGGTGCGGCCAAGACCGCTAATCGTCACCAAAATGTCTGAGTTACAGCATAAATATTAATGTACAAAATGCCACTGACTGTTAATTCAATACACAGCAGAGTTCAGAACTACAGTTTGAAGAATATTTCAAAAACTACTTTCTATTTAAATTTTTTTTCCAGGCGTTAAAGTAAGCTCTTAAATATGTTACAGGTATTTTCACGTAGAGACTTGATTACCTTTCTTTTTTTTTGTGACGGGGTGGAAGATCCTCATGGATGTCCTTCCCCCATGGGGTGGGGGGAAGGGGTATGTCGGACTCTTACCGACTAAAAACCACCCCGGTGTTCTTTTGCTTGCCTATGATCGGGGAGCGAGAATCGCCGTGGCATTCTTTCGCTGCCTCCGACCGGCACTGACCCGTCTCACCCAAGACGAGTCCCGTCACCCGCTGTGACCATCACCCTTTGGTCACAGTACTCTGAGAGACGCACGGAACACTACGCGCTGCCTCTCGGGCCTGTATCTGTTCAAACCGACCACCGGCCACCCTAGGAAGCGGCGGACGTCTGCTCCCTACCAATCCGATACAGGTACTTGCCGAAGCAACCGTGTCCGGAAAGCACCCGTGTTACCCGGAAGGTGAGGGCTTCATGTCCTCTCTCCAGCCACTCTCTTAGGACGGGTCTTATCGCCGCTACAGCATCGTGCCCCGCAATGTGTCGCGCAAGTCGTAGCTCCCACTCCGCCATCAAGATTTGATGGAGCTCAGCCCGGTGTGCCTCTACTTCGGGAGGCACAGACAGCTCTCCCCGATCTAGTGCATCTCTGCGCCACCGGTACTGTAGTGCAAGGAGTACTGCATCTAGATCCTAGGGAGCGCATCCGGCAAATAGGCTGGCGGCCTCAAAGGAGATTGTACGGTGCCCTCTTATCACTCTGATGGCCATCGCGCGTTGCGGCCTTCGCAGAATCGCGATATTTCGGGCCGTCAGAGTGCGTCCCCATATTGGCGCCCCATAGAGCGCCATAGACCGTACAATCCCCGTATACAACTTTCGGCATGGTGTACTGGGCCCCCCAAAATTGGGTAAGAGCCGCGAGAGTGCCGCTGTTACTCTCAATAGCCGGGGAACCAACTGCCGAAAGTGTGGACCAAAATCCCATCGGCTATCGAGGACGAGTCCTAGGTATTTCATCGTACGCTCGATGCCGATGCGGAAGCCTCCCACTACTATGTGGGACCCCGGAGGTAAGCCCTTCCGAGGACCGTGGAAGCAAACGGCCTCGGATTTGTGTAGAGCCACCTCGAGACCCAACTGCCGGATCCTACTAACAACTTGCGCGACTCCAGCCGTCGTCAGAATTGCTGCCTGTCGGTGCGTCTTCCCGCGTGCTGTCACAAGCGTATCGTCAGCGTAGCAAGTGACGCTGACACCAAGAGACTTGATTACCGTAATTATGTTTATTCGGTAATTTTTCCACACAACCGTTACTAATAATTCTTTTTTGAAATTGATTGACACCAATTCTCCCATTCATTATTTTTATTATTTCATTTGGTCGCTCAGGCGAATGGTCATCCATCTAGTGTGTAAAGCGCTTTATATTACAAACGAACACGACAGGTTTAAGAATAGGATGGGAGAGAGCGGCTTAACTACAAATATAATAATGATTTAATTATGTATTCATACGAGTGACTATGCGAGATGCGATGTCATAAGAATATCTATAATAATAATTACTACAGAACTACAGATTGAAGAATATATCAAAAACTATTCTATTTAAAAAATATACTTTTTTTTTTCATGTGTTCAAGTAAATTCTTAAATATGTCAAAGTCCTTTTTAAGTAAAGACTTGATTACCTTAAGTTGTTATGTTTAGCCGGTAAGTTTCCCATACAACCGTACCTCATCATTCTGTTTTTGAAATTGATTGACACCAATTGTCCTATTCATTATTTTATTATGTCAGTTGGTCGTTCACGCGAATGGTCATCGATCTAGCGCTTTATATTACAAACAAACGCGACTGGTTTTAAAATAGGATGGGAGAAATAAGAGGCGGCTTGAATACAAATAGAATAATGATTTAATTATGTATTCATACGAGTGACTATGCGAGATGTGATGTCATAAGAATATCTATAATAATAATTACTTTGTGATGCAAGCCGCGAGAAAGTCACGCGTTTACTGATAGTGCGCATATTTCTTGCTTTTGTTTTCATGCTGGCTCATTAAATCAGTAGAACGCCTTACTAGGGTCCCTGTAGAGAAGACATTTTCTAAGTGTTTAAGTTATTTCTATAGCGTTCTAGCAAAAAATGCGCTTGTGAACATATAAACATATTATGAATGCATTGATTTGTATTTTGGTGCAAACAGCGTGATAACATATATTTTGTTTTCTTTTACAGTAATTTTTACACTTTGAAAATTTAATACATGAATCCCTCAAAAAATAAATAGTATATCGTGGCACGCTTTGCTATTTTTGTAAGTTGATGCCAAGGGTGTTTAATAAGTCCGCCGCTTCGTACTGCGAGGCAGTGATGCTTGCAAAAGAAGCGGCGGAAAGGGAACGAGAGAGAGTTAGTACTCTTCCCTCCCGCAGAAGACGCACAAGGCGCCGGAGAGTGCAAAATGACCTCCGGCCTCCATGAGCGCTGGCCTGAGGGCGACAGACTGGGCTATCTATCGCCCTAGCAGAAGCAGGCCCGTGACGGCGGCGCGACGTGTTCCACGCGCGCCTCTCTAAATATGAGGGGGGGGGGGGGACAGAACCCCCACACATCATATTGGGGTCGCCTTGCTCGAAAGGCGGCTAGGTCTGCCGGGGTACACAGGGATTTCCTTTCTAGGGTACACCTGAGGCCCCGGCCAATAGACCCGTTGACGGAACACTGTGTGGTTTTAGTCGGTTCGAGTCCGACATACCACCTTACCCATTAGCCCCGGTAAGGTGACGACCCGTGGGGGTTTCCACACAAAAAAAAAGGAAAAAAAAGGGGTGTTTAATAAAAAATACAAAATCATTACGTCTTTCAGATTTTTGGGGAACAACCACAACTTAAACTTTGAACAGACGGGCAAGTTGGTCTTGTGGTTGTTGTGTGTAGTTGTAGTTGTGTGTAGTTACTGATCCCGATTGCTGAGTCGGAGGTCGTGGGTTTGATTCTGACACAAACAGTGCTCTAGAACCATATAAGGACGTTGTCTTATTGTTTGTGAAACCAACCGCGACTCAGTTGTCTTATATAAAAAATCTGTTTAACCTGTGTGTGTCATTACTACTTTACCGAAAACACTGTGAATAAACAAATTTTCTGTAAGTGACAGTTATAAAACAGGACACAACATGTATCTCATCTTCTAATATACTTTAGGGTGCACGTAAAATAATAAGTTCCAAGTTCAGTTTCAAATTTGGAAGACACTTTCACCAACACCCAATTTCGTATTCATATACGTTACTTAATTTAGTACCATCAAAATGCAATCTTGTACACCACGGAGATGGCTAGCCTTGAATGGTGTGCTCACGATCACAGCGAGCACAGCAAGAGTACAATAAATATGTGCGGTTATTATCTAATACGGACATATTTTGTGTTGTTTGTGCTGCCAGAAGATATTAGTCAAAATCTCTCTCTCTCTAATATCTTATGGCAGGCAGACAGGTGTATTATGTGTTACGCTTTGCACACAACTGATAAGATTTGTTTTGTCCGACACATATTGTGAACTATATTGTTGAATAGTTTCGGCCGCACATGGAATACTGTTCTCATCTCTATGCAGGTGCACCCCAGTACCAACTTCTGCCTCTTGACCGCATTCAACGGAGAGCGACTCGCATCATCGACTGCCAAGATATTTCTGATCGACTTGACACCTTGGCGTTGCGTAGAGATGTAGCTTCACTCTGCATCCTCTATCGCTTGTATCATGGGGAGTGTTCAGAGGAATTGTTCGGACTTATACCGGCTGCTGGTTTCCGCCATCGTCCTACGCGACAAAATATCCATCCCCATCACCTGGACGATTGGCACTCCACCACTGTGCGCTTCTCGAGAAGCTTTTTGCCTCGCACAACCAGCTTATGGAACAAATTGTCGCCTGCCGTATTTCCGAACCGATACGACCTTCAAACCTTCAAGAAGAGAGCGTACCTCTACCTAAAAGGCCGGCAACGCACTTGTGACTCTTGAGTTGCGGGTGTCCATGGGCGGCGGTAGTCACTTACCATCAGGTGACCCGTCTGCTCGTTTGCCCCCTATCGCATAAAAAAAAAAAAAAAAAAGTTTAGACATAAGCCCACACACGAACTGACATTCCGTTTTAGGTAGTAGGTATTTGACTAAAAAATAATGTTTTAAATAATTCTGAATAAACTTCTGAATCTGAATAAAGAAAAACAACAAGTAAACTTTGGCCTAGAGTCTAAACAGCCTGGTGGATTTTGTCAGGTGTCATGAGAATCGTCTTAACAGCTACAGATAATGTCACCATGAAAATGCAGGTTTTTTTTAATTATTTACAAACCTGTAATTGTACAAACGGTTACCTTTAATGTATTAGGTCGACAACCGCAAGCGTGAATGAATAACGTAGCTACAGAGGCTATAAACTAACCAATCTTCAATGATGTGTGAAAGCCGCTGTAAGTAAGCCATATTGGTGTCTCTCACAAGAGTCTTTGGTATGTGACAGTCTGGGGGCTTTGATTACGATTTCGGAATCGGAATGATATCCGATATATTAATCGGAAAATTCAGTAATTTTAGAGGCTGGCTCCTGCTAGTAAATGTTAAACGACTGCTCAAAAGAGGAGTGCAATTTTTAAAGTCTATATTATATATGTATATACGTACGTGTTTTTCTTTGTTCTATCATAATTTATAAATGCTAGGATAGATTCGCACGTATCGGATAAACCGTTATACCTATTATGTGTGATACTAACACGGCCTAAACAAAAAAAAATATACGTTGATACGGCGCTTACTTACTTTTATCCTGCCGATAAATAATAACTATTTAATTAGTTATTTATTAAGTATTAATTTTCTTCAATATATTATACAGTGTTTATGTACACCCAAATTAAACTAAGTTACATTATGTCGATCTTGTTTATGAATACCTCTACATATGTATGTTATACATAGAAGCAACCAGATTAATAAAATCGATATTTTCAAATATTCATAAGTACGAACATATACTCACTTCTGTATCTGAGAAAGAGTAGGCGGAGAATATAATATAACTTGTGACCGTTTATGTTGCAGTTAATTATTTTCTTGCCGCGCCACGTTAGACGTTAAACATGATTTAATACTATTATTCTATACTGTATATTGAATGTTACAATTGTATTATGGTAGATTGCTCAGTCAAAGTTACTTCTAAGGTTCGAAATATATTCGCGAAAGAAATTTAAAAGCTGAGGACATTATGGACACAAGTGATTTGGCAGCTGCATTTGGGTTTTGGGATCTGACATTCAACCACTGCTGAAATATCTATGTTAATATTCTTATAATTAGAGAGATGTTTACGTTAAGGTCTCCAATTATATCATTAGTTAAGTAGTGTGAAAAAATTCCTAATGGATCATCAAGACTACTCAAGAACATAGTGACTACTCAAGAACATAGTGGAAGCATAACACACTCACTCACGCAAGCTTACAGCACACAAAACTGACGAACAAAAAAGAACAGTGCTTATTTGAAGGCTTTTGAGCTTTTAATAGATAAATAACTTAATTTCAATTCCTCATTTACAAACTGCTTTCGTTAGTAAAATATATTTTGGTTTTTTATGATTGAAGAATACATTACCTAAAGCTGGCAGACATGTTCAATATAAATCAACGTTTATACGAGTAGTCTCTCAGGGATTCATTATAATAATTCTTGAATAGAAACTCATTTGAGAGATTTATAATATAAATATGTACTATATATTGCACCACAATCCGACTTCGCTGTATCCTATTATATTATAAATTAAATTGCGAGAAATTCGTTACATACACTAAGAAGAGAAAGTTGGTGTATCTATATACTTATGAATACGTGTAGAGTAGAAGAGTATACCTGTAAGGGTTTATTTGTATGTACTATATATATACTTATAACTCTTTGCCACTGTTCAACCGTAAACAGTCATGTGACTCATGGCAAAGAGTCTCACAGCTTAGCATACATGTTAATCTAGTCACAAGCTATCAGGAAAAGTTTTAAAGTCCCTAAACAGATTCTATACAAGTAGAACAGGTGTTTGTGTATCGAATAAATGCTTAAGTTTAAGTAACTGGACAATAAGGAATCTCCAATACAAGTGCACTTTTACCTTAAAGACCTTGGCCGAGTTACAATTAGTTGCATTCCTAAACTCCCGTATTGTAAAAAAAAGACATACTAATGTAAAACAAAGATTATATAACGGGTAAGTCAAAGTCGGTTAAAAGATGTTCAACGACCTTATAAAGAATCGAAAAGGCAGATCGCAGTGTTACTTGGTGACAAATGTCCTGTCACCACGTTAGGGTTGAGACGGGTCAATGCCTGTCGGGGGTAGCGGTCCCCCTTCTTGAAAACACTGTGTATGAAAGCTTTTCCGTCTTTAACATGCACCAAACCATACGTACGAGGCAGTATAAATTAAAATATAATTAACATCGTATTTTAAAAGGAATTTAATACTCATTATAAACGGCTTTTGTACCACAAAATATCTGTATAAATAACTCAATTGTTTTTTCAAGAATTAGAAGCTTCCTCATTAACATAGATATTAAAATAAAGCATAATGTTGTGTTTTTCATTATAACATATTTTGGAGTATCGAGTAGCGCGGAGGTAGTAGGAATTAGGAAGCAACGGCTTACTGCTCGAGTGTGGCTAGTCTGTTATCTCTGCGGAATTAAATAGACTGTTTGTTAACTAGAACTTCTATTGATAGTAAATTTACTTACTTATTATAGTTTTGCAACAATGTTGGATTATTTTAAAGAAAACATTATATTAATATTAATAAATAAAGTATGGACAATGCACGTATATAGATATTCTGATATTAAAAATGCGAAAGTTTATGAGCTGCACACTGAAAAGGTTTATCAAATATACAGATGTCGAGCTACGAAATAATCAAAATTTTATTTCTATTTGAATATTATTTACTAAAATATTTTTCTCACATCGCATTTGCACTTATGAACAATTTGAAATAAAAAATAAAATTGGTAGAATTTGTTAAAATAGTCTCCTTAGAGTTTCTTGACTGCTCCTCCCCTTAGGATCTACGTGTGGTATTAGCTTTACGACTGATTTAGACTGACTTCTTCTCCTGACTATGTAAAGAAACCTGTAAGGAAATGAATGATTTTGTTTTATTGGATATAATTCCTGTATGGGTGACATCGTTATTCCATTAGTGTAATTTATACTAAAATGTAAAGAGACAAATTTTTTTCTTCGAACACTCTCATATGAGGAGTTACTAATCTAATTGGAAAAAATATTTATGTATTAGACAGCCTCCGTATTGAGAAGGCTATATGCTATACATCATGCTGCTACCCAGAGAACGGAACAGTTATTAAAATGGAAAGCGTGAAATGTACATACGTAGAATCACAGAATAGATAAAGGCACTCGTAGTACAAGATTTCCTTAAACCTTAATTCTTATATACAGACGTATCTATATAAGACCTACAACTACACAACTGTTTAAAATAGTTAAGAATTGAGTAAAGTAACAAAACTTACTTATTTTTATTTGTGGCGTACATATGCCACGTACTCTATAGCTCTGACAGACATGCATCAAGACTGCACGCATCCACTCGCACAGCATACCAAGCGGCGAATAAACGCGATCCGCGCGACACCGCGTTTTTAAACGATGCATGTAATTTATACTCACGCACACATACAACGACAACAGCAACGTAAGCTGATTGGTTGCGTACATAGTAAATATTGCAAATATAGAATAAGAAATGTGATTGGTTAATCCATATAATGTGCGGTAAATTAACTCCATTACTTAATGGTCAAAAATGTAAATATAACTAGCATACTTTTAATCAAATACAAGTCGATTCCAACCATTCTCTGGTGTTTCACTTCAGGTTCGGTTCAAGGACTAACCAGTCTGGCCGGCTAACATAGACACCTTTCCTTGCTCCTAGTATTATCTACTTAGCTACGGTTCGACGGCTTATACAGCCTGGCCGGCTAAGTAGATAACCTCACCTCAATCAGCCAGCTGGCACAAACGTAGTAAAAGTATTACTTTCAAAACTTATCGGGTCAGCTACCCCAACAGCTGATCCCCGAAATATTTTTATTGGCTTGTTGATTTAGAGTTTAGTAATCCTCTCTGCTGAACCAGAAAACTTTGTGTGATTGAGAAACTTGTTGTTCCGATTCATGTTACTTGTGTTCAGCATTTGAATACTTCTGTAGCCCACATGAACAAAAGAATCTTTCGTTATTACGAAAGTTTTCTTTATAAAAAGTTAACATAATATATATATCATATATTTGTTATGTAACCCTCAAATACTACAAGACGATCTTAAACACTTCTCAGTGACTAGAGTTTCAACTTTTCACTGTTCTCACACCAAATAGTGAAGTGTAAACTATGGAAATTCTAACTCTTCATCTACAAAGAGTCGAGGCGCTTTTAATCGCCATCAATCTTCCACTCCGAGATAACATTATTACCGCTAGACAGAAATGTAATAGCGAATAACTAGAATTCCATGTTCATGAGTTTAAAATCCAATTTACTCCCAACCTGACCCCGTTCTACTGAATATTTCTAACAAAGAAAACTTTCGATACTAAACCCTACATTAAGAACGTTTACAGCTACAAAAGTACTAAATAAAACATCCAATTAAGGGCAGGTAAACATTACTTAAAAAAAAATAAGAAAGCCGTAATCAAATTAAATTGTAATTGAAGAATCCAATTTTATATTTAAGAAAAGGAAATTTAGGAGTTTTATGTTTAGAGAAAACTGGCCCATTCTTGGGTGGGCAATGTACAGACGCAGTAAGTCTGTACATTGCCCACCCAAGTAATTTGCTATTAATCTTACCGTTTTTAATCTAAATAAAATATAAACAGATTTATTTAATAGCTTGATGGGAGCATTATCTGTGATCTGTAATCTTGTTAAGACTGCATAGTTAAGAGAGAAAATTGTAAAAGATCTCGTTTAGAATAATTATGCTTAAATCATACTCAGTGACCACCGCCAGGTCAGCTATCTATATGAGAATGTTCATAATACAATGTGTAACGTTGTCGTACGCTATAATCGAATTTGCGAGTAAAACGAACTTTCGAGTGCAATCATTGTAAAAAGCGCTATCAGGTTTTGCGATTAATTCTTAACTCACGCGTAGTCTAATGTACTTAACATTAGACTACGCGTGAATTAAGTAAAAGAAAAATACAGGAACAATACCGTTTTATGACGGTTTTATATACATATATACATACACTCATGTCTATATCTCCAGGGTAGGCAGTGGCGTATTTGGTCACACATTTTTGCTAACTACAGTTTAGTCCAATACTTTAGTATTGGAGGGAAAACTTATTGCAGTCAACTGGATACTTTAGGAATGATATAGGAAAAGTGAGAATATAATTAAAGTAAAAGGGAGGATAGAAGAGAAGGATGGACTGGAGCGTGTAATCAATATCTCAAGCAGATCAATGTAACGAACTTATGTCGGGAAGTCCCCGTCCTGTAAACTATTGACAACAACTGAAACAGTTCATTTTTTCATTGTCATCCTACAAATCTGTGTTAAATAGCTTAGGATTAAACTTTAGAGAGATTCTATAACGAGAGAAATAAATCAAAACAATCTTTCAAACAGATTCATCGAATCAAAACAAATGACTTAACATCCTATATCATAATTTCTCCTTCAAACATCGTTCCTGGACTAGTTAAATGTGGCCGCATTCAAACATCAATCAAATTGTGATTTATCTCCGTACTTAACCTCAAAATGTGTTAAGATTTATAACAATACTATTAAATTACAACAAAAAATTGGTTTTATTGGGCCGCCATATATTTTTACCGAGCAGAGGTATTTAAAGGGTTAATTCTTGACAGTTGTTGCTGTTGATGTTCGTATTATGAGCAGCTGTGTCTAAAGAAAATGAAGGAATTCAGAGCTTAGAACCTAAAATGAAATGATTTTGTTCGATTGTAGAACTGCGGTATTTTTAAAGCACTCTATTTTGGTCGTCATAATACGATATGAACTAGAACTTTCAATAAATGTATAAATGGATATTATTAAAATATGTAATAATAATATAATATATATGTTTCATCAAGTTTCATTAACAAAACGTCATAAGTGTATATACTATTATAAGTAACTAGCCGTTCTCGCAGTTTTACCTGCTTTTATAGCCACTCCTTCGTTCTTATGGGCTACAGCGTAATATTTAATATCCTACTATATTCTTCAATAAATACTACACCTACAACAAAAATAAAACTTTCGCATCGGAATAATATTCGTAAATAAATATACTATCCAATACAAAAATAATAGTTCAAATCCCACTGCTAGTGTGAGACATGAACGCGCTTACACCAACAAACTATCAAACAAGAACTCTTTAGCTTTATTGTATTACATTTAAGTTTTTTAATAAATACTTAACAAGTCAGTAAGTACTTCTGCTTTCTCCTTAATATAATTCTAACGGAGCTAAATGTGACCTCTAGGATTCACAAATACATCAAGCTTGAACAGACTTCACTAAGCCAATAAATTACTAAACATGAGCGCAATTACTTCACATAGGATCCATTTTAATACCTTTTTATCGACTTTCTGTTTTAAATGTTCGCACGCACTGTTATCAATGTATTATAGTTGCCAGCAAACTCAAATGTACATATTATGTCTCCTTTGAGATGCACCTGCTTACTCTTTCGGCAATATTCATAATTTACATTATATTATCATAATTTACATAATATTTATATAACAATTTACATACACACATACATAATGTATGTAAATTATCCGACGAAAATAAAGATCATTGGTAAATAAATGAAAAAAATAGTAAATGAGGCAAAAAGTTTTTTTTTTATAACAGGGGGCAGATGAACTCGGTCTTCTTAAGGTAAGTGACAACCGCCGTCCATAAACACCTGCAACTTGAGTCGTAAATGCACTGCCCACCTTTGAGGATTAAGAGGGATGGGGGAGTGAGGAGATGGGAAAGAGTTAAGGGAATGAGGGGAGAGTAAAGAGAAGAAAGGAACCTGGGAATATTTATTTTTCAGTGGTGGTAAGCACGTGAGCATAGTTTTTATAAATAGCTGCAGATTTTGTGTTTTGATAGTTTTATATACATAATATGTTATCGTCATATATATGTATATATACAATGCATGTGTGCATTAGAAGTGTAAAAGCGCAGTCGTCGTGCTGTAATGTCCTACATTGTGCAATAACTAAAACTAAAGTAAGTATGTATTTGTAACTGAATGTTTAATGAATAGAGGAAATGGGTATACGGGTACTCTGAGCTTATTGAGGTATGTCCTCAGTGTGTTGATCATTCACGCGTAAGCGATTAGCGATTTTATGAATGTTGTTCCTGATCCTTTTTATTTTTATGTAACATTTGCTGACCTAGAATAGTTATATATATATATGTACGTACGATGTTTATAAAGCTGGAAAGATTTAATTATTCCCATTTTTTTTTTGAAACTAAACACAATCCAAGTGGTCAAAATATACCTCTGTAATATCAACCTCTAAAAACGTATGTAAAGGGTTGGCATACCTGTAGCCTCTTTAATTAAAGCTACGACAACTGTAGTAAAGTATATCCCACCGATTAAAGTATAATAACAAACGCATCCTTTGCTTGCCTTTCTAGTTTTAACTTACACTATCGTACTAAACAGATATTACAACAGAAATCTAAATTCAGGACCAGCTCCAACCACAGTAATAGGTCGACCAGTAAAAAGCTAATTACAGCATGTTAGTGAGTAGTTAGTAAGTCTTTTACAATTATGAATTAAAATTACCAACGACTCAAATAATTCCTACATCGATTAGGAAACAACTGATGACCTCCACACGTTTTTATTTATTATAGCAAAAAAATCTCGATCGCGTCACCAAGAAGCCTGAACAAAAATGGGCCTACCCAATGAGTAACTATCATAACAAAAACAGATACACTGTAATATGTAAACACGTTGAAAATATTACCCCCTTCCTTTTCCATCATTTTTAGTTACGTCAAGTTGATAATATATTAGGATATATATTAGGATAGGATAATAGATAAGATATATATATTGCTGTAAAAAACAAACAGGCAATATCCAATGTACACAAACCCATCCTGAATTCGTCACAACATATTCTCCAGTACTCAAGCCAATAACATTTAAAAAATGGACCATTTTCGTTTACAACAATAACGTGACTTACAAATAAATACATATTAACAATGGTTATAAACTTAGTATTGCTACAATGCGTAAGTAGAATTTGAATAAAATGTTATATTAGAAGATGTCCCTCTCACGGTACTAACAATTTCGTTTTGAGTTTACTGAAGCTGTATGTAAAACCTACAGTTAAAGATATCCAGACAAAAACAAAATCAATGGTTATCAACTAATTACTGTGTTCGAATAATAAGTTTCTTTATTGAATCTTGTTCTTTCTTATTTCTTGTACCCGCTATAAATGAGACACAGCCTTTACTATCAACATTACACAAAAGTTTGCCAGATCTCTAAGTTTACCATGTTAAAACTGATAGCGCCGTAACCTTTAAGACTGTAGAAAGAGCTTATGTGCTAACGTTATGGTAAATCAGTACGAACTAAACTCTGTGTGAGATATGAAAATGTGATTTACGACATTATTGTATTTGAGATTGCAGCTTTTAAAGCTTATGTTAGTTTCTCAGATAACCGTGCTCGGGTACAAAACAGCGTAATATACTTTATTAGTTACAGAGCAATGAAAATGTTCTTGTAATCCAGATTCGGAATTATTCGATTGTTGATAAGTGCGAGTGACAGTTTCAGTCATCAGCTTTGGCTATAATTAGTTTAAGATAACAGGATAATCCAACAGACTTCTCTAAGTGAAAAGTTTAATAGGATTAGGGATCAGTCCTTACAAAGTGTCTTAAATTGATGGGCTTGTTGGTTCTAGTAGATCGCTGAGCCAGAGGTCATGGGTTCGATTCGCACATGGACTATAAATTTGTGTGATTTACAAATAGTTGTCCTGAGTAGTTCAAATGTTGTTCATGCTACCTAATGCTGGACAAATTTAAAAGAATAAGAGAAGAAATAATTTCCTCATAAATTAACTGTTTTTTGTTTATATATGATTATTTATTTATTATGCACTAACTTTGATTTGTTATTGACGAGCTAATCGTAGTTGAGATATAAAAAAAAAAATACACATTTATAAAAACATAGGTAAACTTCCTCATACATAAACACAAAATAGTAGACCACATTCAAATAATTAAACAAGACAACTTGACAATGACTTTGAACCCTTGATTGAGTCCCGTCCGTTCAGTAACACAAGCAAGGGATTTTGATTACTCAATCTTCCTCCGTAACTTTGAGCTGAGGATTCAATGAGTGCTACAAAAGCAGTTCTGAATTTCATGCTCGTGATTGATTCATAACTTATCTGTAGCTATATATAATTAAGCTATAGAGCTTTTTAGGTGAAGGAGCTAACTTTTATACAGATAATTCGGATCTCAGTTTATATGAGTCGTAATTAATGTGGTCGTTAGCTGGCTTATGACATAAGAGTTGTACCACGGAGCATACACTTCATCCAGAAAAAATGAGGATGATGGTGGGTACAATAATATCACTATCATCCTCATTCGTCGTAAATAATGAGTGCTGTAGAAGGCACTCAGTATTTACGCGATCATGTACTAAAAGATGAAATAAATAAAAAAAGCAACATACCGCCTAGCACACCTCGCCTGCATAATTAAACTACATGCAGTAGTCGTACGTACGTCCGGCAGTGGGCTTACTCAACCATGTATCAAAGTGTAAATAAAAAACTGGGGTAGGAAGTTGTTATTGCTTTGTTATTTTATCGCAGGTCTAACACTGAACAACTAACAGTGAACATTTGAAACTTTCAACGTGTTGTTAGATTTACATTGTTACTATAAATAAATAATTAGTTAGTAATGTCATGCGTGGCCACAACACATTGTAAAAATAAACTCATGGTCTTCAATAACAATTTGTTAAGTAAATAGAAATATTCTTAGTTGACACATATCTAGCGGCTCTAGAATAAAACTCTGATGGATATATTAAGACACATCTTTTTGTAGAAATATATTAAAAGTAATGTTGAAATATACTTATCTGTATTTTATTATATAAAAGATCCTCATAGTAAATAAAATAGGTGTATTTAAAATATTTGCAATGAGCGGGAATCTAACCGACAACCTATGCGGCGGTAAAATTCTCTAATATATAGATCTCCTTCAAACCAAAATGAAACTTGACATCAAGTTTTAAATGTATAATAATATAAATATATATGTATATATGTATACAACATATATTATATACTTATGCTAGAGATATCCAGTCTAAGGTTAGATTAAGTCACAATTAAAATGAGTTCTACAAAAATATTTATAGTATGTTTTGTATTAGCTATTTAAGTGTGTATCATAAAGTAAATAGTAATTTATATATTAAGAAAAAAATTTAGGGTGTTGACCTTCAAAACCTAAGACCTGTCAGTCTGTCAAGACTTTGCAAGAACAGGGTTGAAACTTGAGAGAGCCATGCTTACACAGGTATGGGCTGATATAGACCGAGTGAATACGTTTGCCGGAGGCACAACCCCCTTCTTACCTTTCACTCTTTCTTCACCTTTGTAACTCATCCAGTCTTTCCACTCCCTTCTCAAAGATAGGCAGCGCCATTGCAACTCTTTTAGTTGCAGGTGTCTATGAGCGTCAGTGGTTACTTACCATCATTACTTGACTCATCTCCTCGTTTGCCCTCCGAAACTAAAAAAAAAAAGACTTCTTCTAATAAAATCCAGAAGTAGTTGGATCTTAAAAATGAAAAAAAAACGAGGGCGACCTTTAGTGATTTCAACCAATTTGCAAAAAAAAATATAGTTATTTACTTACATACGCTAGAATAATAACTATATTAATAATTTAACATAATAGTAAGCACATCCTTTAATTGAGTAATATATAAAACTAATTAAAAGTTTCGAAATTTCATTATAATAAAGTACTTTCTAAGCAATTATTCTCAAACTATGTCTTATACAAACTACATCTAAGGAAGACGACATTATCTAAACGAATTTAACATCAAAGGTAATCCCGGGTTTTGCGAGAGTAAAGACTATATAGATATCTGCGGATTTTGTTCTCAAAGGTTTTGAGTTCCCTCAAAAGAACTTAGTCGTATCAGAAACTAAATACAAAATAAATATTTTAGTAAAAAAACATAATATGTAGGGCTGAATCACGTGAAGTGACAGTGAAGATGTTGGTACTGTACCGGAGACTTTCTTAAATTTCGTCTTAAGTTTCGTTAACGTATGTTATCAGTGTCACCTATGTGGTCCAATACCTGCGTGTATTCCTAAACACCGTAAGTCAAAAACCGAGTGAGCCCTTACTCAGTGTAACTATAATAGAAAAAACATTGACCGAGTGAGCCCTATCACTGTAACTCGGAGAAACTTCTACAAGGATATAGTTATCGTTAGTTCTATTATGTGCCTGGTGTCGTCGTTCATAAAGACACACTACTACCTACTTGAATCTGTGACACTATCTATAAAGGAAGTGCAGAAGAATATTTTATTTACCCAAAGAGAAAAACATTTTTTTTTTTAAACGGTTTCAGTAATTTATACGCGGTAAGTATATAAATCGTACATTAGATGGATAGAAATTCATACATTGTCTCTTCAAGTTATACTATAAATATAGTTAAAATTCAACCACCAAACAATCAATCTCTAGTAAAGTTAAAAAAAATACAACCGTTTTGTAATCTTTGCCAACTGTTACACTATTACTCAATCCTATTACGCCGTCTTACACACGATTAAACGCATGAGCACACTTTTTTATTCACAAAATCGCACGGACAACGTACAGAACATAAAATTTCTTGTAAACAAGATAAATCACCACCTACACTTACAATACACTAAGCACAAAAACGTTTTGTTCTTTACCAACCTTTTTTTAAAGTTGAACTCCACGTTAAGCCGCGCTCACTGTATTATTGAGATCGACCGCCCGCGGTGAGTGCCTTTTGTATGGGATATTAAACCAGATTTGGAAGTTACTTTTTTTTATTTATTTATGCTGCCTGCAAATAAATTGTACAAGGTGCGCTTAGGGATATAGGCGTGTTTTAGAAATTAAGGAGATTTGATGATTCATATTGCTTAAGGTTATTACATATGAGCAAATTTTTTTTTTTTATACTATAGGGGGACAGACGAACAGACGGGTCACCTGATGGTAAGTGACACCGCCGTCCATGGACACTTGCAACTCAAGAGTCGCAAGTGCGCTGCCCACCTTTGAGGGTGATGATGAGGGATAGGGGATGCAGGGAGCGGAAAGAAGAGAGGAGGGATGAGGAGATGGAAAAGGACAAAGGAGATGAGGAGAGAGAAAAGGGGGGCGGGGGAATTGGGCCTCCGGAAACCTCACTCAATTCGGGGAAATGCAACGCAAGCGTTACTTCACAACCGGTTTTCTGTGAGGCCGTGGTATCGCACCGGTCGAGCCGGCCCATTCGTGCCTAAGCATGGCTCTACCACTCTAAGAACAAATGCACAATTTGTACACTTACAAGATCAGTTTAATGAAAGTATTATTACGGAGCGTTTGTCCCTTTCGAGCTGTATTTTTTTCGACTGAGGATTAATGCGGGATATGCTTTTGCGTCTATGTATAATTGTATATATATATGTATATATATGTATGATGTTTCCTTGTCACTGCCTAGATCCTAAACGGGTTGATGCATTTTAACACTTGAGGAGTAATTAGAATCGTGTTAATAGTGACATAGGGTGGAACATTACGAGTTAAAGATATATAATGAAATCAGGAGAAGTTACAAAGTAGCAGGGTCTTTATTATAGCTATAGGACGCTGACAAAGTATTGTGTCCTAAACTTGTTAAATAAATAAAGTATAAACTATTTATTATTTATAGATTTTATATGAGTTTTCTTCACATATACAAATTTGTAAATCTACTCGAAAAACGTTTCAACAACCACCCAAGTATGGCTCATCGTTATGAGAATATATATTTAAACATTTTGTATAATTTACTTTGAAGTACGTGATAAGTCACTCTTATATAATGGCCTATTATTATAAGCCAGATATCTGGCCCATGTATATGAGGGCTCAGCAGGACAGGGTCTTCTAAAACCTTATTTATTTTTGTAAATGAAATTGTGCCGACCATTAATATACTTATTAAGTAATTGATTCAATTGAAACTATGGGCATCAACTTTACTATAGAGGTTAGAGGTAAGGAGAACCATATCATGTGGGGATTTAGGTCAAAAAGTGTCCGCTAGTACACGACAAAGTATAGTTCAAGTTCAAATAAAATGGCGCCAGTGTCAAAGGTGATATAATATAACCGTAACAATTATAGAGGAAGTGAAGTATGCTTTGAGTTTGAATATTTAACATTTTAAATGACTTTATTCGTTAATGAAATAGGGGTTTAGAATGAGGTTGAATATAATTTGGTTAATATCAAAATTACTGTGAGATAACGTTGAGAGTCAACTAATTATTGTTTACTGAGAATTTATCAGGACTTTTGCTAATGATTATAAAGTGACAATCATATTAAAAAAAATACAATCAAACCATAATGGGATACATTAGTTAAGTGCCTAATGTTGCCCAAGTGTACGTAAAATAAAAAGTAACCCAAGTAGGATGCCACAAATATGTTCTTTTTTACCCACGACGGAACGGAGACGGTATATGCCTTTGGGATGAGAGGATGTTTGTTTGTGCAAATCCTTTTTGCCATTTTTCTCCAAAACTACTAGTCCGATTTTGATGCAGATTTCAGTTATGGGTTCGGGTTTGATAGGATAATGTTCTCAGATAGGTGTTATGGTGACAATTAACCAGGGGGCACTGCGGCGCCGGTTTTGATGCAGTTTGTGGTTGATTAGTGAGGGTTCTTAAATGTAGTTTATCCTTTTTCAATTAGTTTTTAACCTTCGTGGGTTTTTCAAAATGTTTAATTTTGCTTTTCTTGTTCAACTTTAAGTAAATAATATATATATATATTTACATCTAGATATTGAAAATTATTATATACATTTATGTTCTTCCAGCGCTGCCTTCAATTTTCAATTAAGTGGTAATTTTATGAATCCTTGCAGTACTAGCTGCAAAGTATCATTCGATTTTTGACTTGAGAGTTTACTGACAAGGTTCAGAACAAAAGTGTGTACTTTATTTGAAGTGCCCCACTCCACAACCGCAAGAGAAAACCAGCATACGGAGGTCATTACGTCCCAGTTCCAAAGGGTAATCAAAATTTTAGATTTCAGCCCACTTTAGTTTTAGATGATACTTCACTGAATTACACGCTTGCACGCGCGCACACACTTTAGTGAAACGAGAATTTTTGTTCAAAAGTTACATATATTTTGAAGTATGTAATTTTAAAAATTACTTTATTTCGTGTTTTTGGAACACAATTGATAATACAGAGTAGTGTACTGCTTTATCCTTCTCTTTTCTTTCAAAATTTCTTATATATAAATAAAAATTAAGTCCCAGAATGTATCATATATACGCGCATAACTTCCAAACTACTGCATCCAGTTACATGATTATTTTTCTGTTGTATACGTTATTGTTTTTGGATGTATATTGTTTGGAATATGGGTGGCCTTACCCCCCTCCAAATCGAAAAGGCGCGCTCGGAACACGGCGCGCCACCGTCTCGGGCCTGCCCCGTTACCCCCAGTCCAGCGCTAATGGAGGCCGGAGTAATGCTTGCAAAAGAAGCGGCGGAACGGGAACGGGAGAGGACAAGTACCTTGAGCTAGACTTAGACCTGTACATAAAGTTATAAAACCCTTATCGTATTAGGACAAGTTTTGTATGAGAGCAAAATAAAAAAAAAAAACATGCGGAATAGCTTTAACATTTCATTCTATGAAAAGTAAGTGAGTAGGTTCTGATGACAGTGGGGCGTCCCTACTCTCTCTTCGATATTTTGTCAAAACATTGAAACCTTTACAGATTTAGGTACACCACCCGTGAAAGCAGCGGCAGGCAAATAGTTGAATATAAAAGGAAGTATGGTATCTTCTGCTGAAGTATACCAGATTTCTCCAGTATGAGATGGATTGTCGGTAACACAGTGGTCAGACGTTCAAAGTTCTGTATAGCTTATTTTGTTTTGCTTATTTTGTTTAGCTGTTTGTTTAGTTTTTGTTTAGCTGTTTCTTTAGACACAAGTTTGGATCGGCTTTCGATGACGTTTACCCGAGAAATGTTAGCGCAGCCGGTGTAAAGGGCATCACTCGTGCTAACGTCTGCATAGCAATGGTTTTTTTTTTTTTTTATACTATAGGGGGACAGACGAACAGACGGGTCACCTGATGGTAAGTGACACCGCCGTCCATGGACACTTGCAACTCAAGTGCGCTGCCCGCCTTTGAGGGTGATGAGGGATGGGGAATGCAGGGAGTGGAAAGAAGAGATGAGGGATGAGGAGATGGTAAAAAGGACAAAGGAGAAGAGGGGAGAGAAAAGGGAGGAGGGGGAATTGGGCCTCCGGAAACCTCACTCAATTCGGGGAAATGCAACGCAAGCGTTACTTCACAACCGGTTTTCTGTGAGGCCGTGGTATCACACCGGTCGAGCCGGCCCATTCGTGCTAATCTGCAGCATGTCATTGATATGCAGAAGAAACAGCGTGGGTGATAGCACACAGCCTTGTGGGACACCAGAATTAACAAACTCGGAGTCGGAGCATGCACCGTCAACAACGACCTTGATGCTTCTGTCTGTAAGAAAACTGGTGAGCCAATTGCACAGTTTCTCGGGAAGCCCATAGGAAGGAAGCTTCGCAAGGAGCGCTTTGTGCCAGACCCGATCGAAGGCCTTCGCCACGTCCAAACTAACGGCCAACGCTTCCCCCTTGGTGTCGATCGCCTGTGCCCACCGGTGAGTCAAGTAAACAAGAAGATCACCAGCTGAACGACCCCGACGGAAGCCGTATTGTCGATCATTGAGGAGCTGGTGGTCTTCTAAGTACCGGAGGAGCTGGCAGTTAATAATGGATTCCATTATCTTGGAGAACAAGGAGGTGATAGCTATGGGTTTGTAGTTGGACAGATCCGAGTGATCTCCTTTTTTAGGGATTGGGTGCACTAGAGCTGTCTTCCATGAGTTCGGGACTACGCCAAGAGAATAGGAAAGCCGATAAAGGCGCGTTAAAACCGGTGTCAACTCTGGAGCACACATCTTCAGCACGATAGGAGAGATTCTATCGGGCCCACTCGACTTAAGAAAGTCGAGGGAAAGAAGCGCTTTATGCACTGCCCTTTGTGTAATCCGGACTTCCGGCATGCGGCTCTCGCACTGCGGTATGGTCGGCGGTGCGCTTCCCCCGTCGTCCAGGGTCGAGTTAGACGCAAAGAGTTTGCCCAGAAGATCGGCTTTTTCTTTAGGCCGACGAATTATCTCCTATGTGCAGAGGTGGAAGGGATGGCTTACAAAAGTTGCCCTGGACAGCTTTGGCAAGAGACCAATATGCACGAGTTCCAGAAGGGAGACTCACTGGTCTCTCGCCAATCCTGCCGATGTGAGCCGACTTCGCCCCAGCAATTACTCTTTTGAGGGACCTGGAGGCAAAGTTAAATTGCTTCTTTAATGTGCTGGTCTTTACATCCCGTGCTGTCGCTGCATTAGCCCATGCTTGGTAACATTCATGCTTTCGGCTTGACGCCGCTTTGCAGGTTCGACCAAACCAGGGCTGGGACTTGCCACCTGTGGGAATCAGGGAGAATGGAATGAATAGTTCCATACCCTGAAGCACAACATCCGCGACAGAGTCGGCAACGACATTGGGATCATCCGGCGAGAAGCAAACCTGCCTCCATGGGTAGGATGCAAAGAATGTTCGCATTCCATCCCAGTAGCAGAGGTAGTATGTGTCTGCTGGAGATGATATCTGCGTCTCGATTAAAAAGTGCAAGTCCGGCTTTGCTGTCTCAAGGTAGTGGTGGACAGTGTCGAGGTTAGAACGTAAGCCCCTGATGTTACAAAAATCCACGGTAAACGTGACAGGGGGTGCCATGGTATGCCTTCTCTTGCCCCGAGCAGATTTTGAGAGCGCAGTTGAGCCCCCCCCCCAGAGTACGAGGGGCAGCCTGGGCATCCACGCTCAGGTATAATCCGTACTGAGGGTGGACGTCCAGAGGCAAATTCTCCAACGCTAGCGCTGGTACCCCCCTGGGGTATCCTTTTTGTTAACAGCGCTATCATTTGGGGGGGGGGGGGGGATTTATGGCCTCCGGAGAAATGCAACGCAAGCGTTACTTCACAACCGGTTTTCTGTGAGGCCGTGGTATCGCACCGGTCGAGCCGGCCCATTCGTGCCTAAGCATGGCTCTACCACGTAAGATGTGATTGCACAGTTTTAGGGCAAACAGACTTTTAGGGCAACTTGCGTAGTAAGAACCTTCAAGTTATTAGTTTAATGTAGTTTTGTCTGTATGGGCTGATACAGTCAGTACCCAGTCCTACTTCTTGTTGCTAGAACTTCCTAACATAAAACTAACAGGCAACTAACTTCACGACTCACTTAGTATGACTTCTCCTCTTGACAATTCCAACATACCTTCTACTTTAAAAATCCCTGTAAGTAATAACTAATGCCATTAGCATACAGCCTGACATTTTATTGCTCCTCCTATCAGAAAACTACTAGGCAAATGCTAGGAAGTTGAGTCGTGAAGCTAGTTAGCTTCACTCAAACGCTCGCTTTTTGCCTATCATAGTATAGTTCCACTTAAGTAATAGGGGGCAAGCCTATTGCCGTAATGCGGGCACTGTATGTCTGTATATATGTTGTCTGATAGATACCAGTTCGATCCCTTCGGTGTCTTTTACAATATTCATTGGAAAAGATGGGGTTTCCGTATTGTACTCATCAGGCAGTTGAATGATTAACAATATTTTATATTCATTTTTCAAGTAAATGTTAAGTAGGAAACTTATTTATTTGACAAAAGCACACGTTTATCATGCAGTTTATTTAATAATGTTTACTTTAAATATTTGGTTTCACGAGTAATATTAGTCATACCAAATTTTTTCATTCAATGTAAATCTCTATGGTTTAACATCAAGACCAAGTTATTTTGTACGAGATTAAACGAGTATAAGGGGTCTGACAATTATAAGCTTACGTTAACTACTTGACGGCCTGATTCTCAGAATAGATAATAATACTTAAACCCCAAACTGCCGTAGTAGATCGTCAAGTAAATTTTTTAGTATTATGATATTTTTGCTAAAATATTGTGAAATTGGTAAATTGTTTGCGTTTATTGGCAGATATAAAAAAATAAACTAATGGGGTAACAACTCAATAGTTTCAACGGCTGGCCCGTTGATCTAGAGGTTATTGACCATGTTTGTGTTAGGAGCATGAGTATTTTTTGTGTCTGGGTGTAATTTATCTATAATTTGTATATATTACAAAATATATGAGTATGCTGATCAGCAGTCTGGATACCATAGTACAAGTTCTGCTTAGTTTGGGACCAGACAGTCATGTGTGATGTCTGTGAGTATAAAAATATTGAAATGCTGATACACATACTGTAACTATCTCGTCATATTGTAGTGAAAGTGTTATATATATAATACTTTATGCACACTATATAGCAGTCTACTCGTACCTTAGAGTGCTGTAGAGAGAACTTAAGCAGTACATTAACAAGTATACCAATTATTGCGTTAGAAATAGAAACGAAGAAAAGTTGGATATCATTATAAAGATATGTGTGTATGTATATACTTTAATCTTCAAAACAATTTAAAACAAGTAAATTATAAGCCCCGACTGCATAATTCATTTTCTTTCACGCTTTTGCTGTTGTTTCTATACCCTTTGTCACTAAGTAAACTAATACCTCACATGTTGAAATCCATCTCTCGATCCTGCAAGCCTAACAAATAGACTCACTTTATATACTATAATATTATAAGTTAGGGTGAGGATTAGAATATACTAGTTTTTATTGTTGCAAGCACTTCGTGGTTATATATATATATATTAGTAATATTAAGCACTGTCTTCTTGCTCCCATTATATGTTTGCTGTTAACGAGTTTCAAAGTAGGACGCAATTATATTTTCAAACTATTTTATTTAACACTGAAAAATTGTTTCTTTGAACATCAAAACTAACTTTTATAATAGTTTTATTCCTTGTAACAAACATTTGTATTAGCAATTGGGGAAAACTCGTAACCGTGACCTTGACGTTGAGTTTTGGTAACTGAAGGATATTTGTTAATCAAATTTCCTGGCCCTTGTTGGGTGACAGTTTTTGCAGAAACATTTTGAAGGTTTAAACAGGTAACAATAGTTTTGCATGATGTATGACAGAGTGTAAGTCTCATGATAGAAAACTATTTTCAAGATCTCTTATCTTTAACCATATTTTACATGTTTCATCAAAATCAGTTTAGCTCTTTAGCCGTGAAAATGTAACAGACATACAGTCAGAGTTACTTCTACAGTGTAGCTATAATATCAGTGTATCATAACTTGAAAACTGCTATACAAATAAATTTACAGTTTGTTTATTAAAATTATATAAGAGCTGTTAAAAAAGTGCTTTCTGATAATTTACAGGATAATCTTACAAAAACTTGCAGGTCTGTCTGCGTTTGTCCCGTATAATCTTGGGATCGGGCTGGGCAGGACTTTCACTGTCAAATATCTAAGGATAGAAAAATAACTAAAGCTATTATTAATTTGATATTGCAGTTATAACTGGTGTTCAACTTTAGTTAGATCATTATGATATGAAATTTTGTATTCAAGTTGCCAGGGGTACAGGAAAGGACATGTGGTAAATATGACCACGTGTCTGCTTTACGCTCCGAGTTAAAATGGCTCCCTATTCGCCAACGCCGAAATCATTCATGCATTAACTTCCCTCTTCACTTTTCTTAACTCTCCGTCTCCACCACATTATTTGGCTCCCTACATTCGGTTTCCATCGTCAAATCACGACAGAAATCTTCGTTCCACTCACAACAATCTTATGTCCCCCTCATAACTCTGACTTTGTTAACTCCTTCTTCTATGTCCTATCAGTCCTACTCTAGAATGCACTACTACTCGAAATCAGGATGTCCACTAACCGCTTCACTTTTAAGAGGAGGGTACGTGACCTCCTGTTTAATCAGTTGGCAGAAATTTCAAACCGTTAGTACATATTTACTAGACTTTTATAGTGCTTATTATATGCGTTATATGTAGGTATATGTATATAAGTTTGTATTTATTTATATATATGTATATAGGTATATATTAGTATATGATGTATGAAAGTAATATATGTATATAATTAGATCATATTTTATAATAATTAAACTGGTACCTCTCTCATCTATTGGCACCTACTACCATTTATTTTTGCCACACCCTAAGGTTGACTGGGAGAGAATGCCTGAGGCATTAAGTCTGCCTTTGTACAAAATGTGCTATAAGTCGAAATAAATAAATAAATATACTGAATGCTTGACAATATCGTTGACAACATTCAAGACACGGCCAAAACATTATAAACATTATAACAGCTAAAACAAAGTATCGTGTTACTATATACAGTTGCGGTTTAGTGCTCGGACGTAACATGTTTGCATTGTATCTAAATATTTACTCAGTATCTATTCGGATTGAGAACTCAATATGGAAGTCTCAATCCACACGTGGATCTATAAAATGCTGTGCTGTGAAATTAAGGAAAATATCAACTAAAAATAAGCATTAACGTTATTTATTATCCCAGTCCATTTATTAATTCATCTCAAAATGTTAGAGTTGTAGTATACAGAACATTTCAAAGAGGTGAGGTCATAGTTTAGGATATACAGCAGACCCCGTGAATAACGTAAAGTGATAAAAAAAAGTTAAATTCAGTTTTTCGTTATAGAAATCCTACGTAACTATAGCTATTTAAAACCAAGTCTTCACATATACAAGTAGTTCGCATATCTGGAATTATCAAAACTATAAAATGTGTAATAAAAAATATTTGAAATTCACAGAAAAGAAACAGATAGTATATTAAGTTGTTTAGAGATGTGTACCCACACCACGGAATACATTTCTCCAAAAAAAAGTACCAAAAGGTTTCAAAGTCCATTTTGTTTAAGTTAAATGAACAATTATACTGACGAAGCAATCGATACTTTGTATGAACAAGACGGACATAGATATGCACTTACGTTTATGCACGTTCATTCTTCATAAAAGTTAAATGAAGCTTACTGACTCTCAAGCGACGCAACGTACGCGACTTACTTTCAAAAATAAATCTGTGATTACGTAATGAGTCATCGCCTTCAATACAAGGAGTCGTCACCCTAAAGCATTCCTTGAATCTCACACTTGGTAATTTTTGATATATCTTTACTACATCTGTCCCTTTCCTCCATAAGCAAATCACTACATGCGTCTTGAAAGGCACCATAAATTACACATCTAGTGTTGTCCGTGGGTCCACATTCGTAATTAGATATCCGTGTACGAACGGATGACGGATTATAGAGCTGTGCCTGTATTGATTTATCGACGACTATCGATGTTATAATAATTAGATGCGTATATTATTTCCGTAACCTGAAATAGGCTTCCATTAAGTGCAGAATGTGATTGGTTTGGCGCGGTGGTTAGTTCTTATTTATCTGTAGAGTAAATATATCTACGGATTAGTTACCGAGGTTTAATACTTAGGGCCAGTGTGTGGTAAAGTAGACAGCAAATTCATGTGTTTGGGATAAGGTTTATATATTTGTACACCTCGTATAATAATTTCTTTATTTTTTTATATACATACCAGTCAACCAGTAGAAATATTAAGTATTAATTAATTTTATCTTCAGTAGGGGCTTAAAGAACACTTAATTCTACCCCATCTATGTACATTTTTTTAAGGTTCACGCAGGCATAGACGCTAGTTTAAGATACTTTAAAGATACGCATACATTCATACATTCACGCCTGTATGAATGTATGTGTATCTTTAAAGTCTCTTAAACTATGAGAGTCATAATCAGAAATTCTACAAAGTTTAATCCAAAGTAACTATATAATAGCGTAAGAACTAAAGGTTTCTTAAACTCGTTTAAACTAAATTAAATCAATATTCGATTTATGATGGAAGAATGGGCACAATAAAAGAACTGCTGCTATGGGGAAATCAGATAAATAAAGTTTAATATAACGAGCAAATTAAATCGGTCAATTGTACTTGAGATACGTTTATTCTACTTGTTAATTAAGTATGATAAAAATAACGTGTGGCAGAACTTTTAAGGAAGTAGTTTAATGAAGTAAACAATTCAGTAGCATGTAATTCTGAAAAAGTGAATTAAATATTTTTGTGCCTTTATTGAAATTATGATTTAATAAAACCACCTTTATTATTTATTACATATATAAAAGTTTCCAAAGTTTAAAAACAATAAGTTATTGCGATCCGGATATGGATGGTATGGTATGGTATATGGATGGTTGGGGATATTCATCAAAATAGTCAGTTATTTAGCCGGGTAAGATACGTAAATACAAATATGAATACATACAAAGCACCCAGTTATCTTTCCCTACAGATCCCCTACCCCAAAGGTCTCCTTCTTTTTATATGTCTGTCCAGGCTAAGGTCAGCGAGGGGGACCTTTGTGGCGCAGCGCGTCTACTCACTTCTGATTGTTCGTTCGCTCCACCTGGTATCGACACCCTCGCGACTCTTAGGGACAAACACCAAACGCCCGCCCGTCCGCCTAGTTATCCCCCGTCGCCCGACGTTGATTCCTCACCTTGCTTGGTCGTTAGCGTTGGAGATGTGTTGGATGCACTCAATTCGTTTCATCGCGGATCGGCAGCTGGTATCGATGGGTTGCGCCCGGAACACCTTAAAGAGTTGACCTCCCCGTCAGCCGGTGACAACGGTCAAAAACTTCTGGAATCCCTCTCGCGACTCTGCAACTTTCTTTTGAAGGGAAGCTTAGCTTAATGGACGACGTCTGTCCATTTCTATACGGGGGATCTCTCCTTGCCTTCCAAAAGAAAGATGCCAATTGCAGTGGGCAACACCTTCCGGCGGTTAGTAGCTAAACTTTGTTGCAGGGAGGTCCGAGGCACAATAGCGCGATATCTACAGCCTCATCAGTTAGGCTTTGGCTCATCCCTAGGCTGCGAGGCAGCAATCCACGCCGTACGGGATTTTGCAACATGCGGGGGCATCGGCGACGTCCATTTAAAATTAGATATACGTAACGCCTTCAACAGCATCGACAGGGGAGCACTTCTGTCGGAGGTCAGAGTGTTGACGCCGTCAATCTTCCCCTTCCTACACCAATGCTACGCATCCCGCAGTATATTGTCATACAACGGCGAGACGATATGGTCTCAGGTTGGAGCACAACAGGGGGACCCTCTGGGCCCACTCGTTTTTAGCATGGCTATTCATAAAGCCGTAAAATCATTACAGAGCCCCCTGAACGTGTGGTACTTAGACGACGGAACCATTGGTGGCAACCCCGAAGCGGTTTTAAGGGACGTAGTGGCGCTCTTCCCCGCCTTGCAGGAGTTAGGACTGGAGGTAAACACTGCCAAATGCGAGCTTCACCCCTGTGGCCCGGCGTCGGCGGAAATGACTGCTAAGTTTATGTCCCTTATTCCTGGTCTTAGAATCATGGACCGGGACACTCTTTACATCCTGGGCTCGCCAATTTTCCCTGAAGCTATGCTGGATTGCCTGTCCGCAAAAACAGAGTCCCTAGCATCTCTGGCTGTTCACTTTCGCCATCTCCCGGCTCACGTATCTTTGTCTCTTTTGAGGTCTTGTTTCGGGATGCCCAAGTTGACATACGTCATACGGACAACGCCGACATGGGAGTTCCCGGACGGTGTCCTCTGCTTCGACGAAGCGCTCCAGCGTATTGTTGAGGAGATGCTCAACATCAGCTTAAGTGAGCGGCAGTGGTGCCAGCCTGCCCTGCCGGTCCGATTTGGAGGTTTGGGAGTGCGCCGTTTGAAGGAGTGCGGCCCGATCGCCTTTCTCGCTTCCTCGTTTGGCGTTGCAGGGTTAGTTAGCCGCTTGTTGTCGCGCGTGGGCGACAGTATCGCCATTCCCTATGCTATGGAAGCCCTTGAGACTTGGACCACACTTTATCCAGATACCGATCTGCCCACAAGTCCTGGAGCGCAGAGGGGTTAGGATGACGTGTCTGGGGCTAACATCCTCGCTTGTTTGCGCAGCGGAGCGTCCGGAGTCGAGTTGGCTCGGCTCAATGCCGCCTCTGAGCCGGAGTCAGGTGCCTAGCTGCATGCCCTACCATCCCCTAACTTGGGCACGCTGTTGGACGACGACTCCCTTAGGGTGGCAGCCGGACTCCGACTTGGCTGCGCTGTTTGCGAACCCCATACTTGCGTTTGTGGCGCAAAGGTGGAGGCAAATGGTCTGCATGGGCTAAGTTGTACCCGAAGTGCCGGACGAGGACCGCGACACTACTCCATTAACGACTTATTAAGAAGGGCGCTCGTTTCCGCGGATATCCCCTGCGTCTTGGAGCCCCCTGGCCTGTCGCGATCCGACGGGAAACGGCCTGACGGACTCACCCTCGTCCCATGGCGGAGAGGTCACTCTCTGATATGGGACGCTACTTGCGTCTGTACCTATGCGTCCTGTCACCTCGCTGCTACTCTGAGGGCGGCCGGTTCGGCGGCCGCTTCGGCGGCCTAGTCAGCGGCATTGGGGAAACACAGAAAATACGCAGCCCTGGAGGACGCGGGGTATGACTTCGTCCCGTTCGCCGTGGAGACGGCAGGTCCGTGGGGCTCTGAGGCCAAAAGGTTCGTGGCTGATTTGGGGCGCCGACTGCGGAGTAGGGGACGGGACCCACGCTCTGCTCAATACCTGACCCAAAACATCGCTATATGCGTACAATGGGGAAACGCCGCCAGCGTCATAGGTAGGTTTGGTCGGGGGGACGCCTTATTATAATTTAATTTTAAATATAAGTTTTTCTGCTACTTTATATATGTAATAAATACATAGTTTACACATACATAACCCTTCATTTTGGCTATGCCGAAGTCTACTCACTAATACAAAACCGGAATGTGAAACCAATCAATTTAAGCCGGAACAAATTTACATAGCGATATACCGCTAACTAGATGTGACAGTCGGACGTCAACACCGGATAATATCGACAATAATCCCATCAGCGTACATCACTACTACGTGTAGAGTTGATCCCGTTAATTTAAACAATACTACTCTTTATCAAGTGTCATGAATCTTTAACACGTATTTATTATCAGGGATGGCGAAACTGTATGGGTTTATATAATTTGTTCTTTTTTTTTTTATATGAAGGTGGCAAACAAGCATAAAGACGGCTTGCATTGATTGTTCTTTATTGTATACTTTACTTAGGCTGAGCCTAAAAGTTGTCGTGATCGGTGGCAAAAGCATTTATAAGAGTAATGTAGAGCAAGAAAGTTTGCAATGGAGAGATTATATATTACATTATGTGCGTATAACGTATATTATTTATTAATATGGCTACAACATCACTTCCCATGGGCGTCGTGAAAGGCGACTAAGGGATCGGGCTGTTATCTATCAGACAGTGTGTCCCTCGTTGACCGCCATAGGCTTGCCCCTTATTACGTGAAACTAAATTATATTAAGCAATTTATGTTAGCGTTTGGGACGCCTCTGCCTACACCACCGGGGATATAGACGTGAGTGTATGCATGTATAAATAAATAGTAAATTGTCGTGTATTCGTGTATTGTGTTATTTTATTTTTGTTACTGTTACACTAGACGCAGTAAATATAATTAGTCTTTATATATTATTTTTTTTTATGCGATAGAGGGCAAACGAGCAGACGGGTCACCTGATGGTAAATGACTACCGCCGCCCATGGACACCCGCAACTCAAGAGTCAGAAGTGCATTGCCGGCCTTTTAGGTAGGAGTACGCTCTTTTCTTGAAGGTTTGAAGGTCGTTCGTTCGTCTGTTCGGAAATACGGCAGGCGACAATTTGTTCCATAAGCTGGTTGTGCGAGGCAAAAAGCTGGAGCTTGCGGGAGCTGGAGGCAAAAGCGCACAGTGGTGGAGTGCCAATCGTCCAGGTGATGGGGATGGATATTTTGTCGCGTAGGACGATGGCGGACACCAGCAGCCCGTATAAGTCTGAACAATTCCTCTGAACACTCCCCATAATACAAGCGATAGAGGATGCAGAGTGAAGCTACATCTCTACGCAACGCCAAGGTGTCAAGTCGATCAGAAATATCTTGGGAGTCGATGATGCGAGTCGCTCTCCGTTGAATGATGCACGTGGCTTTCTGCATCTGGGATTCATCAGTTGGCAGGCAGGTAGGCATCGATTTTGCGCGAACCAAGCCATCCGGCGTGGTGGGCGTTAAAGTCCCCAAGAATCACGATCTCTGCGGATGGGACCTGCTGGAGCACTGAGTCTGTAGACATTTGAACGTGGTCGATGAGTCGGTCCGTTTCGGCATCACCGCTATGGGGCCTGTAGAGGCATACGTAGATGCGGGGATGGTCGTCGCAGTCTACACGTAGCCATAAGATGGAGAGGTCCCTACCTTCAAGATTGCCGAGGCGGCGAGAAGTGCACGTACACGCATACACCAGCCTTAGGAATAAAGGAATGTTCCAGTCCGTACCCAAAGTAGCAGAGGTAGGATGTGTCCGCTGGAGATGATATCTGCGTCTCGGTTAAAAAGAGCAAGGCCGGCTTTGCTGTCTCAAGGTGGTGGTTGACAGTGTCGATGTTAGAATGTAAGCCCCTGATGTTACAAAAATCCACGGTAAACGTGACAGGGGGTGCCATGATATGCCTTCTCTTGCCCCTAGCAGATTTTGAGAGCGCAGTTGAGCCCCCCCCAGAGTACGAGGGGCAGCCTGGGCGTCCACGCTCAGGTATAATCCGTACTGAGGGTGGACGTCCAGAGGGGAATTCTCCAACGCTAGCGCTGGTACCCCCCTGGGGTATCTTTTTGTTAACAGCGCTATCATTAGGGGGGGTGGGGGATTTTGGACCCCCGAAGACCTCACTCATTTCGGGGAAATGCAACGCAAGCGGCCCATTCACATCGAGCCGGCCCATTCGTGCCTAAGCATGGCTCTACCATGTAAAAATATATACGGGCTCAACACATTTTTACTTTCACATACTTTTTAAGTTAGTAAAATATTATCTCCTAAATTTACAATATAGATAGATAGATAGATAGATAAACTATTTATTGTTAAAATAAAAGATATTACTATATTGTCATAACATATTCCTAAATCTGAATTTGTACAATTGGCGGCCTTATCGCGTTTTGCGATCTCTTCCAGGCAACCTTTATATTATATACTTGGTCTTGGCAATATACTTGGTCTTGAAAAGCTAATACAAAATCTAATTATCTATAACATAATATTTTTCCCTACCTGAGAATCGAACTCATTAGATGCATTTATGTCTTAATTAATTAAATACTTCAATTAACAGAATCGAGTCTTAACGAATTATTTATAGCTAGGTAAATTATTTATTGCGGAATACTATACCTATTTAATTATAAACATAATATCTACAATCAATTCTCATTATATTGTGAATAAATTGTAGAGTTATCGCTACAACGATGTCTTTCAGATAACCTTTGGATAACAGCAGATACGAACTAATAATAAAATAGTCTTCTAATATCTTTTTTTTTTTGTGACGGGGTGGAAGATCCTCATGGATACCCCATGGGGTGGGGGGAAGGGGTATGTCGGACTCATACCGACTAAAAGCCACCCCGGTGTTCTTCTGCTTACCTATGATCGGGAAGCCAGAATCGCCGTGGCATTCTTTCGCTGCCTCCGACCGGCACTGACCCGTCTCACCCAAGACGGGTCCCGTCACCCGCTGTGATCATCACCCTTTGGTCACAGTACTCTGAGAGACGCACGGAACACTACGCGCTGCCTCTCGGGCCTGTATCTGTTCGGGCGACGAACTCCCCGAAGTTTCGTCTCCCGCAGGCCACTTCCTAGGGTGGCCGGAGATCAGTGAATACCCTCCGGCGCCCGGTGCGTCTTCTGCGGGCAGAGAGAGTTGGATTGCGCTCCCTCTCCCGTTCCGCCGCTTCCTTTGAGGACATCACTTCCTCACAGAAGGAAGCGACGGCGTTCCATGCACTCTCGCTCCGGACCATGGACAGAACCACGGTCGGGAGCGAGAGACTACCCGCAGAACCGATTGCCGCCACGAGATCACGGCGCTGACTGGCCCAAGCTGGGCAAGCCGCCAGTGTGTGAAGCGCCGTGTCATCGGGGCAGTCATCGCAATGATGGCACCGTGACGTCGGCTCCCTAACAATCCGATACAGGTACTTGCCGAAGCAACCGTGTCCGGACAGCACCTGTGTTACCTGGAAGGTGAGGGCTCCATGTCCTCTCTCCAGCCACTCTCTTAGGACGGGTCTTATCGCCGCTACAGCATCGTGCCCCGCACTGGGTCGCGCAAGTCGTAGCTCCCACTCCGCCTCCAGGATTTGATGGAGCTCAGCCCGGTGTGCCTCTACTTCGGGAGGCACAGACAGCTCTCTCCGATCTAGTGCATCTCTGCGCCACCGGTACTGTAGTGCAAGGAGTACTGCATCTAGATCCCAGGGAGCGCATCCGGCAAATAGGCTGGCCGCCTCAAAGGAGATTGTACGGTACCCTCTTATCACTTCTAATATCTACTAATTGTGGTCTAAGGGAAAGCATTTAAATATCCATCTTTTATAGTTTATCTTGAATTTTTGTTTTAAGTATTTCTTTATTACCTTTATTTTATATGTATCTTACAAATATTTTGACTTTCTATTGGTCTGGTCTAGTGGTAGTAGTCCTGAATGCTGAGCTAGAACGATTAACTACTAGACCAGAGCTGGCCGGAGCCTGAAAATTTGTGTGATCCACAAATAGTTGTCTCGACTCTAGGCCTTTTTTGAGTATGTTGTTGGAATATTTGTCTCGCTCTAGAGACGACGCAAGAATTATTCGTAATGCGGGATTTGTCTTTTTTAAAAGAACTGAAACTATTTTTTAGTTTCTTATATTTAGCGCATGACTTACAATTAGAAAACACACGCTTGTATTTATAGATAGAGAGATTACAGCAAGCTTAGCAAAGGTAACAAAAAGGAACAAGCCAAGTAAGAATTTTTTTTTTAACAAGCAATGTTTTTAATTTTTGATTTTTAGCAATTTTAAACTAAAATTAAAATAAAATCATTACGATTATATGAATAAACGTTATGTACGTGATAGTATTAGAGATTTAATAAAAAAAACGCTTTTTTTAATCACTTGCCACTTCAGCGGCAATATTATTTGGTCAACATTAATAGACGGTTACAAAGGAGTATAATCTTTTTACGGTTCATGTATTATGAAAATGAGTTTCTTTATTCTACCACAACTTCTTAATGACAAAACAGATTTCGAACTTTTTAAACTTAGTAGTTTAGTAATTTGCTTTTCTACGGTTTTATATATAACTACTAAAACATACTCGTACATACAGATACGCCTGTACAAGAGAAGGGGTACGCAGAGACGTCTCAAACGCCACCATGATGCCACAACTTACTTCCACTTACGTTACAGGAGCAAGCCTATTGCCGTCGATCGGGAACTGTATATATACTGTCTGATAGATAACAGTACAATCTCTTAGTAGCCTGTAACGACACCCACGGGAAGTAATGAGGTGGCATCATTATTAAAGTAATTATCGCATTAAAGGAATATGTACTATAATTCCCAAGCAAGTCATTGTTCACTAGTTTACGTATCGTTGTGCTACATTTAGTTTAAATCACATTGTTATAGTCTTTACGAGTACTACCGCTACAGCTGCTTGTGGTTGTCGAATATCCAATTATGTAAACATTCGTGTCTAGTAGATCGAGAGTAGAGGCTTCAATGGTTTATTTTTGTTTGTCTATTTTGTTTTAAACCCTACATAGAGAGCGAATAATTATAATAGTGTTGTGTTGTGTACCTTGGTTAACTGGCTTCAAAAAGAAGATCGTTCTCATTTAGACTATTACGTAAGTAAAACTAAACTAAAATGTTGGTGTTTGTTAATTGTCTACCCCTTCAGGGATATAGGCGTAAGTATATGTATGTATGTAGCATTATTTACCCCTGGAGTAGTTAAAGATATATATTGATACATACATAAATATGAACCTTTCAATAAAGCCATCCTAGCCATCCCTGCCGGTAATCCAATATGTGTTTGAAATATTACTGTACGTCCCCAATATGGGACGAGATTGAATGGCAGACTTATAACCGTATACGTTTTATTATTAATGCTTTTATACCGATAGTAATGATATCTAGTTAGGAAGTCAAGAAATGTGGCGCTATTGTGAGATAATGGATTGTAAACGATGCGTTTCTACATATTAAATAATGTTCTGGGACATGCTTAATTATAGTGCAAGATATGTTAAGTGTGGGTCTAGTTAGCGCTGTTACTGAAATATCCAGATCCTCACTAAAGACATTTTGTACTGTAGATTCTAAATAAGTAAATAATATATGTCTCACTATATAAAAAGTATGTGTCGTCTAAATTTTATATTAATCATATTTACATTTTTTTATTTTCTTACTTTTATTTCATATAATATTAACTAACTTTTAAATTAACTACTATTTTGTTAAGTAGAAAAGCCTATGTGCTCTTTCCATCTCTGAAACTATAATCTATTTCTATGCCAAATTTTATTGAGATTCGTTCAGTCCCTCTGACGTAATTGAGAAACAAACATCTTTCTGAACTTGCGCATGATTGTAATATTACCACAATCCTAAGATTTTTTACTAAATATTAGAATGTTAACTAAGTATATTCCCCACTCATCTTATCAACAACGAAAAATAAAAGAAAACATTTCGCCGGCACGCATTTTACTTCGTCCTTTACTCGTAGTAGTGTAAACAGAAAATATAACCTCAAAATGGAACCCTAAAAAGGTAAGACTTACACAGTTATAAAAAACACTGTTAAAAACCCTTAACTAAAGATACCAGCATGATAAGCATTTCAATGCGTACTTTATTTGCATTGTAAATACCGCTGTAACATTTTAACCAAAAAATAGCAACCTCTTGGAAAATTGCAAAATTGTTATCAAATAAATATCAACATTAAAGCTCAAGTTATAAAGTTGAAATTTCTTAGGGGGAAGTAAGCAATCTTAAAGCCAGTTGTCTGAAGTTTTACTGTTGTAATAAAATAACATGAGTGATTCCCACGTTCGAGGTTGGCCACTGAATCATTGTAAGGGTACATTAGCTAAGTTTGTCATAAGGCACTGTCTCACTGTAAGTGATTTGTAAGAAAATATGAGGATAATATTAGGTTAGGGTTCAAAAAACAAATTCTATGTGTCAATAAAATGCGATAACCTTCCCAACAGACAAATTCAGAGGCTCAAAATATACTAACTAAAAAAAACGCCTTTAAGAGCTTATAATGTATATTTCAATTCAAACGAACAGCCAGCTTCAACTACTTTTAACGTTACACGCATCTTAAACTTACATCACTGTATTCATATCAAAATTGAAACTCATTTATTCCAATAAAAGCAATGATGGGTATTTTGAAATGGTCAACTACTACTACTAGTTACTTGGTTTGTAGCAAGTTGCTTATTAGAGTAGCAAGAAACTCCAAGGACACTCTTTTACAAATTAGTTATCCCAATGATAACAAGAACATCTCATGTTTACGTAAAAACACATTCAAGCAATTGCAATTCAAAATGAATATTTCAAGAACAGTGGTCTGTAGGCGTACTTTAAGCATTTTTTATGTAGCCTTATTTCTTTTAAAGTTTCCAACGTTAACGCAAGGAATAGACAGACAGACATAAAGTGGGCGCATATATAATATTCTATACTTAGCATTATAATTAAAGGTACTTATAAATAATATTTAAAGGTACTTATAAAATGGCCTAAACGCTTCTCGCCGTCAGTGACACTGTTGGTTTATAGTAGGGTAGATTCAGTATAGGTAATGCTTTGGCCAGCCTGTGTATAACGTACATATTAAGACATTTGAGTATCTTATTGAAGTTAGTTTGAGTTGGCTGTTTTTGAAACTTGTGATTATTGGGGACAAGCAAAAACTGTGTGAGGAAGGTAAAAGATAAGTCCTACGTCTTTCTTGTCTCTAGAAAGCTATTAAACTTTACGTCTATGTAAATCGACAATGTTATATATCTCGCCTAAAATACCATTATTTTATATAACGGAAACATTCCTGCTTAGTAATAAAAGCGCTCCTTTAGTACCTCTGGCAATATATATGTGCCGCTTCGTACTGCGAGGCAGTGATGCTTGCAAAAGAAGCGGCGGAAAGGGAACGGGAGAGAGTTAGTACTGTTCCGTCCCGCAGAAGACGCACAAGGCGCCGGAGAGTGCAAAATGACCTCCGGCCTCCATGAGCGCTGGCCTGAGGGCGACAGACTTGGCTAGCAGAAGCAGGCCCGTGACGGCGGCACGACGTGTTCCACGCGCGCCTGACTAATAATGAGGGGGGGGGGGGGACAGAAAGCAACACAACAACCTTTAGACCTCAAAGTTCACTCCAGCCATAAAAAAGTAGTAAGTAGTTGTCAATCAACTCAATATATGTATGTATGTGTATATCCACTTGAGTCTTTAGTAAATTAATTTCTACACTAATTGCTGTGACATACGAACATGATCGTATGTACATTCAATGCAGAACCAATAGTCCTAATAATTTGTATGCGGTACTTATTTAAATAATATCGATATGATATGACGACTGTGACTATCGTATTATACATGAAAAACTAACAAGATCAAGATTTTAAGAATCAAGATTAACTTATTCTGAATACATACATACACATAAGCTTCATCAGTTGGTGCTCTATAGCTCCTGCCTCTAACTGTATCCATGTTTAAACAAGGTAAAAGTGGATTGCTGTAATCTTATCAATTTGTATTCTATCAATATGTCGCTCGTTATCAGGACTTACTGCATCGAAAAAAAACTCCATTTAATTATTCCCGGTTAACAGAGACACTGATTCGAAAGACATCAATCTTAATATATTTTCTTCTCAAGCCTACTAGTATCTTGAGAGTGTACATAGGTTTAATAGTATATGTTTTTTCAGAAATAATTCTATTTCTACTCGTATTATATCTGAGATGCAATTTATCAGCCAAGCACGTTTTGTTGAATGTTGCTTTTTATTGAGTTTGTTTCGGTGTTATTTGCAATTATCTATAATATATAATTATATATAGGTAATATATAACCTTTAGGTGACTATGGGTATTTTTACTTAAACGTTATATATTTTGTGTGCTGCAGACACACAACATTACTATGGAATTGAGCTTACACGTACGAAATAGGAACATGACTAGCTTCAGTTAAAAAGTTTACTGATTATTATTATAGAATAAAATTCTACAAACTAATAACACAGATATTCATATACCATATTAAGTAACCTCACTATAACACTATGTCGTCATAACGAGACGAGAAAAGTCTTGTAAAGACAAACGTAAACTACTGGAATAGCACAAAAGTATACCCCTCCATTAATTATTAAAAGAAACACTTTCGCTTTCAGAGCCTCAGCTTAGCGCCACGATAAACCTTGAGCGATTAAAGCATTTGTTTAAATCTCGCACGATGTTTGGTGCAATTTAAACGAAGGTCTATTGCTTACATCCCCTTGTTGATGGGGTTTAGAATCTATGAAGGACTAGTGTAGTTATTAAATTGAGGGCTTTTGATTTATTGACATATTGAGTTTGATTATTGATATCTGCATGTGAATTTCTTGTTTCCACTAAAGCTGCTAAAATCTGAACAGCTTTGGATGTAAGGGATATCATTATCATCCTTAATCACGAGCGAAACTGGTTATAACTTTAAAATAACAAATTTTATAGATAGCTTTTTTACGTTTTATGTAAACGACTCTCTCATACGTTTTCTGTATTCTTTTTATAACATTACCAATAAATTTGAAGTGCTAATTCACTTCTACACCTTAACGTTTAGGGTAATCCTGAAATATTCAAGAGACAGTTTTTTTTTCTGATCCCAAGTTCTGCATAAGAAAAACGTACTGCATTACATTTTATTAATTCCATCTAAAGATATATTGTTCCTTTTGGTACATTTGCATAATATATGACTGTTTTACGCGTGTTGTTAGTGGTTCATAAATCAGTTATACGACTTTCCCGGCGCACAGTGTGTTCGCATCCTTACCAACCTCAGGGTGTGAAAGTAGTAAGATAAAAAAAGGTTATAAAATTTCTAACGATATTCGGTCGGGACGGTTATAAACGGACAAGAAGTTATAAAATTTGTGACAGTCATTTGTTGTATTCTTTGTACTAGCTGTGTATTCCTAGGTTAAAGTTAGGCAGAGACAACAGCCCGCCACTTGCTTCTATCCTTCCGCAGCTCCTTACAATCCTATTTTACTGTCATCAAACTTTTCACATAGGCCCGCCAGCTTCGGGTACTTGTGACTTGTCTATTCTGTAAGACATCACAAATCTGACCTGTATATGTTCTGCGTGTTTGAACACTACAATACATTTTTCCGATGGAAAAAGTAGCCTTTGTTATATTCCAGACTATAATCTAACACTGCACTAAACTTCATCTAAATCCATTCCTCTATCTGGCGTGATTGAGCAACAAACATTTATGCAAACTTTTGCATTTTATATAATAGTAATATAGAAGAGTAGAGGTGATGGACCTAGAGTCATTTAAGTAGGCTAGTAATTGTTGTTGTGGTTAATATGGAAAACTGGCATTTTTTTTTGTTTCAATTATGAACTTTGACATTTTTAGAGTAAACAACAGTTCGACAATGATCTTATTATGCGTTCCAAAGTGAAACAAATAGCTAGGAAGTAAACCAGGTGATGCACAACATACTATGACTATGATGATAATATATGTATTAGTCAAATATTCTGTTTTTCTGTTTTTTTTTTTTTCTTTTTCCAATATGTCTGATAGTCAAACCAATCGATTGACAGAAGAATCATCAAAACCGGATTACGCATTTTGCCTCGATTCAGCCACAAAGTAAGAAATATATGTACATATATATAACATAAGTAGGAATATAGACACAGTACTCTAATTTGCCTAAACATCAGTAGAAATCAAAGTGCGTTTTTTTTCTTAGACGTAATTTTCATCTTGAAGTAGCCTGCCATAATTACAATGATAGTTGAAATGGCTGATATTATTAAACTCGTGTTTGATAATGTGAAAAGGAGCACTAAGATTTCTGAAGAACTCTTTCTATATAACTTAGTTTTTTTTTTTGTGTCTATAATATATACTCTACAGTTAAACATTAGAAGAATTTACTTATTAATTATTTACTAAGCTAAAATATATTTACATACATTGATCCTAATTGAAACAATATCAAAAATTATAATCAAAACCAACTATACTATAACCAATATCAAAAATAATAGGTGTTTTTGAATTGTCAAGAGAGGAAGTCGGTCAGACTAAGTCAGTCATGAAGCTGTTCCAATACGTAGATCCTATGGAGAAGAACAAGCAAGTAACTCCAAGGACACTCTTTTAATTAATAGAATCAGAAATGAACGCTGAAGCATAAACTAAGACTGCTACGCTTTCATAGAATTTCAGTTCGAAATTAAAAATACACTTTCAAAGTGCAGTCGTCGGACTGACAATGAGGTTAATGCGCCAATTACCGTCCGTTCGTAATTATAGATACTTTATTTTTGTGGTTATTTTAATCCTGCCACACCAGAAGTTAGTTAATCCGTTTGTTTAATTCCGTAATATTTACATGGCCTGTTTTTAAGTGGTAGAACAAGTAAGTGTAAGTGGTAAAACAGTGGTGGGAGTTGCGGCGTGGCTTGTTTCGCTTTGGCTGTTCTCGGGGTATCGTTCGGCATGATTCGGGTGCTCCTAAGGATCGGGTTCCAAATCTGGTTGAGCCTAAGGGTCTCCTCCTTCCTGTTGAAATTATTTGGATGTTTGTGGATCTCGATTGCCTCCCTGACTAGTCTGCTGTGATAGCCGTTGGTGGACGCTAGCAACCTAGAGCTTTCAAATTGTATCCTGTGGTCCCCGTTCCCCAGTGCGTGTTCAGCTACTGCAAACTTGCAAAGATACTTACTACCTTGCAAAGATGGACGAAGAGCTTCTAGGTCTACACCTAACCCTGAGCAACAAGATCGAACGACAGGATTAGGATAGAATGGACGCCATCTCACATTCCAACATGAGGAACGAACTGAGTCGCACCAGGGATCTGCAAATCGGGAAGTACGAGAAGTTCCAGAAAAAGCAAACTCCCAAGACGATTGACCTTGACCATGGACGGCTGGTGATCAACCTGACGGATAAGGTGCTCACGGAGGACGAAAGGGCGGTACTAGCCAAAGGGGGAAATTTCGCAATCACGCCCCGCTACATTCCGATTGAAGACATCATCTCCAGTACTGAAGCAGCCATCAGACATCTACCGGACGAAGAGGCTGAAGGGATACGGATTGAGACAGCAAACATCCTCAGAAAGCGAAACCTCCCAAAAGCAACCTTACGAGGAACGAAGGGCTGGCACTGCGGGAACTGAACGCAGACAGGGATATCATCATTCTCCCGGCAGACAAAGGAAATGTAACCGTTCTTCTGAAGACCGAGGTCTACAAACAGAAGATTAAAGAACTCTTGGACTGTGAGAGCTCAAACCCCTGAAGAAGGGGTCCTGCTGTCCATGTGTGCTGTGCTGTGCTGTCCATCCTAAAACACTTGATAATCTCCTCAGAAGCTTTGGATTGGTTGTTTTTTACACTGGCGTCCCTCAAGGTGGTAATCTATATCCACTATTGTTTTCAAGGTATATTAATCTCATTACTCTAGACCTTCAGTTTGCGTATCACCTGTACGCTGACGACTTACAGCTTCACACACATGCCAGCGTTGAAGAAATATCGAAAGCCATTGATAAAATTAACAACGACTTAGAATTTATACAATGTAGGTCTAAAAGGTTTGGTTTATCCGTAAACCCTTCAGAATGCCAGGCGACTGTTCTAGGCAGCAAACGCATTATGTGTAGGATTGATACCACTTCCATCTCGCCTATTGTTTTCAATGGCTCAGTCGTACCTCTCTCACCTATTTGAACCTACTACCATTTATTTTTGCCACACCTCAAGGTTGAATGGGCGAGAATGCCTGAGACATTAAGTCAGCCTTTGTACAATAATCACAAAGGCTGACTTAATGTCTCAGGCATTCTCGCAATACAATTCGTATCCAAACTTGTATTCAAATTTATTGCTTAACAGCTTGATAAACATTCTTTACTAAGTTATAGATATGAAAAATTGATATAGAGACCGAAATCATTTTTCAAACTGTAGCGCTTTGTTTCGTTTAAAAACTTTTTTGGAAGAAGATGACTCTCGCATTAAGAATAAGTCTTATGTGTATGTATACAAACATTCCAGCAACGGACACAAATAATAAATCGACACGGGACAACTATTTGTGTCACTCTCAAATTTGTTTCGTGTGTGAGAATCGAACTTTCGACCTCTGGCTCAGCAGTAAAGATCACTAACCATTAGACCTACAACCATTACCACCTGTATTCATTACTTTAGTTTAATATTAACCATATTTTAATAAATACCTATCAGTCCATCCATAGTTAAGCGGGGTTAAAAAATTGTGAAAACTAAAATATCATACACAAGAATGATACTCTAAAATACTTCGTTCAACCAACGAAGATTCATATTTTTAACAAATAAAACGTATACACTCCCGGTCCTTAGCAACACAGACTGACAGACGAATGAACATTTCTATCGCTGCCTATTGTCCAGCTGTCACGTCCAGAATTTCAACCAGAAAGAAATACTAAAATTTATTGGTTTGAGATAAAATAATACGGCACACAACTGATGCTCCAACGAAATATTGCAAGTGATATATTTTATTTTACCCGACTGTGAAAGAAGGGTTATTTTTAACAAGTGATTATTGTACATATGTATAATTACTATGCAAGAATGTCTTCCAATACATGGCTTTACAGCTATGATGTTTCTTTGCCCCTGCCACCCTTTGTGCCTGGACGACTTGATGAATTTTGTCATGTGGGTATAATTCTTGAAGGTTTGAAGGTCGTATTTTGCATTTTTATGAAGGCCTCTGCGACACAGAAATAATTTCTAATGCGAGAGTGGTATTTAAAAATACTGAATAATGTCGATACAATTCCGTGGTTTGATGACTCAGATGTACAAAGAGCTTTTAAAATTGTAAAGAAAAAGTTTTTAAAGATTTTTTGTCCTACAAAAATGAATATCATGTTACACATGGGCTTAGTAATAATCTTATTTAAAAAAGCAGGACTTAGTGAGAACCTTAAAATTAATAAAGCGTTAAAAACGTTAGTAATGCCTTGTAATTCAGTGCAATATATTAACGGACATTTGGCAAAAGAAAACTCGTATACGCTCTTAACGCCCAAGAGTGATCTACTTACTCGTATCTCTGCATAGGTAGGCATACTCCTATGTAAGTCCCAAAAGCAGTTTCTAGAAAATTATTTCCTTTGAAGGATAATAAGCGAAGTTTTTGCGATTTGGCTTTGATTTTGTTCGTTAGAGATAGAGAGTGTTTGGATTGTTTGGTATTGTAAACGTGGTAATGGATCTCGTAGTATATGGTAGGGGAGCTAGTACTATACCTATATATACATACACGTATGCCGATATAACAGATGAGGTACACATGTGCGTCTCAAACACCCACGTTTTGCCAACTATACTTTATTCCCACTTACCATACTTTACACTCACAAAATAGGGGACAAGCCTATTGCCGACATTCCGGCACTTTATGACTGCGTACTGCGTAATACATACATATATACATATAAATAAGAATGTCTGTTTGTATGTTAGGCTTTCACGCCTTAATTACATAACCGATCATCATGAAATCTTGAATATACGTTTGCAAGGGTACGCCTTGACTGTAATAGTGATTACCTCTCAACTTAAACCAGGTGTTTGGTGTTTGACTACTTCATGACATGACTTGACATCTTATTCCTCGCAGACGATGGAAGAGATGTTTCGCATTACTCAATTTATCAAAGCATTCATTTTTATCATATCCATTTATGTATTTTATTTAACCTAAATTATTTCTTAGATACAGCTTTAGTGTGTGTTATGTATCTTATGTATAAAGAAGTCTGTTGTAGATTAGAAATACACTTTAATTGTATTGCTCTAATTCACTATTTATTTTACACTACAAGAAAAATATGTTTTAAAACTTTCGCACTTATTTTTAATATATTAAATGAGCAAATCTGGGCTTATTGCAATAATATTTAAAAGGTGCAATCTATAGGGATTGCATCTTTTAAATTTTATCGCTATAAGTTGGTGATCGAAACGTGTCTGGTAACCGGGTTTACCTGACGCCGTTTTGATAACCAATCGTGTTATGAAATACTTCTACGTGGAGTATAAGAAAAATGTCTGAGGAAAATATTTTGTTGGAAATCATGCAATTATTAAAATTCATCGATTAGTTCGTCTTAAAATGTATTAAGTACGTATTGGTTATTCTTATATATGTAATAGGTACGGTCTACACTATATCGTTCATTAAAACTTTTTATGCTTCAATTTTGTGAAGCTAACTTCAATAGTAAAATTACTTTTTGTTGGATATTATATATTTATTTTGATGTTTTTTTTTATAATTACTGTTTAATGTACACAAATTACAATTTTTATAGTTTGGTAGTTATCCAAAGAAATCATTATAATACAATCAATTTCATATTCATCGCTGCCATATATTGTCTTTAGACAGCTTTTGGCAGATATATTAGACGACTTAATAGTAGTGGAGTCATGCTTAGGCAGGAATGGGCCGGCTCGACCGGTGCGATACCACGGCCTCAGAGAAACCCGGTGGTGAAATAACGCTGGCGTTGCATTTCCCCGAAATGAATGAGGTTTCGGGGGCCCAAATCCCCCTCTCCTCTTTCCTATATCCTAATGCCCCTCTCCTCTTTCCTCTTCCCTCATCCCTCCTCTCCTCTTTCCTATATCCTAATCCCCCTCTCCTCTTTCCCATATCTTAATCCCCCGTCTATTCTTTACCCTACCCGCATCCCCCATTCCTCATCACCCTTAAAGGCGGGCAGCGCACTTACGACTCTTGAGTTGCAGGTGTCTATGGACGGCGGTTGTCACTTACCATCAGGTGACCCGTCTGTTCGTCTGGGGGACAGACAGAGACTCTTGAGACAGACAGAAGTTTCCGATTTTTGTATTGTATATATATATATATATATATATATATATATATATATATATATATACATATATATATAAATTGATAGCCTTATCCGTTGACTTTTTCTACAAAGAAGCTTCAAGAAAGCCTTATAACTAACTAAAGAGCTGAAAATCTTTTTGAAGAGAGACTTTTATACTAAAGGGAAATTTTCTTTCGGATAACACCTTGCAGGTTTTGATAGGTGTTTAAAATGAATAATTCAGATTAGACATTTTCTGCTATCCAAAATACAACGCATGACGAGGCATATTTTACTGAAAATCTGTTTGAGGAAAAGTAAACGCATAAAAAGTGAATAAACTTGTAAAGTCTCAGTTTGATAGAATTACTTATTGAACAAGTACAATTGTACAACTCGCCACCACCGCCCACTTTACTTACTTCTCTCTTGTTCCCGGCCAACCCACTCAGTCTACGTTATTAGTATACGCGCTACAGTAGTGGTCTTTTATTATTGTACAAAACAAAAAATACAAACAATGAATTCTAAATATAATTCTAATTATTTAAATACATGCAGGAATCCACCAAACCATAAAATAAATAAAGAAGATCTGTCCTGTCCGCAACATCTCGACAGACAGGATTATATTTTCAACCGACACTAGCGGAACTTAAACAAAGCGTAGCGTAGCCCTAAATTTAGACTCAAGATGTTATATCTTATAATGCATGGCATTCGTATAAAATTAATCATACAATTTTCTACAGAAGGATGATTACTACTCTAAAAACAGAGATTAGATTAGAGAGATTATGTATGAAAGGCTTTTTTATTCAGACGATAGAGATAATTGTAGGGGAATAGTAAGTTGACAATATCGTAAAAAAAAAAACAACACAGGATTAGCACTGTATTTATACGAACCCGACTGCGAAGGAAGAAAGTTTATGTATTGAGAGTGTATGAATTATGTTTCCGAGGTATCATTTTTATTGTGTGTATGGTTGGAGTGACACATTTTGAGATGAGACGACGAAAAAAGTAAATTATTTATGTGATGCAGTTGGGTTTATTACATACATGCACTCATGCCTGAAGGCATAGGCAGTGGTGTATCAAACACCAACTTACTGGGTTTTGTATTTCTTCTTGTGTTATATATATTTATATTTAGAAGGTTTTAAATTAACTAATTAACCTTCTGGTTATATAATAATAAACCCAATATTGCGTGTAACTGTGCCTTAATGATGATAAAAAGAGGTGTAGTTTATTTGTCGTAACAAAATGTAACATATAACATTTTTCTTCATTAGATAATTATGACCTATTTCCGTTAATCCGACCCATTTTAGTCCGAGGGGTCACTGTAATTTAATATTTAAATTTCAGTGGAACTTCGTAATGTCGGGAGCTGTCGAAGTTTCAAGATTGTTTGCGAAGGATGACGTGATCGTTACGTGTTCTAAGCTTTTGCAAACACTTAGTAAGAGTATAGCATATATGAATAATAAAGAGTGGTTTAAGAAAAAGTATAAAAATATTTATTTAAATGGGTCACACTCGAAAAATGTTTTTTTTTATTCGAAAAATATTTTTTTTTATTACCGTCTGCTCGTTTGCCCCCAAACAAGCAGACGGTTCACCTGATGGTAAGTGACTACCGCCGCCCATGGACACCGGCAACTCAATAGTCATAAGGTAAACTTAACAACCTTATTGGGTATTTGATCAATTGGTAAACAAACTATAGAATGCAAGTGTTACTATAGTCTGACATTACCTAGACGCCACTTTTTTACGTAATATATAAAATAAAGATATTATTTTTCTTTTTGTCCAAATAATCTAACAAAGTGGCACAGTATTCACTGGTCAGTAGCGGATACTACCCACTACCTATTAATAAATATTCGTACGTAAATGGTGTTGCTATCACAAAAAATAGGTTTATTTTACAATAACTTTAGTCACTCGTAAGTGTACGTATTTAACAGTAAAATAATTTTCTCAAGAGCAAATTAAGTTTTTCTTCCTAAAATTTAGTACCCCATTTTGGTACATTAAAAGGTACATACGCTTACGCTTGTAGGGGTAGGCAGGGGTGTATCACACACAAATATTTTTATAATTAAAATTAAACTACAATAAAAAATAAACTTACAAATTTGATTGTTGATTTTATGTGCATAATATCAACTTTCTAATGGATTTTAATCAAATATTCTAATATCATCATACCCAAGACGAGTCCCTTACGCAGAAGTGTATAATTAATGAAATTTTGCTACTGAAAATTAAGTCCCACAAAACGTTATAGGTGGCAGGACTAATTACCATCAACCAGGTACTTTAGAAATTAAAATTTGGAAAATTGGGAGAAAAAAAAGGAGAAAAAAAAAATTGAAAGGGAAAGGAAGACAAGGGTAGGTAATGAAAAGAAACGGATAGTGATTATACGGAGGGTTTGAAAAGTGTAACCAGTGGTTCGAGGAAGTCCAAGTAAACAAGTTGCAAGTAGGGCAAAGGAGGGCAAAATGGACCCATTAGGCAAAACGGTCTACCTTGATAATTTTGTAACGTGTAACGCCATCTATTAATTTGGTACGTCAGAGTGTTGGCCGCCATGTTCCTGCTCTCCGTCAGTGTACTCAATTCCACCAACCACACGTGGATTGATTTAGCAAGGTAATTTATTTTTTATTTGATTTTATGTAAAATTTGCATTTTTCCATTAGCCTACAGTTTACTTTGGTTTGTGATAGTGTGTTCTGATGATAACTGTATGTAAACTGGTATATGATTAAGCTAATAACCAACTATGCCGACTATACCTCACCTTATAACCTCAAAATGTTTAATTTTTGTTGTTTATAACAAACAGGCAAAACGGACCCAGGCAAAATGGATTGGGGTACCGTTGAGCCTTCAATAGAATAACATGAATGTTAATTAATATAAATCCAATGAAATTAGGGGAAGAGGATGTTTTTAATAATATAATAAGTTTTTTGCTTCGGTTTTAGACGGTGAATAATTACAAAAGAAAATCCAATCGGAATTCTTGGGATGAGTCTAGCATGAACAATGCAATTGAGGAAGTGGTTGCTGGAGAAATTGCACTCAATAAGACTTCTATTTAGTTCCTGGTACCAAAAGACTGCTTCGAAGATAAAACTGGGGAAACAAGTGTACTCAAAATACATAAATCATAGTTTTGATACTAGCAAAAATATGGCAGGTAGAATTTTGTTAGAAAAAAATCTTAGAGTGCAATCCAGACCTTAGCTTACGCAAATCTGAACCAAAATCTGCAGCCCGAGCAGGAAAAGAAAAAAAAGACCGAAAGAAGAAAATCAGGAAGGAAAAATTGAAAATAGACTAAAAATTTCAAAAAAGGGAAGGCCAGCAAGAAATTTGATATAAAGATCAAAAACTAGGAAAAACTGACAATGACGCTGAGTGTCTGTACTGTCCTTAATTATATGCAGAATCAAGAGGAGGTTGGGTGCAATGTCCAAAATGTCGTTTATGGGCACACTGCGCTTACGCAGGAGTAGATAATGAGGATTATGAGTCAGTACTTTTATGTAAAAAATGTGCTGACTGATTAATTATATACAAGTCCATTTTGCCTTCATGTGTAGTCCATTTTGCCTCAAATTATTCATCTAATATCTTCATTGTCTGTGCCTTTATTAAAGTCTGATTCGTACGTAATATACAGTTAACAATGTTGATTATTTTTGACTTTGAAGAAGTTTAATAAAATTAATAGTTTCTTTTCTATACCTGTTTTTTGTTAGGTTGGCCGTTTTGCCTTCTTTTCCCCTATATACACACAAAGTACGTTATCTTTCAAAATGATTTAAAAAATAATAAAGCGGGTTATCCGCGCTAACTGAATTGTTTTTGTAAATGGCTTGTGTTTGATTCGACCACAACAATATTTCAAATCGAATACAACATTCATCACTTGCAGCAATAAATACTAGAGCACCCCATTTTACTCACGAAAATAAAGAAACGTTTCTAGAATTAAGAGTTACGATATCAAAATATTTCTCATTTTGCAATAATGTCAAAGTCAACGGTGTGTGTGTTTTAGATTTCATGTTACGAACGTATTAATAAGAATATTAATTTGGACACATTTTAAATTCTTTATAATCAGGCAACAAATATTTTGCGCTGTATTTTTTTTCTCTCGCGATGTAATAGCGGAGCATCCTCCGAGTATATTTTTTATAGAACAACTAAGTTTTAGTTACCCATCATTATCCAGCATAAGCCACCCACGGTTGTCGGTAAGAGATCTCAGTCTGCGATAAGACTCATTCTACTACTACCTAATTATGTATTTCTTCTATCTTTTGGAGTACGATAGAGTAGACTCTATCGAACTATTACAGAACTACATTGTGAAGCTCTGAAAGCTCTAAAAGTGTGGCTCGCGAAGGAGTAGAATAAGGCCACTCCATTTCTTTCCGAACTGTTATCAGTACATATGTATGTATATACAGTCTCGTGATCGGATGACGGCGATAAGCTTATCCCCATTACGTAAGTTTTACTAAATTATTGTTGGCAAAAAGTAGGCGTTTGAGACGCTGCTGATTACCCCTTAGGGGATATTGGCGTTAGTGTATGTATGTATATTTGTATGAAAAAGTCATAAGTATACTTTATTTATAATCCTAAGACACTTTTAAGTGCCTGAACAGATTTTGACGTACACTATATAGTTAGAATCTTTATATCATGTCCAGTGACTCTGGGTTTAATCAATATTTTCTATGAATCATTATTAGTCTTTTTGAGAGCGTAGTTGCGTGTTATCAGTAACTTGTTTTATTACACAACGCTTCCAAGACCCAAACCAAGTAAAGCTAGTACTGTCCTAGAATGGAGACAACAATTAAATAGACAGATTATAGAGATTACAATTGTGCGCAACATCTTTGTGTTTAATCAGTCTAATCATCTACGAGTATATTAATAAAGCCAAAAAGCCTGTTCTTCTTTTCTCTTTCTCGCAAAAATCTCTAGAATTATCAGTCGAATGTAAGTTATTTTTGTATGCGATAGACTATTTGCTAAGGAATAATATAGACTATAAAACATCACGCTGCGACCCTTAGAGGCAGAGCTGTAAGCTTTAAAACGCAGGTAAAACTGCGGACAACGGCTGGTAGATATAATAATAACAAATAATATTTTGTCATTATAAATCGGATTAAATTTTGGTTTTAATATTCATTTAAGTTTGTGTATTTATATATTAATTACATACTGTTCCTCTACATATTATACTGTCTAATAAGATAATAAATGTCTAATAATATAATATTACAACATACTGTATACCTACTACATACGAATATACTGCGCCCGGGTGACGTCAATAAGCATGGCCTGCGACGCTTCTGCCTTCTTCTTTAGGGATATAGTCGTGGGTGTATGTATGTAGGTAGGTTATAAGTTGTGTTATTATAGTTGCTTTATACGGTCCATGGAATCGCTATACACTTTCACAGGCTGTAAACTATTGCAACACGGGGATGTAACTTGCCATACACTAGCTATTAATCATTATAATGTTTAAGTATTCGTTTTTAAAATATGTCCTTATAATAACTCTTTTATTCTACCACTGCCATGATGCTATTCTAAAACAATGATGCTATGAAACAAAATTAATCCTACATGTTGATAGACAATAGACACTCAGTCTTGTAATAATATTAATTTACGATTAATAAAATTTGGACACGTGGTTACTTAAAATCACTAATCCTATTCCACAAGTTAGCTATAGAGACACCCTCATAACACCATAAAATAATCAACAGAACCATATCCAATGCAAAATCAACCACATCAAGATGCAATAAAGTTCTATTTTCTTAAACACTTGCAACCCGCATAGTCCTAATACCATAAGATGGTGTCTGAACGAATTTGGACATAATCATGTTAATACTCAATTACGTCTCGATGTTTGTGAATTTGCTCGTTCGTTTTAATGAAGAAGGATAACTGCCACTTTCTGAGTAGTAACTGGGAACACCGTAAAGATAATAACTAATGCTTGAAACGACTGTAAAATATTATTTATTTTATTTAACAACTAAATTATAAGCTTCTATTTTAACTAGTAAGTATAAATGGAAATGTTTGTTCTGGCACGGACCCAAACCGCGGTCAGCAGAAGAGCTAAAATAGTGGTCCAATTTAGATGTTAACTTATACCCATAATAGATATTGTACACCAAAAAAAGCACAACTATAAAATCTAGCCAATTTTTCTCCACTCAAATTTTCGATACAAAAGAAATTATTCAAGATAATACTAGGTTTAGACAAGTGGGAAACGTTCCCAAGTGGTTACATTTTTAGGGATATTGAAGTTCTAACGAAACCGATAAAAGATTAACTTTTGGTATCCAAATTTTGATAATATTATATTCCACTAGAAGTTCCCCGTAGCTTCGCTTCCTATAGTCATAGCTTCATGATTTATAGCTATTCCAATCTGATATATAGTTTCAGAGACTATCACTGTAAAAAAACTAACAAAATAAATACTAAACTATTATTATAATAGCACCAGAATCATCCTTGCTGTATATCAGTAAAAAAAAGCATTTTTGATTTGAAGGGCCCTTGTCCCTTTCGCAGAGTTCGAAGTATCCTCTAACTAATTTTAATAAACCTTGGTTTAGTCTTGAAAATTTAATTTAACAGATATATGTACATTCGTTTAAAATATTTTATAATATTAGTATAAGTAGATTACCGAAGTGAGCAATTGTTATAATAGATATATATATATATATACAGTATGCAACACATTATGGGTCGATTCCCTCTTAAATAATATATGAATATCTGCATAATCAAGAATAAGAAGTAGCGGCGTATTCGCAAGTGCGAATTTGGTGACAGTAGGGAAAAAGTTGCACTGTGAAGTTGTTGACAGTAGACTGAAGGTCGGCTTCAATTCTCACACGAAACAAAAACTTGTGTGACCCACAAATACTTGTCCCGAGTCTATGCGTTCTTTGTGTCCGTTGATGGTATCTAAAGTCTTGCGACATAAGAAAAATTCCTACAACAGAAGTTGTTTTCTTAAAGATAGAGATCTAGAAAGTAATAATAATACCTAATATCAGGCGATATTATATTTACACCATCAAGTTATTTTCACACCTCAAGTGATGATTCGCCTAAGTAATTAGATCATATTGCGTATCAATTCATTCCATATTAAGGCGCTAAGATATTACAATGCAGCAGTTATACCAATCGTTATTTTTCCAACCTATTTTAGGGTACCGGCCTTACCCATGTATCTAACAGGATTAATCAACAAACAAAATGGTAAAGAGTGTCTGAAGTGGCCCAAAAGCACGAGATTTATTATTGGCACTTTAGTTGCACAAGCTGATTAAATTTTTTCGATTAATTCTTAGATCGTCGTACATAGAGGTTATTTAAAAGTCAATTAATTTTGGTAAGGTAAGCTATTTTATGAATTAAGTTAGAAAGAAGTGTAGAAGAGAGTGAGTCATTTTCTTGATTGTTGCACGCTCTAGTGTTGACAGTGTGACTCCCTCAGTTTAGCTTTATTTCTACAGTTTAAGTTAGAGGGTCCCGACATCCCGGCATCAGCTACTTCGAGTTATATGTAGGTATGCGACCCTCACTCGCTTGAGATACAGCTTCTACTCATCAATCCACTTGTTTAAGAAATATTCCTTCCTTTCCTGCCAATATACTCCAAATTTTCCTATCAGATACGACGTGACATGACGGCAATAAGCTTGCCCCCATTACGTGAATACGACTGAATAATCGTTAAAATGTGTGCGTGAATTACGCCTCTGCGAACCTCTTCGGGGATGTAGGCGTGAGTGTATGTATGTATGTATGTTTGTATAAATTCTTCAGATAGTTTCTGTGTCGATTCACATTTGTTAGTATATGTTGTAATTTATAATTGGTTTAGTATGTATATGTTTTAGTTTCCTATCTATGTCAATCATTTAGTTTTATATTGAACGGACATATCTAAATATTCTTATACATACATGATCTCACGGTATTTTTTTCTTCAGTTTAGGCAGAGACAACAGCCTATCACTCGCTTCCTTCCTTCCTTATCATTAAACCTATCATACAAGCATTAATTGCTATGCAAGGTTTTGGTTACCTACTTTTGACCTGCAGAACATCACCAATTTTATTATAGTATGTTCTTCGCGGTTGTACCCTTTCGTCTCTGAATTAATAATATCATTATTTCACTATTCTCAAATAAGCATATTATGTATGCTATTACTTGAGAGGCCACATTGTTTGCCCTTAAAGTATTTTCTCTAAGGTAACAGATCTTAAGCGCAAACATCACTATGTTTTTAAAGTTATTGCTACACTACACTTCGGGGCTGTTTCGTAATCCTGCAGTAAAGTTACCGTTCAGCTATGCGCAAACTTAACCGTGTAATAAAGAGCTAGCATTTCAAAATTATTTAGCACAAACTTTATACACATCGACACAGCTAGAACACGTTTCTAGTGTATTAAAGCGATGCTAAAATTCTAATCTTATTTAACTTGAAGTAAAACTTATTCTAAATTTTGAAAGTATGTAAATTTATCAATGTTGATTACATTTAACATATAACACGGTTAAAGGGATCAGATTATCGGGCAGTCAGCAATTTGAGTTGTGTTACTCGGGCCAGGTATAGACTAGATACCGAGTCTTTCCCAGTACGTCCCCAATATGTATTGTATGTATCCATAATTCTTAACACTTTTCCTGTAAATTCTTAAATTGACCTGGCACTATTGAAACATATCTAATCTCTCACATTTACTTTTACTTTACTATGAAGTATTGATGACGTAACAGATTAAATATGTCCTCTGCCTTCACCCCAACCCCCCCCCCCTTCTCCTGTTTCCCATCTACATACAACAGTAATGAGTAGTTCTTGTTAGCAGTATTGTTTGGAATTGTAGGATTCGAGTCCGCAACCACTAGATCGATAATCCGATGCCTTTACCATTCTATTATATTGGATTAACTAACTAACTTCTTTAGATATCTAATTACTTACATGACTCTTCGATAAGATTCTCTTGTTGACTCTCGACGCAGTACTGCAGGAGAAGGCTGAATAGCACTCCAGAGATAACTTGCGACGTTGAAAACGGCATTGTCAATATTACTACCTGTATTTATCGATATCACACACTTTTACACTGCACATCACTATCACTTTTTTACACTTTATCACTCATTTGTTTTCATAATCCTTATAATTCCTGTAACAAAGAATACACTTATTAACCATTTTACTTGTTTTTTTTTTAAAAGGACTATAAAGGGTTATTTACCAAATCCACTGATGAAAAGAACAAGAGTTTTAGTAACTTTAAAGGTAAAAATGAAAGTTAATATGAACAACACATTAAACAACCTAATATAAAATGTTCTAACACTGCATCCATTAAAGTAGTCGATTTATTCAGCTTGTAAACAACCAAAGACTCGAAGAAATGCTCGATGTTTCTCGATCGTAACATCCCAAAACAACATCGGCGCATACGCAGCGACTCTACGCGAGCGCGGCGTTACAGAGACTGACCGGACCGAGAGTGGCGGGCGCCAGTTGTGGGCGGATACCGACTTGCTACCTGCACTTCTGATCTAATTGCTAGTTTTGCGTCGTACACGGGAAGCTTTCTCGTGAATAAAATCGGTGAAAATTAAGCTTATTTAAAGAAGCTTTAGGTTTACTTTAGTGATAGTTTAATGTAGTAGAATTGTCACTCATGTAATTTCGTCATTGAAGTTCTAGGTATCGTCATAAAATATATAATTATTTTATAGCATTCAAAATGTTGACATTGATTTGTACTAAGCAATTATGTACTTTGATATTGTTCTAACTTTAAGTTAACGGATTATGATGAATAAACATTTTAATTCATTTATATATTTAGTACGTTTGCAAACTCTTCTGCACCCAAAAACAATCGTAACGGATTTGCGATTTGCTTAGAAAACAGAACGTTTTGTTTTATAGCTATTATAATGGTTCTATGTGTTGTAGTGTTATTTAATATCGCTTATAATCAACACAACAAAATAATTTCCCGATAAAAAAGAAAAATAAATAAAAAATATTTCTAAAACTGTATTACTTTTTCATAGCAAAACTATAGATGAAAACAAAAAAAAAAAACAATTTAAGCTAAAACATAATGAGAATAGCAAACGAATTTACAAAACTAAAACTAAAATTTAAAAAAATAGTAATAAACACTGAAACATTTTTCGCTGTTACAGACAGCAGCAACTGTTTGCACCGACACATTGTGGAGAATATTGTACACAAAAACTAAACGTTTCATTCGCATCGTTATATGAAAATGCTGATGCCTTTTTAATACAATAATTTTTCATATGAAAGGGGTTATAGAACAGTGTGGTTGGTGGCACATTTTAAAGTCTTAAATAGTCAAACAATAATGTGGAAGTTAACGTGTTAACGTGGAGAGCCATGCTCTGGGACGTAAGAACCGGCTCGACCGGAGTATTACCACGGAATCACAGTAAACAGCCTGTTAAACATTGCTAGCATTGTGTGACCGAGGCGGACAGCACTCTTCTGACTCCAGAGTTGCAAGTGTTCATGGGCGGCGGGAGTCACTTACCAACAGGTGCTCCGTCTGCTCGTTTGTCCCCCTATTCCATAATAAAAAAAAAAAATTCAGAATTATAAGAAAACTTGTAATAAACACTCTTGTAAAATCATGCGATTTTCTTGTGAATTATTGTACAATATACGTATCACAAAATGATGTATCTTAAATATATAACAAATATGATAACATATTTACAGGCTGCACTGACAGCACAAACCTTTGATTGAAGAGTTAATAAGAGGAAGAAAATAAGTCACTGTGAAAAGCTGGTATTGTTGTTGTACAGACAGGATACTTTGTGTACTGTATTGATGAATTGCGATCTCTATTTATTTTATAGAAAAAATCACTTAAAATAAAAAGGAGCAATGTGAATAAGAAAATAGAATGCATTTTACTACCTCACACAATTTGTTAGAGTGAACAACTAGTTATTAAACTTACTACTATCAAAGTTATTTCCGTAAATTAATATGTATGTGTGTTAATTCAAAGGTGGGTGTTTAATGGACCTCTGCCTATCCTTTCGGTATTAGAGATACGGTACTGTATCTTCTTACTTCCTATCTAAGTAATAGGACTCAGAAAGCCGATATTAATGGTAAACTATCTCCAGGTTCTGTCAGTTCTCTATTTAACATGTGAGTTCCACAGGGTACTAGCACCTTTTTATTCCTAACTTATACTAACGATCTACCTCACCTTGTTAAGAACCACCACGAGATAGTGTTGTTTGCAGATGTTACTTCACTTTTATTTAAACTGAAACGTATGACTACATATTTGAAATGTAAGCCGCGCTGTTTCGAAAGTGGTTCACTTGTTTAACGTTAGCAATTTACTTCTTATGGAAAGAAAACCAAATGTAAAAGATTCACTACTTCAAACGTTAAACAGATGAAAAGTACGCTTATTATTAAAGAAGGTGAATTGGAACCAGTAGATAGCACAAAATATTTAGACATTACTCTTGATTCAAAGCTTCAATAGGGACCACATATTGATAAATTGTCGAATAGACTCAGCTCTGCAGCATACGCAGTTACAAAATATAAAATTCTTGAACTGACTGATATTGAAACAGCCAGATTTGTCTACTTTTCTTATTTTCATAGTATAATGTCGTGTGGTATTTTACTGCAGGGCAATGCCTCTGATAGTCAGTCTGTCTCTGTGCTGCACAAGAGGGCTATCGGAGCAATTTATAATTTAGATAATCGTTATTAGCTGAGGCAGAAATTCAAACAAATAAACGTAATGACAGTGGCATGTCAGTATATTTATGAAAACTGAATTACTTTCATAAAAATAAAGATAAGGTTATTACAGAGGGTGTCTCATAAATAATGTCAGTTTTTAATATTCAATTTGATTAATAATTAATCATACAAAAAGAAAACCTTAGTATTCAAAGTATAGCCCATCGTATTCTACAGTCTTAACCCAACGTTCAGCCAGCTCTTTGAGTCCTTGGTAAAACCATTCCTTGGGCTTAGATGCAAAGAATTGCCGCACTGCATTTTCAACATCTTCTCTTGACTAAAATTTTTTTACACGCAGGAACTTCGCCATGGATCTGAATAAATAGTAATCAGATGGTGCAAGGTCTGGACTAAATACTGGATGTGGTAGGAGTTCAATTCCATCAAGTTCTTTAATCTTATCCCGTGTAACTTTCGCCGTATGCGGTCTAGCATTATCCTGTTGTAAGAGCACTCGGTTTCGATTGACTAAGCCTGGATATTTTTGTGATAAAACCTCATACATTCGGGTCAGCTGTCCACAATATAACTCAGCATTAATAGTTCGACCATCCGGAACTATCTCAAAGTACACTAAACCTTCATAATTCCACCAGACACATAACAAGACTTTCGTCTCGAAACGACCTCTTTTCACGACAGGTTCAGGTAATTGTCTTATGTCTAAACACTGTTTTGACATGTCTGGGTTGTTTAGATACATCCATTTTTCGTCGCAAGTAACAATGCGTTTAATAAAACGATCACCTTTCGGCAGAGCAAGGAGCTGTTTACACACCTCTACTCGACGTTTCGCCTGAATCTCGTCTAATTCATGGGGCACCATACGACAACTTTTATAAGTCTTACCTAATGATTTTAAGTGGCGATGTATAGTGTCTTTAGAAGGTCCCAACGAGTCCGATAATCGACGAGTGCTGGTACTGGGTTGGTTTTCTACTGCTTCCTTTGTAGCCTCAACATCCCATACAGGTGGACGACAAGAACGCGATCGATCTTCAAGTGTCAAATCTCCACTGTTAAAACGATTAAACCAACGCTGTGCCGTTCGCTCATTAACCATGTCTTCCCCTTCAATTTCACATATTTTCCTTGCTGCCGCGGCTGCTTTGAACTTTTGTTTCCAATAATGTCTTAACAGTACACGAATTTCATATTTATCACACTCCATACTTTTTAGTATCAAAACGACCTACGACGTCAATAAACAAAGACAGTACGATTAAATTAAAGTGAATCAATTGCACTCTCCACAGGAGTAGAGAATATCTTAACAAGTTGCGACATGTATAAAATGAGGCGTAGTAAATTTTTAGTTATGAAACCCGACATTACTTATGAGACACCCTCTGTAAAAAAAGTATATAACACACTTAATAAACATATTTTTTTTTTGTACCTGCCTCCAGGCTCCAAAAAACTAACCAGTTGTTTCTAGGTCAATGCGTGTTTATAACAAAATCCCTCATAATATAAAATAAATTCAAGTTCACTTTAAAACGAAGGTTCTGCTTTAAAGGTTATTACTCAGGGGTAGATTATATGAAAGATAGAAGCGCTTGGTATTGAACTGTTAGAGATTCACAAGATATTTCAAATACTCAGTACAATGTAATGTGAGCTCACATGTTTCTCATTTTCTCTCTTCTTTTATTGTATTTCTTTGTTCTTCCTTTTTAACTTATTTTTTTACTAACTCATTTTATTTACTTTTAACAACATAATAGCACACGATAAAATAGTGTTTAATTGAATAATTTGTGTTGTACACGAAATATTGTTATATCTACCTGGTAACTTACAGGAGTGATCATAAATTTGTTTGCCCGATTTCTTCTTACAAGGCTTAACCATTTGGAAACGGGCGGTTATAGATCAACACAGGCAAGTATTTAATTATTTTATCTTTTTAATATTAATATCACATTTGTCAAGGCAACCTATAGTTACAGTGATGGTGTGTGATCTATAACTTGAAATATGTTTTAAATAAGACGATTTCAAAGAATTGTTAAGCAACTTAATGAATTAAAAATATTTAATTTCATTGAAAAAGTTAAATTTAATATTGGGTAGACAGGCATAAGTGTATGAACGTATGTTTACGTTAAAGTTTACTACTAAATTTACGTGATTATTTTTACGAATGCAATATAACGTGTATGTTCCGTTATTATGTTTCAGTTACCATCCTTCCATCCAGAAATCCTATAAAAAAAATGTGACAGTGAACGACAGACATAGAATGACACTTTAAGACATGTGTAAAAGTATAAAATCACGTGGACACGGTTTCTAAAGATACAGATATCTTAAAAGGAATCACAACCTTTTGCCGACTAACCCGATTTTACACACTGTAATTGTTTTTCTTCAGACTAACATACATAACTGTATTGGCATGTCTGTCAATCTTAAAAAATATATGTTATATTATCATTATAATATTTCTAAAATATTAATATGATTTATAAATGCTATAAAATTGATTTTAAATAGATTTCATTTTGAGATTCGTCAGAGTCCAACCAAATTAAAAATGTGATTTTCTCCTCACTTACAATCACAAGAGGCTTCTGCCATCAAATCCATTTCCTTCAATGTACGGAACACAATACGTTCTATTTAAGTGACATATTTGCTTTTACATGACAAAAAAAGATAAATGTTTGAAATTGAATAGGCTTGCTATTGTCGCAACTACGCGTGAAAGTTTTATATGGTACACATGGTTAGTTTCTATTTAAGAAGATTTACGACGATTTTATTGTACATGAGGTAGCTTGACTCACTTGAGAGAGGTTTTAGGGTACTGAGTGTAAGTTTGGGGATTTGATTCGAATGAAAAAAAAAAAGACATCAAAGAAATCTGTATTGAGACTTTCGCAATTACACAATTTCAATTTTTTAAAACATCAATATTAGTCATCAAGACATCTTCTTCCGCGCACTTTCGAACTGATATCTTTATCGTTGTTTTAAGTAGAGGACTTGGACTTACCAGCACCAATCAGTTCGAGTTACAGGTATGCGGTATGACGGACTTGCTTGAGCAATTGCTTATACTAACCAATCTATCGGTATAAGCAATATTTATTTTGTTCCTTTTCTATACTCCCTTATATTCAAAAGTTTGCCATTTTATTTTCAAAAAGTGCCCGGATGTTGTGTGTGCCCTTACGAGTATGTCAATAAGCTTGATCAAAAAAAAAAGATCACGTAAGTAGGGCTAAAGAATAATCGGCAAAATGTGGGCTTTGATTTCGCATCTAAATACCCCTTTGGATACAGACGTGTATGTTTGTACGTATGTCCATATGTATCGTCTTTAACTTTAAACGTGTTGCGGTTGGTGGTCATCCTAATCTCAGGAGGGAGCGCATTCCAAAATAAAATGGATTGGACAGGAAACGAAGAATGAACGAGAGAAGAGGTGTGAGTAGGGCATAGGAGTAACAAATTATTTGTGGAGCGGAGAACCCTGTCATGGTTAGAACCTAGAAGAATAAGCTATGAGGTAAGATAATCGGGGGCTGTGGGGTTATGAGGAAGAGAAAAAAGAGTAGTTAAGGTACGTAGGCTACGACGCTGACGTAGAGGTAACCACGACGAATCGAATTCTAATTTGCAAAATGTGGATGTTTAATACACCACTGCCTACCCCTTCGGGGAAATGGGCGTAAGCGTATGTGTGTATGTTTATTGATTTCACCAAAAGGAGTTACAGAATTTGCAAAATTATTAAAATTAATTTACAAATGACAAAGATATTGCGTAAAATATGTTATAATTTTCCACTTTGTTCGTTACGTACACCAAACTACCCTTACATTTTAAAACAAAATAATGTTTGATATTGTTCACAAATGGTAACATACACATTTTCAGTCCAATTGAGAATCACAATTTAAGTCTCTATTTATCTAGAGGTATCTCTAGGTAGGCCAGTTTGTATTTATTTGCAGATTCTATAAAGCGACATCGACAGATTGTTTTTATTCATGTCAGCATGTCTATCAGGCTTTCGTTAAGACCGAATATTTAACCAGATCCAATACCACATGGTGCCCAAACTCTATTAAACTGGATGGCCCGTTGGTGCTGAGAGGACATGTGCACAACGATCCATCAACTTACTCGCACATAGTTTAAACGCGCTGATTGCTTGCATCCATTTGATCTTACTTGTATAGATACAACTCTATCCTAAATCCATAGTAACAGCAGTATTAAAAAAATGGCCACCAAGGACAAGCTTTTAGCTAGGCGGTATTCTATACCGCCTAGCTAAAAGAGTAGAGTAAATGGCACAATGGCACTTTAATTGTATTCTTTTCATTCTGAGATAGAAACGCAACTGTTACATATTTATAATTAAAATTAAAACAGACAATAACTTAATGAACACAACACCTATTACTATTGTTTAGATTTACAAGGTAATTATAGGTTTACTTTGAATGTGTACCTCCATCGATCGATCCATCTTGAAGTTGTCTAGAAGAGATTGCGTTTAGTAAGATAGCCGCCTTCTGTACATTATACGCATGATACATGTATTTACTTCTACTGTTACAATGTTCTATAAATAAAGTATTTCCTTTATCTATTATATAATATTTTTCCATTAAAAATATGCTATAATACATATATTGAGAATAACAATTTTTACAAGAAACCCGTAATATCTTCTAACTCGTACCATGCACTGCGGCACCGCTTGCTATTTGTTCTCCTAATCACAGAACAGTTTGAATTAATATTCAAGAGGCAACGCCATTACTTTTACATTTTTAATTGAATATTTTTTGCTCCGTTATAAATAGTTATGTATTGGAAAGTTGAAGTTTGGTTGATACGAGATTTGCTAACTAACAATCCTTTACTAGTTCAAAGTTCGCAGTGTAAAAACATTTAAACAGTCAGTGACTCTTGCAATCAAACAATCTTATCTTACTTCTTACGACCATATACCTGCAGAAAAAAATAGTTTTTACAATATGAAACTGAAGGGGACAAGGACCCCTTACACCACCTGTATATAAAGAGGCGGCCTAGCTCTGCAAGGGTTGACAGGGGCTTCTTTCTTAGAGCATTACTATATTTGCCACCTAACACGGCATCACATTTATATACTACTTATTACTACATATTCTATATACAACTAAGCTCTTGAGAGGGGAAGATCACACAAGATCTTACCAAGATCTCACAAGAAATAAATAATAATACAGAAAACCAGTTACCTGTCTAAATTAATAAAAACACACTCAAGAGCTAAAAAAGAAGCGCATGGAAGAAAACTGGTAGTTCTTATACGGATGGACTTGTAAGTGAAAGCTCAAGGACGTCATGATCGCACATTTAACCTGAATTGGCTGATGCCCGACGTTCCGGGCCTTCTACCCAATATATCCAAAACTTCTTAATTAGTTCTGTACTCCATTATTAACAAAGTTTTAATTGTAACGAAATTTTTTTATGTACGTCCTCGATGTTATTAACAGCAACAATAATTTAGGGAACTTTCATTAACAATCTGTCTTTCAACCCATGTCAGCACAACTTTTTCTCTCTATTTTTGAACTCCACCTGTGGAAGTTTCTGGAAAATTTTAGAGGTTTAAAATGGCCTATATGATTCTATTGTATCCTGGGTGATATCTGATGGTATATTGTTTTTTCATACTAATGAAATGAGGAATGGTGTATGGATTCTAAAGATACAAATCTGTTTAGGTATTGAGAAGTTATGGTTGAATGAAGAGTCTAGCAGCAAGGAGCAATTAATTGAAAAGACTTTTTCTTTAAGTTTAAGTATCTAAACACAAATATAAGTTTCACTATGCTACATAAATTTAAATGATTTTTACCATTTTTACCATTTGAATTATGTGGATACAGTTATAATACTAAACATTCTTAAATTTCATCAAATCATTCCGAGTAACCATGTGACCGTGCTGCGTGAGACGGAGATCGTGGGTTCGATTCTACTCAGGACTGAAAATTTGTTCTGTGTCTCTCTATACACTCATGTTATTCATATACACGCATGTATTCACAAATATGTAAGCATATTTATAGCAGTCTGGTTGACATATATTTAACTTTAAGCAGACTCAGAGCAATCAAGTATTTTTTTTTAAAAGACAACTATCTCACTGGAATAAATTCCTGTGTGGACTGAGACTTTACAAACATTCAAACAACTGATATAAATAACACTCAGACTCAGAACAACAATTTGAGGGTTAAGAGTTGTCCCGTGCGGGGATCGAACCCACAACACTCGGTGCGGCAGTGCAGTGGCGAGGTGACCCCTTAAATCGCTACGACATCCGTGCAGTCATTTTACCTAATCTTAGTAGTATAGATATGCATTTACTTTTAATAATTACTTGCAAGCAGCTTCTCCTTTTAAGAATTAAAAATACCTTGAGTTCTTAATTAATGAATACATTCAAACCTGAAGCGCTCTTAACATTTGGGTATAGAAACTGAGATTTTACAGTACAAGATATAGTCCTTGAAATATCGTTTTGAGATACCAAGAAAGTATATAATAGACACCGCATGCTCATGTCGCTTCTCGCTTTGATTATGACATCGTCAACTTAGTACTACACACAAGTACATAGAACTAACAGGCAAGCATGCAAGCATGTATTTATCAGATCAATGACCTCATCGACCGATAGTAATATTTTTAAGTCCCAAGTTTTTAAGTTTTTAATTCGCATTAAATTTAATAATCAGCGTAAGCTTCAAATATACCGCCTCCAAGCGTTAACAACGTGCTATATTCAAACCGAAAGAGATTTACGTTATTCTATTAGCGAAACTTAAAGGAAGTATCTAAGGCGAGCCGACTTCACGCAGTCACGACCATATTAACTTACAAAGAGTTGAAAAAAATGTTTGTCATTATTAAGCTCTGGTTGAGGTCGGCAAGCTGTTAGAAAGATAAACACAGTAGTTTCTGTTATAATTGCTTTGATGTGTTAACTTGGTAAAAACTCGTTACTGTGAAGAAAAATGGATTATTATTTGTTCAAATGGGCAAATTTTTATTCAATAAATGTAATATTTTATTTCTACCTATTGAGTTAATAGACGGCATCAGAGCTTTCTATGTGTCATGCGAGTGTTACACTAATGCATGCACTTTAGTCGTTGTGTAAATTTAAAGAGTAAATCACAGCATTATCTTAAATTAAATAGTTGGCATATTCAAGAACATTAAAAATAAAAAAGTGGTATATTTGAGGGTTGAACAGAATTGGTTTACTGTCTCATCGTTGCTAATCAATTCTTGTACGAAATGAACTTGATATTTTTCTCCCTTGATGTAACTTCGCGAGAGACACCTTTTTAATAATATTCTATGAAACAGGACAGGCTGATTCATAGGCACACTTAATGTTGTGGTTATAAAGATGTAGACAATTATGTTGGAATTAAAGTTGTTTTTTGGTAATTCCTAGAGATTTGGCGGTACAATATTTCGTGTACAACACATACTATTCAATAAAATACTATTTTATCGAGTGTTATTAGTGCGCCTAGATCTTCATTTTTACTTTCCAACCATTTATTACATAAGATATATGTATATGTAACATACACTCATTCCTATATTCCTAAAAGGTTACGCAGAGGGATTTTAACCCATTACTTCCCAAGCATCGAAAACTTTGAATTTTTTTTTGTCAAATTTTGAAACTAAGTTCATAATACGCTAAGAAAATATTATACGAACAAAAAAAAAATAGTACTTCTAATGCTGAGTCAGCCTGTCCTATAAATATGACAGTGGGGACATGTGATCAGAAATAATAAAAGTAAACAATTATAAGAATATTAGCTGTATTTGAAAATTTGACCATTAACAGTTTTAAACATAAAGTTCTATTAACTTATTTTGTATGGTAAGGTATAAAACAATCACTGCAGTGTTTTTCACATTTAGCGCAAAAAGTTAGAGGTTTTTTTTACAACCTTGTCCCTGGCAAAGCCCCTGTTTGTCCCTCTTCGTCATATAGTGACGTCAAACCTGACAGGTTGTACAAGGCATTCTGATGTACCTGGTGTAGGTGCTTTTTTTTGAGGCAGGCAATGATATTTTGAAAAAAATACATTAAAATTACGGATACACTTCTTGCAGAAGAAAAAGAAATATTTTATCAGAAAAACAGTGCAAGAATACGAATTTTGTCAGAAACAATAAAAATAAACGACCTAATATGTAAAAAAAAATGTTGAATATGGTGTCCTAAAAATAGGACAGTGAGGGAGGAATGGGTTAACACGATCACTTTTTGCCAATCATAATTTAGGTCCACTTGAGTCATAAGAATCAAGCGTATTGCCGTCATCAGTGCACGGTGACTGTGTATACACTGGCTGATAGATATTAGCCCGATACCTTAGTGGGCTTCTACGAGCCTCATGGGAAGAGCGCGGGTGGTTGGTTCTATTCTACCCCACGGAGAACAACACGGCTTTAGATAGAGTGAATGTATGTTACTTGTAAATATTTTGTCTTTATCTAACCTGTTCCTACTGTTTATTGTATTTTAGTTGTTACTATTTTTTTTACCTTATTATGTATTTGAATGTTAATATTACGTTGCCTCATATTGCCATATTGAGTTTGAGGACTCAACAAGTGACAATGGAAGTTGCAAGGGAGTTGCAAGGGCACAGACTTATTGTGGCCGCTATACTCTCCATACTCCGCATGTCTATCATCCCGCTTGGCGTTCCATTCGTTGTTAGATTTTAGTCGAGTCAAAAGAGCGACCTTACTATCGTGGGAAAATGTAGCGCCCCAGGTTGAATATTGCGAGTAGGCGAGTGTGTGGGAATACTCGCGACGTTGTGAATAACAGCGCGAGAAGCAGCTCTCGAGGAGCATCGTGTAGCATCATTATACTTTCGTATCATTATGATAAGTCATTAAAATAATATCATATTTCTGACTCCAAGCTTTTGTACGCCGCAAAGAATAATTCGTCTAGTAAACGGCCTGTTGGTCTAGTCGTTAGTGAGACTAAATGCAAAGCAAGAATCTCGGCTTCGATTTCCATACGGAACAAAACTCGACTCTGGGTATTCTTTTGGTCCATTATTTGTAAGTTTGTAAGTCCCAGGACAAGATTGAAATAATTCATAATGCGGGAAATGTCTTTTAAAGATTTAAAAAAAAAATTAAAGTAATTACTTTTGCAAAAATACCTCCAAACTAAACAGAAACAAATAGATATTTTAATTCGGTAGTCCACAGAGCTTCAACTGTCAAGTGGGAAAACCTGAATACGTGCATATATCATCTAAGAAATTCTGTACTGCTATTTGGAAGGATTGGATTGGATTTGGAAAGTTGATTTTAATTGCTTTTACACGCATCGTGGGGCACAACCACGGCAATTAAGTTGCGGTTCTAAATGGTTTCATGGTTTCGCGATTGATTGTGAATTCGATAATGGATATCGCTAATTATTTAAACAGGCTTTTTAAATGAATATTTCAATTCCTTTATTTTGCAAGGTACAATAGTCAAGTACTAAAAAGTTTGTTTTTAGATCGCTCCTCAATAAGAGCTGTGCGCAGCTGTGCTGTGCTGTGAGCATCAAGTAATGCCATTTGCTACCATTTGTTTACCACGATATCTTATGTGTTATAAAGACCGTACAATGTTTTAATCCAGTTCAATCTATAGGCCACATTACATATCAATCCGTTTGACGTTTTTCAATGAAAAAGTAACAAATATTCATTTATCTATTTGCACAAATTTTCCCGGGTTCAAAGTATTTCACGCACCGGGCGGTATTTTTTTTTTATTGCGGCTTGTATCATGGAGAGTGTTCAGAGGAATTGTTCGTTTCCGCCATCGTTTCCATCCCCATTACCTGATGGTGCGCTTCTTCAGAAGCCTCGCACAACCAACCAGAGGATCAAAATGTCGCCTGCCGTATTTCCTGACCGATATGATCTTGAAGCCTTCAATACCTACCTAATAGGTCGGAAACGCACTTGTGACTCTTGAGTTGCGGGTGTCCTTGGGCGGCGGTAGTCACTTACCATCATATAACCCGTCTGCCCATTTGCCCACTATCGCATAAAAAATAAATATTTACCACTTCACACTTAGTATCTACATGCACATACACACACCATATTAGTATCTACATCACGACCGTGTAAAGCCGGCGCTTGTTGCTAATAATACTATAAAGTAAATATTATCTACTAAATACATACATTTTATAGACAAAATACACCCACAGAATATTAATTCGTAGGGAATTTCTGCCGCAGATTTCTAAGTATCTCTCCCCACAAGGTAAGAGTTGGGTCGTCTATAAGTTACGTATGTATATATGTGTAAGTTGTACTAGTGGTAGTGGAAATATCTTCAAAGACTCAGGAACCCTACTCAGGAACTTCATTAATTATACTGTAGCATAAAAAAATGGTACAGGTTTATTCAAGAGAAACCTATTCATTGTACTCTTGAAGGTTCCAGGACTATAGTTCTTTGGAAAAGTAGGTCATAGGTCATTCCAAACTTTGGTGATTGGAACCAAAAAGGAGCCACATCTTAAAGTTAAAAATAGTTATAAATTAATAAACGTATTTTACAAGGTATTGCAATGATTGGTACATACATATTGAATTTACCTTTGTTGTGCCAGAACTGTCAGACGGTACCTGAAACAGGATAAAAAAAAATTAAGTGTTATTATAATAACAGATACAGGTCCGAGAAGCAGCGCGCAGTGTTCAGTGTGCGCTATCAGAGGACTGCGACCAAAGGGTAACTGGTGAAGGGTCAGGGGTAGCGGTTGCGTGCAATTCCGATTTTTCTAGCATCTTCTACCCACACAGCAAAAAAAGTAATAACAAAGGATTGCGTAGTATGTGACTTCAGAAGCTCAACCACAATCACCCTTTTCTTTATATTGTCATTGATATCACTAAAGCTTTTTTTTTTTTTTTTTTTTTTTTTTTTTTTTTTTTTTTCGTGTGGAAACCCCCACGGGTCATCACCTCACCGGAGCTGACGGTGAAGTGGTATGTCGGACTCGAACCGACTAAAACCACACGGTGTTCCGGCACAAGTGGGTCTATTGCAAGGGACCTGGGTATACCCTAGGAGGGATTCTTCCAGAAACCCTGCAGACCTTGGCCACCTCTTTTGCAAGAGGAACCACCACCATTGAGTACGAGGGGCCTAGCCCCCCACCAGTTTGAGAGGCGAGCGTGGAACACGTTACACCACCGTCAAAGGCCTGCTTCTGCTGGGGTAAGGGCAGCCCTACCCGTTACCCCCAGGCCAGCGCTCATGGAGGCCGGAGATCGTTTTGTGCTCTCCGGCGCGATATCACTAAAGCTGTGAATAAAGACAAAAGGTTGACAAGTATGAAAAGAAATTACTTTTCAAGGTCACTCCACAACTTTTTTTTTTTTTTTTTATTTCAATTTATTACATTTAAAGTTAGAATTAAAAGATAAGCTATCATAAAATCTGATAGTAACTTGAATTATTACATCGATGCCACATTTTAATATGGAAAAAAGTACACCATAAAGATTGTGCCACCCATGTACAAAACAGGTATAAACCAATAATTTATAGTTTCAAGCAAATGCCACTTTAATACAGCATTAAATCAATAACATATTGTTATAGAATGTTTTGTATATTTGTTTGTAGCGATGACTTTAAATATAAAATAGTAAAATATAAAACTAGTAATATAATAGAAACAGACCCGACGCAGAAAGACACTAATGACGTTGCAAATGTTAAAAAAAACTTAAAAAACGATTTGTATTTTACAGTCAACAGAAGTGACGTCACATTCTCTAAGTTTACACGTGCATTAGTTATTGATATCCTTTCTTTTAATGAAATAAAATAATGTCAAGACTGGATAATTATGAATACTGATTTATATTATTATATAGTATGGGTGTGTATAATATGTATGTGTGTGTGTATAATATGTAAGTATGCACGTTAATTAATATGTTTAATATTTTCATTTGGAAATAGTAGTAAACCTTCAGTTCAGTCATTTAGTAGACCACAGACTAACCCAATCATATATAACAATAACACATATATTTTTTTACTTTATATCATAATAAAAATGTACAATGTAGAAGAAAACAAATAAATACATTTAAGAAAGCATGATAGTCAATGGTCAATGTTTCTATTTCAATCGCAATGCTCTATTCTTCACCTCGTAATTTTCCAAAAGCAGAAGTAGAAATTTTTCTTTAAATTTTATTGGGACCACCTTGAGTAGAACCCTCTCAAATTATTCTATTCTGAAGCTTTAAATTAACCCGGTATTTTTATTAACAGAAGCTGCTTATATTTTCAGTGCAAAACCAAACGAAATTCAGCAGTATGATTAAAGGCCTACTTATTGAACAAGTGTTCGTTACTTTTTAAGGTTCTTTAATAATATTTTATTTTAAAATGGGCCTACGAAAGAAACGGTTTATCTATTGGTTAAAAATATATTTTAATCGTTTCCTTATAAAGTCGTATACTCGTATATAAGATATACGAGTATACAGCTTTATAATTAGAGAGATTAAGAGATTTTGATTAATTTACTATGCGGTTACGGTTATTTTTTTTAACGACACACATACATAGAAGTTAGTAGCATTATAAAAGTATATTAGTAGTATTATTATTTTTTATGTTTTAGGGTCAAACGAGCAGACAGGTCACCAGATGGTTAGCTACTATCGCCGCCTATGGACACCTTTAACTCTGTTTATTCCTTATTGATAACTATAAAAACACATACGTTGCCAGGACGAAAGAATGACATATCTCTAATTTAGAAAAAAAAGTACTGTCCTCGTGGAATTTTTAAAATGACTTTTACGCGAGCGGAGTGGCGGGCGAAAGCTAGTATATTACTGTTTGATCTTATCAACAAATTTTTCATGACCTAACTGAATGATCCCAATCTTGCCTTGGCCTTCCTCCTACAAAGCAGAATTATCGGTCTTTACTATATACTATAATGTTATATCAACATCGAATTAAACCTAATAAAGAGTAACATTTCTTACAAACTAGTTCAACGACCATATTCATAAATAATGCTACACTCGTATATCTTTTTATTATTAAGACATTTCAAAATTTTATCGGGTGTGGGAGTAAAAGGTACACCTACAAACTGACAAAAGAAATGAATTTGGCTTATCTTGGTAATAAAGATGTTAGTAGGTGCGCTTGTGCGGTCGGATCTCGGGAATTGATGAACCAAAGGTATACTGATAGTAGTTTTATATGTTAAGGCAAAATTACATTCATCCATGAATCCCGGCAAAGAAATTTCTACTCTCAAATTTGAGAATTGTAACGCACGACAGTATTTACCAACTTAATATTTATTTACAGTGATTTGACAAATTAATATTGGTGTGCGCGCAAGACCTCTGTACACACACGTTCTTGTATATGCAAGTATAATTAATAAAATACTCCCACCTGAAAATCACTGTAAAGATTCTAACTGAGCTCATGATCTTCAAACGGCTGAGCTGATTTTCTTGAAATATAGCTAAGAACACTCTCGATTACGATGCCTCACAAACGAAGGAAACTGAATCAAAATCGGTTCATCCGTTCAGGAGTATGCCACAAACAGATTAACTGATATACACCACAAATTAATAACACCCCTCTTTTTCTTGGGGGGCTAAAAACTGACATTTATTTAAGGTAATATGTCAGTGGTTGAGGTACCACATTGTCAACTGAATCTAATGTTTTGAGTGACATTCCCATAACCTGTAAGGGAATGTAACTCATCACAGTTTATTAAAGTATGGATTTCATTTCTAAGTTTCAATACATACATACATACTAACATAGGCACACATACTCACTTTTGTATAAATGAAGGTTCTAAGGTCCCAAGAATATAACTTATTTTTTATATATAAATATAATTTGAGTCAGGTACTTGCATCGACAACATTGGTAAACATAAAAAAAAGATTTTTTACTTTACATTAAATTTTTATTAAAAATACAAGTTATTTATGTATATTTTATATCAATCAGTAACTCTACAAAACAATTTGTTTAACAAACGAACGCTGATAAGTTGATTAAGCTATAGCCTAAATGCTTAATTCAACTTGCTGAAAGTAAAGTCTTACTTTAGACTAATTCAATTTATTTTATAGAAAAGAAACTGAGTTCGAAAAATAAGTTCGATAATTTTATTTTGATTTTGATTATGCTTTGCTGAAATGAGACCTAATTTTGGCATTTTTTTTTGGGCAACCAGACAGCTCACTGGATGCTAACTAACTACCACCGCTCATGGACACCCACTAACTCAACTCAACACTAGTGCGTTGCCGGTCATTTAGTTAAGAGGCTCTTTTCTTGAAGGTTTGAAGATCGTTTTAATCCGGTTCTACAGACTGTGCAAGGCGAGAAGCGTCTGGAAAAGCGTACAGTGGTGGAGTCGTAATCATCCAGGTGATGGGGATTTTGTATCATGAAATATCAAATTATTTAATTTTTGATATTTGTTTTTACAATGGGAGAGCCATGCTTCGGCACGTATGGCCCTGCTCTACCGGAGTATTACCACAGCCTTACAGAAAACCTTCTGTTAAACTACACTAAGCTGTGTGAGAGTGAGGGAGGTTACCGGAACTCTTTCCCCTTTCCCATCCTCTCTTTCCACTTCCTGAAAAGGCGGACAGTACTCTCGTGATTCATGAGTTGTCCGATGACCCGTTAGCTCGTGTTGGCCACCTTACTCACTTATAAAAAAAGACATTTATCTTTTCTTGACTTTTTCTTATTTTCTTTTTGTTCTTTTATATTTTCTTTTCTTTCTTACTTCCTTACCTATTAGTAATATTATTTTAAACAATGTAGTAACCGTGATGAACGCCAACCAGTAAACGGAAGGTAGGATGCCCTTCGGCTCGATGGCCTAATGTCTTGAAAAAAGTAGTTGGAATAGATTGGATGCAGAAGACAGAGTACCAAAAAGTACCAAAGAGGATTATTAATGCTAAATATTATGAATTTGGGTTGTTTGTTACTTTTTCTCGCCTTAACTCAACTGATCGTTATTAAATGTACAACACGTATCATACCCATAAAAAGTACCGTTTCGACATATTCATAACATCAACAGTAACCGCAATTAAGGCCGCGAGCAAAAGCCAGTATTTATATAATTCTTGTCTGATTTTCAACGACTCAAATATTTATAAACACAATTCAAACTCGGAAAAATTCGAGTAAATCACTCAGAAAATATAAATACATAATTTCATTTCTCATTCCTTGAGAAACTATATTACTCGTGTTTTGTATAGAGCCTTAAACTTCGTTGTTATTTTCTTGACTTAAAATAAAAGAGAAATTGTGTGAAACATTTTATTACAATGTTTTGTACAGAAAATTTGTGAATACAACGTTTATGCGTATACTTTAGCTGTATACTTAATGATCATTGCCGCATCACATTGCTCCTGTAATATATTGTTATGCATATAAACAATTATGTTTTGTATTATTTACTAAAACGGATTACAGCACTGTTTTCTTAAGAGCTTTAATGTTATTAAAAAGAAAATAAAACTGAAATTACGCTTTAAAATTAAAAAAAAAAAATTGAAAATAAGGGTAGTAAATGAGAAAAGGAAGCAAAACAAAACATCGGTAATTAATAATATAAACACACTAACATACAACACTCAATGAATGTGAAACGAGAACATAAGCTTACACTCAGGTAGTATCTATTTCTTTTTACACTACATTTAGAAATATAAGATATTCAGTAGTATATTTAGAACAGTTAACGATTTATTCAATAATATGTGTTATTTAGATTTTAAAATGAAATAAGAAATTGGAATAAAAGTCAAACAGAAACGACTTACATACATCAAACTTATGTAGGTGAAATTTTGTGCGTGTTTGTTTGTTACTTGTTCACGCTCAAGCGGCTGGACCAATTTTGATATGGACTTAACTGGATTTTATCCCGTAAAAATGTAGATATAGTAAACAATAATGATAATAATAGTCTACTTCTAGAACAAAACAGCAAAACCTATAAGATTTCATTAATTTATTCATGTTCATGTAATATAAAAACGTCCTCTACATATGTATGTTACCCCATATTCATTTGCGCCTCGCATTTACTTGCGTTTATAAAAACATACGAAACAAAATTGTGTTATCGCTAATTTACAACAACTTAAACCATCGCTAACTTTAATAATATTTAAGTGAAAGATGAATCGAAATAGAAGCGAATTTTCTACATTTTGCCAGTTTCTATAAGTAATTTATTATATTTGTTTAGTGGAACCCGTTACGAAGTCGTATGTATAGAATTACCAAATTTATATAATTTCAATTTAGAAGAAAAGACTAATTACTTTTCAATTGAGAATTTAGTTTAAGAAGACTGCATGAATTACATTGATCCTTTTGTAACTGTAGTAACATGATGACTGCACGCATGCCAAATTAGATCATCGTCGCTAAAGCCGTGCCTAATGTTGTGGGTTCATATCTCATCGAAAAGAAACGAAAAGTTGTGTAATCCACTCATCACACACAGTGTGACATTTATTTTCTGTCCAAAGTCTAGGTTGTTCTTTGTGTCCTTTGGTTAAATGTTCGTTGACCACTTAAATATTCCTAACGCGGGAGGTTTATCTTTAAGGACTTCTTACTTACTTATACCCCATAAGGCGGTATATAATATATATAAGACGTCCGGCAAAAATATGAGAGAGTCATACAATACATACAAAAAGACACAATATTTAAAACTACAAAAGCGCTGTAGAAGATCAATGAAGGATCTTCAAACTTCAAGCAGTTGTCTGTCTATCAGAAAAATGCTGTTATTGTATCACAGATTATTTTAATGATCATATATTAATTATATCGTTATTTGTTTATAATGTATGTATAATATATATAACAACTCTCACCAAAAACTGAAATTTGTATGCCTTAAAACAGTATGTACCAGACTCTTAAAATGGTAATATATCTTATTTGTGACTCAGTAAACAGTAAAAAGGCAGAGGTGTATTAAACACCCACATTTCGCCAAAAATAATTTGGTCCCACTAGCTTCATAGGCGACAGGCAGAAATGGGTTGAATCTATTGTACTCCACCGAGAACAACACGGTGTACATCAAACATTCTAAACAAATAAAGTTTATTTTGATTTGAAAACAAGATTGCTTGTTATATTCGTAAAAAGCCAATACAAGTTATTAAAAGATCTGAGAATACCGTACATTGAAAGAAATGATAACTTAGAAATCCATTAATACAATTTCTCTAAATAAAAATTAAATATTCAGTTGTATAGAGTTCTGAGCATTACAATTCTTCTAATTAGGCTGGAAAAGTAGTAGGTACTTAACTATGTACCTAAAAATTTTAATAATAATTTTCCTATAGTTGCATTGACACTGTTTGTGGAGATCTATAATTATAATTATATAAACATTTTATGCCAGCTACAGATCCTTGAAAAATATAGGAAACATTTTTAAAATATTGCCCCGGATAGGAACACGATCTTCAAACGTGTCAGGTGTAAGAACACCTGCCTTATTTCTTTTATATTTTTTTAAGAAGTGAATAGTGTAAGAAATACGAGATAGAAACATTGGCTTCGGTTTCGTTGCTGGAATTTTTGGAGAAATAATGATGCCTGGAAATAGTTTTCAATATTATTTACGGAACCCGGGATATACTATGTATTGTTCGAAGCTCAGTTAGAATGAATATATATATTCATTCTAACTGACTATGTTCATATGTATATAAATAAATACATACACACACACACACACATACTCTCACGTACTCACGTCTCAGGAGGCCCATTGCTACTTTTCCAATCATAATTTAGTTCCACTTACGTGATAAAGCCTCTTTGCTGACTTCCCGGCACTGCATGTCTGTATAAATACTGTCGAATAGATAACAGTCCGATATACTTTATATAATTTATAATGCATATTCAATTTCATTAGAATAACATAATAAATAGAAGTACAACACCGAACACTTCAGTGTCCCTGTGGAAATGCTCTAAGTCCGTATCTCTTCCTGGTACTAATAAGTGGTAGCATGTGGTCCAGAGCAGGCTGGATAAATGGCAACAAATACTGGAGAATGTTGGCTTCAAGATCGGTAGAACCAAAACCTGATACATGTTTAGCGATTTCGGCGTTCTCTCCGAACCGGCAACCATTTTCACTGAATGAAACAATGGTACTAATGACCAAAGAAATAATGTGTGAACTGTGTGGAAGAGGATATGGCTGGAAAGGTAATAAGCAGTGAAATGAGAAGTGATATAATTGAATTTAAGAAGAGCACACATTGTACCAATCCCATAAAAATGGGATAAGGAGATGACGATAAACATAATAAATAGCAGTAGCGTAGCTTACATAACGTCTTAAGCAATGGAATTAAAAGGAATTTAGTAGGATACTTCTGATTTTTGTTGCAATTACAGTCAGAGTTTCATTTCCATGTGCGATCACTGTGAAGCGAAGGCGTAATGTAACACTTCTGTTTTCTGCAGATGATACACTACGTGTGTTAAAGCATTGAAAGAAAATTTGGAATAATCTAGTATTAGGAGGTGCTACCAATAATGGGGAGAAGTGGTGGAGGTAGAAAAATGTCTCTTGCATTTGTCTTGAAGCGTTTGAACTCGTAAGATATAAAGCTGAACTCGGCGCCGCTTACATACGTAGTACGTACTTGAGTAGCGTCGACAAAATGTATGTACCGACTGAGGATTAAATATTATGACGTTGGATTTTCAAGCAGAAGTATGAATTATAGTTTTGAATTCTTGATGTTTGTTTCGTAATATATATGTATTTAGTACCAAATAAATATCTTAAGTTAATGTGCAAAAATTGTCTATATTGTTGTATAATGCTGAAGAGTTATATGTTACATATAATGTTTCTTTACTGAACGCGATCATCTCAGATTTTTTCAGATCATAGAAAAACAAATCTCTGCTGGGATTAGAGCTACCTGGTTGTGATACGCATATCCTTTAAATTCCCTAGGGTTCATCACCTAGTATATCAAATAGGGAAAATGTTCCTGTAGGTAGGAAAACATCGTTTCATTATTGTAAAAAAAAATGTAAGATCCGAATATGTATACACAAATATAAGGTTCAGACACATAAAAGCTATCTAAATAGCAGTTTTTATAAATAATTAGCCTAAATTATTTAACAAACCTAAAAAAATAAAATTAGGTAGTGTAGGTAGGTTTGTTATATTTTATTGACATGTAAACTTTTAAATCTGACTATAGCAAGATTAGCGCCATTGTACAGAACACCCTGTTATAAAAGAGAAACTCATTTGACTCCTTGTCACTCACTGTGTGTTCTAATATATTTCCCCCATTTCCTAGAATAAATAACACCTTACTCTCTGTGACAGTGACTTCACTAAGTTCGTTATTCATAGCTCAAACTAAGCTCTGACAACATTCTGCTAAGAGCAAACTCGGTTTGAATTAAATCTTGTAACATCATTTATAATGCTAAAGATTGCTAAGGAGTAATCGGGATGGTGATATTGACCTACGTAAACCGAGGATTTAAGGTCGTCAAATGTGACACAAGTCAGATAAATATGTATGGCCGACTGGTATTTTTAAGCAAGTTCGTGACATCACTTAATGTTATCGTTATCATACAGACATACATACACTCACGCTTATATCCCCGAATGCAAAAGTGCGTCAAACGCCAACATTTTGCCAAGCGTAAAAATCCAGTCCCACTTACTACACATATAAATTAACCGCCCACCTATATTTTTCGTCAGCCTGTTTGTTTATGTTACCTGTGGCTTATCTACTGTTTTGTTTTTAGTTAAGTGGGTACTTTAGCAATAAACTAAACACTTAAAAACCCTTATTTCGACCCTTAAACTTGTATCGCCGAAGCGTTTTTAGAATTTAGTCTCTGTTTGACATTGTTGCAGTGACGTTACATTTATTACATTTCTTGTTCTTGTCTGCTATCGTGTACGAACATTGTTTAATTTGAGTTTTTAGTGTACGATTATTGTTTGTGACTGAAAAAAATGCCACTGGATGCAACTGGTGCTGCTAGGGCAGTGACTTTAGCTGACGCTGGGTATAGCCAACGTCGCATCGCTCGTACGCTTGGTGTACCTCGAACTACAGTGCGGGATGCCATCAGACGCTTTCGGGAGACGGATGACCTCGAAAAAAGACTGGCTGAAAGGAATCTGAGAGCTTTTCGTCCAGCTCGCGGTCCACAGCTGCTTGCACAGCATCGTAGAGCAAGACTTGCCTTTGCACGAGAATATGCTGACTGGACTACGGAACAATGGAAGAAAGTACTGTCCTCAGATGAGAGCAGAATAGCCTTAAGGGGTCCAGATGAACGTCAGCGTGTTTATAGGCGCCAAAATGAACGGTTTGCTCCATGTGCAATAATCGAAACCGTGGGTTATCAGGGAGGATCCATAATGGTTTGGGGAGGTATCTCTTACGAGGCTCGTACCCATCTAGTGGTGTTTGATAGAGGCAGTGTGACTACTCAAAGATACGTGGAGGAAGTCTTACAAGACCACGTCATACCTTTCGCACCATTTATTTGTGAAAACTTTAAATTAATGCACGACAATGCTCGATGCCATACCGCAAGATCCGTCACTCAATACCTCGATGAGGTCGGGATTCAAGTTTTGCCATGGCCGTCACGCAGTCCCGATCTTAACCCAATTGAGCACATTTGGGACAACCTAAAAAGACGTATTCGAGCAAGAATATCAGCCCCTGCGACCTTACAAGAGCTCAAGACGGCTGCGATAGAGGAGTGGCATAATATCCCTCAGTCGGATATTCAAGACCTCGTAGATGGATTGCCAAACCGACTACAAGAAGTCATCAGGGCCCGAGGTAGTAATACTCATTATTAAAATTTAAATAAAAAGAAAGCGGACGAATTTTTTCAAAATTAAAGTCATCACATTTTCATGCAAATTTTTTGCAAAATCGATTTTTGGCATATTTTTTTTATTAAACGGTTTTGTTTAAAGACTTTTGTGATTTTATTTATCCTTAATGGCTGCTTTTAACATAACTTACATCAAATGTGGTCAAAATTTTCCGACTACTGAAAATTGAAAGAAATACAAGGTGGGCGGTTAATTGTGCCTGTGAGTGTATGTCACAGATTCAAAAGGATTTGAATCCATCTGTATTGTTGTCCGCCATCTAAACTTATTACCAATCAGTGCGCACACCCGGCGCAGGCGACGTCTCGGCAACAAGTGGTGTTCCGATTAACGTACGCACCACTGACAGATATCGGTTATGACATAGACAACTTCATAGACATCCTAATAAATGTAATAACTATTATTCTCTGACATATATACTATCTTTAATGAGTACATTTGATTGCGTTTGTATGTATAATGTTTATTTCATGTGAGTATGTTTTTTCCTTGTGAGCGCTGTGTATATCAGTCCAGTTATCTTCACAGGCTTTTACATACTGCTAGACGTTTAGATGTTTTATTATTAGAATGTTTAAAATCGTATTTTTAACTTCATAACTGTGTCTGATCTCGTTGACCATATTTTGTTTATTATTTTTAGTATTAATGATGCCATCTGAAATCTACTACCTACTTACTCGTAGTCCAAGTACGATTTATTATTATATTTAATCATAAGCCTAGAACTACTTATTTCGTAGATAATAAAAATAAAGGGAATGCTTGCAAAGCTTCTGCTCTACTCGTATCATTGTACGTAATTTTCGTGCTCACGCTCAATATAAATATAAATGAGGAGCTCGACAAGATATGACGTTTGCTCAAGCCTTAGAAGTACATATTGTGCATACAACAGTGAGGGGTTTGCCTCCGAAAATCTGTTTTAAGACATGAAGCTACTGAATGACATAGCTAAACTTCGCAAGTACATATCTTTAAAAAACACAGTTGCATATACTTTAATGCTGTGATCCTAGGTGGAGTGGGTGGTATCCCCCATATCCCTTCAATGGTTTGAACTACTATCTATATAACAGTATACATACACTGACCGTTTGATGGTAATGGGCTTGCCCCATATTATATAAGTGGGCCTTAAATTTTGTTTGTCAAAATTTCCAATCCTCAAATATCTTAGCAGGGATAAACCTTTCTTATTTGAATTTTCTAGTTGAATTGAATTTGAATTTGAATGAAATTTGTTGCCAAAAATCATTTGTTTATGCAGCGAGTATTCGGTTATTAAAAAAATATAATCATTATAATTGTTTGCTTTTGCAATATTGTTGGGTCATGTTTTGGTGTAAATAAGTTGCGTGACATTCTATCAATATTGGATATTTGTGGCAAAAAATATGGGCGGAGAAACGAGAATTAAGAATTCCTTTTTCACAGTTTCAGTTTGTTCTTTTATATCCATAGATTTAGGTCTTGTTCTAATTAAGACAATTCCTACACTAGAAATGATTCCTCTATCGTAGGTACTTTACAAACATTTAGAAAACGGACACAAAGAGTATTCAGACTCGAATCATTTGACATATGCGTTAATAATATTCCTCTTTCACGGTAATCATGTCTAATATATGAAAGATCAATTGAGTGAAGTCGAGAATACTTGTAAAGATTTCTTTTTATTAAAAAAAGTTAAAACAGCATATATTAAAATACCCTCCATATATATTCTATACGTATATATAAAATTAATCTCTAGTTCCGAATTGTTTGTACTCGCAACAACAAAAATACATTTGACATTTATCCAATATATACGTGTACATATATAGATACTGTAATTTTTTGGAAATTTTCTTGCATTTGTAGACTTGTCTTCTGTAGACTTTGAATATGTAGTTAGTTCACAATACCAATAGAATTAGGAATGTTTCAAAATATATTACATTCGAATTCAGTCGAGTTATAACATAACAATTCAGTATAATCGGTGAGCTTTGACGTCATATCATACCAGTGCTGTCTCTTAGACTATAACGTTATGTCATTCGCAGTACTACCCAACATTTGTATGTAAATGTGTGTCTATAGAATATATCTACATACCTTTGCATAGAACTAAACTTTTACTATACTAAACCTTTTAATTCGATTCCAGATTTGACAATTTCAGTATTGCAACGTTATGACAAGTACTAAATAGTGACGTTGCGAAATTATTCGATACGGAAATGGAATATTTCCAGATCGATTCCTCTGGTTTATAGCAGTATATCTAAACAACTACTACTTTAATAGAAACTAAGTATATCAGGAAATTAAATATTTCTGAAAGGATAATTTAGTTATGACGATTAATTTTATTAAGGATCTGAGAGTTTTCTTTAATAATTGTGTGTGAAATGAATAAAAAAATGTGATCATGAAGGAACATGAGAAATAAAACAAATAGATGTATCATGGTAATATTTTATTTTATAAATCGTCGCCGTCATCGCTATCGCTATCGCTGTCACTTTCTGTAACATTTATTATAAATGTGTCTGTGATATTGTCAATTAACATATCTAGCCTACTCATTTTTTCCTCTTCTTTGACAACATGGGATACGCATTTAGACCATTCGGTAGCCGTAATTTTTTGAATGCCTTCCTCAAATAAATTTCGCACTGTTGTGCTGCCATTTCGTCTACAGCGTACTTATTAAAAGACTCGTTATGTGGAATCAGTTCTAAAAGCGTAGCTTTAACCATATATGGTTCGTAATGAATATTTCTATTTAAAAGCCAGTCTTGAATGGCAGCTTTTTTCCAGCTCATTTTTGGTGCCGTTTCCAATTTTCGGGAGTGGTAAGGTGCATTATCCATCACCACAATTGAGTTTGGTCTTAATTTTGGTAAGACTCCAGCGAACCACTCCTCAAAACAAACTGCATTCATCTCATCATGGTAATCTTCATAATTTTTCTTTGCTTCAAAAATCATGAGCCCCTCTTCCAGGAAGCCTTCACTACCTATATGGCTAATTATGAGACGTTTGCCTTTTCCAGATGGATTTTTTAATCCAGTGGTCAGTCCCTCTAAAAACGCTTGCCGAGATGATGTGACTTTCTTGTCCACCCAAGTTTTTTTTACAGTATGACCTAAAAATAAATATAGTACATGAACATTTAATATTACTATTAAATTTAATGTAAAATGTATATAAATTCAAAATGTTAGCCTTACCTGCGTTAACCCAAGTTTCATCTTGATAATATATATGTCTCTCTTCTCGTCGAAACTGACATATAGAACGCAAGTAACGCTGGCGCCACGTTATTATATCATTTCGATCAATAAGTGTGCTCTTGCGTGACCGTGCAACAAATTTAAAATTAAGATGCTTCAAAATTTTTCTGAGGGTGTCTTTGGAAACCTTGGGCATTTCTGGATCATCGTTCATCACTTGTAAAATCTAAAATAGTAAATTTTATAATAGTTTGGAATCATTGCTTATATAGATAAAAGATGTAGGTAAATAATGCTGTCTGACTGATTGACTAACTTTTGCAATGGTTGGAGGTTCATTTCGGTAAAAGAACTGATGAACAATTCTTCGTATTGCGGAGAATGTAAATTCATCAATTTTATCTTTGAAACTTCGCTTTGGTCCAGTTTTTTTAGGAGGAGTTGGCGGCGCACCTTTATTTCCTTCCTTCAAAACATTACAAACAGAGCGTGAGGTTATTCCCAATATGTCAGCAACTTTGCTCATACATTCATTTTCGTCCACAACTTCAAAGGCCTCCAATTGCGCAGAAGTTTCATTTTTCACGTACTTGTAGGCGTTGCGGATCATTACTTTTTCAGTAACAGTGAAAGCTTTTCGTGGCCGTTTTTTTCTTGGGGGCAAGAAAACATCCACGTCCTTTTGTGATGTACTTGGCTGAGGATCCATTTTGATGGGAAACCAAAACAAATAGATTCACTCTAAGTTCACAAAAAACTATAAACGTAACAACAAACACAACGTTACAAAACTTTAACAAAAACCCAACAAAATATCGATTCGCAATGAAACAAGATATTCGTGCAGTCAGACTGGGAGAATGAAGCCGAATGACAAGATAAACAAAATGGCGATAGCTGCACGAGCGCGCACGGGTTGCCAATACAGAAAATTATTTAGGTTCTTTTATTATAAGTTTTGTTTTTAATATAAAAAACAAAAATACTAACTTTTTATAAAATAAAGCAGCGGTTACTAATTAATAAATCATTATTATGAATAATTATGTATTTATTTAAATAAAAATCAATAATTTTGTCTTTAATTGGCACACCAATATTATGATTACTTAAACATAAATCGCGATTGTTTATCAATTTTTGTGTTCATCACTACACTATTATATGTGGTATCATTATTTTACAAAATGACAGTAGCTAATGTCAAATGTGGAATCGAATTAAAAGTCGTGGTATAGTGTTTCGACATGCATACAGTCGATAGCGATAAGTCGATAGTATTTTTTTTTTATTAATAAACAGAAAGCTTACAGACTAATAACATCAGTCAGCAGAACACGATTGCCGATTACATGCTTCCACTTAATTGCCCGCACGACCGCAATAGGCTTGATATTTGTGTCTAGGACTAAATTATGGGTAACAAATGGGGGCGTTTAATACGCCTTGTCTACATAAAGCGTCTAAAACCAAACAAGTGTGTTTTTTTAGTTCTAAGAAATTTACTTTTTCTTCAATTTTAATTTAATTATTTTTGTCATAAAACACTATAAAAATAATTTTGGCCTCAAAAACAACATTAATTTCACCGTATCGTACGATAATGACAAATTATAATTATTCAAAGAGAACTTTATACATTTTTCTTGGACAACTAATTAAGAATTTTAACAAAATCAGTGTAACATTATTCATAAACAAGACAAAGGCGACTTATTGCTTCTTCCCCATTTATAAATAAAACAGACAATTTATAAGAGATGCAATAAAGTAGCTAAGAATAAAAAAATATAAAAACTAATAAACTAAATAAAACGAAACTAGTTCTTCTAACCCTAAAATTACATTTTTTAACAAATAATTAGCATCGTGACTTAGGTCATTTAAAAAATTATCCTCAACTCCTAACCGTTAAGAGTTGTACCTTCCATCATCAGCTGTAGAAAGTACAGGAAAATATCTCGTTAGTATCTTAAGTTTGAGGTTTCTCTCTTTATTCCTAGGATTCCCTGATTCAATTTGGTTATAATGGGACCACCGCAGGAGTACACTTTTTATACATACAGAATGGAGTATACATACAGTCGAACACAGAATCTCCTCTTCTTTCGAACTCGGTTAAAACAGAAATGGATAGCGAAATGTCTGTAGTTGTGTTGTTACGTCATAACAGCTGACGAGAGAATGCTGTCAGTGTTTATGAGGAGATACAGGCAAACTTTTTTTAGAAACTAGGTGCAAGTTGGTGTTTATTAATTTCATTTATTCAATTTGTTTTAAGATTTAAAAAAAAAGTATGTCTACCTACATTAATCCGTCCGCATGTTAAAGTTTGAAAATTAAGTCTTCTCTTATTTGAATACAACGATAAGCCGAAATTTCAAAGCAGTTTCAAAGAAGAACGTCATTGGAGAACTTTCACACACTTCTACAGACGTGATGGTATCGATATTTTTCCAAACATGATTAAGAAAAAAATAATTAGGTAATTTGTTTTATTTGAAGTCATCAACCGAAGAGTACTCGAAATATCAGATTACTTTTTATATTTATGTAAGCCGTACAGATGTGATCGGTTTCGATATCTTAACTAGATAAAACAAACAAAAAGTACGATTTCTCAAATCAGGATTTATTAAAATCTAGCCTCTGACTTTGATACTGGTGCATCTGATATATTTTGCAGTTTCGAAGCTATTCTCATCTTGCACTAATAATAATAAGGAAAAATAATAAATACTCTATATTATGCAATAAATCAGATAATATCATATCATATAATATCAGAAGAAGTATGCATAATCTAGAAAATGCACAGTGGCGGCGGCTTATCAGCAATTTCTTCCCGGCAACTACCTTTGGATGGACAGGAGTGGTGTTACAACTGATATACTACCTACTTATAATATTATTATACAATTTTCGTTTATAGGTAATAATTAAATCGCCTCCATAGCTTCCTCTGCTTCCTTATAATTACTGTAAAAGTCTGACCTTGAAGCCACGCACAGTAATTTATATAAAAAAATTGTCTTCTTCTGACTGTTTCCCATTGTATGGAAATAATATGAATTTTATTTAAAGTATCTCCGATTAAAGTACGTTTTGAACATGCGCGCGAGCAAAACAGACCCTCTCAAATCGGCGTTATTAAAAACCGTTCAGGCCGTTTTGTACTAAAGGTAAATTTCGGCAATTAAGTTGAATATCGTGTGCACTCTTTGATCATGTTCGATCACGAAACTAAATGGCGTAAGTCTCAAATCTTATTTTGCTTATAACTAAAGTAATAATAGATTTATGGTGAATACTTATTTTAGACATTTAAGTCCAGTAATTTTGATTTTATTTGAATAATCAGAAAAAGACATGATTTTGGAATAAAAAATGTTACAATTATGTAACTATCTTGTAAAATAAAAACTAACATACAATTTAGGGAGCCTGCTCTTACTTGTAAACTTTTTTATAAAGTCAGCTCCCTCTTTGGGAATGATTCCTGTGCCTCAGGGGACTTAGGACCGTAGAAGTAACGAACCCAAAGATCATCCAGACTTGGACAACTATTTTTAGACTCATAAATTTTGTTCCGGTAGGGGATTGAACCAACGACCTTTGGCACAGCAGTCAGGATTTTTTCTCTAAAAATTCTTTAATACATAGTGTGCAAAATTTCAGTGTTACCAGTCGGTACAAATCCTTGTAAATATTTGATGGTGCATAATGATCCTAGCATTAACTATTGATCAGTGTCCACACATTAATAGTAGTCTTTTAACAATGTATTATGAACCCTCAGCTTTTTATTTTAATACGATTTCTAGCCCACTATCCTGTATAAATTTCTTTATAGAATTAGTTCAATAATATGTACACTATAGCTATAGCTATCGATAACGAAGTAGCCCACGTCACTTAGACCCACATCACGAATTACGATTCAAAAAGGTGCCGGTGGTCAACCGCCAAACCTACACATAAAATAGGTTCACATAAAGTAAAATTCCTGAATTTTGGCCAGAGCATGAGGTCACATTAATGACTTTTTATGTACTTTGGACAAGGTCGTTATGTGTGTTATGTTATTTATTGTTTATATCTAACTAACATACTCGCAACCTCGTTTAGTTTAATTTTAATGGTTTCTGTGTAGTTAAAGTATTCTATGTCACATCTAGGCAATGTACATAATGATGACATGACGATGACGCGAGTTCCATGATTTTTGCTGACCCAAAAAATTCTCAACGCGCTAAAAGATGTTTTCACTTTAATAATGACAGAACAAGGGACAGTTAAACACTGTATAATAAACAAACTTGAATTAAATCCCAGTATAAGCTTCAGACCTTTTACACAAAAAATGTGACAACCGATGCAAGGATTAAATTGTTTTATACCGACTGCGTAATCTCCTCCTACCCTTATATTTTATTGCGCCCTAGTCTAGCAACCTCTGTACATTACACAGGCTTCTCGAGAAGTGTAGTGCACTTAACACGCCCCGATGACGTCATTAGTACGTCGTATGCACAAATTTTCCGTGAAATAGGGAAGTCCGTGTCCTTTATGTGGTGACTTGCTAGCTGTTTGGGTATTATATGTACGTGTATGCGAAATTGACACTTATCACCACATACAAGGAACGAAGATAATTGCTGTATCTTGTATAAAAATATTTCTTTAAGGCTCTACAAAATATCATAAAACTAGCTGTACATTAAGGAAATTTTGAACTGAAATTGAAAAAAGCCTATATGGCATGCCAGACTATAATGTATGTATATTGGTGTCAAATTTCATCCAGATCCGTTCAGCCGTTCTGGAGTGATTGAATACAATAGTAATAAGATATTTTAAATGAATTAAGAATAAGGCTGGCTTTAGGAAAACCTATTCTTCTATAATAAATACTTGACGACTAAATAGCATTATTTTATAAAAATAATAACTAATAGCATCACTGAAGAACAGCTGCACAAATGTGTGCATTTCCCTATTATTCGGGTGCTTATGAAGAAAACATATAAATGTTACTTTTTCTGTTTATAAAATATGTTTTATTTTTTATTTTTTTATACGATAGGGGGCAAACGAGCAGACGGGTCACCTGATGGTAAGTGACTACCGCCGCCCATGGACACCCGCAACTCAAGGGTCACAAGTGCGCTGCCGGCCTTTTAGGTAGGAGTACGCTCTTTTCTTGAAGGTCGTATCGGTAATAAGCTGTAAGAAAGAAAGAAAGAAAGAAAGAAAGAAAGAAAGAAAGAAAGAAAGAAAGAAAATATATTTATTTTGTACTCATACAAGGCAAGGATAACAATTTCATCAGACGTTAGTGCCAACAAGTACCACTATATGAGACAAAAATGGCCGTTAGCTCAGCTTTGTGCTACCTCGTAAGAAGCAGCGCTGGTATTATGCTAACACCTAGTGAATGTCACGGACAGAGAGCCATCTTATTAGTATATATATATACAGTCGTGGTCAACTAATTAGGGACACTCTCTAGTTAATCCAAATTGTGAATTTATTTTTTATTTTCCAACGAGTCTAAACAATATTCCACATCTTTTACATATAAGTATAATTAGTTATTTATGTGCCTAATTATACAAACAATAACAGCTTCTTAAACATTAAACCTCTTTACAGTATAGCTGATAGATGATCACAGTGCTATTTGTTCAAAGAATGCTGGCTGGCCATTTAATTAGGGACACTGAGATATTGCGTTCTAGTCAAAATCTGAATCTCAATTATTATTTTCTTTCTTCTCCTATTCTTTGTGGTAGTTTTGGCGGCAATCTAGATTTGTAATTTCAAGTTTTGAGAGTTATTTTGAAGAACAATGGGCAAAAATAAAAGTTGCGATGCAACACTACGAAAAATTATCATGAAGTTTGTCGAGCGTGGTTGGTCATACCGAAGGATAGCAGGATATTTAAATTGTTCAAAAACTATGGTATGCAATGCAGTGCAACATTTCAGGCGCAATAACACAACTTTAAATGTGCCCAGAAAAAACAGATCGAGAAAAACAACTCCGCAAGAAGATAGAATGATAACCAGGTTAGCTAAGAAAGATCCGTTTCTAGGCTCTATTTTAATTAAACATGAAGTGTTTGGGGCAGACGAAAGAGTCAGTGTATCAGCGAGGACAGTTCGACGACGTCTGGTAGAAGCAGGGTTGTTCGGAAGAGTGGCTCGCAAAGTACCGTTGTTAAAGAAAGAGCATAGAAATGCACGTTTGGCGTTTGCACGTAAATATGGACATTGGACCTACGACCAATGGCAACATGTATTATTCTCTGACGAGACCAAGGTTAATTTGATTTCTTCAGATGGAAGGCAATACGTACGGCGTCCTGTAAAAGCGGAAATGAATCCAAGATTCACAAAAAAGCAGGTGAAACATGGCGGAGGAAACATTAAAATGTGGGGATCATTTTCTGGACGTGGAGTGGGACCTGTGAGGAAAGTTCAGGGTAACTTAGACCAACATCAATACAAGGCAATATTAGAAGAAACTATGCTTCCCTATGCTGAGGAACATCTTCCTATTATATGGACTTTTCAGCATGATAACGACCCAAAACATACAGCCCGTTCAGTCAAGTCGTTTCTTAACAGACAGTCGGTATCAGTGCTAGATTGGCCAGCAAATAGCCCCGACCTCAACCCAATCGAGCACCTTTGGCACGAAATTAAGAAAAAAGTTGCCATTTATCGTACCACAACTTTAGATGAACTTAATGAAGCTTTTTGTGAGGCATGGGCAAACATTCCTGTTGAAATATGTCAGAAACTGATAATGTCTATGCCACATCGGTGTCAAGCGGTAATTACTAACAAAGGTTTTGCTACTGGGTACTGATTTTACCCGTAATAATTACATGTACATAGCCGGTTATTGCTGTCCACTATCTTGAATGTCCTTAATTAGTTGACCACGACTGTATATGTAAGAGTGAATGAGAGAGAAAGAGTACCTACACAGAGTATTCATAACCAACTTTGTCAATGCATACTAAATTACAGATTATGTAAATGACATTTTTATGTGTATATATGTATAATTGTGTATATTTAAAATATACTACTTATCCGAAAATATACTAAGAACATGATTTCTAGCGTATTCGTGTTATATGCAGAGACTAAACAAAACGTCATGTCATTCCTATTTAATCTGTGCCCCATACGCGTTGTGCGAGGCAAAAAGCTTCTGGATAAGCGCACAGTGGTGGAGTGCCAATCGGGGATGGGGATGGATATTTTGTCGCGTAGGACGATGGCGGAAACCTGCAGCATCATAAGTCTGAACAATTCCTCTGAACACTCCCCATAATACAAGCGATAGAGGATGCAGAGTGAAGCTACATCTCTACGCAACGCCAAGGTGTCAAGTCGATCAGAAATATCTTGGCAGTCGATGATGCGAGTCGCTCTCCGTTGAATGCGGTCAAGAGGCAGAAGTTGGTACTGGGGTGCACCTGCATAGAGATGAGAACAGTATTCCATGTGTGGCCGAACCTGCGCCTTATAAAGTTGCAGGCGGTGGGCCGGAGTAAAATACTGTCTCGATCTGTTTAGCACACCAAGCTTCTTCGAGGCTAATATGGCCTTACTCTCTAAGTGACCACGAAACTGGACTTCGCTTGATATATCGACGCCAAGGATTCCGATACTGGCTGATGCAGTTAGGGAAGTGCTCTCAAATTGAGGTGATACGACCAATGGCATCTTTTTAGCGGTGAACGCGCAAACCTGTGTCTTCGTGGGGTTAAATTGGACTAGGTTAAGTCGACCCCAATCTGAAACTTTTGATAAAGAAGTTTCGATTTCAGACACAAGTTTGGATCGGCTTTCGATGACGTTTACCCGAGAAATGTTAGCGCGGCCGGTGTAAAGGGCATCACTCGTGCTATCGTCTGCATAGCAATGGATGCTGCTAATCTGCAGCATGTCGTTGATATGCAGAAGAAACAGCGTGGGTGATAGCACAAAGCCTTGTGAGGCCTTTACACAAAGGGCAGTGCGTAAAGCGCTTCTTTCCCTCGACGTTCATTAGTCGAGTGGGCCCGATAGAATCTCTCCTATCGTGCTGAAGACGTGTGCTCCAGAGTTAGTTAGGTTTTAACGCGCCTTTATCGGCTTTCCTACTCTCTTGGCGTAGTCCCGAACTCATGGAAGACAGCTCTAGTGCACCCAATCCCTAAAAAAGGAGATCGCTCGGATCCGTCCAACTACAGACCCATAGCCATCACCTCCTTGTTCTCCAAGATAATGGAATCCATTGTTAACTGCCAGCTCCTCCGGTACTTAGAAGACCACCAGCTCCTCAATGATCGACAATACGGCTTCCGTCAGGGTCGTTCAGCTGGTGATCTTCTCGTATACTTGACTCACCGGTGGGCACAGGCGATCGAGACCAGGGGGGAAGCGTTGGCCATTAGTTTGGACGTGGCGAAGGCATTCGATCGGGTCTGGCACAAAGCGCTCCTTGCGAAGCTTCCTTCCTATGGGCTTCCCGAGAAACTGTGCAATTGGCTCACCAGTTTTCTTACAGACAGAAGCATCAAGGTCGTTGTTGACGGTGCATACTCCGACTCCAAGTCTGTTAATTCTGGTGTCCCACAAGGCTGTGTGCTAATATGTTGATCCATGATATATGATTGATTGATAGCACTAGGATCTAGTGCTATCAATCCTAGGCACGTCAAGGCACTCATCACCATTTGAGTACCGAGTAGACTCAAATATTTTTATAATCCTCAACTTGATGTATGTACGTATGTTTTCAGTGGCACCATGTCACTTGCATTTGTCTAGAAGCGTTTTGAACTCGTAAGATATATAGCTGCACTTAGCGCCACTTACATACATACGTAGTACTTACGTGAATAGAGTCGACAGAATGTATGTACCGACTGACTATTAAATATAATAACGCTGATTTTCAAGCTGGAGTACAAGTTATAGTTTCAGAACTATGTTATTCTTGTTTCTCTTCTTTCTTCATGTTTGCTCCGTTATATATATATATATATATCACGGAGCAAATAGCATTTTAAGGTAACTGCTACTTATATATATCTATATATATATTTAGCAGTTACCTTAAAATCTCTTAAGTTATGTGCAAAGATTCTCTATATATTGTCGTATAATGCTCTGCGTTCTTCTTCTGTGTTCTCTTAGACTCCACTTATTGTTTGGACATTATGACTTCGGAAAAACATGATACAACCAGAAGCAATAATATTTTTTAATAAATTTTAAATCATCTAGTTCCATGATATACAATCACATTTACAAGAATGAACATGGTGGCTACACTCGCAGTAATTCCTGCTATCATAACAGTAAATCTTTTTGAAAAATTGTTGCTGGTTCGCTTTCCATATTTGGCAGAAAGAGTACTGCATAGTGTAATTAATTAATGTAATTGTATAATATGTAGTAATTTTTATGCTTAACTATAAACTTTTTTATCAAGTCAGCTCCAACTTTTGAACTTGACAAGCATACAATCATCGAACACAAAGACCATCCAGACTCGGTAAACGATTTTTGGACTCACAAATCGAATAAAAATTTTTCCAATATAAAAATAGTGCCAAGTTTCATAGTGGATGATGTTCGTATATTAATAGTAGTCTTTTAACAGTATATTATGAACCCACCCACTAATACGATTTATAGCTCACTCCGCAAATGCAATAAAATATAAATCTATGTAGAATTAGTTCAATGATATGTACACTATTGCTATCGATAAGAAAGTAACCTACGTCACCAAGACCCACATCACGAATTACGTTGCAATAAGGTGCCGGTGGTCAAACCCGAAACCAACCCATAAAAAAGGTTGACACACACATTCATGATTTTTATTTACTTTGGACGAGGTCGTGTTATTTATTGTTTATTCCAAACTAAAATTCTACGACCTCGTTTAGTTTAATTTTACTGGCATCTGTATAGTTCAAGTATTCTACGTCACATCTAGGCAATGCACGTAATTTATACAATTTCTCGGGATTGTGCAAACAAACCCCAAAGAGTTTAGGTGCACCTAATGCAATAAAAAATAATGATGGAATAAGTGACTGTCAAACACTGTTTAATAAACAAACTTGAATGTGCTATATTCAGTTCTTTTGTGTATAAAAAATATTTCTTTGAGGCTCTACAAAATCGGAAAACTAGGTGTAAATTAAGTAAATTTTGAACTGGTTTTTTCCAGAACAAAAAGCCTATATGGCATGCCAGACTATAATAACATATATGTACATCGGTGCCAAATTTCATACAGATCCGTTCAGCCGTTCTACAGTGATTGAGTACAATAGTACGAGTAGCAAGTTAATTGAACGAGTTACGAATAAGGCTGGGTTTAGGAATACCTATTCTCTACAATCACTACTAGACTACGTAATAGTATTAACTAATAGCATTACTGGGAACACCAGCACAAATGTGTGCAATTTCCTATTATGTGGGTGTTTATGAAGAAAAAACATAAATGTAACTTTTTTGTGGTAAATAAATATGTACCAAATGTTTGACCATTGTTACCCTAATGTTCAAACAGAAGTATGATGTTTCTCGGTGTATGTATGTATAATATTACTTTGTCATGCCCCAGAATCTAGATGGCTTAATGGATTTAAATTAATTGTAAAACTAAAAAAGGTAAACGTTTATATTTTAGTTTACATCAAACACAAGAGACTTATCGACATCGAATTGTAAGCTATAACGTCTTCTAATATAACCAGATTTTTTTAATATATAAAACCCGACAATATTACAGTTTTCAAGTATATATGAGTTATATTGAAAACTGGATCAAAAAGAGAGGTCTAAAGAAAGAAAATCTTATCGACTTTTTCTTTTTATAACTAATATCTTTCACGTAATAGGGAGCAAGCCCCTACTGCCGTCATTCGGGCACTATTGGGAATAAGATGAGCAAATTTCGGGAATATTGACAGGAAAGGGATGATAGAAAGGGTTATTGCGTAATAAGCGATAGTTCAAGCAAGTCAGGGTCGCATATAACTGGAACTGGCTGGTGCCGGGAAGTCTGAGTCCTCTATATAATTATTATGTATTTATTACTAAAAAAAATGAATTTCAAAAGTGTAGTAGTAGATGTAATTGCTTGCTTTGACGTCACATAGTGATAAAAAAGCACTTCGCGGCAAAACGATCAAACTGGCAAAGAAGTGATCCAATTAGAGTTTCTTCTTTCCTTTTAAGGTTGGGACGATAAAAGGTGGATCAAGAAACGAGGTCGTGCAATCTAAACAATGAGATAGTAAATAAAGAGTTGTATTTGAGTTCTCAGTTTTCTTAAATGAAGAAGAAAACATTAATAAAATATATAATAGATCCTATATTGACAGTTCAAGCAGCCGTAGCGTATGAGCTGAGGCGTCCAACCTGCGACCAAGTGATAACAGGGTTCGACCTGAACAAACATAGCTTGAGGTGGCATAGCTGGAGGATGGTGGGGAGAGAACATTGTTCATGTGTCCAAAAGGAACAAATTAGTCGCGTATATATAAATATGTATATACTTCAATTAAACTTAAACTCATCATTAACACAAATATCTACAATACTGAACTTTTATCATCATCAAAAATTTATAGCATTTTTGGTTTCCAATCCAGAACGTCCTAGTTAAAATTAGTTTACGTTGTCGTAATAACTACATGGTTCCAATCACTCGTCTCTGTTAAATGAAGGTTCTCGTAAATTGCCGACTCATTTTTAGAATAAGGTTTGAAAATATAAGGATACATGGAATACCCAGCAAGTCAGGAACAATAATGTAGTAGATAGAGCGCAGGCTGTATTGTGTTCGACGCAGTCCGCATAAAAACTTTACTACTATGTTGTGAATATTTGATGTGCACTCTTTGAATACAGTGAAACAGAGAAAAATTCTATCGGGCAGTTGCAAAGTTAAACATAACCCAAAAGTTGGTGATTTTAAACGAAACTGGATCCCTACATTTAAGGCCTTAGTAAAAAGAACATAAAATCCCATGAAACAAATTTCAAAACTTCTTTAGTTTTACGGCATATGTAAATACAATAAACCTTATCAGTTCTTTCGCGGTTAAAGCGTTTCTTGCAGGGAAGTACGTAATATTTATACGTATATTTACAAACGGATAAAATTGTATGAAATTTGGGTGTTTAAATTATATTAAAGTCCTTACAAAATGTGCTTATATTATATAGCTGGGTAGCCGGCTCAATCCCAAGAGGATAATAAAGGATCAGATAGAATGGAGCGTAGAGTTCATTAAAGTAAACAAATATGTGAACTAGTTTGGCAAAAAGAAAGCCGTATTGCATTCGACCCTTTTCTTTTAAAACGATTTCATTTAAGAAATCTTTGTTGCGTAACCTATATTTGTTACAGCACCAAGGGTTTTTTGTATCTTTCTCAGAACAAAAAAAGGCCACAATATTGGAAAAATATTGTTCTACGATTACATTTTAGATAAAAGATTTTATGAACGGTTTACGGACAGTAGAAGAACCTCGAAAGGTAAGTGAGAATAGAAGCGAGTGGCGGGTGGTTGTCTCCGCCTATCCCGAAGGGAGACAGGCGTGTGTTTCAGTAGGTACATATGTAGGAACGATCATGAATAGAGCCGCTACACAAAAAATTGCGTTTAGAGTGTTTTTAGGCGCCGGTAACTACTAACTAATATTCATTTTCATCCCAGGCAATAGAGAATGAAGATATATACGTAATTATTTAAAAAAAATATATAAGTTATATATTACTTATAGATGAGTTATTTGCTTATTTACACATAAGGAACATTAAATCTCCTGATTTCTGTTTTGTCTGGTTTCTGTTTTTTTTTTAAGGAATTAAGAAGGAATAGTTCCCTGGGATTTACCGAACAGACAAGTAACGGACGCAAAGTGCAGCAGGACTCGACAAATATATTTGTGTATCATTAAAATTATTGTGTCGTGCTTATTAACGAGGTATCGTACACGAGTACGATAATACTTCTCTGCCTACAAAGGCACTGTTGCGTGAGCACCCTTAATGCCCGTCATCTTAACGTACTTAGAAGTTTAAATTTTCCGAATTGTATGTTAAACTGGCAAATGACAAATGTGTCACTGTGTGTGAGCAGTAACCGTAACTGGTGCAATTCGACTTAAAGTGGTAATGTAGTATGTAAAAAATGAATTACTGATCAATTTGGAATAAATGATTCAAAATATTGTTAGAAAATTCCATATCAACTCAAATCAAAATCGTTTATTTCAACTGAACTAATCATAGGTATTTTTGAATTGTCAAGAGAGGAAGTCGGTCCGAGAAGTCAGTCATGAAGCCAGTTGCCTGTTCTAATACGTAGTTCCTATGGAGAAGAACAAGCAAGGAACTCCTAATTTTTTGTACCTAGTGTACATAAATCAAATAAGATATGTGAGGACTATGCAATATATCATTCTAAAATAAAGTTTATTACTATTCTAGGTAATAGCAGTCCGAAGATGACCAGAAACGATCAACGGCACTCGTTCACGAGCATGGTGCATGCGCCAGCCATTATCCATCTCAACCATATTAAAGGCAGCCGAATGACCCGACACCTACACCACCACTGGCAGGACTTTTAAGCAAGCATGACATACTCTGAACTGCCAGGAGACAAAAAGATAAGCCTAAATAATTTACTATTATTCATAAAATACCTACAATGTAAATTACTCATGTCCATATCGTATAAATAGTATATATGTCAGTAATAACAATTGATAACATCAACAACAGAATACATGTCAAATGATAAAACAATAATAAATAATAATACACCAGTGAAACATCTTATACACAGTGCGGCTGTGGAGCAGGACCAGCAAGTTGCCAAGCATTATTGTCAGCCAAATAATCATCAACTTTATAATATGCTTGTTTACAAAGCGTGCGTTTTGTACAATTTTTAAATTTCTTCTCATTAAGTTGAAGAATGCAGAATCAGAAGGTATTTTAGTATATATTTTAACACAGTGCCCCATAAAAGATGTTTGTACTTTTGCTAATCTAAATTTTGATTGAACTAATTTATTTTGTTCTTTGGTAATATTGTTTTATCTTATCGTTTTGTAAATAGATGCAGGTTTTTTCTTACGTTCGTAATGTTTTCATAAATATGCTGATAGATAGAATAGGTAAAGAATATAATATGTAACAAGTATATTAAAAAAGTCGGTTATAGGCGAGAAAAGTCCTTACTTCTAAAAATATTAATACTTGATAGTTACTAAAAATATTTTAAAATTTAAATCATTTTAAACAATTATGTAGATTTTGTAGTAAAATGAATAAAAGAGCTTCGCATTCTGTTGTTAGCTTATATTATAATTGCCTAACCCTAAAAATAAAGTATGTTTTGAGCACTTTTTAGCAACGTAGTGTACAGGTAGGCTCAATGCGACTGAGCAAGGCCGGTCATAAAACGACACGACCCGAGTTCCTGTACGATACGCACTTAGGATGGCGCCGCACCTTTATAAGTAAGGGCTTACATGTACTTATTTCCCGTAAACCTAAGTTCATCATGAGTCATTAATCCAGCAATGAATGTTTTGCTGTACAAAGCAAGTTTTTATTATTTTATTTGAAAGTCTGCTTGAACTCATGGCATGTAATTATTATCAACATTCTGCATGACTGCTAATTTTTACCTGACTGAGAGAGAAAAAGTTTATGTTTATCTAGTGTATGTAGAGTGTGATGTTTCTTTGTCACGGCTTAGAGCCCAAAACGGCTTGAAGGATATGATATGTGAGGTATCATCTGAATTGTCTTAATACATAGTGGGAGGGACACAGGGCCGACAGCGAAACAGGTGAGGAAGTAATTTTACTTGTTATAGTTTTATATAGAAGGTAATTTGTATATTCGTATCATAAAATATTTACTCACAAATTAGAGTACAATGGCCAGTGTTATCGCTTAAAGCGATCTCTGCAAGATAACAAAGTATGGATATAATAACAAAATTATTCAATAAAAACATTTAATAATTTATTTGAAATATAATTTATTCATATGTAAGTAAGTATGATTTCAACTATATATATTTTAAAAAATATCTTGCAAATTCTTTAATTATATTTTAAAGATAATTCTAACATTCGACCGCTTAATAGTTATAACGGATCGAAGAACAACAAAACAGATCAAACATATTACACTAATTTTTCTCACGCTCCATGGTAGCTTCTACTTGGACCTGTGTGTCTCCGCCCTTACATTCGGTTGTATCTAACGTAAGTAGAGGTCATATACTTTTATTTTATTTTCGGATTTGAGTAAAAATCGTTTACAAGTACTCATAGGGGAACTATTTTATAGGCGTTACTTGAATTTTATGGGGTAAGTTGAATTGTAACCTTTTTACAGTTGCCGAAGTAAAACATACAATACAATAGACAAATTAAAAAATCTTTAATCCGTAGGTGACGTTTTTTCTATAAAAACCGAATTTTTTGAAATAGACAGTTATTAACCTTCTTTATTGATTAATTCTTTATTCATTTTGACTGATGTGTGTATAGCGGGGATGTCCGACTTGTTTCGGACCCGACGGGTGTCCTTTGTCAACGGTTCCGTTGCATCAAACATATATATATATACTCGTACCTTACATATTACAATAAATATTAATACCACTCACGAACGTCTTCATTGAAATTATTTTACTTATACTTAAAAAATAAATTTGTTACACTGATGGCGAGGGCACCTATTGAACAGTAAAATTTTAGTAAATTAACAGAAAATGATTTATTTAATGGTACAATCAGTATTAATATTATGATAGGCTCACTATTCATATCATTCTGTGGAAGGATTTTCAGGCTTTCAGAGGACTTCGTTTTTAAAATGATATTTAGACGACAACTGGCCATAGAGTATAGTCAGCGATTTAAATCAAGCTCATATGCGTTTCACTTCAAACAAATTTAAGTATATTTGTATGAAGTATTAATCTTAAACCTAATGATTTCAAACCGGGACATATCGGCTTCATTAGAAAAAACACTACTGAAAAATACGACATAGTCTTGAACGGCTGGTAATGAAGAGGTTTGCCAACGCTCCGAACTTCGCAGGACAGCATGGAAATCACGAGTAATATTTCTCGGGTCTCTAAATATTCATAAGCATCAGCAACCGCTTGAACTGCAATCACCAATATTTTTTTAGTAAGCGTGCTAATTGCAATAAAGTGCTAGACACACACTTAAACTGTACTTTACGTTGCAAATTGCAGTGAGAACACTCACAACTAAAGAGTTGTTCTACGTTTTGTGAATGTGATATATTTTCTATTTTGTCACAATACTTTTTGTCAATGTGATATATTTTCTATTTTGTCGCAATACTGTTTAACTAGTTCATCACGTATTCATTGTACTATTTTTAAAGTAAATAAATTTTCAAGGGGTATTTCACAATGCAATGAAATATGTTAAGATTAAAATTATTTAAGATACCAGCGACATATAAACGCATAGGCACAGGAGCCTGGCGTAACAGTTAACACTAGTTTCGAATGATAATGTAATGAAACATGGGACTGAGTCTGTAATAACTCACAGAAGCTAGGATCGCGTGCCTGTATGTCCTGTACTTCCTATGATGATTGGAGATGCTACAAGTACTGGAACATCTGTTAGGTGATTCGAGGCTATTATATCTTATATTAAAAAGCACAATACAATTTATGAAAGGTTTAATGACAGTAGAGGAAGCACGGGCGGTATGTAACGAAAGAAGTAAGGCCTTAGTTCCCCTTTTCTTGGTACCTCCCCTTCGGGTAAGGAAGATTCTTAGCCCAAAGGGATGATGCCTAGCTCAAAGGGATGATTACTAGCCTGAAGGGAAAAGAAGCAAGTTTATTTAAATTGTTAATACATACATATACATAAAGGGATATTGCACCATAAGCAATTATAGGCCTAAAGAAAAGGCGTCAAAATTAAACGAATTTTATAAGACATCGAGAGAAACTTATATCGTAATACACAAGAATCTGGAAGTTCACAAGCAAAGTCGTAAACCAAAAGTTGTTTAAGATCAAAATTTTAGATGTCAGTCTATACCGTGTAAAGGAACTCAATTTCGTGCCAATCTAAACTTTTGACCGCTATCTTTATGACGTCAGAGGTTTCAGTTAATCCAACTTGATGGCAAGGCGCGAATATTCGTCAAAGTTGTTTACTTTGATCTTTGAACTATGAAAGAGAATGGTCCTCTCTTAGCTTTTCTGTCAAATTTAGTTTTAAGGTTTTCTGTGTATTTCTAAGACTTAAATTAAAGATGCCTTATGCAATTGTTATTATTATTACTAACGACGAAGAGTCATGCTTATATGCAGTATAACCATAGCCTCATAAACAACCGGCTGTTACACAATGCTTGCATTGTGTGACCGAGTGAGTGAAGACTTACAATAACAAATTTATATCAAAATATTATAAAGAGATCAAACGTTTCATATTAAAATGAAGCGTGCAAACATTCTTAGTTTATACAAATAACTAAAACTGGAGTGTCTGTTTGTAATATTAAAATAACCAAGCCAAACCAATCAATAACCTTTTTACTAAGTGCATATGGATGTATACACGGTACATATACCAAAACAATTTTTTTTTTTATTTTTCTGTCTGTCTGATTGTTTCAGCTAAAATCTCTGAAATGGCTGGACTGATTTTTACGGGATTTTTACTGGCTAGCTGATGTAACAAGGAGTAACTTGGCTACTTTTATTTTAGAAAAAAAGGACCTCACGAAAAAAAATTAAACTAATTGAACATTTTATAATATTTTATTCAAAGAAGAATTTCATTAAAATCATAAATCTTTACGCGAAATACAGAATTAATAAGCTATCGTAAACTTTGTGAACTGAACAATAACTTTTTTGTTAAATACCACGTGGACGAAGTCGTAAGTAACAGCTAGTAATATATATAATAACTAACTAGCTATATAGCTATAATAATAACTAAGCTTTGCTACTTAGTTTGTCTGATATTAAGCTGTATTTTTTTCCTTATTTCTTTTTCTATTGACTGCCTTTTAAACATTAACAAATACACTATTTCATTTCAGTACTAGAACGAGCTGAGATAAACATCTCTACTTTCATCAATATACAAATAAAGATGATAAGAAACGTAACTTGTCACTAAGTTAAGTAAATTTCTTACAATACAATACAATGTTTTTTAATGTACACCACAGATAAGAGACGATATAAAAAAATTATAGATTGCTGTTACAACTGGCGGTCTTATCGCTCGCTGCCATGTCTCTAACTTTTCTTCTTATTACTTCTTATTGTTCGTTATGATTCCCCGTATTTCTAAGTATTAATGCCGATATTAGATATCAATATAACGCTCAATCACTATTATTTCATTTATGAACAGAAAGTAATATCGCTCTCAGAACATTTGTCACAACTCTACAACATATCCAACACATCTTGATCTCTCATTTCATTACATTGTCTCATGTTTACGAATCTCATGTAATCCAATAGAGATCTTATTTTATTGGTCCTTATGTGCAATTAAGATTATCTTTATAAGGGACATACGCTCCTTTCTATTGAGATCCAAATTGGGATTAATGTGAATGAAATAGGGGACTTTATATCATAGATGTCTAACGAATTGAGGCCATTTGTGACAAACAGTTATAAAAAAATCAATTATTACATATTCGACTATCTTTTCAGATGTATTTATTGATTCAGTGACTTTTAGTTATCTTTTAGTATTCTGTATTTTAGTATGAAACTCTTTGAGTAACTTCAAAGAGTTTCATACTAAAATACAGAATACTAATACGTAAATTAGGTTTATCTCCAAAAGACGTACAAACAAATATCGATTAATAATCAAAGTCAATAAAGTTAAGTTAAGTACTATGTATGAGGTATGTAAATCAATTACACAAGTATGTTGAATAATATAAGTGTCAGCGAAGTAAACTTTTTCTTTTATATCCATTCCAATTCCCGCTATGAGAGTTTATTTAGGCTAGGTTGCTAGGGTAGCCAATATAATTGGTAGGATTACTCAATAACTCCGTATAACGTGGGCTACAGAAATTACTAAAACGTGTGCTACAGAAATTACAAGAAAATGTAATCGGAACGAACAAGAGTAACATGTAAAACTGCCACATGCTTGCAGTGCTACAGAAATAGTTGAACTTGGTATTTCTGATCACAAAGTTGTTTTTATTACTTTGCGAACTAATAACACCTCAGTAGAGAGTTAAATGACTTGGTACACAATCAAAAGAAAAAAAAAAAAGTTAATTAAAATAGGAAAACATTATAAGCCTTGATAAAAATATTAATCAAAATTATATCTCTTTTCATGTAACAAAAAAGAAAATAAAAAAAATACTTCAAGTTTTTTTATATTATAATCTATATTTTTATAATAAATACGTTTTCTAACAAAAGGAATAAGAAGATCATGCAAACATAAACCATTTATCAATTTAGGGAATTGTGAGTGACTTGAACCGACTAAAACCACACTATATTACGCACAATACATATTGAACTGTATTTATGTTTGACGACAGTTTCTATTTACTTGTATGTAACGAATCTATTACACTACTAATTGATTTGGGTTCATATTTGAGTTAACCTTACCAGTATTAGGAGAAGACGTTAACAAGTATTTTTTTTTTGTGAACCACCTCAAGTTACCTCAAAAAACTATGCAAATTCAATAAAAATTAATATCACTAACTTTCATATTTATTTAATATATGAACGGTACACAAATAGAAAGAAAATATTCTGAAACCAGCGTAAAGCAATTGCGCTGCTTTACGCTGGTTTCAGATTATTTTCTGTTTGGATAAGATAAGCAATACGAATACTGGCGCAATCGCCTACAAAATTAGTTAATACGTTATTCTTTAGATTACGTAAACAAATACATATAGTTTAATAGTGACAGTTTTTTCCCAAAAATTGGGCTCTCACTGTTTCCTTTTTATTACCTAAATCTATTACTTCTGCGGTGAATACTAATTTATTTTTAGGCTTAAAGGATAGTTAGCAAATTAGAACGTTATTCTTGAATTATTTATACTGAACGGAGAAACTGTCTATCGTCTAAGGTAAATATGTATTTGTGTAGCCTAAAGGCAATAGACGCTCGGGCATGTAATTTGTAGGACTACATCTGTCTAGGGATTATAGGAGATTTGAGTTTGTAGACTGAACAAAACACTGATATTTAGAATATATAGGCCCTGGCTAGAAATTATATCGGATTATGAAGGTTAAAACTTGATAAGTGTTTGTGCTAACATTAGTTTTAAAGACTAAATCAAATAAGCTTAATTATTAATAAACACTTTACTCTTAAGAATTAAAACTTTTTTCTTTATTTTTCTGTGACATAGCTTCTAGATTTCCATGGAAAAGTCCGGATTAGTATATCCATATATTTATATTTCCGGAATAGTACAGGTGACTAAGAGATCGGACTGTTATCTGTCAAACATTATAGATACATATATAGTCGTACAGGTCCTGGATGACGGCAATAGACTATGGGCCCATTTGCATGTACAACTAAATTATGCTTAGCAAAAAGTGGACATTTGGATCGGCTCTATCTACATCATAATGTAAATGAACTTTTAAGCAATGCATTTATCGAATCTTAGAATATGAGTTGCTGAAGTTAGAATTGCATCAATATGAGAAGTAGAATTAATAGCATTCACTGCCAGTCTACCTAAGATAGAAATTGTGAAAATGTGCATTTAAAAGTACACAAACGAGTGTGTTACCACATATAACATCTACTTAGTCTCGCTATAAAATACTGTTACAATAAAAAAAGCATAATATTTAAATTTGAAATACGTAATTCTTATACGAATACTTATTTATGAATATTGAATTTTATTTATAGCCTTTTCTTATTTTTGCGCCAATCGGTGTTAAATAGTTTTGTGATATTAAAATGGAGTGGGGCGATAAAAAGAACCGAATTGCTGTGATAACTTTACACAAAGTAGGTATGAATTTGGAATTTTTGAAGCTTTCCACGCTTAACATTAATCGAATACAAAGAAACTATAGAATAATAAAAACTTTTCCATGTTAAAATATTTATGGCAAGACTTGGAATAAATAAACATTTCCTTACATACATATATGCAAACATACATAGATGATTATTGATATATACCGATACGTTATAGAATAAGTGATTAATAGGACACTTTTAAAAAATGAAAGCGCATTTAGCAGTGGATGGTTATCGAACTCATGACCTCTGGCTTAAGTCAGGATCACTAGCCACTACACCAGTTTTGTTTGTCCCTTTATATCTGTATGTGTAAGTCAACAATATATGCTCACAAGTATGCTTTGTCGTAGTTTATATGTCACATTGTCGCAACCGGTTTACTTTCTACCTCCGTTTACGCAAATATCCATCCGGTTAAATAAAGTACATGGCGAGAACTGATGTTTAGTTTGGGGTTATCGAGTGATCATTCCCAAATCATTACGCCACCAAATATTAGAAGAGCTGTACAGTAGTCACCTAGGAGTAGTCAAAATGAAACAAGTGGCTTGCATTTGGTAGTTGTGTTGGTTGGAAGGCCGTATGGTAGGACAGGTCCAGTCTCTTATTTGGTTAAACTCGCAGATGGTAGTTAGGAGGTCTAAACATGTTGAAGTTTCCGAGATTATTGGCCTCTGAGCAAACAGTTGGGGATATCGAGAGAGAGACATATGAGGCACTTATGGTGATGTTCAGTCTTCGCCGCAGGTTACCGTTCCTTCCCCTATAGCTGAAGAAGCAAGCTGCGAAATCACGCTGCCAATAATAACATCAAAAAACAGATTTTTAGGAAAAAACATCCACCTCACCCGATGACCTTAAGACCCCGTAAGAATAAAGATTTCACTAAATAAACATGAAATGATTATCAAAACTTATTATTTATAAAGTACCTATTATTGACAAGTATATGTATTAGAGATAATCTATTTATGTCTATTATCTAAATATATATGATTACATATGTATCTATTTCCTGATTACGTTTAGTATTAGCTACCACTTATTACATTTCATTAATTTCAACTACCTACATTTTATGATCATTAGTAGAAAATGGAGAGAAAAGTGCTGTGTTTGTGCCTTTCCCTCTGTGTGTGTGAGTCAACAATAAATGCTCATTTATTGTTGACTCACACACACAGAGGGAAAGGCTAAATGCTCATCAGTCAGCGAAAATAGGATTTCAAACCAAATTAAAAACAACAAAACTTATTAATTTATCAATATATGATGGTTCGCATACTGTGCGAGGAGAGCAGTTAAAACATCTTTTTACTCAGCTGCACAAGATGAAGGGACCGCATTTTCGCTGGCACACATTAAATCTTCCTGTGTGCAGCTGAGCCCAGACAAGAAAGGAACAGTGTAAGATGGGCCTTCGTCTGTGGTGGCTGTCTTTTCTTATTTACATAAAAATATACATATGCACATAGATGAATTATGTATACCCTTTGCACGAGTCTGATGATTATGGAATATCTAAAGAACGAAAAACCTTATCTTAATATTTTACAAGGTCAATATAAATATAAGAAATTGTCCAGAAATAAATTACATTTTGTAAGCGTAGCCGTTTCGACTTAAACCCGGGTATTTTACTCAGGAAAATATATCAACGCCACACAAAATGCGTAATTCTTTTCAACACTAAAATATTAACGATAGAAACCTCCTATATATACATAAAAAACAAAAGAAGAGAAGAGTTTGGGTGCTTTTGGTGTCTGTTGTTTGAATGTTTGTCAAGCCGCCGGGGATACAGAAATCATTCCCAATGCTGGAGTTGTCTATTTATATTAAAAAAATATCTATATGTGGAATTCGTCTTTATTAAAAAGGGAAACCTAATGAAAACACTAGATAAAATGCAGTAGATTCTTAATTAGGTAAAAATCCTCATAGCCTTATTACTAAACTACTGAATAAAAGTAATAAATACAATATTACGTAACAGTGTATTAGAATAACTGTTGAGAAATTTAATGAAATAAAGAATTTTAATAGAATTGGTTACTCATTCGAAAATAAAAGACTGCTCATTGTAATACTAAGTGTAGTGTAATGTACAAAACAGCGTACCAATCTATCTAATCTATCTATAATTTATCTATATGCAATCAGCGTCTATTTATCTATCTATTTATCTATATGCAAACACACGCCACATCAATTACAGTTCCTGCAAACTGCGATGAGAACACGAACTTAATTGAATTCCTCTCAATGTGAATGCGTTACAGTAAAACATTCTGAATATTGTTCGCCTGGGATTTAATACAACAATTTCTTATTTTGTGTTTCAGTAAATATTTAAGGGTAAAAATAACTTTACCTGATCCTATTTATAAGACTTTTATTATTAACAGTAGTAAAAGCTGCATAAAATTTTAATTTTACGTAACAGTGTATTATACAAAACAGATAGCACTGAGATCCAATCTTTGCTCTGAAACAAGTAAATTGCGATCCTATACTGACGGGTAAGGTTTAACCATATTGTTCATTTATTTTGCTCCTTCATAACAAATAAAGAACCTCGTTTTTGCTATCAAAAGAACTTCCGGACGTAATCTATTTTGTGACGGAATATTCTATTTTAGTTTTTGGTAAATAAAAGAAGGTAGCTAGGATTGACTGGATGCGAAGTGGACCTGGTGCTATGATGCTCGTTGGGCAAAGAAATAAAGATGTTATAGTCTAATTACCGATTTAATAACTCGTCAATATTCTGCCATAAGTGTTTGGAATTCAAAGAGACAACCCTTTAACACTTTTTTAAATATAAACTTTTACTTGTTTAAATCAAATTAAGCTCAAGATGTGATCACGTTATAATATTTATCTTTTACAATTGACGGTACAGGGTAAATTGATATAAGAAATATAACAGTAATAATTTAAATGTTCAGACTTCTTAACCGTACGAAATGTTGAACGTAAAAGAGGACGCTCTACTCGTGCACCGCAGTTTTATAATCTCTGTCAAGATGGCGTTCTAGACGTAATATTGCCAACATTAAATATATATCACTATCATCGTTATCTCTGTACCAAATTTCAGCAATATCCGTTATGCAGTTCTTAACATAGATATAAACTTACGCATGTATAATACCAGTAAAATTCTATGCAAGGGTCATTGACCAAATGACCTCTCTTTCTTTAGTTTATAAACAAATATATGGGTCGATATTGTAAATAGGGGCTTTAAATAAAAGAAAGTCTCGTTTTCATATTCTCATTGTTCTAAGACTGCTGTAAATTAAATTTAGCTACGAGATTTGAGCTCTACGAATAAAGCTACGCCGTATTGGATTGTAGAACATAAAGTGCTTATATTAAAATTTAATTCCTGATTCTTGTGACTTATGAAAGTGTCATGATTTCGATTATCATTTAAATTGGTATAGTTAAATTCTTGGCGGCTACAAATTACAGTTACAGCAACACACAACAGAAGGTTAAAGATATATAGATAATAACTTTATTTATATATATATACATAAAAGTGCCACACACATAATGTACAAAGCTAAGGGTTTTAGCTAGCCTTACCTTCTTACAATATTTTAGATAAAATGAAGCCACATATTATGTTTGTATATGTAAAGCTAAGAGTTAGTAATTTACTTTTTCGTTCATTTCTCATTTAGTCCTTAATACTGAACGGTAGAACTATACGGACAGAAGGAAGTATTCGTACTCTGCACTTTATCTTTCGTCCACTCAGTCCCGCTAGCATTGTCCGTTTATTCCTATTGAATGTTGTACTGAAACTAGTAGTAGTACTAAAAGAACTTTTTCGTCCATTTAGTCCAATTAAACTTCATACAGCAGATACTAAGACTAAATGGATTGTTTTCTGAGTTTAGTTCTATCAGTAGAACTGAACGGTAGAAGTATACGGACAGAGGTTAAAAGTTCTAAGACTCTTATATAGAAGTTCAATATCAAAACATTTGTATCAAACTCTCCTGGCCATGATATCACTCAGTATTGAGGATAGATGACAAACTATTCCCGAAACACTTATAACATCAATATTAAAACACGAGCATTTTAAGGCTAATTTTAATGTACCTGTATGTTGTATGTATGTATGTAGGTTTTTAAAAGGCGTCCGTGACTACGGTCGGCGCTATTCGATTGAAACATCTCATCTGACATGTTCATGAGGTTCCGATAGTAAACCGAGACAGTAAAATAACGTTATATATTATTACATTAAGACAACTCTTTGCATGTTCAGGAAGAAATGTGCAACACAAAAATATGCATTAGCAATTTAGAATACTTTTTGTTTAAATATAAAGGAAGCATAGAAGAATACAATACAACACAAACTATTATACACCATTAGATATTCTGTTTTACTCGATATGTGTTATAAATATGAAAACGGCTACATCAATCTACAGGCGTCCAGTATAATATATTATCCCTGTCAATGGACGGAAATTCATACTTTGACATTTCAGTTATACAGAATGTTCGTCATCATAATTGAGTACTGCACAGACGGGCCTATTGGTGCAGCAGATAGTGATCCCACATTATACAATTATACAAATCTCTACGAAAGGTAAACAACGGGAATAGTGACTTCCTCGTGGTTACCCCACGGTAGCAAATGGGTGGATAACGAATGCACTAAAATGATCCACAAACAATTGTTCCGAGGCTGGGTGTTATTAGTGTCCATTGTTGTCAAGTGTTCCGCAACACAGGGATCATTTCTAATGCTCATTTAATAGGACATCATCATACAGGACTCAACTCTAAAAAAATACTTATTAAAAAGAAACATAAAACCCGACTGCATTATTTTTTAAAGTTTTTCCCTATGTCAGTCAGTATTAGGACTTAAAAATACTACTACTACTTCACATATCGAAATCCATCAAGCCGTTTAAGCTCTACGGCGTGACAAAGAAACATTACAGTCATACCTACATTCATACATACTTGTACATATGTACATGCGAAGAGATAACCCTCCTTCTTAAACAGACGGGTAAAAATATACAAGATAAGGAGAAAATCAATAAACATTCATATTGTTAACGTAAATTCTCAAGATTACCTTACCTTAATTTTATAAGTTTAACACTTAAGCACCTAATTGAGTGCTCAACCCTTAAGTGTCACAAACGTGATCCTTGAAATGTTTAGATTTTCAAGACAACGCCAACAACGTTACAGAAATCTATTTAAAGGGTATGCAAATGATACTTAGTAACTTCTTGCGGCAAAATTAGTGAGTTGTGTGAAATGTTCTACGTTGCTTAGTGAATAGAAATAAGACGATGAATCTACTTAAGCCCTTTTAAAAAAATAACTGAGATATTATACCTGTGTTTTAAAGTATTATGGGATTAAAATTTATATTTAAGAGTCGCTTAAGGGCACCCCGACAATTTTAAATGACGTGGCAAACAAGAATACACATACACACCTACTACATTTATACAGACCTGATAACATTTATAATTAGTGATATTATTGTAATGGCAGGTCAGAAGTATAACAAACCGACGGCTTGTATACAAGTTTTGATGACAGTAAATGAAGCTCTTGAGGTAAGTTAATGATAAAAGCAAGTGGCAGGCTGATGTCTCTGTCTACCCAAAAATATGTACGTAACTAATAACCTATCTGGCAAGGCTTTTCAAGGTTTAAACCAGAGTAAGTTAGATAGGGTGGCTGGATGAATAAACACTTAATTGTACAATCAAATTACATTATTTTAAAGATAAATACTTAGTAGCTAATTATATGTACCATAGGCGGCCTTATCGCAATTAGCGATCTTCTCCCTGGCATCCAACCATTGGAGGGAGAGAGATTTATGATATGTGAATATTTATTAAAAACTAGATCATCATCAGCCTATCGCCATTCACTGCTGGGCGAAGGCTTCCCCCTAAAAGAAAAAAAATGTCCCAAAAAAATGTAAACGTACGTCATAATAAACGGAATGAGTAAACTGAAAGTTTATAATTATTACGCCATGTTTATTCATATCATATCATAAACCCAACCCGGTATCAGCTGATTCGAGTTACATGACATGGTAATGTTTTACTTCCCAATCCCCCCGTACAAGCACTATCACCTTCCTTCTCTTCTATCGTCTCTTTACTTTTCATAACCTCTAATTCTCCTATTTCATTGTTGCTTGCTAGCAGGCTTGGCTTTAATTGTATAAGTGGGATTAGGTTAAGGCTTTAGGCTAGGATCCCACTACAGTAAAATGTGGGCGTTTAATAGACACCTGCTTGCCATTGCTTTAGGGATACTGGTGTGAATATATGTTTTATATGTGTTTATATGTTTTATAAAACATAAAGTTCACACACAACAATAATCACACCATACCACATGAAAAAGGTTTGCAGTATGTAACCGGTCCTTAATAATTAATCTCTTATTTTATTTTTATGTTGCAACGTTATAAAATATGAGCCCCTTTCCAAAATTCGTATTATACACGTGAGGCACTATCGCTGAGAAATGCGAAGAAGAAGAAGAAGAAGAAGAATAAGAAGAAGAATACGTCGAAGAGAAATGCGAGTATCATTGATTTATATCTTTTCGTCTGTCATTTGTTTGGTTTTGATTTACATGCTTGTGGTGTTTGTGTGTGGCATGATGTGAAATGAAAGGCTTCATTTTATTGCATTGTAGTACTTCATACGTATATCCACCATAGTGCCTTTATATTGAATGTCGGTCATGATACTAATAAACGGATATCAAACTTATTTGAACTCAATCTATAATCATAGGAACAATAAAGCGTGAAAAATTTTGATGTGAAAAAAATGCAATAGGAAGTCTTTACTCATTTGTAACTAACAACTTGATATACTTACGGATAGGTTACAGATAAATGTTAAGACAGTTCATTTGCATTTTTGGACTCGAACCTATCAAGCTAAAATAAAACCACTTTTTAATATATGTTCTAAAGTAACAAAGATCAGTCAAGAGTTATTTTTCTTTATTTTCTTGATTGTGAACTAGTTTTTGTTGTATTAACTATCTATTGACAAATAATATAAAATAATAGAATATAAAACACCTTATCCTTATGTGATCCTTAGGAGTCTTGGTCTTGAGCAGTGTTCATAAATACAAAGGAAACCGGGGGGAACAGTTCATCTATTTGTGCTTACACATAATAAGTAGGTGTTTTTGGCTTACTGTTAAAAAAACAGCTCTTATAATTATCATAAAACTTCACTTATAGGTGAAAAAAATAATAATACACCAAATATTAATTTCAACCGCTACCCATATTCCCCTGTCGATGTTCCAACTACAAACGCTTGAGTGCCAACTGACATGTGCCCTCCAGAATCGAATCATGTACCACAGACGTTGCAAGGCTCTCAAATGTGGAGTTGCAGCCTCCCTTGATGGACCATTTCACTTAGAATGTTATATCACAGTCGGGTTGAATAAGCCACCGTTTGCAAGTAAAGAATTTCCTTTAAATCATCTGACTATAATATATCATTGTCAAACATAAGGATTTTTGTATCATTTTTCTTTAAGTTCCTGTAGGCTACCAAGATTCAATTACCGATAACGTCTAACTTCTGTACTCAGAAGATCCTCTCTTATTAAATTCTTCATTACTGTGAGGGTTCAGTAATACTTTTAAATACAAACATACACTCACGCCTGTAATACCGAAGCACAGTACAGTAGACACAGGCTTATTAAACGGTCAACATTATGTGGACAATATTTTAGTCCCACTTGCGTAATAGTAAATAAGGAGGTAAGCCTACTACCGGCAATTGGGCGCGATATACATATATGTATCATTATTACCTTACATTCTTAAAATTATTGTGTATTTTTACTATCATTATTACCTTACATTCTTAAAATTATTGTGTATTTTTACTACTTATATCTAACAGTTCAATCCGTGCGTCGCCTTTTACAATACTAAAGGAGTCTCCCCTAGTGGGTGTGCTACGCTTCTGCCTACCCCTTCAGAGATGCAGGCGTGAATGTGTATATGTATATATGTATTTACAAGTAGTTTTCGTAGTTTCGAGTTTAAACAGATGTGGTGATAGTAAATCCAAACTTATGTGGATACATCGGCACTTACAAGCAAACGAACTTTGTATAATTCTAACCAGCAGGACAAAGTTCCAAATGACAGTCGTGATAAAGTGTACCTCAGCTCTAATTAAAATGGTTGTTTAGATAATTGTATGAGTAATAGTAATAGTAGAACTTTGGCGTTAAGCTAGTTACATAAGTGTGTAATTGAGCAACATGACATCACTCAGTTTTTTGAGGAGCATCAAATGGAAATTAAATAAAACGTTTAGTGTGGGTTTACGTCGGTATCTATTCTGAAAAAATATATTTTTCAGAATAGATACCGACTTTATCTTTTGTTTGTACACCCTTCACCTTAATTAAGGCCAAAATTATAAGGCCAAAATTATTTCTGCTATTGACTTTAGGAGCTTATTACAGTCTTCGACAGTAATCGCGTTTCATTCCAGGCGCAGGCACCGTTTGAGCTCTTCCTTGTTATTAATTGTATGGCACCTGACTCTGCATTTTAATAAACCCCATAAATGTTCTACGGGGTTCAGGTCTGGTGACTGGGCAGGCCAGTCTAAAAGCTCAATATTTGTTTTCCCGAAACCATCAAATAGTGTGGACAGATTTATGACATGGCGCGTTATCCTGCTGCAGTTTATCGTGATAGATAATCCATCTGACTACTATTTATGATAGTCAAAATACTACAAATCTCTGAAGTAAATTGAGAACAGCTATAAACACTTACCATAAGACATAATAAGTAATTTCTGTAAATTTTTTTGGCATCGCATACAACACATCTCATTAATCATCCCGTATTTGGTGCCATGCCAACAGGATAGACAATTTACATAAACTCAACTTTGTTTCATTATCCCGTAAGGGGTCCTGTTATATTTGAGAAGCTTTGGTATACATTTGCCCAATTTAGGAATCGGGAATTGAGTTAGTTAACATCGATACTGGTGCCGTATGTTTAAGTGCTTTTTATTAAATGTATTTAAATTTCGTAGATAGAAAAAATTGCGTATTAATGATTTTACAAAATATTTTACTAAGCATTCAATTGCCTAGATTCCACAAACATTTGTTTCTAGGTACATATGTTTTACAACATGTTGTACATGGCCCTTCTCTCAGTTTGAGATAGATGAAATTTTAGTCCTTTATGCAAGTCTAACGCTATTTGGCTAAATTAATAACCTCTAAAAAGCATTATGGAGGAAGCTCAGGTGCATGGTGCAATGAACAAATTTTTGAACATGGGAGGAGAGAGTTCTAGTTGGAATAAAAATCAGTAATACCAATCTAACAGTATATCAGCCTAACGCTGGTACATGACAAGTTGTACACTAAGCATAGTTGTTGGCATAATATAACATGAAGCAACATATATGTATGTTTGTGGTTTTGTGCAATATATATGTACATGAATGAATACATATGTATATGGTTTTAATATTAAAGGGTGATAGAATTTCAAAACTTTCTATTGTTTTTTTTTTCTGAATAAGGTATTATATACGCTTGAGTATGTATGTATGATGTGCATGCATACTGACGCGCGCATATCTCTGAAGGAGTATGATGAGAAAAAGTTAACAAGTATGTCTACGTACACAAGTATCGTGAAGGCCATGTACGATGTAGTCTGTCTATTGTGATCCTGCGCGTGAATAACATACTCGTAGGTATGAAAAATATGAAAAATATCACATTCTGAGACATAAAATAAACTAGAGATAGTTTAATGTACGGGCTGTTGAACACTTAAGTTAAACTTTTACATATATTTCGGCTAATTCGAATTTTGGTGTGCGAGTCGATAGTATAGCTCTTTAGATTTGTTTTCGAATGGTAGTCTGGAGATTAAAGTGTATTAAAGCAGACAGCGTATCAACTAGCGGATGCCTCGTGTAAACACGAAATACGTGTAGGAACACTATAACGAAAAACCATCAGAAGAGGTTTCAGAGGTGCCTCCTACGCCTTACATCTTAATGCGGAGGGTGTTCTGTGTGTGTAATGTGTCATTATGACATTGTCCATTTTGTGCTTCTTTTTTTTATATTATAGGGGGGCAGACGAACAGACGGGTCACCTGATGGTAAGTGACAACCGCCGTCCAGTGACACCTGCAACTGGATAGTCGTAAGTGCGCTGCTTACCTTTTAGGATGAAGAGGGATGAGGGTATGCGGTCAGGGGAAAGAGGTGGGAATGACGAGATGGAAAAAGGGGAGGTTAATGAGGAGAGGGGAGTTGGGCCTCCGGAAATCTCACCAATTTCGGGTAAATACAACGCAAGTGTTGCTTCACAACCGGTTTTCTGTGAGGCCGTGGTATTGCATCGGTCGAGCCGGCCCATTCGTGCCTAAGCATGGCTCTACCACGTAAAAAATATATGTTATATTTATTTGATACCTTAAAATGAATAACTATAGATTTTCCTTTATTTAATAGATATATATATAGACATATATAAGAGTAAGTTCTTACAGGGCTGTTTAATTATATTCGGCGGAAATGGGCGTGTTATGCACCTCTGCATACCCCTTCAGAGCTACAGACTTGAGTATATGTATATTATATGTATACATGACGTATTCTGCGGAATGTGGGTCACCGTTAGTTGCTATTAAATCTTAAATTGTGGTTGGAATTGCTTCCAAAATGAATGTCGATGAGATTCTGATTTATATTGTATTGAATTGTAATTCCTCGGCTATACATTTCATTCGCAACTATTTTTCTTATTAAAATAAATACTTTTAGATCTACTTGAACTTTTATTGCGCGATATATTGCGAAAATTACATCACGTACATGTTTAGAGTGGTTCAAGTGCAGTCTTAAGTGTGTATTTAAAAGTGGTACTTACAAACAAAAGCACATGTGGGTATGAGACACATTTTTAAACGGGGTTTTATTTGTAATAGTATTGTTTAAAGAGGAGGTTACCTTATTTGTTTAACTGTTACATGTAAATATAAATTATCTTTTATCAATTTTTGTTTGCACTTTATAAAAGAATCACAAAAATTCTGAAAATTAGAAATTATAAAACAAATAAATTCAGTTACACAAAACAAAATGATACAGTAAACAAAACAAATTCTTTCAGTTGCTCTCTCCCTTAACAGCGTATCTTTTGACAAAGGCCTCTTTTTGAACTTTACATTTGTTTCCGTCCCTTGCTAAACGTCATCTATCTGGGCCTGCTACTCTCTTAAATCCTTTCCTTCCTTCCAATCGCTTTAACAGTCTGAATCTACTTTCATATTAGACATTTTTTCTTTTCTCTCAAGATATGTTCCTTCCAGACCGATTTGAATTTTCTACATACTCTTCGGGTTTTTTTGAACTTCGAACAAAATACGGCATATTTTTTTAAATTGCTCTTTGTTTTGAAAGGCTAAATTGTTTTTTACTGCATTAGAAATCCAAGCTTTTTAATAAGAATAAGAGTATTAGTATATTTTTTCAAACATTAATCCCAATGCAGCCGGAGAGGTATCTAGTAATAAGCGTTCTATAATAAATAGTTGCCTTAAACTGATACAATATTTATCTTAGTAGTATTAGCTCTAGAGTGTTAAAATACCTATCTAGGTTTCATTATTGCTTAAAGAGCAGTAAAATTATGAATGTTTATATATATTTTTGGGTCTCACGTGGAATATTTATTAAAAAAGAACAAAACCCCTTGATTATACAATTTATTTACACAAGTTATTTATAATTTTATACAGTTAACATTAATTAAAACACAAGGAACAAACCAATGTATAAATTCTAAAGGACTTACAAGTCACACCGACGCAAACCGGCAGAGCTTCTACTCTCGACAGCATTGCAAGTTTTAGTAGTCATGAACGTCCCTTGCGGTTTTTTATAGGTAGCGAGGACCTACCTACCCACACTAGAAATAAAAAATATTTGATATCTAACACGGCCTCTCCTGACTATGCATCGCCCTCGATCGCATCTTGAATGTCCGGCAAGGCAGTGGTCTCGTCTTCAATGTGTTGCGAAGGGCCTGCTTGCGCATCTTCAGATGTGTGGTCTTTGGTGTCATCTGTGCTATCAGCATATAAATTACACGACTTATGTATTATTTGTTAGAACATAGTAAATGCCTAACTCTCACATACATCTCGCTTATAAGGCCCCCATTCTTAAGACTTCCAGACAATAGCTAGACCCTATAAATGTTCATGAAAATCCAAGAACAAGTAATCATAGATTTCCATGAACTCTGAAGAACTCTTAACTCATCAGTCTTACTTCACTTAAGCTACTAAGCTTGTTAGTCAGCACAACATTCATCATTTAGCATGACATGTAGGACAAACACCCCGCAGTTTGTTTGCCGATAGGAACGTCCCGCAGTCCGTCCTCTACATGTCGAGGTATCCCAGTCTACCTCACTCGAGATGACCTGCAGATCACCTCGAGTACCGTCACGACATCCCGCAGTCCGTTCTCTCTCACTAACGGACAGTGCTCTGCAGCAACTGCACACCACAATACTCACGCTCAAAGAATGCAGCGCAAGCATCAGGGCACCACTCTCCAGCCACCGTATCATATACTGGGCTGCTGCCTGTGTGGTCTTCCCATAAGACCCACTCAATAACTGCAGTTCGTACCGCCCACTAGGTAGCACGCGTATGACCCTATAGGGGCCACGCATGCCTGGATATAGCTTGCCAGCCGACTGCGAATACTAAAAGACAAACAAGATCATTTATATTAAACACCCGGGGAGGGTGTCTTATTCGATTGACATAACTGTCCTGCTAAGCTTGGTTACGCCGCTATAAGTCAGCAGCTCGACTTCGTTGTAACTAACGACGTCCCTCACGATTTGTCGGAGTCTTCAAGCGCCACATCGCGAATGAGGAGTCTTATCACCGGAGTCCTTGCATCAGTCCCAATAAGAAAGTTCAACGCGGAGGCCTGCGACGTCTTCTGCTTGGTAATGCTGAGTGTCCGTCAACTACAGCTTACGTCTCGGCCCACTTTGCATCCTTCTGGTTAACTTCAATGCGGAGCATGTTAAGTACAGTTCGGGCATACTTTTCGACTTGCCCATTCGCATGGTGCATTCTCAGGGTGATATAATGCACTGAAGAACCTATATCATTGACATAGTCTCCAAACTTGGAGGACTAACATAAGACCTTTGTCAGATACTATTAATTTTGGAGTGCCGAACAATGAAACAGCATGAGTAAAAACTCATGAAGCTCATGTACGTCCTGTCGGTATATTGGGTACAACAAGGTGTATTTAGAAAATGCATCGACTAGAAGTAACAAATTTATACCCGTTCGATTCAGGTAATGGGCCTAGCACGTAGATGTGTATAGTGGAGAATGGAAGTTCAGGTTTCTTCCAAGACGTTATATTTTGCAAATGAGCGCTGGGCACTTCTTCGAAACATAAACCAAACAATGATCAATGTATTTCCTTACAAACGGTCTTATACCCGAAAACCAAGAGTGTTTGAGAATAAGATTTAAAGTTTTATCGAACCCTCCATGAGCATGTTCGTCATGAAATATGTGGAGTACACTAAGTCGGTGACCCTTAGGAATAAAACAGAAGTCTGGTACTCTCTCTACTTCGCGCACGAAGCTACTCCACGACCTATCGTTTGAAACCCACTCATTAAGCCATGTTTTAGCGTCACCTCTAAGGTGACGCTGCGACACGTGACGAACACTATATTCCCAATAATTAGCCATCGCACCACACTTCTATATCGTTGATGGCAGGGTCGAAATTGGACGCGTAATAATTATGAGTGCGGACAGGAGCTAGTTTTAATTGCGGCTACTATAGCTTTAGTTATCTTTGGGGGTAGATGTCAAATTATTCTCAATTGTTTCTAAACGCGTAATAATTGTGTCTAATGTTCGATTAAGACTGATGTGCGAACTAGTCAACCGCGGATCAGTATCATAACGTGAACCGGATCCCTGTCGTGCAGGTAGGCGAGTGGCTATACTCTCTGTTCTTCGAAGAATATTCTGGTAGTGGCTGTACTACATGATCATTCGATTTTTCTCTTAGCGCTATTGGTGTTCGCTCGTGCGACCTGCTGGGTAATCTGCTAAGCGATTTACTGCGAGACCTAGTCTCGTAACCTATGACGCGATCTACGTGGCGTGACTTGCTACGCGATCTACGATTCTTCGGCACGGCATTTCACACAGCAAATTTTTAGCACACAAGCAATATGATGACACACGAAAATATCACAAAATTATACAAATGACAGAGGTTACTTGATTTGTTCCAAGGTATGAATAATTAAAATCGCTGAAAACGGTCAAGGCATATTACCTGGATTAGTATCCCACTTCTGATTTTGGGTCTCACGTGGAATATTTATTAAAAAAGAACAAAACCCCTTGATTATACAATTTATTTACACAAATTATTTATAATTTTATACAGTTAACATTAATTAAAACACAAGGAACAAACCAATGTACAAATTCTAAAGGACTAACAAGTCACACCGATGCAAACCGGCAGAGCTTCTACTCTCGACAGAATTGCAAGTTTTAGTAGTCATGAACGTCCCTTGCGCTGCCTTTTATAGGTAGCGAGGACCTACCTACCCACACTAGAAATAAAAAAATATTTGATATCTAACAATATAATAATATGCTATATGTGGTTTTAATTAAATATAACAAACGTCTTGTAAGATTTGCTATTTTAACATATACTGTTAGCAAGATATAGGCCTTCTAAATTAAGCTAATAACTCACTGTGCGACAGTTATAATGTTGTACTTTAGAAGAGAGACGAGATAGAGATATATTATAATACAACAATTCAACAACTATTTAAAGCAACTTTTTGATAATCCATGCTAGCACTCGGTGGTTGCATTTCTGAGGTAAATTTACTGATTCAACTATCAGGGCAATTTTGAATCAAAGTCTCTGGACATACGGTAGCTCCCCGCTTATAACTCATAATGGCTTCGATCTGTAACTCAGAATACGATTTCTATGTTTGTTTAAAGCTGGCTGACTCCAGACGGTTTTCCACCGTTTGTTGTGATAATAATTTTTCTGATCTCTTTGTTAAAAGTTTAATAGTTCTTATCATCCTATTCTTATCATCCTATTCATACGTGCTTGTACTACTTGACTTGCTTAATGAAACTACAACTGCTATAACTTATTAATTAGAAAATATATTTTTGTAGATAAATATTTAGTAGTGTCAATCTAAGAAAGTGTTAATCATTTTTGATCAGGCGAATGTAAACGGTATTTGGTGTAATCAAGGCCTGGAAAACAAACAACAAATAATAGTAGAAAAGAAAAAACTGTATATAACCCCACATTTCAACTTGCCAGCATTTGCATGAATCGATCGAACCAACATTTTTTATCAACGATAACGCTACGGAGTAACTGGCAACTTGTGACGTCATCAATCATCGTCAATACGTACTTACTTTCCTCCAAATATCCTAATGTAGAACATATAGCTACATTAACCAAAACAGTAGCCTCATTATAATTATTGAGACTTCATCCATGTCACTGTTGACAATATTGCCCACATAACCTCGCCCAATGGAAATAAATAGTGGTTTACCCTCGATTAATGGCCGTTGGTGGATAGTTTGAAGTTGTGTCGTCACTCTGTGGGTTTTGAAAAATTAATGTCTGTAATATGTATGTGCTTATTTATGCTTTCCTGGCAGGGAATAGACAAGCTAGTAAATAATTACACTTGTTATATTGATGACACGAAAAGATGTAATAATGAATATGAATAATATTACGAATGCGAATATGAATTAGTGGGTTACGCTTTTACACCTTTGCTACTAGTTCAAGCATCTTGAAGTATAATTCAACTTCTAAGAAGAACAAGTATGGAAATATAAAACCTTCCATTAAGAATAAAGTACGTTCAGCAGGGGATGGAAAATGCTAAATTACTATGATTTCTTACTACAGTTTTTTTAAGATATTGGCAGTAGAACCAGATAAAAAACTACAGCATCATAAATCAGTGTAAGATGATCTTTTTTTTTTTTTTTTTTTTTTCGTGTGGAAACCCCACGGGAACCTCACCAGAGCTGAGGGTGAGATGGTATGTCGGACTCGAACCGACTAATACCACACGGTGTTTCGTCACAGTGGCTATATCGCAGGGGACCCGGGATACCCTAACAAGGAAACCGTCGTGAACCCCTGCAAGCCTTGGCCACCTGATTAGCAGGTGACCACTCTGGAATGTGGGGGGCTTTACCCCCCTCCGAATCGAATAGGCGCGCTCGGAACACGGCGCGCCAACGTCTCGGGCCTGCTTCTGCTAGGATATCGGTCAGCCCGACCCGTTACCCCTAGGCCAGCGCTTATGGAGGCCGGAGATCATTTCGCACTCTCCGGAGCCTGGTGCGTCTTCTGCGGGACGAGAGAGTACTTGTCCTATCCCGTTCTCGTTCCACCGCTTCTTTTGCAAGCATTACTGTCTCGCAATACAAGACGGCGGAATCCCACTCACTCTTGCTTTGGACCATAGACATGACCATGGTTTCCAGCGAGAGGCTACCCACTCCCGTAGCCGCCACGAGATCAGCACGCTGCTGAGTCCATGCAGAGCACTCCACCAAGGTGTGGAGTGCGGTATCCTCGCGGCAGCCCCCACAGTGGTGGCACGCAGACGTTGGCTCCCGGTCTATGCGACACAGGTACTTCCCGAAACAGCCATGTCCGGTGAGTACCTGCGTCAGCCGGTAGAAGAGAGCACCGTGCTGTGTGTAAGATGATCTGAGAATTACTAGATTTATGTAACTTATTTGTTTTTATAATGCGTTTGGCAATAACATACTTGCTTGTTTTCATTCCACAAACTTAGTAAATAGGCCATTCTGACTTGAATGTTACAAATTAAAATAAATAAACGATTTCCCCACTTTTTCTTCTTTAGTAGTCCTGCTTCGGAACTGACAGTTACAAATGTGCGACACGGGTGGCGCAGTGGTTTAAGTGTTCGATCCCCACAAGGGACAATACTTTATGTAAACCTTAAATTGTTGTTCTGAGTCTGGGTGTTCCTTGTGTCCGTTATTTAAATGTTTGTAAAGTACCCCGCGATATAGTAATAAATCCCAGTTCGGTGATTGTTGTAATTGTACAAGTAGATCTTATTTTCAATTTGCAGTTGAGGAACAGAACTTTTTAAACGGATTTCTATGAAATTGAACTAAACTCTTGAACATATTAGATTTCACAAATTACTTAAAGAAAATTGGAAGACGCCAATCAATTCGTACCAATAACTATTCCCTTCCAAGATTGGCCTGCCCTGGCGATGTCAGAATCAAATACAGGGAGCCACAACTGCCAACATATGTATATCCTTAGACTAAATTTGCCTTAGAATAGCAGAGACGGCACAATGGTTCTAATGTTGGACGAAAACATGTGTAATCCACAAAAAGTTTTCCCGAGTCTGGGTATTTGTTTTTATTTCTCATAAAGCGTTTTGTGGCACACAAAAGACATCTTAAGATGATGAGATAAAAGCTTCATGTAATGTATGAGTGACTGACTATTTTTATCGTGTAAAAAATAAATAAGCCTAGATACCCTGCTACCGATTGCTTGCCATAAGCACAATTTAAACGAGTACGGTATAATATACGGTGCTATACAGTTGACCTATTGCGCTATTGGAATGGCAGCGTTTACACTGCATCTGTTACCAAAACCAAAAACAGAAATCACTGACAGGACACAGTGATTTACTGAATTCTGTGCAATTTCAATTTCCGGTTTCAATGATGACTGACCATTCCGTAAACAACTTTTAAATAACAAAAATTTCTATTAATAATGTATCTAAGAGCATGCTGGTGCTAGAGCTATTTGGTAAAAATAATCGGCTATTTTTTGAAAAATATGTAAAATTGCACTCACGAATTTTGGAGTCATGAAACTAAGAGAAGTGACTTTAGACCATGTCATACACTTGACAATATAAACACGCATATGCCACGCCTATTCTTAAACTAATCGGTTGATGTGAACCAACACGATTACCTAAAAATATTTTAAATGCAATATTATATATAACAACTAAATATGATTCTGCATCGGATTTGATGTGAAAAAGTTTCAGACTGTATCTGTTTTTCTTTATGTTAATTTTAAGGCTTTTTATACTATTTATCGAGTATACAACATTTTTTTTTCTAATTATGTAAGTAGTATCTGGATATTTTATTCAAACTCATTCCTAACAAATAAATAATACATAATAGCCTGTTAAAGTGAGAGTGATCTTAATAAGGTACCCAACCAGCGTAAAGTAAATAAACCTGCTATATAAGCGTTACATAAGGTACTTATAGATCGAATATCGATACATACAGTACTTGCTTCATCGACGTTCAGAAGTGTCATTACGAAAAGAGTCAACACACTACGTGAAAATTAACAACCAACCGTAGCGCGTTAAAAGTAAGGTTGAAAATTCAGCAGGAAATATTTTGTTAAGGTTATAAATGAAACCGAATTCCACGCAAAGTAATGAATGATCTTTTTCAGGAAAACCTTTGTATGTTCAATCTGTTCTTTAAGTAACCTAAACTTCATTTCTTAAGTACAAAGTTGTCTGCCAGGTGAGACAAAAATAATTAATAAACCAAACATCATGATCTTGAGAATGATCTTGTGACCCTAATAGTAGTAGTTATTATATATATTACAAAGCCTAACCTAACGTGAATATATCGACTATTTGTAACAACTGACAAGTACCTCGGTTACCGACCTCTTTACACAGTACAGTCAGCTACGAAACTGAAATTGTATATGATTGTTTATTTTAGTATTATGGTTTTTAATCGACTTGTACATAACATAGGATAGGGAGGTATTTGGGATCGATATCCCAATACCTCCCTATCCTATGTAACACAACTATGTAACGCAAATTGATTAGCTAACGAAGATCACCTGATAGCAAACATTTGATATGGCCTACCTTTTAGCGGGGGTTTTTAGGGTGTAATATATGTAATATGTACATGTAATATTTAGTTTGATTACACATTTCAACAATCATGTCGTATGGTATTATAAATAAATGCAAGTATGTATTAGCCAGATCCATCGAGAACCTGTTAAAGATACCTTTATCGGGTTCTCGATGCTCACTATTCCAGCTGGAACGGAGTGGATGAGGAAGGTGGCAGTCCGGGTTCTTCAGCGAACATTGGAAAAGGCCTTCTTCGGACAGTAGTGTATAGGTGGCTAATCGTTGATGTGCCGCTTATTGTATACCATTTAATAGGCTTGCAACCTATTAGGTGAAACTAAATTATAGTTGGTAAAATGGAAGCGTTTGGTGCGCCCCCGCTCCGACTTTGGGGATGTAAGCGGGAGTGTATGTACGTATTTAACCACTTAGTATTTAAAGTTGTAATATAACAGAGAAAGAAGAGAATATAACTTATATGAATCGGCGGGCTGATAGACAAGTTTAGTGACAATAGAGGAAGCGCGTGAGGTATGAAAGTGGATAAGCAATATTGGTAATGTTACAACTTTCGCGACTTGTATGCATTTGATACTATTATAATATTTCGGTACTCGATGATTGATAATATAAAAGACAAATAGACGCACACTTGTTTATCTAATAATAATAATTATTTTACGCAAATTAGCATATGTACAATATAGTAAGGAGCCAAAATGTGTGTTTTTAAGTAACATAATTGATCTAAAATCTATTATATGCATTCCCTTTTTAATTTGAACCGTCCTATACAGTTTATCATTTCCAGCAAAATTATTGATATCTTCAACGCATGACTATCTATGCTATCAATGCTACGAGTCTGTAGCTCCGTAGTTCGTAGCCGTAAAAGATTACGGCATATTTTAATTATCTATTATGAGTGTAAACTAAAGAAATAAATGTTTTTTATAGCATATCATTACTCAATGAATACTCTATATAATACAATAAGAACCGTATGTGATTACGAAGTACAAAACGTTATTAATAAAAAAATTAAAAATTACGATTTCGTTTCGTTTATTTTATAAATGTTAAACATAAATAGCAATCCAATATATGCATAGCGAATATCTTACCGATGTTAATCAGGTGATAAGGGTTATAGTATATAGGGGATAAACGAATACGAATACGAAATACGAAACGAAACGGTAAGATACAGTTTGGTCTTGAAAACCTCATCCCTTTTTAAAGTCAAATAAAATACAGTATAAATCTTAAATTTTTATTATAACATTTTAACAGCTACTTTTGAGAATTACATTTTCAAAAGCCTATGAATGTCAAGCGCCAGCCTCAAGCATTTTTAATACGCTCGGTTACCCGCTAGTTCAAGGGACGTCACGTTTAAATGCAAACTCTATCATATTTGTCACTGGTGAAAGATACTTATGAAACATTTTTCACGATATTTGAAAAAGAATGGAACTGAAAAGACAAAACTAGTAAAACATATATTTGTTAGCAGAACTCACCTTCCTCACCTTCTACACCTACTTTCAAATAATCAGTACAATGTAGTGGGAGCTAATTAATGTTTCTCATTTGCTGTCTTCCTTTTTATTTTTATTTTTTTCTTTATTCCTCCTTTTAACTTATTTTAGTTAATTTACTTTTAACAACATTTATGCACACGATAAATAGTGTTTTATTGAATAGTATATGTTGTACACGAAATATTGTAATATATATCTGGTAATTTTTAAATGAGTGGCCATGAATTTGTTTGCCCTACTATTTCTCATAAGGCTCAAACATTTGGAAACGGGCGGTTATAGATCAACACAGGCAGGTATTCAATTTTTTTTTTTTAATATCAATTTCATATTTAACAAGGCAACTTATAGTTGCGGTAGCGCTGTTTGTATTCATGTACAACTTTATTATTTTTTTTAAATAAGAAAATTTAAACTAATTATTGAGCGATGAAATAAATAGATTTAACTCGATTTTGAAAAATTTGAATACTTTGAATTTGACACTACAGGAAACTAATATCATTTTAGTTTGTATGTTTGGCGCCAAACCAATATTGTATCGGTATTTATATCGATGTAGGCCTAAGAAGTTATGTATCGTCATTTTAATAAATTAACAAAACAAAATAAAAAATATACAGGTTTAATTAATAATATCCTAAGTGTTTTGGCGGTTGACGAACTTTGAAAAAAAAATCGAAAAATAATTATCCGTCGATACGTTTAATACTACGACTGGAAGTTTAATAAGCAAATAATTTTTATGGTATAATTTATTAAATTCCTCGCGAATCAGGGAGGCTTCGTCTGACTAAATAACAATCTGGCATGGAAGTGCGGTCTCGTAAATTGTTATTTAATTACGCGACCTTTCGCTTCAGGGAATGCTTAGCTAATGAATAATAATACACTGATTTCTGGTTTAAGAATTATTTCTACTGATAAAAGGCATAATCTTGTCAATGTTATCGGTTCTTGTTTATTTTTTGTATTTTTTTTACTGTAGTAGACATAGACTGATTTGTTCAAAACACGTCTCTTGTCAAGTTAGTATGTCGGTAAGGCTAGGTTATACAATTTTGGCAGCATTTACACCATAAATATACATGACTTCTAAAAAAACTATATAACCGCCTTTAGATGATAAATAGTAAAAACGTGTAATTTACGTACTGATTTGTAGCGCACGTAGTTAAAATAATTATCCTCTTACCGTTAAGAACTGAAGATTTCTTTTGGATCCCATGACAAAATATTTGGTTCCAAAAAAAAAAAAATAGTACGTAAAAATATAACACAAGGATTAACCTCGAAAAGCTTTCGTAAATTATTCTAACTGTAAATGTGTTGTGTTTGGCCTTTTGACCGTAAACAACTCTGAGACTATGCACAAGCTTCACGTAAGCTTTGCTAATTTCCAAAATGTTCTGCCTTGTTGAACAGGAAATAATTAGTAACATGCAATCAAACAATTCGTGCACGTTTTTATAATGTAAGAAATGTTCAAACAATGACATCAATATTTCTTCTGTTTCGATGTAAATGTAAGTATTATTTATTTGTTTGTTGGTTTGTTTGGTTATAAGCGGTCGTCACTTACTGTTCGGGACACCCCTGATTCACAATTGTGTGGCAGCCCAGTTTCGAAAACGTAAAAATGTGTGATAAAATATGAACATTAAACTGTAAAAAACGTGAGTGAAATACGTTCAATACAGGCAGTGTAGTGGCATTTAAAAGATATTGCAGTGCGTATATACGTATAATTACTACATAGTTTAGTGCTTGCGTGAAATACCTAGTTAGTCTAAAATTGTAAAATTTGTAAGTAACAACGCTCCTTAATGTTTATTGTTTGCCTTTCTATGTAAATACTTTAATAATCGCTTAATGTACTCGAAAATAGCATCGTTTACAGCTATTAGAATTAACAGTTTAAAGAGTTAATGTATCAGAGACAAACAAACTTTAGCTCCGTTTGGCCATCATATTTATTTCTTTGCGTTCGAGAGTCCTCTAAAACACAGGCAATCATGCGTAACAGGTGAATAAGAACAGAAGCAGACGACCTTTAAGTAATAGGCAAGAGGGTTGACAATATTTTACTGCAAAGAGACAGTAATGGCAGTAATGTTCAGCATTAGCTTTCTATTCGAAAGTATCAAGGTATTTACGGAGGTATTACTTGTCTAAAACATTGGGTCGTTATAGTCTGACTACTGGAACTGAATCGCTAAACTTTTAACCAACTTTTAAAAAGGAGAAGGTTATATGTTCGACTGCATTTTTTTATGTATGTTCAACGGGCACTCTTTCAAATGCTATTTCGATGGTTACGAATTATTTGAATTTTGTGAGGTTACGAATGACTTTTTAGATTAACACGTTTTAACCATTTATAAGTACATTGAAGGAGGTTATTTACTTGTTACTGTCAATTACTCACGCCTGCCTGCCCTAAGTGGTAGGCAGAGGCGTAATTAACGCCCACATTTTGTCGATAATAATCCAGTCTCATTTACGTAACTGGGGCAAAGTATTAAAAGTCAACTAAATACCCTCAGTGCCTATAAACAGACCGATTTCCAATAAAATACAGTCTAGTACTGTGACCGACACCTGGTGTCAGAGATCGATATAAACGGCAGGTGTGACAAAATGCTCCCGAGCCGACCGCACATCTACCTTACTTGATAAGTCAGATGATACGAGCAGTTATTTTCTTTGAAACACAAGTCCCGCATTATTTATTATTCCTGTGTTGTGGGGTTTTGTGTCCATTGTTTGGTGTCCAAAGCTGTGTGTTAACACACATACAAACAATGGACACATAGAACACCCAGACTGGGGCAACTATTAGTGGATCAGTCAGGATCACTAACCACAAGACAAAGCGGCCAGTCAAATTAACTGTACCGGTTAAAATAATTGACCATAACTATGACGTCACTTAAAGAATATTACACACGTTCCAAGATATTAAAATTAATTTATTATTTTGTATGTGTGTTCCTATATTATCTAGCTGTAGTTTAAAACAGATAAAACTTATATCGATATCGGTTTTGTTAAGCTTGCTTTGAGTTATACTTAGATCAATGATTCATTCTTTCTAGAGTACTTTAGAATGATTTTTCTTGATACGAAAATGGGTCAAACATTTTAAAAGCCAACGATCACTGGTAATTTTTACAGTATGGATATTTCACTATTGATTGGTAGTCATTTGCGATACATTAATAAGCCGATTTTAAATCCTCATATGCGCTCACTCTCATATAGCTGTGTGTGTGTGTGTGTGTTCGTCCAGGCCAATTTTAAGCGCGGTGACTGCTTTTGCTCGAACTCATTGTCTGCGCTAACATGGCTCATACAGCTACGCTTCATATTGAATGCCAGAACAATCAAACTATCGGCCCATTAAAACTACCACATTTTAAACTCTGGCATATTAACTTACAGTATTATTAGTGGTAACTAATAAAACTCACGATTCAATCCTTTAAAACTACCCAACAAAACACACAAAACGAAGCCGTAATGAAAAACTCCTTTCAGACCCTTGTCAGCCGCACAATAAGCACTCTAACTAGTCAATTGCTATTCACATCATTGTGGTTTTACTTCATTTCGTAATGTAAAACTCGATTTGTAACGATATAATATTTAGCTAGCTGTAAGCTGCTGTTTCACCTTCGTTTATGGTCACTTGAGTTTTTTGTTGAGTGACCTAGAGTGACTTTGAGAGTGACCACCTCACCCTCAGTTCCGGTGAGGTGATGACCCGTGGGGGTTTACACAAAAAAGAAAATGGATGCCATTGTCAGAACCTAACCAAACTTTCATGTAATTACCGTTTAAGTACATCCTTTCCAATGAAAAAAGAATCATTATCATCAATCATAATGCAAATTTAAGACTTATATGGTTTTCTCATGGATTTTACTGTAAGAACCAAACCAATGAATGGGGCCACACGAGAAGCACCAGCTTTCAAATAAAAAAAAAAAAACAGCAAAATCGATTCATCCAGTCGAAAGTTCTGAGGTAACTTACATTAAAAAAAACATTAGCAGAAAGAAAACATTAACAGTCGAATTGAGAACGTCCTCCTTTTTGAAGTCGGTTGAAAAACAGAATTTAATGTTTTAAATGCTAGCTGTTGCAGTTCGTTTCCGTGAAAATTTTCAAGACATATCCATATTCCAGACTACAATCTATCTCTCTGACAGTTTTAACCCAGATCCGTTAAGCTGTTTTGGCGTGACGGAGTAACAAACGGTAATCTAAACTTTCACATTTATGATAGTATAGTAACATTTAATTCTTGAAACATTGAAGACAGCCGCCTCTTGATTCACATTGGGCCCACATCCCTGTATGCATTCCGGTCCCGTGTCAGGAGGGGTCAGTTAGACAAATGACGTCATCAATGATGATAGATGGATTTACATTATATGTCAGTTTGACACGCCTTATCGAATGAGTGTGTTTGTGTAAAAGAAAATGGTTTATGAAATATAAACGGCTCTTTATATTTACTTGTGTCTGTGTTTTTTATAGGTTTTTATATTTAAAGGCACTGATTACAACTTACTATTAGAGAGGTTCAACTAAACGAATCAATTAAAAATTACTGTGATGCTATACCCGCTTATACCCCACTGAATGAAAATTACACAAATAGCTGTATTCGTCGGACTCGAAACTACTAAAACCACATGGTGTTTCGTCTAACTGGGTCTATTGCCTTCTTGAGAAAATCAAGGATGTATATATTCAGCCACTTAAAGTGATGCGTTTTTTTTTAACTCATACTTTTATTTATTCATTCAGAAATAATATCATTTAAATTCAGAGTAATTTTACTGCTTTTATCTATTTTTTTCATGAAAATGTGTTCAAGAATTCAAGACTGACTCAAGTTTATTTTTTTCGGTTTTTAAATATGTAAATGTGTTTACACATTATTTTATTTTGACTCTTTTTAATAGTAAATCCACATGTTCTTTAAGTAAGTATTTTCTGACCTTAGTTTTAAAACTGACGCAAGTTCAACACTTGTACCACACATAAAAGGTCACGTATAAGTTATTTATGGTTAAGGTTACAAGTTGTGTCCGCCTTTCGTTTTCATGAGTAAATCACAACAAGTTCAATGGTTCACAGAATTTTTTATCTAAAACTTGTACTCTTAGTCATCGATCCTTCTTATTCATCTTACATCGCATTCTTTCTCTTAATTTTCCTTGTTAAGGTTTAAGGAAAGGGATATTGGATTTATATGTTTATGCTATAAGCTTTCTTAATCAAGTAAAAGGACAAGTTAATATTTATTGCGTCGAGAAATGATCAATGTATTTATCAAAGTATATATTTATGGCAGTTAGCAAATGTACTAGTTTCTCCCTCTGGACCGCATTCAATGCAGAGCGACTCGAATTGTTGATTGCCAGGACATTTGAGATGGGCTTGGTTTTGTATTCTCTATCGCTTGTATCATGCGGAGTACTCGGAAGAGTTGTCCGGACTTATACCGGCCGCAGGTTTCCGCTATCGTTCATTGCGCAAAGTTTGCCTTTCCCGCCACTTGGCCCATCCACGAACTTTCAATTACACTAGCTAGTATAGGAACGACCGCTGGCAATTTTATATTACACATACATGTTTATAATATATCATACTATCTTCTTGAAACACGGCGAAAGATGTTTTTACAAACAATATTGTATGTTCTTTTTTAAGTACCCCGATGGTCACATAGCTATAAACTCCGGTAAAACAGTAATTATACTATTAGTATACTAGCAGTGAGCACTTAAAACCCTCAGTTAGGCCATTAAAATGAAATTATGGCAGTTCCAACTCTGCATTCATATTGTAGAACGTGCATGGTGCATTTATTAAAACAAAATAAATGCACCATGCGGTGCATTTGCATTTTGCAGTGAAAAGATTAGCTAAGTAATCATAGTGTATATTTAGAACTTAAACGTGGAGTTTTTAGATCGAACTTTAGGATTTTGGTTCTAAATGTACAAATATACAAAGGAATGTCACGTAGCGGATTATTAGGAATCTATTGAATTTTGTTTAAAGGGCTTAGTTTTCGTTGTCAATGAAACATGTGTTTTACTTAATATAGTAAAAGACCACTGCTCAAAAAAGATTACTTGGGTCTTTTCGTATTCTCTCTGTCTCTCTATCGTAAGCTGTTATGTTATGTCGTACGTATGTACGTATAAACCACACCACACTCTTGCATTAGGGAAACCTTTTATAACAGCGATGTTGTGCAATTAATAATTGAAATTAAATATCACTACTTAACACGAAGTACTTTGAAAAAAATGTTTACCGCCTCAACGCACAATATTTTCAGATAACTTTTACAAAGTAGCCTATTGGGAAAACTGGGGCATCGTGTGCCTAGTTTTATTTAACATACGACGAATACTTAGTTCATTGGGGGAGACCTACATATGTACAACAGTGGACTGCACTGAGCTAATTGTTTGATAAATTGAGTACTCTAGTGAAATGTGTCTGCAAGTGGTGTTCTCATCAAAATTTATGTTTCACATAGTTATTTTTTTTTTTGAACAACAGACGACCCCGCTGTGGTGTAGGATCACTATTCATAGAGGCGCGCGCGGAACAGGGCGCCGCCGTCTTGGGCCTGCTTCTGCTAGAGCTTCGGATAGCCCTATCCGGGATGAAAGAGCACTAGACCTCTCCCGTTCCCTTTCCGCCACCTCCTTGGTGAGCATCACCTCCTCGCAAAACGAGGCAGCAGAATCCCATGCACTCTCGCTAGAGACCATGGACATAATCATGGTCTCCAACGCAAGGCTATCCCACACCTATGGCCGCCGCGAAGTCCACACGCTCCTGCAACCACGCAGGGCACTCCATTAGAGTGTGCAGTGCAGTGTCCTCGAGACCATATAAAAACTTACCAAAAGGCTTAATAAGCCTATAATAAGCTAAAATAGCCTAAACCCATTTAGTAAATAAATACAAAAAAAAATCTTTCCTTAATCTAAACCTTACCTTATATCATAATTAACTATCAAAACGTAGGTACACGAATTTTTTTACTCTAGCATTCATTCGCACCGACATGTTTTTATTCAAATGACACTGAATCAAGAAGAATTTCAGTGCGTGTAGCATAGTGAGAGGTACCTAGGGAATATCCCCATTACCAACCTAATGTTATCGACAGGTTTTAGCAAAATCAGCATGAATTGGAATATCGCTGCTACAAATTGTATATTTCACCTACCATTTACCTATTTTCAATCCGAAAAAGTGGTCCCTGCAGTTGCCTCATTACATATATCTAACTTTGCAAATAGATAATACTCTGGCACGTAAGATGGGCTCAATTTCTACTAAGCCAGAAGTCGCGGCTTCGATTCCTACCCAGGACAAATAACGTGTTGAGCATGATGAATTTGTTACACACACATACACAGTAGGCATAGGTGTATTAAGCACGTACATTTTGCCAACTAGAATTTGGTTCCTCTAACGTTATATGGGGCCTATTGAAGTCAACCGGGCATTGTTTGACTGTACGCATACTGTCTGATAGATAACAGCCCAATTCCTTAGTCGCCTTTTACGACACCACCGACAAGAGATGGGGTATCACTATACTACTCCACCGAGAATCGCTGTTGTTATGTGTCTGGGTGTAATTAATCTATAACATACATATTCATATCACCGCAAAACCATTACACCTATTTAGTATTTCCTACAAAGACTGTACTTATAATAAATTGATTAATACTGATAGTCTGTTGTTCTTGAATATTGCGGTTACTCAATGATTGGTTTTTAATGTTATTCTTGCGATTACATGATTTAAAATAAGAAATTGTGATTCGTTGTTCTCCTGATAATCAAGCAGTTATTACTGTTTAAAGACTGATTATAATAGCAAGTAACTAACAGCTAATTCATATCTTGATTTAAATTTCAAACGACCACCGATTAGTTGTAGATAATCGATTTGTTCTTTGTATTTTGTTAAGTTAATAAACTGATAACAATACTTTATTAACTTAACAACTGATCTTAAACAGAAATGAAAAGTATGAAAATTTTAATGTTTCAACTATAACTAAAATGTTTCTGAAGTGAAGTTAGCTTAGTCAATATTTTTTAAATAAAATTAGACATTAATTAATGGAAGTAAAATAACCACTATAAGAAGAGGCCACCCAACAATGGGTGACTAAAGATTGAAGAAAGATTATCATCCCAAATATTATTACGCTTTGACAATTCAACAGCGGTAGCATATATTTTTTCTTTATTTTTTTTTTATTTAATTCATTAAGCTGGTGTATAATCATGAGATACTATAACACCACACAAAAGATATAATGCTTTGGATTGACATCTACTAGAAGTGGATACTGCATGCATGCATTTATAAATAGTATCAAACTACTAAAATAATGCATGCATCTTATTCTAGGTTATAATTCTTATTATTAGTTTTGGAAAAACAATAAAACAATAATAAGCTATTTAACCAAACTTCTCAATTTAGTTTTGGTTGAGACTACAGAACCAGAGAAGACATCTATCTCACCTCGTAGGGTCTTAGATAAAGAGAGCATGCGACATATAGGAGAGTTTAGACCCATGTTAGGGCGGCTGTGTGGCACAGGGAAAGTTTTTCTATTTGTTAGGCGACTTAAAGACTTTTAAATAGCAAAGGTGAATCTATGAAGCTGTTTTTTAATTTATAAAGAAATATAATATCAATAATTTCTGTGCGCACATAAGGATGCCATCATCATTACTCTTGAGATTAACAACTAGTGCGAATGCTAAAAGATTTTCGTTTTAGTTCGTACACAATCTAGCGATAACATCATTGCAGATTATGAATCACGCAGAGCACATCCAGATATAGAGCGGGAACTGTCAGACTGTCTTTTGACTGCCTTACCCGCACATTTGGTCATCCCAATCAACAAATCTCTTCGGACTCGGCGCTCGTATCATTATGAAAGAACTTCACGTACAGGTAAATTCGTTTAATCATTAATTATACTTAATAAAACTTTAGGATTTTGACCTAACATTCCTAAAAGTTTTTATTATTTTGTCACAGAAATGAATGTCTTTACAGAAATTCGTAGATTTAACGCAGGTTGCTACTTACAAAGACGTTATTATCAATGTTTAGAGATAAAAAATACAAGGACATAAAAAAAAATCAACAATTTTTATTATAGTATGAGAACGATATCATACCCAATACCGCTATTGTCATACCTTTTATGTGCGCGTTAAGGGGGATTACAAAAGATTTTATTTCCGGATAGGCAACATAATTTCAATAATCGCCGGCTGTGTTCGTGACGTCATTCCACAGGACCAAATCTATCTTGTCACGTTGAATCGTTGAGAGGATTATAAGTAGTAGTTAGCGGAACGATAACCGATTAAGACAACACTCAATACTTTACCATAACTACATAAATTGATACTCTCATGCCTGCATCTCCAAGAGGGTAACCAGAGGAGTACTGAACCATTTTTGTGATAGCCTATAGCCTTGGAGTCTTATGTAGATTGTAAAATATTCTATTTTTGCCACGGGTAGGATCTTTAGAGCTTCGTGAACGTGAAGTAAGTATAAGTAATGTAAGTATAGAACAACAGTCATAAGAAAGTTGAAAGAATCTGAGCACAGGAGAATTAATTTTAAATTATAAGCATGCGAGTAGAGCGGTGTGAGAATATTACTTTTTTTTTTATACCATAGGGGGACAGACGAACAGACGGGTCACCTGATGGTAAGTAACGCCGCCGTCCGTGGACACTTGCAACTCAAGAGTCGCAAGTGCGCTGCCCGCCTTTGAGGGTGATGAGGGATTGGGGGCAGGGAGCGGAAAGAAGAGAGAAGGGGATGAGGAGATGAAAAAAGGGAGAAAGGAGATGAGGGGAGAGAAAAGGGGGACGGGGGAATTGGGCCTCCGGAAACCTCAATTCGGTGAAATGCAACGCAAGCGTTACTTCACAACCGGTTTTCTGTGAGGCCGTGGTATCGCACCGGTCGAGCAGGCCCATTCGTGCCTAAGCATGGCACTACCACTGAAAAATTGTATATAATTGTAATACTTGTGGCAATTAAGATACGAATTAAGAATACATTTTGACAGACAGCATTAAGATATTTTAAGTAACGCTTGCGTTGCATTTCCCCGAAATGAGTGAGGTTTCCGAAGGCCCAAATCCCTCTCTTCCCACATATCTCCTCTCCTCTTTCCTATATTCTAATCCTCCTCCTCCCAAAAAAATCAGAAAAAAGTAAAAAGATCAGAAAGTATAAAATCTGCCCAAAGTATTATACTACCACATTATCTGTGACATTGTAACCAAATTCAATAATATTGAAATATATCGAGCCGTCTAGGTAGAGCCTATACTATTTTTTATGTATAAGCCTACCATAGTGACTCCACTTTGCCTGATGGAAAGCAATAAGTGCAGTCCAAGAATGGTGATCACCATCCTCATTGCATGTCTAGTCATTGTAGCATGGTGACCCGGTGAGATGCTTTTTCTCGCCCCGCTTAAAAGACCCGGGATCAAAGTGGGAAGGAAAAACGGAAAACTAAACAGCATGATGGATTTCGGGTGTCAAAGAGAAACAACATACATATGTACATAGATACGAAAGCCTCCTTCTTGCGCAGTCGGTTAAAAAGGAAACGAACTTCACCTTAACTTTTAAAAGCATTATGAAGACTATATAAATGTATTTATTGCTAAATAAAATTGCAATAGTATATTAATAACATCATAATAGTATATTGCAATATACTATTATGATGTTAAGGCCTCGTCCCAAGTATAAACACAAAGTAAAATCCTTGTGAAACTCCTCGCTATCATAATCTAAACGCTCATTTGCAACTCAAAAAGAAGTTTCTTTTAGATAAGCACCGATAACAAGTTATCGGATATCTCTGTCAGTTGTTAAGCGATAACTCTCACAGTTTTCATCAGCAAAAGACTTGTAACATGGCATAGATACGAGCTTACCTCGACATCAAACGGAACCCGAAAGTTCTAGTGAGGCACATCACGCAAGTTTAATGTAAAAATAATAGTAATTTAGTCAATATCTGCGGCTAAAGACTACAGGGGTACAGTCTGTTATCAATGTTATCATTACAGGTGGAAAAACGGACAATGACCTTTATACAAGTCAAAGCGGTAACCAAACTTTTTAAAAGCCGTTTGTGTTCCACGCTTGATATATGTAGCGGTCGTCTCTGTACTGATACTATATGCTAATAAAATACAGTGAAAGACTTTTTGTTTAAACGAGAAAACTCTTGAAGTAACATTCAAAATACTCTTTTTGCATTGGATAGAATTTTATTACTGAGAAATAATTAAGGTTATAGAATATACAGTTACGGCCCTTGGAGCGGCGTAGTAAAGTTAAACGATTAAGATTAAGATTTCGAGACGGTAAATTGTTTTGTACGCCCATATATAAATAGTTATAATACTAAATATTCATCGATAATAGTAAGTCAATTAAAAAACATACCTAGTACTAACTTAAACAAATATAGAAGTTTGCATATGATATACCGTTATTACAGAAGAGTAATTTAACATTCTTAAGAAGTATTACATTGACTTAGTTGTCAGTCGCAGTTCTTCAGTCTTTAACAATATAGTATCATTGACTCATTATAGTATTTCTAGTATAGTATTTCCTGGTTTCCAGGACACTAAACATTCACAGAAAAAACACTAAATTAGCTTCAACTGTCATCAAATTAATTTGCAATGAAACTTGTAACCTGCATACTACGTCAGTCGTAAACTTTAACTTTTAATTAAAATTAGTGGTAGAGCCATGCTTAGGCACGAATGGGCCGGCTCGACCGGTGCGATACCACGGCCTCACAGAAAACCGGTTGTGAAGTAACGCTTGCGTTGCATTTCCCCGAATTGAGTGAGGTTTCCGGAAGCCAAATTCCCCCTCCCCCCTTTTCTCTCCCCTCATCTCCTTTCTCCTTTTTTTCCATCTTCTCATCCCTCCTCTCTTCTTTCCGCTCCCTGAATCCCCCATCCCTCATCACCCTCAAGGGCGGGCAGCGCACTTGCGACTCTTGAGTTGCAAGTGTCCATGGACGGCGGTGTCACTTACCATCAGGTGACCCGTCTGTTCGTCTGTCCCCCTATAGTATATAAAAAAAAAAAAACCTCTTTTAGTATAATCTCTTCAGTAACTCATTTACTCAAATTAAACAGTAGAGTGGAACAGGGCCACCCCATCTCTGTCCGCGGGAGTCGTTAAAGGCGACTGTAGAATTGAACTGTTATCATAGAGTATCAGACACTATATCTACAGGCAGTGCCTCGATGACGACACTAGGCTTGCCCCCTTATAAGTAATTGGGACTATATCATTGTTTCAAAAATGTTAACTGCCGGTTCAGTCCGTGCTCCGTGCTCATGGAGACGGGGCTACGGCTATTATACGCCTATGTAGGCGTTAGTGTATGTATGTATGTGTATTATAGAATTACGAGTTTTTAAATGTACTATAATGTGTTTAACAGTGGTAGAGTGCGATACCATGGCCTCACAGAAAACAAGTTGTGAAGCAACGCTTGCGTTGCATTTCTCCGAAATGAGTGAGGTTTCCGGAGTCCCATTTACGACTCTTGAGTTGCAGGTGTCCATGGACGGAGGTTGTCACTTAACATCAGGTGACCCGTCTGTTCGTCTCTCCCCCTATAGTATAAAAAAAATAGTATACATATATATACAACAAGACCCAAGATCACTATCGAGACGGAATGACGTAATCACTGTATACCTACTAACTGTACCTACTGACATAACTGGAGGTAAAGATTTTCTGTCAAACCACGACTAAGTGAGTGAAAGTTTTTCAAAGTTGCCGTTATAAACGATAGTCAGTTGTTACGCTAAACTATGATAATGAACAAAGCACTTTTTTTTTCTTGTAAGACTCCCGCACACACACAAACGACGGACACAAGAACACCCAGACCCTGGACAACTATTTGTGGATTATGTAGTATGTCAGAGTCACTGGCCCCTAGTTAAACAGATTAAAATAAAGGACTTATGAAATGATCTATACCTACTATAGTATCTATACCTACATGTAACGCCTTAATTATATAATTGTTTTCAAGATACAAATTTTAGACAATTATTGTTTTTATTTTGTTTGGGAATTACTGACTCAACCAAGTTTCCACTATGTACTATGTGGGAGCAAAACGAGCGGACTAGTTACCTGATGGCAAATGACTACGGTCGCCCACTGAAACCTATAACCCAAAAGTCACAACTGCACTGCTCATATTTGAGGGGATGGGAAAGGAGCGGGGGACAGGTGGTAATAAGGAGAGGGGGAGTTAGGCCTCCGGTATCTCACTCACTTGCTGAAAGACACGCTTTCTGTGAGGCTGTGATAATACTCCGGTCGAGCCGGCCCACACGTCCCTAAGCATGGCTCTATTTCGAATTTAAAGTCCTTTTTTTCATAAATCAAGATTTTCAAACCCCTACCATTTGAAACGTTCACAATGCTACAACCACACAATATTCAAACTACTCCGTTACATAAAACGATTACAGACCCCTCCAAGCCGTACCTCTTTAGCCATCGTGGGTCTCTACAATAATAGTATCGATATCCGATTTAAAATTGTGAACCGAATCTATTACGGTTTTTGTGCAACATAAAAGTAATTTTCAATCGGAAAATGTTTCGTTCCGTAACAATTATATTGTTTTGGAGGACTTGATCTGATTGGTAACTTGAAAGTAATAGGTACTTGGTTTTTAATATATATTTTTTATGTATTAAAAACCAAGTTTTTTAGTTTTATGATACCACACCGAATTGATTGCGAAGAAATTATTAAATAAAATAAAACATACATCCAAACACTCACGCCTGTGTCCCCGAAGGGGTAGGCAGAAAGAAAGAAAGAGAAAGACAGAAGGGGAAGAAAGAAGCCGGGACGGCCTGGTGACTCGGTTGCGGCCTACAGACCCATCGTGCTGCTGGATAAGGCGGATAAACTGTTTGAGAGCGTTCTCTCTGCCGGCGAACCGGGCGGCGGCGAATACCGGTGGCTTACCAGCGCCTCATGCTGCCCTGAGTGTGAAAATGAATTAATGTTTGGCCTGAAAAAAATAAAAGTCAGCAAAAAATAATTTCAAAAAAGAATTTAGTAGTTTTTATCGACAATAATTCCTTGATTGAATTGGTCTCCAACAATTTTTGCCGCTTTTAACAAAAACATAAAGCTTCCCATGTTAGTCTTCTATAACAATAAATGAACATGGAGTTTCAGATTTCAAACAAGACTTTTGTTTCTTAGTTGGATCAAAACATTCAAGATTCACGACTGTGTTGCTCGCTAGTCCGTCCAAACTTGCAATCGTAAGAGCTATTTATATTTTAAACTCCATGTTGAATAGTGCAAATGTGCAGTTTCGTAATTACAAATGTTCCCCCATTGTTTAATGTACTTATTATTACCTATATACTCGTAATAGGCAATTAAGAACTCAATAAACTAAAATTGACTTTTGAAAAAGTTGATAACTGTCTTCATTGCGCCTTTCACATTTTCACATTCTTTTGCACAATACCGTAATTACATTTATACAATATTATAAAGTATAAAATTTAAAAACCTATTTCGTATTTTTTCGTGTGGAAACCCCCACAGGTCATCACCTCACCAAAGCTGTGGGTGAGGTGGTATGTCGGACCCGAACCGACTAAAACCACACGGTGTTCCGTCTTAACTGGGTCTATTGCAGGGAACCCGGAATGCCCTTCCCTTCGAAGGAAGCCTTCGGGAACCATTCGTTATTTCCCTGGTATCTCATGATCATATCCTGCTTTTTCCATTGTAATTTGGTTACATTGGGACCACCACAGTTGTATAAGCTTTTGAATAAAAAAAGAAAATCGGTATTAAATTAGCGAAAAAATCGCTGCACATATGTACATACAGTCGAATCCTCAAACTCCTCATTTGTATAGTCGGTTAAAAACAATTTCTTTAGTATCTGTGCTGTCAATTGCTCTAAGAGTACGACATGCCAAACATAAAGGAAGGACATACACCATAAAAATAACCTTCCCTTTTTTAAATACAAAAATGAGAAACCTACCTACATTGAATTGAGTATATATACATTTTGAGTATTTTGAAAGGGAAAGATTAAGAAGTAATAATTAAAACTAACTAAATTTTATACTAATTTGTATATGGTATTTATTGTTTTCAAAGTTGTATCAGTTAGTCTATACTAAAACCTATAAAAAGCTGAGGAGTTTCTGTGTGTGTGTTTTAACGGGTAAGTATCACTCGGATTCTTTTATATTCTGCTCGTATTAGAAGAGTATTTATTGAAGAATAATATAGGCTACAAAACTAATTTACTTACATATACACTACGATACTAAGAAGCTTAGGAGTGACCAAAAATGTAGGTACAATTGTGGGGAACGAAATAAGTGACTTGGTTATCTACAGCTTTCTTTTAACATGAACTTAAAGACTTAGCAGTATACATATAGACCCTCATAATTTAATCCCACTTACGTAACAGATCGCAAGCATATTGCCGTCAACCGAGCACTATGTAACAAGAAGGGAGGGAGAAAGATATAATTTAAACCAGGAAAGTAAATGTGACGTCAGCTCAGATTCTCAAAACGTTTTTTTTTATCTTATGGTGCTGTCAGCCGATCTTTAGCCCTAGCGTTGCCGCGAATATTGACTTTATGGCTCCAGGCTCTCTTATTCTAACTCCATTGACAACAAATGGATCACCAAGCAAGACGAGTAGAAAGGCGTGAGCGTGAGAAGTAAAGCGACCACGCTACGTTTCTGACCATTTGCTTTGCAACTCGTCGAGTATGTGACTAAAATACAAACAAACACGGACGTAAACTACTGAAGATTTCAAGTGCAATGCGTGCATTTCACGTTTTTTTATATATGAGTATACCTGAGAACACATAAATAGATATATGTATAAAACATAGAATAAGATTAGGCATCTATAGAATAGGTATAGATATTTTTACAACTTTTGTTTTACAAGTACTATCGCGGAAACAAGTGACACTTAACTGATAATGTGCACGAAAGCACAGAAATAATAATAAATAAAGAGTTGAATTTAATAAATCATCAGCATCATTGAACATGACTTCAAAGAAATCAAAGTTAAATAGATGCTCTCTGTAATGAATTAAGGTTCGTAATAATGTGAGAGTCGTTTTCTGTTTAACAAAATCATATGGCAATAATTGTCTTATCTTTAGGAAATCGGAGGGAATTATGATTATGACGTCGCAATACAAGATTTTGATGTCACTTTATCAAAGTTGTTCAATTTGAGGTTTCTGGCAATTTGAAGTCTAGAAACTACGTTACATTACATTGTCTCACTTCGTTTATAATGAGAACACAATTATTGTTTTCTGCAACGGAGTTCTCGTAACGTTACATTACGAGTATAATTTATTTAGTATTCAAAGATATTTTTTCTCTTTTCTAATAACTTTTCAACTCACAAACTAGTGCTGCATGCAAATGCTATTGAAGGATATTGGCACATCCGGAACCAGTTTCATTTCCGTTCACTTACACCGGTTCGATACAAAGAGCTCATAGACTACTCTTGCATAAAGTTCTCAATAATCGTATTTCAAAGGTGAAGTTCATTTGCAATATTTCAGTGTACACTGTACAGTGCCTAGTTAATGTAGTTATCAATATTTTTATTAAAAATCCAATAGATACCTACTTTTATAGTTCTCAAAAGTTAAAGTTAGTTTAGTTAAAGAGTGAATATGTTTCTCTTGTATAGGCGTGTCTCATCTTCGTATTCAGCGTCACTTCCTATCAGGTGACAAATACTACTGACACTGTAACCAATAAAAGTGGCGCGATGTGAATCGCGCGCGCCTATCTAAACTGAAGGCAACTGCATTGAACTCTACGGTGTGAAAGCCTGTTGACAAAGTGGCCGATAAGGTCTGCAATGTTTTCAAGCTACCCTCTTTTTACTAAAGATGCCATAGTACAATTCTAAATCATTTAAATTTGGGGGTGTAAACAACTCTCTATATATATTCTGAACTGGACACGACCATACTCTACAGCATTTGTCGAACGACTGACAAAACATAACACATATAGTTTGCGAAAGGGACACCGCTCTACATAGCCGAAATTAGCCGATTGTCTCTTTCTAGAGGTCGCTGTGCATTATTTTTTGCCCATTACTGTACATAGGTAGGTTAAATTTAAGCGAAACCGAATAAAAATCTCCTAAATTAAGTAATAAATTACATATCACAACGGCAGACGAGTGATTTTCATGCTAACCTATTCATTGATGCCTCTGCCAAGCGTGACAAAGTAGCCATCACGACCAGCAGCAAATAATTTTCTCATAGCAACCGTTTAGGTAACATATATAAACGCAACTGTATCTTATAAAACTAAACTTTCATGTCTACAGAAGTTTTACCTATAAGTACAGCAGGGGCAAACTGAACACGCGTAAGTGGGTAATGGTGGTAAAAACAACTCAACATTTCATAATTTTGAAAACCTTTTGCCGCTGCAACGTGCGCTATTTACATTTAAAACAGGATACATAAATATGGTCTAAAGGAAATATTAATAAGTGGAAACATACTCGTACAACAGCGACGTTTAGCGAAGACAAGCAACTACTCTTACGACGTAGTCCGATCCCGATAATAAAGTTCTCGCACCGATCAGTACATGTACTATATATAAGAATTTCCAACATCAACCGTTGGACCGTGGTCTTCCAAGCATTATCACTTCTTCTGGTTAGAGGATCCTCAATTTGTGTTTGAGGGATAAGAACCCGTTCCTCTACCGATTAATATATACATATATTACATAATTTACTAAGATTTTCGGGAAGATATTACCGTGAGGGAAACAAAAGTGAACCGTTGGGAATAATTAAGTCATTATTCTATTTACTTACATGCAATACATAGTCGCATTGAAGTGTCTGTTTGTAATATTTAAATAGTGTACAAGCTTATACCTCGTTTACTACGAAGGCTTGTTTGCCTCACTCAGGGTGCACTAAATAAAACAAATGACACTTCCCAGAGTAGATCACTTTATTACAAACCTTTTACCTTTTTATTTTGTACGCGAGAAACTTAATACCAACTTGCAGAAAATGATGTCACACGCATCACGCCATCTACCGGCCGACGTACAAACCACTCACGTATAGTTACGTGTATATACCGCCACCCATGGACAAGCATAGCCTAGTCCATAATAAATATTATATGATAATAAAAAATTAACAACTAACAAAATGCCAGTAATTGCACAAGGTGCAATGTTAACTACACACAACAAATAATAATATAACAAATAAACAATACACAATTGTTTCACTAGTAAGGACTATCTTAGATAACTAATATTAAACATAATTAATATGCCGAAACAATTTAAACACGAAATAATTACAGTATTAGATATCTCACTTCAGCCTTAGCTGAATAAAACATATTTCTATTAACTCGCTCGGAAACAGGTTACATTTTACAACTAAGCTGAGTCAGTCAGCTATTGGAGGAACACATAATTTATTAATAGGCCGCTTAATTGTGCCATTTTTAACTTTTAAGGTAACTACTCGTACTATATTGTCTTGGCCAGGATGAGTAGCAATCACTCTACCGTACAACCATCTACTAACGGGTAAATTGTCCTCTCGCACTGTGACTACATCGCCAACCTGAAGCTGCGGCGTTTGTTCTGCACCATGATACCTCTTATAAAATCTATTTAGATATTGGCGTGACCATAGGCGCCAGATAGCTTGAGTAATCTTTTGGGTGTACTGCCACCTTCTTAGTGAACTTATGGTTGACCTATCAAAATTGTAATCAGGTGGAGTTACTAAGGCTTCGCCGATTAAGAAATGCCCTGGTGTCAATACCGTAAAATCCTCCTTATCATTCTGAGTTATTACCGATAGAGGCCTAGAATTCAGACAGGCTTCTATCTGCGCGAGCACAGTCGTCATTTCTTCGAACGTAAGCGTAGAAGTACCAATTGTTCGTTTTAGGTGGTATTTTACCGACTTTACGCCAGCTTCCCAAAGTCCACCGAAGTTGGGGGACTGGGCTGGGATAAAGTGCCATGTACATCCGTTTGTTGCTAATGATTCAGCAACTTCCTGAATCATAGAACCCTGTTCATTTTTAAAAAGCCTATGCAACTCACCAGATTCGCCTGTAAAATTTGTTGCATTGTCACTCCAAATTTCAGAACAATGTCCTCGCCTGGACACAAATCTTTTATAAGCCTGGAGAAATCCCTCCGTGGTGAGTTCAGTTACCACTTCCAAATGTATAGCCCGTGTCACCAAGCATACAAATAAACATATGTATATAACCCTTGTGTGCCCTATGTCCACGACCTTTAGCAGTCCTTATTTGAATTGGTCCTGCATAATCAACACCACTTGATTTGAAAGGTCGGGAGGGTGTTGTTCGTACTGCTGGTAACTGGCCCATCAATGGAGTATGAGTTTTACCTATATTTTTAACACACGTGACGCATCGCCGGAAATATGCCTTTACAAGACGTCCTGCACTCAATATCCAGTACCGCCTCTGCAAATACCCTAGCCTCAGTTGAGGACCACCGTGAAGAGTCTGGATATGTGCGTCACGGACTAAAAGATTAGCCAAATATGTTTCCTTCGCTATCAAAATAGGATGTTTTTTTTCTTCGGCCAAAGGGGACAGCTCCAATCTGCCACCGACACGTAAGATTCCTTCTTCGTCTAGAAATGGATTGAGGGATCGCAAGGTACTCCGTTTTGGTAAGTTCTGCCCCATTTTTATATATTCCATACATTCTTTGAAGTTCTCCTGTTGGCTCTGTACTATACAAGCCTTTAGGATATTACTCAATTCTTCAGTGGTTAGGAAATTTGATCTACGTTTTTGTCTTTTTACCTTGAGATTATAAATAAAGCGCTTGCAATAAGCAATGACTCTGACCATTCTGGTAAGTGACGAAAATCTTTCAAATATGGGACTATCAGCAGCAGTAAAGTAAGTATTTGATTTATCTTTAACTTCTTCCATGATTGTATCTATCACTTTCGGGGTTATGTATTCAATTGTTTTATTATGTAGAAAGTCTGGCCCTCTAAGCCACATTGTGTTCTTCACTAATTCACCTGGCGACTGTCCCCGTGATGCTACGTCTGCTGGATTACATTTTGAAGACACATTTGACCAATGATGAGAATCCAAACCCTGAATTACTTCGGACACCCGATTTGCTACAAAGACCTTCCAGCGGCTTGGGTGGCTATTTAACCAGGCTAAGACTACGTTCGAATCCGTCCATGCGTGTAAACAAGATTTATCTATTTCCATCACTGATGCTACTTCTACTATTAATCGCGTTAGTAAAACTGCGCCACATAGTTCGAGCCGAGGAATGGAAATTTGTTTAACGGGAGCCACCTTTGTTTTTGCTGTTATCAATGATACATGAACATGCCCCTCTGAATTAGGGAGGCGAGTATATACTACAGCCCCAAAAGCATCCTTAGATGCATCACTAAACCAATGCAATTCCAAAATATCTCCAGTATGAATACCCAACCAACGAGGTACGTAAATATTACGTAACGTTTTTAATTCATTTTTGTAATGTTTCCATTCAATCAAAATATTAGTTGGAACACTTTCATCCCAACCTATTCCGGCTAGCCATAATTTTTGAATCAGTATTTTTGAAATAATAATACTAGGAGCTACCCATCCAAGGGGATCGTAGAAACGACAAATTTCTGATATAATACTTCTTTTAGTTGCAGGACCTTGATCATCGGGCACATCTACCTTGTAGTTAAAGGAGTCACCACTGCGGTTCCAGGTAAGTCCCACTATTTTTATTACATCATCTGTCTTTATTTTCAATCCTTCCTCAATTTCTTCTTGCTTTGTAACGTTTACCTTCTCCCTCCTCTCACTATCCTTCATTTTTTGTACTAACTCATTGCTATTACTTGTCCACTTTTGTAGCTTAAATCCTCCTTTAGCTAACAGTTCACTTAATTCCTGGTATAATGTCATTCCTTCATTTACGTCTTCGCAACAAGCCAATAGATCATCCATGTAGAACTGGCTTACTACGGCCTTACTGGCTAAAGGAAACCTTTCCCCTTCATCCTTGCTAAGTTGCTGTAAGGTCTTGACCGCTAAATATGGAGCAGATGCTACTCCAAATGTGACGCGTAGCATCCGGTAGTGTTTAATATCTTCATCAGTATTCCCTCTCCATAATATCCTTTGCAGGTCAATGTCTTCTGCGGCGACTTTGGCTTGCCTATACATTTTGATAATCTCAGCAGTCATACAGATACGTAATAGTCTCCAGCGCATAACTAAATGTCTTAACTCTGATTGCAGAGTTGGACCCACAAGCAAATTATCATTTAAGGACCTGTTGTTAGCTCTTTTACAGGACGCGTCGAATACAGCTCTTACCTTCGTAGTCTGCTTATCATCGCGAACCACTGCGTGATGTGGTAAGTAAATAGCCCTTGGATTGCCTATTCCCTTTTCCGGAACAAGCTCCATGTGATTCAGTAAAATATATTCATCGATAACCTCTTTGTATTTATTTTTTAGGTAACCATTCTTCAATCTTTTTTCTAATGAAAATAACCTGCTTTTTGCTATTCGTAAAGAATTTTCTACTTCTGGCGTTGAATTATTCAGAGGCAATCTTACCATGTATCTACCTGTTTCATCCCGTTTTGTAGTAGTATTAAAATACCTTTTACAGAGTTCTTCATCTTTAGTTAGCAGTTTTTCTTTAGACATAGGTATATCATCTTCGAGCTCCCAGAATTTCTTCAGTAAATTATTATTTTCTAATGTATGCATCACTTTATATTTACAGGTAACATTATCAGTTGTCTCGATCACTCCCGATAACACCCACCCGAAAGAGGTGTCTTGAGCAACCAACAAATTATTTGGACCCCTTATTAATCCAATCCTTAAGATTTGAGCATAGACTTCGGCACCTAACAACATATCGACACGATTTGGCGTATGGTAGCAAGGATCAGCTAATGTTATTTCCTGCAGCTCTGTCCAGTCTACGCCTCTTAGCCGCGTACAGGGCAAGAGAGATGTGATAGATTTAATTACGCATGCCTTTAATTTGATTATTACATTTGGATCAGTGCGAGATTTGATTTCGATGTAAACGATTGCCTTAGAAGTTTAGCATCTCCGCCGACTCCAGTGACTGCGATATTTGACGGGGTTTTTCGTGTACCTAGCTGTTGAATCGTTGCTTCTGTAATAAACGAGGTTTGAGACCCCTGATCTAGTAGTGCACGAATTGTGTGGATGCTCCCATCCTTCCCTATAGTGTTAACTAACGCAGCAGGAATTTTTAGTAAAAAAAGAAACCAAAGGACTATCTCTGCCTGACCCATTCCCTGCATCTCCGCTTGTATCTGGTTCAGGAGTCACGTTCAATGTTTCCACACCCGTAGGGTGTAAAAGAACATGATGCTTACTCTTACAAATGTTGCATCTGAGATTCGATTTGCAATTTTTAGCTAAATGGTTGCTTTTTAAACAACAAAAACAAATGTTATTTATTTGTACAAACTCACGTCGAGCTTCTATAGATTTCTTGCGAAACTCATTACAAGAATAAATATTGTGTTCCTCGTTACAAAGTGGACACTGATTACTAGTAATGTGCATTGATTTTAATTTATTAAAGTTATTTATTACATTCGAATTCGGAGTTTTGTTACTTGCCATTGGGTTTAGAAACTCGATAGCACGATATCTTTGAGTTATGAACTCTTTAAATTGACTATAAGTAGGTAGATCCTCTGCAGCGATATTCGAATTAATATAAAACTCCCATTGCCGATGAGTTTCTGAATCCAACTTTGTGCTCAACAAAAATATCACGAGTATGTCCCAGCTAGATACATTTATTTTTAAGTTCGATAACGTGGCTAAACAATCATCGGTTGAATTAACCAGCTCCTTTAAACCACTGGCCGATTCAATATTTAACTTTCGTAAATTTAATAACTTATACAATGATTGATGACATATATATTTTCTATTGTTGTATCTTTCTTCAAGTAATTGCCATGATCGAAAGTAATTATCCTCGGTTATACAAATTTGGCTTATCAATTGCTCAGCTTCACCCGTTAAATAGCCCTTAAGGTACATTAGTTTTTGAACATTTGTTAAGCTATTATTGTTATGCACCAGCGATCTAAACAAATCTCGAAATGAACTCCATTCGGAATATTTACCCGAAAAAAGTTGAATGGTTATTTTAGGTAGCCTAACTTGAGCATTTATATTACTGGTAGGTGCATCGAAATCTCTCTGCACATTACCCCATTCCGCTAATTTTAAAATTCCCCTTTATAATCTACATACATTTCTTCACATTTTTCATAAATATCGTCTTTAATATATTCCTTTAATGCTTCGGGCTCGTAATTTCGCAATAGTTCTTTGTGCCCCGCCAGGAATTCAACTCGCAACTGGTCGAGGGTTTCCAATCTACCTTCCACATATTCCCTGCATAACCTTTCCTTCGGTGACTTTTTAAAATTTATTCTCCCTTTTGATATTCTCTTAAATAAATCATTTTGGTAATTTATCAACTTGTCCATTTTGCTTTACTATTCTTTTATACCTATTATATGTAAAAGTTACTAAAATTTTCTAAGTGTTTGCGACAACTTTAAACTCTGAGTAGAATCCGGCATGGATTCCCCGTTCCTTCGTTTTTTATAATATTATTCAAAGTCTAAGAAACATGCAACAAATACTTTAAAACTTTACAAGTAAAATTAATATGGAACTGACTACGATACAAAAATTGTGGACTGTATGATGAAAATAACAATACACTATTAAATTAAGTCAAACGTTTTAAAATCTTCTGTTTTATATAACTGATTAAAAGAGTACTCACAGTTTTATCACGCACTTGTAACTCACTATAGCCGCACCTCACGGGATATCCCCGCACTCGTAATCCTCGACGTCAACGATACACATCCAAAGCTCTAGGTTTAATCCGCCTATGGAAGTTATTGATGCCCGCTTGCGCTCAACACCCGGCACCGGTTGGGTCCAACCTCGATCTAACTGGACTATTAGACAGCGTCAATTCTGTATATTTCTTGCCTTTCGTAACCTGACCAGCTTCAACAAGAGCGGTCTGCAGTCGTCAGCTCACTCAATACGCACACGCCGCAACTACTTCCTGTTGCGTTGGTAGAGGTAGGTTCTGACCGACCTCAATGACTTGTGGTTTGCGACCGCGATCCACAGCCCCACAAGCCCTTCCGAAGACAAATTACACAAGCCGCTCCGTCAACTTGACAGATCCGACTCGATAGGACCATGTACAAGCTTATACTTCGTTTACTACTCAGGGTGCACTAAATAAAACAAATGACACTTCCCAGAGTAGATCACTTTATTACAAACCTTTTACCTTTTTATTTTGTACGCGAGAAACTTAATACCAACTTGCAGAAAATGATGTCACACGCATCACGCCATCTACCGGCCGACGTACAAACCACTCACGTATAGTTACGTGTACAAATAGGTACAGCTTTTTACTAAGTGCATATGATTCTGTTAACTAATCACAAAAAACTATCATACAGAAAGCTTATTATTTTAAAGGATATCACTTTTGTGTCAAAATAATTTTAGGTATAACTTGATGTTCACAAATTATTAGAGTTATGAGTTATGACACTATTAGTGAGGAGGTGCAATACATATGTATATGGAATTCTAATAATATTTTGATGTCAAGCTTCACCGGGGCTCAAGAATTCATAACCAGGTTTATTGTTAGAAATGTATTTCCTCAGTTTTAATATAACAAGCTCTAAAAAAACGCCACACAAAACAACTTTTATAATTTACCACAAAAATAATGTAGAACCCAGCCGGTCGGTAAACATTTGATGTTCGTTCTAAATTTCAAATCCTCTTATGAAAGAGACTGAAGTAATAGATTTCTGTCTTAATTTAACCCACTTAACTTCGGTTTTAAAATCCTTCCCATAACCATACCCCCGACGTAAGCAATGGGTGTTTGTCTGTATGTGTGTTTATTTGTCGGACTGTGGCTGTTGCTCCTAAAAAAGGATCGATTTTGATGGGGTGTTTTTTTTTAAAGCTGACGTAATCGAGTGCGTTAAGTATGTTTGAAGAAAATCTCTTCAGCCATATAAAGATCATCGCCTATTTTCTAATCATTAGAGATGTTTTTAAGTCGGTATTTGAAATGTCGGTATTTTTTTTTTGAAAATAAATTGGTAGAACTGCTAAAAAAGAGCCCGATTAGTATACAAAGTAATGTAATTGTGGGAGCTTGTATACTAAATGGCAAATATCGCTTTTCATTCAACATTTTAATGAATAGAATCAAAGTGTAGAGTCGAGAAACTTGAAGACACGTCTGTCAACGAATTTGCTCCGTTGATACAATCTATCCAATAGACTGAGAACTGATAATTGCCTCTGTTTAACCCGACTGCTCAAGAACGGCTATGTTTTTGAGTGTATGTATGTACATATGTATGTATATAGCTATGTATTTCTCATTGTAGCGCTCTAAACTGGGTGCTTTGACAAATTTTGTTAATCCTCTTAGTAGTAATTTTTAGAATAGCTAAAACATAATGTTCTAAATAATTTTAGTAACAAATCCCAGCAAAAAGATTATATGTTTTTGATTGGCCGTTAGTTTGGACGTGGCGAAGGCCTTCGATCGTGTCTGGCACTAAGCGCTCCTTGCGAAGCTTCCATCCTATGGGCTTGCCGAGAAACTGTGTAATTGGCTCACCAGTTTTCTTACAGACAGAAGCATCAAGGTCGTTGTGGACGGTGCATGCTCCGACTCCAAATCTGTTAATTCTGGTGTCCCACAAGGCTGTGTGCTATCATCCACGCTGTTTCTTCTGCATATCAGTGACATGCTGCAGATTAGCAGCATCCATTGCTATGCGTACGATAGCACGAGTGATACCCTTTACACCGGCCGCGCTAACATTTCTCGGGTAAACTTCCTCGAAAGCCGATCCAAACTTGTGTCTGAAATCGAAACTTCTTTATCAAGATTGGGGTCGACTTAACCTAGTCCAGTTTAACCCCACGAAGACACAGCGAAGTCCAGTTTCGCGGTCACTTAGAGACTAAGGCCATATTAGCCTTGGTGTACTAAGCAGATCGAGACAGTATTTTACTCCGGCCCACCGCCTGCAACTTTATAAGGCGCAGGTTCGGCCGCACATGGAATACTGTTGCACCCCTGTACCAGCTTTTCCCTCTTGACCGCATTCAACGGAGAGCGACTCGCATCATCGACTGCCAAGATATTTCTGATCGATTTGACACCTTGGCGTTGCGTAGAGATGTTGCTTCACTCTGCATCCTCTATCGCTTGTATCATGGGGAGTGTTCAGAGGAATTGTTTGGACTTAAACCGGCTGCAGGTTTCCGCCATCGTCCTACGCGACAAAATATTTATTTATTTTATTTATTTAAAAACTTCATGCACACGTGTACAAAGGCGGACTTAATGCCTAGGGCATTCTCTACCAGTCCACTTGGAGGTGGTGAAGAAAAGCGATAAGGTAGGTGCAGACATCTGGAGTTTACTGTAATGTATTTTAAAACAACTATAGTTACATATATATATACAAATACATAACAAATATACACATACATAAAATATATAATGAAGAATATATATATACTAACATACACTTATAAATAGGTATACAGTCAAGTGCATTGTGGTTATTCTGCTAATTCAGCGAGGAGAAGTTCACGTACTTTGTTCTTAAACGTTAAACGGCTTTCAGACATTCTAAGACATTAGCGCATTCCATAGAAGAACTGCTTGCACGAAGAAAGATGAGGTGACAAAGTTAGAGCTGTGGGGAGGACATAAGAGGAGCAAATTGTTCGAAGAACGAAGGTCCCTGTCATGAGTGGAGCACAAAAATTTAAAGTAGGGGCTTAAGTAAGAAGGGGGAGAAATATCCATCCCCATCACCTGGATGATTGACATTCCACCACTGTGCGCTTCTCCAGAAGCTTTTTGCCTCGCACAACCAGCTTTTGTAACAAATTGTCGCCTGCCGTATTTCCGAACCGATACGACCTTCAAACCTTCAAGAAAAGAGCGTACTCCTACCTAAAAGGCCGGCAACGCACTTGTGACTCTTGAGTTGCGGGTGTCCATGGGCGGCGGTAGTCACTTACCATCAGGTGACCCGTCTGCTCGTTTGCCCCTAATCGCATAAAAAAAAAATCTTAATTCTGCTATTCTCGCTTCAACCGCCGTCAAAAAGCCACATCTAGTATTCTAAAAAACAAATACTTGATAAAATCTTTTCTGCGACTATTTTATTTGACTTAATTACCATACAATTTACTAACAAAGGTACAAACCATAGCAACATAACAAAGGTGAGTTCACAATCAACTAATATTTAATCTACATATAAACTTACTATTGTGCTTCCAGATTAATGCTAAAACTTATTTTAACAATACACGTGACTCGAAGATTAATTTACAACATAATGCTAATCAATTAGGTACGTACTATAAGTGAATAAATTGCTTCAAGATATAAGGGCTGAAATTTAAGCCCCTGTTATATAATTTATCAGAAAGCCTAACATACTTAGAGACAGGCTGGTACGCGGTCACAGTACGCGATATAATATACAATGTACATATACATATATAAGCACAAAAAATCACATTCATTTTTAACTTCAATAACGTTCTCAGTACTCGTTTGAGCAATAATTATGGTTTTCAAGTGTATATACATACTGTGTACGGTCGTTCTTTTATAATTTTACTTATTTGCATCATCGATCGATTTTCATCTCCTAACTCTAGGATATTAATAAATATACTACTCTAATTTCTAATATAACATTTTCAAAAGCAATAATTAATTATTTATTTACAAATACCTGGCTGTCCTTACTTTCTCCCTAAGCGTTGCGTAATCATTAGATATTGCACCGCTGCTGTGGCTCACATTGGAAGGCGCCTATATCCAGCAGTAGACTAGTGGCTATAGGCTGAATGAGGATGATGAGAAGAATGCACGGATGTCACAGTGGCTTAAGTCTTCGCCTCCCCACTACCCCCCACACGGCATCACGGTTAGTGTAATCCCCAAATTGTTGGTCTGAGTCTAAATGTCCTTTTTTCCGTCATTAGAATGTTTGTAAAGTTTTAATGCAGGGGGGAAATAGCGTCTATTAACAAGTGGTTCTAGGCAATGACAAATATCGAACAAGAAACTGTAATGTAAAATAGATTTTTTTTACAATTTTTGAGAAAAATCCACGTGAAATAATAATATATTTCATAGCTCATCTGGTTACTGTGAGACGTACCTAACTGAACACTCCATAAGAGCTAGTAGACAAGTAAGTTTAGGATTAAACATGATTTGGTACTACATATACATATATGTCGTACACATATATAATAGTTCACTAGCGATCCTTGGCGAATGTTTTGAACTTAGTTACAAAGGAACCATTAATGGTTTCAACAAGAAGGGCTATAGCTTCTGTTCATGTAATGGTGCACCTGGCTCGTCTCGGCCTCCGAGACAATTGCGCGTGTGCGATGTGGTGAGACGTCTGCGGACGTCCGGTTGACGGCATCCCCGCTACGCTTTTACCTTAACGAGAGGCTTATGCTCAACAACAAGCAGCACTTCTATCGCGATCTTCAAGCTGCCGAATGTCTGTAAGCGTAACTTCAGCATACGCTACAATGAGGTGTGTGTGTATGTTATAGTTACAGCGAGGGACGGCAGACATACATAAATGATGTTAATTTCAAGTTGATAACTCAACCCTTTTTTTGAGGATAGAAAACATAAAAAAAGAATTGTAGACCTCTCTGCTGCTGCATTTTTACATCATCACAACTGACACTGCCTATAATATATATGAAAAGAAAATAGAATATGAAATCTTAAATAAAGAGAGAAAAGGAGAACAGGTCAAATAATTAAACAAGTAGGCTGTGGCGATTTTTATTTTATATTTACTTATCACTTTATACTTTTTAGTACCTATTTTTTTAAATTAAAATAAATCACTGATATATTTGTGTGTAAATAGGTCAACAGTAAACATTTCATATTTGTGAATTGTTTACTACGTACGTACGTACGCTTATTTGCAACTTTAGTGTAGTATAAATATGTTAAAACACTTTATTTATTTAGTACCTGGAAAATGTACGTTGTATCACCGCTAGAGATCGAGTTTAATATAGACCATCAGATTTAGACGATAACAAGGTAGAAACTCAACTCGGAAAGTAGGTGTTCGCAATAACTTGGTGGTGTGGATTATTGGGAAAAGTCACAAGCGGAAGCGACTCAGCGTATTTCTGTAATAATCAAAATTCAGGCGGATATTTCCGTAGATCTTCTACTTATGTTTCTGGCAGTCTCTATCATTAAATTCATGAAGTGTAATAGTGGTAGTTAATCCTAAAGTTTATTATAAAATAATGTGAGTTTGTTCGTTTGATACGCTTTCACGTCTCAACTTGTAAACCAATCATCATGAAATTTACTATATACGTTGCCACGTTTTGTCCAGACAGAAGATAGACAAAATATTAATGAAAATTGATAGGATATATGTATATATATATATATAAGTTTGTAAATTGAAATTGTAAAGAATATAACATCACTAAAGTGTTTCAATACGAGCAGACTGGGAGCTATATCTCAAAGTGGACGGCGGTAAAATATATTATTCCCGAATTGGAGTGCCTGGACCTGAATCGCAAGTTTGGAGATATGAAAATCCACGTATCGCACGTAAGAGGTAGTTGTACACTTTAATCTTTGTTCAGGAATTCTTTCTCGAGGAAGGTTAGAAACTTCCAAAATATTGGGTCCAGAATAATCTTGATATCACCACAAATAAAGGTTACAAATAACAATATTTAAGTCTCTCTCTCTCTCTCTTATTGAAAAGCTCTTTCTCGCTCCGAACTCTTAACATTAACATGAAACAAACACTTTAACAATCATTATTGTTAAATTATCTTCGTTTGTCACATAATTACATATGACAGTGGCGTATAAAGGCTCTGGAGTGCAGAGAAGGTTCTGAGGTAAGTTAGGATTTCATATGTACGTATGTATGTCTAGTTATATAGTTTCACTAAAGATCCTTAGCGAATGTTCAGATCTTAGTTACAAAGGAACCACTGATAGTTTCAGCAACAACAAAACTGTTGTGTAATGGATATTAAATCATCAATGCTTTGTATAAATTGTCACTACTTTTAGGTAACGTTGAATGCGGTCTAGCGGAAGAAACTGGCGATAAATAACATCATTAAGGGTTTTCTGAAGTCTACTATTAATGCAAATTGTATACATTCATCTTACAAATATGATTATTATGCATTATCTCGCAAAACCCTTTTTCTAATTTCTTCGACCATTTCCGTTTTTTTATGTTGAAAAACTGTGGTTGTATGGGTCAATAGAACCGGCCTATTTTTACTTTGACCGGTATTTCCCCCGTATGATCAAATTATTATTTATGTCAAGGAAGCATAAAGGCAGCGTGTTAGTGGAAGATAATTTTATTCCTTTTTTTACTTTTCTGGGATATAAAATAAGCTTTTGTAAAATTTTACTGAGAATGTTTATAATTCAAACGTATAAAGATGCTCAGTTAATTTTTCAATTAAACCAATTTATCTTCTAAAATACAGCTAGAAGTGCTAGGTGGGGCCTGAATCTTCAACCATTAGATCGCAAAGCTGAGCCTTAGCCACCGCTCCAATATTTTGTGTTTTATACATTATCTACTCAACATGTTATTATTAAAGTGCATGCCCCGTGAGCCAATAAAGAAACTTTGTAATGTAAACCTATATGTTAGAACATACCTCAGATACGACCAGGATTATCATCTCAATTAATTGATTATGATAAAATGATATACTTGAAAAAGATAACACTTTTGTCGGACGGTTATATTTAAAATTCGGACTATCAGCTATAGGAGAGACATTTAGTTCTTCTTTAGCTGAGATTTTCCACCGTCAAGTAACATCACTCTATATTCCTATATATTCTTAAAAACCTCCGTAGGCCCTCAAAGGAGCTTATATACCTTAAAAATAAAATAACTTATAAATCGGTTTCTGACTATATACCTATATATATGTATATATATATATAATATATATGATACAAAGTGTTAGTCAGTTATACTGTGTCGCAATAGTAATCTTGTGTAATCTGTTGTAAAGCTATGAACAAATCAAAAATACAAAGGCAGAAATACGTATGTATATACTACTTAAAAAGGCTAGAGCTTCTGTTAGTTTTTTTGTTTAAGAGTGCTACTCTTTGGAACTGTTAGTCAGATAATATAGGCTATAAACATAACACGCTACGACCAATAGGAGCGAAGCAGATATCATAAGAAGAACACACACACACCTTGAAGAACGAAGTCGCGGGCGACAGCTAAAGAAAGGCAGCTTGCACAGCAAACAGACTACAGAGAAAACAAACATTATTTCTTGAATTGAGGATAGGAACAGTTTATACGTCATAAAAAGGAGCTATGTCAGCACTCAGATAATTGTATTGTGTTGTAAATATAAGCAACACTGTGTGCAGGTTTGTTTTGTTGTTGTTCTTGTTGTTGTCTGGAAGAGGTCGCAGCTAGCGATAAGACCGCCGATTGTACCAATTGCTCGTATATTATTTGTTTCATGTTGTTTTTTTTTTGTGTGCGTACAATAAAGAATATTGTATTGTATTGTATTGTTCATTGATTGTTTTGTTAAATTCAGCATCAATCAGCACATTCAATATCAAATCTTTACTCTATCGAGCATTTATACCAAAAAAACCCGTTGAAACAAACAACACAAAAACGTTAGTAAACTCAAAATAACGCTACATCGGGCATACCAGGTATTTTTTTAATACTCATCTTTACAAATACCTACATAAAATCTCTTTCTTATATGAAAATAACTGTTTTAATAACCGCGAACTTATATCAAAAGGTTCTAAAACAGAGGGCAGAGCTAGTCTATCAACAAATAAATGAAGTTGAATTTTATGGATTTAAATGCGCGAGGTCATTTGAATAAATTTAAGATTGGGAATGACATAAGGTATAAGATTTCATGATGTAACCGCGAAAAAATAAAGAGGAAGAAAAAAGTTTAACTTGTTTATTCTGCTACTTAAGATGCAGTACAACTATCTGATAATAATATATTCATTCTATATTTTGATAAGAAATATAATCAGAACTGATTGTAAAATGGATTAAAAGACTTATTTACACTACATGTTTATGTTCTTTTCTCCGCTCCTAATGTTCGCAGCGTATTGCTTTATAACCGATTTCATTCGTCATAATACTTTATCCAACACGAACTAGAATAATTCAAATTTAATAGCACGTTAAAGAAACAAACAAATTTTTGGCTGGATCTGTCTCCGCCTCATTATCATCAGGTTTCATACGAAGGGTTTTCAAAAACACAAGTTAAATATATTTCATATAAATATTAAACTAGTATCCTTCTTCACCAAGTTTTGTATCTGTTATTATTTATTTCTGTAAAAGCCCAAGGATAACTGGCAGAGAACGCCTCAGGCACTAAGTCCACCTTTGTACATCATGTGCATGAAGCCTTAATAAATACATGTTTCAAAGGTTTTTTTAAAGCTATATCAAGTACTTTTGTGTGCACATAATGCTTCTAATAATTTGGCTACACCTCTCTGTAAAATACATCCAATAAGGAACAAATTCGTACAACTCAATTACTTTTAATTGCCACCTAAATAGAACAGAGTACGCGACAACAATTACGAGTTATCATTTATCAATTACCACTATCAGGAAAGTAATGAAATTAAAATTACTTACACTTATTTCGTTACAGTAGTTATGTAAATGTTTGTTTACTTTGAATACCAGACAAACTATCTATTTAAATATATTAAAAACTTTCCAAAATCTTTAACTGCTGATCTATTGATTTTGCAAAATCTTTAGCTGACCTGTGCGTTAAGTGGTTATGGAGTGCTCAGCCTGAGGTAGAGGGTTCAATTACTGCCCAGAACCAATATTCTGTGATGAGCGTGGATATTTGTTCTGTATCTGGGGTAATTTATCTATTTTATGTATATATCTATAAATAAATAGGTATATTTATCTGCTTAGTTTGTAATCAGGCAGCCGGGTGTCATATGTAATAAAGCAATATATGGCATTCAGAGGCGGGCACTGGGTATTTTATTATATTTGTCATAGTTTACTGTCAAGCTTGTCGTCTGCGGAGGTAATAGATTTAACGAAAAATGACAATGATAAACTCACAACATATATATGTATGTAATTATGTATGTACATATATACTACATAGTCCTTAGTTCATATTATTATTATTAGTTAATTATGGACTCTTTCTCGCGTGGTTATTCAACCAGAGATTCTGCAATGTCAAGTATTTCTAGAGAAAAAAACAGTCTGTAAAAATATGATGGCCATGTTGGTCGAAAAAAATCTTTAGTCTATACTCGTAATAACATGTTTACTTAAAAAGACATTAGGACATTAACATGTTTACTTAAAAAGAATGTCAGTTGATATATGTATGTCAGTGTATCACTGTAAGCTTTATGTCTATGGTTCAAAGTACAGTTTTATTTATTTGAAATATATTATATACGATAAAAAAACATTAATTTCCAACATTTTCTGTCACGTAATGATATGGCATCTACGGCAGCAAGTGTGGAAACAACCGTAATCAAAAAATTAAGGTAGGATTTCTTCTTAAAAGACAACTCGCTACGTCATTCTACGTGACGTCACCAGCTAGGATGACACATTTAATTAATCACGCAAATTCGGGAGCCTGACAGCCTTAACCTTAATTAGTGTAAATGTTACATATATTCCACTTAGTACGCCATAATTATTTAAACAGGCTGGGTTTTGTAAGATATAAGATAAATTATGTGAAGGGTATTTATCTTACCCTACTGTAGTAACAAAATGTTAATCTTAGAGATATCGGATAAACTTTTGCACTTATCCACGAAAACCCACGATTGTGAGACCACACTCTAAAGGTTTGCGAGAAAAATTAACTGTTAACCTGCTTCGCTACCATTTGCTGCACCATTTGTGCGAGAATTGTTGTTTCTAATTTGTAGAGTCTGTATTTGTTTAATATGATATGATATAAAAATACTAAAATTTTCGACTTAAGGAATTTTAAATGTTTCTAACGTTTCCTTTTTTTTAGTAAGTGACTATCGCTGCCCTTGAACACACCTACCAATAATACGTGTTCGTTCTCCTTTCTATTAGATCTGTATACACCATAATTATGTATCATATATACAACGTTTGGGATTCATTAATTATGTTGTAAACAGAACATAATTAATGAATCCCAAAAATTTAATTTAAACATGCACCAGATGACAGACAAACAAATAGTGTAACTATAATTAAATCACTGAACTATTTGAAAAAGGAATACATTTAAGAGAGTCATGATTTATTTGTTTACAAGTTGTTTATATTTTTAATTTACAGCCAGCTCTTACAGTTCTAAGAGACCAGTTAAACAAAATGATAATTACGTAGTATTAGAAGAAATTGAATTGACTCGTCTACTTTCGCCAACTTTCCTGACACCTTAAATGTGACAGAGTAAGTATCTACAAACTTGTTTTATTTACTCATCCTTCAAAGTATTCTAAAACTGTTTCTGAAATAAAAATATATGTACTCTTAGACGTCCTCAAGCTGTCGCTGTCACTTCGTATCCCTCCGTGTAGGACCTGAGCAATGTAACATTGTTTTCATTATATTCCCTTATTCTTATCTTTCCCATTAAATAATCATATCTTTCCCATTTGTAATTTCTATGATACTTTGTTGATGGCAATAGGCTTGTACACCTCTGCCAACCCCTTTTGGAAAACAGGCCTGAACGCATATACGCATATACACATGTCGGTATCATATATTGTTTAAAAGATATGTTCTTAAACATGTAATCACCAATGTGTCCAGTAACGCCTACTTTAAACGCTTACAAAACATTGTCACTTAATGACCAGTTACTAAACTTGACAGCAAAAAAAAAGAACACACATGCAACTGAAGGAAAATTGATCAGGTTCCGTACAAAAAAGTATTTATAATCGGTATATCATTATAGGTATTTTAGATCATTAAACTTGCTTACGTGGAAATTTTTTACTTATTGTCTTTTCCGCTATTAAAGCTATTAAAATGACACCTCACATATTGAAACCCCTACAAGTGTACATCGTATTAATGAAAGCCGGTATTTTAATCGAATTATTGATCCGTGGATAATGTTGCCAACGTGCGAAAATGCTAGGTGATAAGAGTACGAGTATTTCGAAGAACCGGGAACCACTATGCCTAGCCTGCGCATCGATTTTTATTTTTTTTTTTGTTATATAAAGTCAAATTGTTTTTCCTAATTTAGAATTCTATTCAAAATTAGTATCTGTAGCCACTAAACAAAATCATTGTATTACCCTCTTCCAATGAGTGTCGTTGAACTATTACCGAAGTAGTAGTACGGATCTCTAAAACAAAAAAGGGTCTTTGATGATATAATTGTATGCCAAAAGTCGGTTCACCAAAGAACTTCTTTGGATAGATGTGATTACGGACTCGTACACATTAATTTTGATGATAAGATTGCTGGTAGGTACAGTCAGCAGCGTAAATATATGATACTTTGACCTGTGTAAATATGTAATGGCTTAATTTATTGGTTTAGTATCAAATGAATCAACATGAAGTTTAAGTGAAATATTGTATTCTGAAATTCATTATATTTAATAGGGAATAATAGTTATCCGGAACATGAGTGTTATTTGTGTCCGTTGTCTGAATGTCTGTCAAGCCCCCGCTACACCACAACAATTCTTAATGTTGTTTTTAAAAGCCAAAGGAAAAGGTAAGTTGTCGACAGACGATTGCTTGTGCTTCTATTTCAACTAAAGTGCTAAAAAAAAAGGCAAAAAGTTTGCTTAATATTTGTATATGGATAAGAAGGGAAGGGAGATTAGGACTCGTCTAAAGTAAAAACATAGGTACCAAGAAGGTTAGAAACCTTCATGGTACCATTAAAGTGAAAAGCAAGCAACCATAATTATTCTTTCACCAAACACCATTAAAATATTAAAAATTCATTTATTTGTCTGACTGTACTTAAAAATACAAGACAGTGATGATTCAAGGAAACCAAAAAACAATGTGTGGAAAGTAGCCGTTGGCTGTGCCGTTGTGGACACTAATCACAGTGATCAAAGAAGTAAGGTGGTAGGTCACGTAGAAAGTGGACTTGGGCGCTTTTTTACCATATAAAAGTACATAATCGTTATCAGACCGGTGCGATACTTTGTAATACGATGATTAAATCGTTACATTGAACGCTCGTTGGCATAGCTCACTTACTACGTTAGTGCAAGTTTGTGGCCGCCATTCTGATCATTCTATGGGGCTTAAACACTTACTAGAATGCTTTCTCTTACTAAATTTATTTGTTTCTAGTTTGTTATATAGCTTTAGAAGTCAAGAGTAGCAACATAGATTTAAAAAATCTGTTTTATGAAACTACAGCCGTGTTACATACTACACGCTAATAAATTGATTAATAATTTTACGTCAACATACGAGTACAAACTAATAACTATTATTTTATATATTTTTTTAATATTTTGCCTAAGTACCATATATCCATATCTGTCTCTGACTATTTGTATGCAAAATTTCGTGATGATCCGAATAATGCTAAGGCAGCGCAAATAATACGACTAAACATACGAGTACCTTTATTTTTATATAAGAACAAGGCGAAGTCAAAGTTGAAGTTCGTCAATTTACTATGACACATGAAATACCCTTAGTCACTGCTGTTAAGACGATGCCGTGTTAAGACGATTCAAATGAAACGTCCCATTACGAAATCCAGTAAACCGTTGAGACTCTTGACTGAGACAAAAAAAAGTTTTATGTCTTTATATCTCCTTATTGTACACTATTACAATACATCAGTCATATACATACATACATACCCTTGAAAGCCATAACCCTCCTTTTTACGTACTCGGGTAGAAGTACAATGAATTACCTACAAATGTACCTATAGAAATCTAAAAATATAAAATGTATTGTTTATACTGTTACTAGCTGTGACCCGCGGTTTCACCCGCGTAGTTCCTTGTAATATCTTAATGGAAATTAACTGATTTGATGTTTTCAAGGACAATTCTGTTCACAATGAAATACTCTCAATCAACAACACATTTATTTTGATAAAGATTAATATTATTATATTGATAAAACTTTGGCAAATAACTCATTATTAGGTACCAATTCTTAGCGTTTTTATACTCGTGATAATTTCTCAACGAAATATCCGATTGGAATAAAACAAAAAGTATTTTACTTCAACATAAATACCCTTGACATCAAAATGCTTAATTTGGATAAGGATTAACATTACGATATACATTTAACGTAGTTTCTTTCTTCAGACGATTTAATATTTTTTATGAACATAAAAGCGGTTATTGTGACTAAACTATGATAGTTAGATACGTGCTCTTGCGGATTTTTTTGTAGATCTTAATAAGACCTACAAACCCGATGTACATCATTTTGTTCTATCATCAATAGTTTTTGGAGCGCACGCATAAATAGGTTTTCGATTTTACACCTTGGGTTACAAAATCGCAATTTTCTTACGGATCCCTAATTTTTTTGGAAATAAACCTTCCTCGATAAATGGACTATCCAACACTGCAAGATTTTTTGAAATCGGACCAGTAGGTCCTGGAGATTAGCGCGTTCAAAAAAACAAACAAACTGCAGCTTTATAATATTAGTATAGATGTATGCAAGACCTACAGGGTACAGGGTTGAGACACTTTCAAGAGACGTAGTCCCGGTGACGCCCTAGCATAACGAGCAGAGCGAATTTTCCAATAGTTTAAATCTTCAAAATCACACTTTCCCTTATAGTACTCAAATCCAGGTTGCTTAAAGGCAATTACGTTCTATGTTTTGTGTGTTTAGGAATGATTCCTGTGTCACGGGGGACTTCACAGACATACAAACGGAGGACACAAAGTATACCCAGGACTCAAGACAACTATTGGTGGATCTGGCTCAGCAGTCATGCACACGCATATATTTGACTTGTCTCTATCTAGTTAAACATTTTGTTAAGTTATTATTGTCAGCGCCATCATTTCTGTAATAATGAATTCCATCATCCTTGTAATGCCTGAATCGAATGTGTGTGAAACCAGAGTGATAACGTAAATCGTAAATAAATAAAATAAACTAAATAAATAGTGTATATAAATTAATGATAATAATAACGGGGTAAAATGCAGCACATTGGGTCAGGCCCATTTACAGCAATGGGCTACTGCTGTAGGCTAATTGATTGAAGCCGCGTTGACACGGTAAGAGCAAAATCGAACTAAGTGCGCTCGTACGAGTTGGCTTCATACGAAGATACACGGATAGTGGTTTATTATTTTACTCAGTCGAGTTTTTCGGAGTCACTGGGCTACAAGCAAGTAATAGTAAAAGTAGTAGCAAGTAAAAGTAGTATTAAATAAGCTTTTTTACTCGTTTCAGGTCTAAATCATGACACTGACAGATCTCTTCTCAAAAACAATGATAGTAGTAATATGAACAAAAGAACCCAGGCAGAAGACCAAAGTTTAGCCATTGCTTAGAAAAAAATATAAAATTACATGGTCTTCTTTACAAGGCTACGTTGTCGAATTTAGAAAAAATAACAAATGCGACTTATGGAATTGGCCCTATTTAAGAAACTTTGTTTGGGAATTGTTAATAACCTGCATTTTTTTCTACTTCTATCCGAGCTGAATCGCAACAGTAGGACGCGGTCCGCGTCAACACAGAACACGGTTGCCACTATGCCAGAAGCTTCCAAAGTATCCGAGTGGGCTCGGTCCGAGCATACTCTTATTGTGTCAACGCGGCTTAATTGTCATCTCTGAATTAAACAAAGGGAAGAAAGAGAAGAGAAGGAGTTCTTAAAATACTTAATTTATAATAATGATTATTATTTCTTAATATAACAGATACCCGGGTATAGTAGCCTCAGAGCAGTTACGGAACAAATTAAGCAAGACATACATACATATGCGTTAAAGATCAAACACCCGTAATAAATCAACATGTTATAACAAGTTAACGTAACTTCAAACATGCCATAAATACTTTACACATACATATGCTCACTGTATTCCTGAAGGGCTAGGGCCGCTACCTTCCCTTCCCCCTATTATCAACGTAATTAATTTATGCTGATGACCTGCAGAATTATACACAAGCTCCGCTAGGAGAGCTATCCGAAGCAATTAACATTATAAATAATGATTTAGCCCACATAGCTGAATGGAGCTTTGAGCATGGACTTACAGTAAATGCTGTTAAAAGCCAGATTATTATAGTTGGAAGCCCTCATACCGAAACATTGAATGGTCGAGTCTCCCACAGGTCGAATTTAATGGCACTATTCTACCTTTTTGTGAAACGGTGAAAAATCTGGGGATTTGTATAGACAAAACATTGTCATGGGGTCCGCAGCTGCAGGTAGTCAGTCAAAAGTTGTTTGCGCCAATAGGGTCTCAGTCAGTCTCAGGAAAATACCATCGCACTCCACAAATCCTTTGCAGTGCAAGCAGCTCGCCTGTGGAATGCATTGCCTGAAACAGCGAGACGTGCTAAATCGCCAGCCATTTTTAAAAATTAGTCTTTGAACACTATTTGTCCTTATAGTTGCATGCTTATATTACTGACATTATTTTCGTATATATATATATTATTTTGTGTTGTATGTCTATAGTATATGTATGTTTATATGTTGTTATATGTAGTGGTATTTATATTGAGTGTATGTATATAAACGTGTCAACATATTTCTTAATATAGTATTTGAGTAACCTTCTTCTGAATTCCTTCATTTGTACAAACTACGTACTAATCCATTGCACTTGTCCATTACAAAGGTTGTCTGGAAGAGATCGCAGCTAGCGATAATACCGCCGATTGTACCAGTTGCTCGTATATTATTTTTTTTATTTGTGTGTGTATAAAGAATATTGTATTGTATTGTATTGTATTGTATTGTACTCTACATTTTACCATCTTATTCCCATTAAGTACCCAGATGACGACAGCGGGCTTGACCCTATTGTAAATGGAACTAAATTTATTTACTTAGTTTAAAAACAAAACTTATCGTGTTTACACATTTTTTTTGTTGGTACAATACAGTTAGCTAAAAATAAGTCACATCAAAAGCGTAATATAGTGAACTCTGGTGGTTACGTCTACATACATGTTAGATAGTACCGGTTGCAACTGGGTTACGGATGCATTCTCAGCTCAGATGCATTCAGCTACATCAATATGCAAAGCAAATCGTGAAATTGGTATCAAGTACCGACATTCCGCATAATCCTACAATTAATACGACGTACTAATGTTTAATACCCAGTTGTTTCTATTCGACCTTTATGTCTCCTCTAGTTTCTAGCCGTAAACATTTACACCATAAAAGGAGGTGGTGCTAATATTTCGTTAGATTACATTATATTGAACATTCAAATGGCCTACAGATCGTAACATTAAAAGTATTCCGTTGGATTATGAAGAGAAATTAAAGTATATAAGGTTCTCAGTCAATAGACCCCAATAAAACTAACTAAGGAATGTCGTACTTATGAAAACAATATTTCTAGGCATATTATATTGTAATTAAAGTAACGTGAAGTTTTAAAGCGACATTATTAAGCACCGGATATTTTTTTCTTGAGCATGTGTAGGTATGATTAGCTCGAATGCTAATAACATTATATCAATTTCCGTCAAGGGTAAGCAGAGACATAACAACGCCATTAGCCACTATCTTGACACAACTTTCACCTCTCCCAAATATATCAGTCTTGAAAGGACTCACTCTCGGACTAAACGCTCGTCAGTAGCATCATCATCAGTTTCTAAGTGTCTTAACTATCATATCATAAAATAATGAGAAGGTGCATTTGTTATTACGTAAAGCAACTGATTCTTATATCTAGTTCTCACATCATTCGCATTATTTCATTTAACATGTCGCACCTTTATTCAAAAACTTAATCAACTCAAAGTCTATGTTTTTCGACTTTTGAATATAAAGCGAAATAATTTCATCAGGAGAATACGTACAGCTCAACAGCCGGTTCTATAACTAATAAATTAAATTAAGTTACACATGTCCCTTTTTTTAAATTACACAAAATTTCTTTTTTTTTTTAGATTTCGAAGTCAACAATCTGAATGTCAAACTAAAATGCGACTTACTTCAGATCCTACTTGCCAAGAATTTGTTACTCTTTCAACTTCTGAACTGATCATCATGAAATTTTGTATACACTTTGCCAGGTTTAAAGAAAAACACGTAGGTTGTGGAATCACACTGCTCATTATTTTATGTGCTTATAAAATCTTATATTATTAATAAAAATACGTATAAAACTCACGGAAATTCTTATTGGCACTCAACGATACGGCAACAATAAAACGTATAGTAAGTTTAACGTTACTTTCCCGTTACAAGTGATATTGTGTTCAGTACTATTATATATGTATAAACTTCATTACACATATATAATAGTGCTGAACACAATATCACTTGTAAGAAGGTAATTATACTTCTACTACTACTTAAACCACTTCCGCAATGAAATACATAAAACTATAGAAAATTATTGCCTTGTTCTCACAATTACAAGCTTAGATATTATTACGCACAACACGTAATACACAACGAGTAATTTAAGCTTTCTAAGAAATATCGTATATACTAATTAGCACCGTTCAACACAATATTTGAAGAGAAATGTTGATCGATGACATTTTTCATTTCTCATATTAAGCCGTTAGGATCTTACGTATTCTGTGGATGTATCACAGTGATTTTCATAGGCCGATAAATTAATCGATTTGTCTAAAGCTATTGAAGATTTTAAATTAGCTCATCAAAATCACTGATCAACGATAATGACTAAACTATCGATCGATAAAAAAGTACATACGTACATATGTTTAAGTTACCTCTCCTTTATAATGTTAACTTCCCAGACATACTTTATTAGTTCGTGCTTTACGTAGATAGAGCACTCGAATCATAAGCGTGCTTTTAAGTAAATATTATATCTGAATATAGGATGATAAAATATAAATATGTATATTCGGTATTTTTATATGTCTCTTATGACGCGTGACTGTATCTGATTGTTTTATTTTCTCGAACTTTCAGCTGTTTATTCAAACCTTTGTAGTTTAATCGACATTACAATAAAAACAATAGCCATAAATTTTAACTTGCTTTAACCCGCAAACCAATTAAACTAAAATAGATTACATATAACTCCCTTTTATTTACAGTGTAGGGACGAAAATGGCATATATTTGAAGCCTTTATCTTTGAGAAAGCTACTTGCATATATGTATAAAATTCTGGAGTCACGGTGTTTGTGGTCGCAATGATTTTTATTATTTTTTTATGTATATTTGGTACACACAATTGCAAAACATTACACGCAGTTAGTGAGCTAATTCTATGCGAATTTGTGACGCAGCAATAATGTTTGGGCTATCTTGTTGATCCTGAAGGTAGGCAAGCTTTATGCAAGGTGGCCAAGGTATATTAATGTAAGTAATATGTAATACAAAATATAGGGTCTGATGATGATATTAAAATTTGACATAATGGGTGGTGAAATGGTGTTGTGAGGTTGTGACGAATGTTGTAAGTTCGATTCTCAGAAGTGAAATTAACTAGTGTGACTTTCAAAAAGTTGTTTCGTGTCTCGATGTTCTTTGTATCTGTTTCAATGTTTGTAAAGCCTTTCAAACTTTAGAGAAAAGCATCGCTTGTTGTTGTGTGTTCGAGTTCATTCTTAATACTCAAATAAAATTGGTATCGGCATAAAAAATCAAGTTTATTTATTTTGCTGATAATGTCTTGTGAATAAAATAAATTCTTGCAATGGTTGTTTTGTATATATTAGAGCATTTTACAACATTCCTCAATATAGTATTCGCGATACTGTATATTTGCCTGTGTAAAGCGTGACATCTTATCTGCACGTAAAGTTAAGTTTCTGTTTCACGATAAGCGAAATCACTGGATAACTAACTAGCTAAGTTGTTCCTTAAACAAATCTGAGAAAAAATTAATATCTGCTACACATGCGAATCTGGTCAGATAATTAAAACCAATCTTTTATTATCTATCAAAATATTTGCAACATTTTAACTCAATCAGAAACCAGAAGGAACTAAGATTTTTTATTCATTTATGCTTAAGCGAATTAGTTCATGAGTGGAGCTTTTGCAGACGTTAACCATTGCAAACAAGTCTGTAGTGGAATGTAATTAATTATATCAAGATGTAATGTATTTCAAGTGGCAAGGGATGGGCGGGAACTAATCGAAATCGCACTCTAAATGCCAGTCTAGATTACTCTCGAGTTGAAACCAGTTAAGTAACCTACTGTTCAGATAAGAGCACAAATCTTGGTATTACTAACAGGTTAGTTAGCATCACGAATCACTTATTTATCATGCAAGGAATACGGATCCTGTAATAACTGCATATCTTCAGTTGAGATCAGCTGCTTCCGTGATCTATGTGTGTTAACTGTGAAAGACGCATTTGAGCTTTAAAGAATCGGTGATGTTGACAAATATACATATTTTACACATTTCTTGCATGAAAATGTCAACACAACCACTCATAAATAAAACTATAATCAATGAAACCGTCCGTCATCTAATTTAAAAAGAAATAAACCAAACTAGTCATCATTTATGTCTTAACACGGGTAACTTTTAACGAGAATATTGGGTATTAGGTTAATTGTTGTGCTACTGTATCAGTGTTTACGCTACTAACTAAAAGAATATAACCGGTTAAAATAACAAATACTCAGATAATTTTCCAAAGACAATGTACCTATCGTTTCCTAAGGCAATACAAACATTATACTAGTCGTTCCCCGCAGTTTATGTCACAGCTCCGCTCCTAAAAGTCGTAGCGTTATGTTTTATATAGTCTATTGTATTCGTTAAAAAAAAACCAACACAAAAAGGATCAGTCAAATCTGATTGATAGTTTCCTTGCAAGAATTCCTTTGGATGTATTTTATTAGTTTAGACGACCCAAATTTAGCCGGTTTCTTTTACAAATAGCAATCAGAAATGTCATCATACACAGTCATGTTCGTTAATAATAACGAGCATGACTGTGTATGATGACATAATGATTAAATCGTAAAGATGTTTGGTAAGTTCCTTAAAATAAGAAGACTGCAAAAGATAAACCTTTATAGGCGCTTTACTCTTTTTTTTTTAAGAGGGAAGTATTAAGTTATGCAAATAGAGGGCAGGAAATAATGGCAAGAAAATACCGTGCACATGTACGAATGCATGTTTGAAATACACATAAACTTGCATAAATTAGCAGTATTTAAATGAGAATGGTAAATACTTCGGTTTTAAATGATTTCTTTCTGAATTTTTTTAGAATGAATTTTATTCTGTATCATTTGAAATATTACAGGTGCATAAAGCTTAAATTAAAAGGAAACATTTTTTGCTATTAGCGTTAGGGTACGGCTGAAAAACAACTTAAGTTATATGTCATAGGTATATTTAATAGCCAGCAGAATGAGACTATATCTACAGACTTTTTTACATCTATGACCGACATGACTGTGGCAGGCTTTTACCTATCGCCTTGCTGCGGAGGCACCAAAACATTCAGTACGGGATCGTATATTTTCCACAGTCAAACGGTGACTCCTCAGGCCAGCACGTGTTGTCGTGTAGAGAAAGGGGGAAGGTAAGACCAATTGATTATATGGTATATTATATGTACATAATCGTCCAATTATTACAGTTGCAGCAGATTGCAATCTATACTTAGAGTGGTATCGGCTGTTATCTATCACACAATATACATATATAAAGTCAAATCAGCTTGCCTCCATTACATAAGTGCGGCCATATTAATATTAGCAAATATATAAGAATATATCTAGTCGGGCATCCCCGAAATACAACCGTGAGTCAAATTAAAATAAATATATAGGAGTGTATGTATGTATGGCTCTCATTTTCTAGTTTTTTAAGCCAAATTAAAATCATGAAATGCACGCCTTACATACACCTACATGCTGATTGCCAGAACGATCAAACTTTATATCAAACTAGTTAACGCAAGCTGCTTCGCCTGCAGGATGTCCCTTCCTCAGGTTTCGAAGTATGTTTGTATGTATATATCAATTTAATCAAAATGGGTTTATCAGTGAAAAGGTAACAGCCCGATAGATATAATTTGTGTGTTATTTATAATATTAGTACAGATTCATATTTTATAACGTATGTGTACAATATAGTAAATAACAGATCATTTGCTGGCGTATAAATTGCACTTCAGTTTCATACTACCTATGAACTCATTCAATAAGAAGAACTGAACTACGGTTGGACAAATGTGGGCGTTTGAGACGCCTCTGCCTACCCCTTCGGAGATATAGACTTGAGTGTATGTATCTCTTTATTTATTAAAATAAGTATTTTATTTGAAATTACCATATGTAACAAATACGGTTACGACTCATGTATAAAGTCTCTTATCCAAAGACGGATTCATTCATTTAGTAAAGCAATTAATTTTGTAACAGTGACAACGGGTATGCGTCTGCGTTTCTTTCCTCCGTCTTAGACCCTCTTTCGAAGTAATTAAAACTTAATTGCTCAGCATCAAATAAATTGAAAAAGTTTCATCAACAAAATACGAGTACATGCTATTTTATCGTGTTTGTTTTTAAATCCGGAAAAACTTCAAGAGTCTTTTGTTTGTAGGCGGAGTAAACATCGAGGTAATTACTTTATTAAAATTAATTTCTAAAACGTTTTTTGACTAGTAATTGAAGAACAACAACGCATTCTACCGATATCCGCCACAATATGATAACAAAGGTTATCGTAAACTGTTCGGCATATTGGAGGCTACGCCTACGCCGCTACTATCTAGGCTAGGTTTAGTGTTTTGATACATACATATATACATACGTTCACGGCGGTTTAACCAATTACACTTTGGTCCCAATAACAATATTCAGTACAATGTAATGTGAGCCGATATATTTCTCATTTTCTGCCTTCTTTTATTATATTTCTTTGTAATTACTTCTTTAACTTATTTACTAGTTTGATTTTTTTTCCTTTCAACTACATTTCTTTAATAGCCGAAATAATTATAAATAATTAGTAATTATAAATAATAATTTATTGTAGTTTATTTACTTTTAGTAACATAATAGCGCACGATAAAATATTGTTTTATTAATTAGTATATGTTGTACACGAAATATTGTAATATCTGTCTGGTAATTTAAGAGAGAGAGAGAGAGTTTGGTTGCCCGATTTCTTCTCATAAGGCCATTTGGTAACGGGCGGTTATAGATCAACACACGCAGGTATTTAATAATTTATCTTTTCAATATTAATTTCATATATGACAAGGCAACTTATAGTTGCGGTGACGCTGTGTGTATTTATCTATAACTTTAAATATTTTTTCAACTGACTTCAAAAAGGAGGAGGTTCGCAATTCGACGATATATATATATATTTATGTTTGTTACCTCATAAGTTTCGACTGGGTGAACCGATTTCGATGTGTTTTTTTTCATTTGAAAGCTGTTGCTTCCCGTGTGGTCCCATTTCTGGTCCAGTTCTGACAACGGCATCCATGAGAAAACCATATAAGTCTTAAATTTGCATTAATTTAAGACTTATATGGTTTGAGTGATTCATGAGTTATTCGTCCATTTGTCGCGCACATGCGCGACAAATGGACGAATAACTCAATATCACGTAAACCGATTTCGATGATTCTTTTTATTGGAAAGGATGTACTTCAATGGTAGTTAGGTTCTGACAATGGCATCCATGAGAAAACTGTATAAGTCTTACATTTTATGAGAGAGGCATTGTAGTCGGTTGTCTACTTTGTGAATTATTAACAAGATGATTTTAAATAATTGTTATGCACTTTTACGAAATAAAGATATTTAATATAATCTAATATTATATAATACAAATTTCCAAGATAAACAGTATGACAATGATCCGCCAGAGCTCACTCACCAAAAATCTTTATTGTTGAGTTAATAAATATTTCCTAGAAGAAGCTACATTTCATTTCTATTTTAGAAAGTATGTCAACAAAAATAAGTAAAAACAATTTTCCTCCACAGTCTCTATTTACACTAAACAAAAAACGTAATCACACTTACTTATGTCCAACTCCTCAAGACTAAGAGAAACTTCAAATGGTATTCAATTATTCCTTAGTGAAGTTTATCAATAAGTCATGTAATAACACAAGCTTCCTACATCAGTTCATTTGGTTAAAGTATTCAGAATATTTAGGGCTGTCTCCAACGAAGTTTCGTAAAAGAAAAAAAAAACCTCCCTGATTCACGGGATAATTTTTCAGCCAGTTAACCTCTGCCGTGTCTCTCACTGGAAATGATATATGCGAAAGCAGTTATGAACTTTCTATATTTTTAATCAAAGATGATGCAGCTTAAAGACCAATAGACTCATTTAACGCTAACAGTTTAAAAGTTTTTTTCGAGGTCTCTTTTCACTGTGCGAACTTTTAGCTGGTCACTATCGACTTTGAGTCGGTCGAACACAATGGAGTAGGTCTATGTGTAGCAATGGACTGCAGTAGACTAATCGATATATTGATTGATCAGCCGATATTTTATCATCAAATTAACTGAATAATAGAGTTGTTTAGTAAGTGTAAACAGTGAAAAATTTACCTACAGTTACAGCCATTATCTTATTCCTTATTTGGTAGAAATGTCCTTACTAATTGGTTTATTGAGTGTTGCGTGTTTAGTGATTATTTATGAATAGAAAGCTTACCCGAATATACCAGATGATAATTGGGAATGGTACTTGTAAGTTTAGGATTACACAATACTACTAGACGCATTTATATAAGAATTGTTTAAAATCTGGCAGCCATGTTACTCCTAGCACTTGAATTCAATTATATGAGCGTCGAAAGTTGTGCCACGTGTCATGTCGTAGGAGGCAGTATACGCATAAATGTCATAGCTTAGACTATTTAATTAAAACTTTTAAATATTTACACTCCTGAGCATAAACAAATTGGAATCGAGCTAATGTAATCTGGTTTAAACTCTACAGAGACTGATAATTCAAATTTAAGATTTAATATGAATAAATATTTCATGTTCTGATTTTTACAAACATTTATATCTGTGTTGCTTAAATAGTTTTCGCAATATTACTTTGTATTACTCAAGGTTCAATGAATTAATGAAATTAGGACAAAAAATATTTATTATTTGTCGGGGGCAGGCTGAGCTTAAATTATAAGTTTTGACCCTCGTTACTTCTTTGTTACCTATTTACTACATATTTCGCCTATATACTTCTTTGCCTTATCAAGTCCCGCACTAGGAATGAGTAAATTATATTGACAGTGGTTAAAACATTTGATTTTCATTATTCGTCGTGTAATTGAAATTATTTAATTTCATACATAAATGTATGAATATTTCATAACGCTATCCCTAATAGTACAACCAATACCACTAACATTTAAAACAAGCATTGCTCACGCAAAGCAAACATTCGGTACATCAAAATAACTCGGCTTTACTTATTCAAAGAACGTTGAACCTATTTATAATTTACTTAAACATCATATTTTGTTTTATAAATATCTCCATGTCACATTTAAATGTTATCTTGTTATTTGTTGTACAAGAATGTTGGAAATTTCAGTTTAAACAATGAGAATGGAATGGAATATGTACCTACGTAATATTTTCTTCAAGTAGTTACAGTAGTAGTAGTAGGATGATTCTGACTTCCCGGCCAGTTCGCGTTATAGGTATGCGACCGTGAATTGCTCGATATATTACTTATTTCCCCAATCCATCTGTATAATCAATATCCCTCTCCTTCGAGTGCTGTCCTCCCTTTCCTGTCAATGTACTCAAAATATTCCCATCTAATTTCCAAAAGTATCTTGTCCTTTAATTCTTAAATTAGACTAAATTATAATTGGGCAATATAATCTAAAATTTGAGCGTTAATCATGCCTCTGCGTGGCCTTCCGGGGATACGGGAGTGTGTTTGTGTTTGCATTCTTCAACTGACTGTTAGAAGAAAGTTTTTATTAGAAAATCTTAGTGATATCTTATATAAATGAATGTTAATTTGGACTTGGAACGTAGAAATATACAAAGTCTATAAAGTAGTGGCATGTCAAACCAAATGGCCGCTAATCATGACATCCTCCAGCAAGCAAGACAGGGGAAAATATTGCCCCTATTGATTGTATTATATGGACAATTATTGCATCTATTATTATAATTGTATTACTATCAAATACTACTGTAAGCGGAAAATAAGTGCAATGCCTAAAATTAAAAGAAACCCTTACTAACCACAAAGGCTGTATGAATTTGAAAGAAGAAAATTTTTTAATTATGGTTGGCGTGTAAAAGTGGGCGTGTATATGTATATGTGACGATATAGACGTGAATTTATATTTTTTTGTACTGAAAATATACTGTTCCTATTGACGGGCTTGTTGGTCTAGTGGTTAGCGGCACTGACTTCTGAATCTGTCGTAGGTTCGATCCCACACGAGAAAAAAATTGTGTGACCATAAATAGTTTTCCTGAGTCTTGGAGTTCTTTGTGACTGTTGATAGAATATTTGTACAGGCCCCGCTACACAGGAATTATTACTAAGACGGGATTTGATTTTAAGGAGAACCAATAAGCAACAAAATCTGTTAGTTATTAATTGGAGAAAAAGAGATTAGTTATTAATTGGACTGACCTGGGCACTATTATGTGCTAAACCGTTTTCACCGCTTCGAATACATTCAGAGACGACAAAGGCTTAGTTATTTATTAGATCCAGACGTTCCTAACTGATCACTATATCAGTGGGCCAGCTAATTGAATGGGCACGCAGAGAATCTAAGCCGCGAAAAATGATGAGATCAGCAGATTAACTGGAAGCACAGAAAGTTATCATAAAACAAATAGAACAACCCATGCTGCTTCACTTCCTTAACGGCAGAGCCCGATATTTTTCCATTGTATTTGTCATAATAACACTAATTATATTATACTAAATTCATACCTGTTGATGTAATGTTTAGTGACCCTGACTGCTGTCCGGCTCAGCAGCAGTTTTCAATTAATAACATAAGACATCAGTGTATGTAGGGTACTGAATTAGTTCTTATTGTAATGCAGCGAGGTCCTAATTATGTTTAATGGTAAAGAGAATAATTACTAATGCGTTTTACGTTAAAATCTACAATTTACTCTAAAGTTTAGCCTCTGCACACTTTGATAATGATAAATGGTAAATGGTATCGAGCTCGGGAGCTGATTAAACTCATTAAATAATCGATTGAAAATAATTATTATTTCTCAGCGCGTACCAAATATGCATATAGTGCACATTAGGTTAACGCTGATAAATACACGTTGTAAACCGTTTGTACAATTTCATACATCTATAACAAATAAAACAGTAACATAAGTCAATCTTAATTATTCTGTGCACGAAGGAGAGTATTTTGTGGAAATTGAGCTATCATCAACCAATCGGGCACAGAAATTAATTACAGTACCCGTGTTAAAAATAAGTGACAAGCGGCCGAGGTAGAAGTTAATTTAACTAATACCTATCACAAGGAGTATTAAGATAAAAACATTCCTGTAAGATATATACACATATTAGTCTCAAGATAAGTATGCACAGGTAGATAGAAAAATAAATTCTTAGTACTGTGTGCAAAGGTTTAAATAATTGTGACATTTTTTTTAAAGGTTGTATGTTATATTATAATGTAAAAATGACAGCGCTTGATAAAGCTTTGTTTACTTTCTGGAACCTTAAAACAGCAGCAGTACCACACACCCAGAAAAGGTATAAAAGTATAAATTAAAATATAAAGAAGAGGACAGAGGGTTGCAAACACAAGGAAACAATCTCTATCACTCATTTATCACGAAGACATAGCCTACGATTGCAACTTAAAGTGTATAGTTTTATAATAGCTAATCAGGCTTGACGATCATTAATAATAATACTATACAAATTGAGCCACCGAGAATAGAAATACTAGTAGATGTGTAACCACTTTATGATGTCTATTCTATCAAACAAGTTTTCAATTGATATTTATCTATGCAAAAGTATAAAGTGCATGATCGTATTGCAGGTGCGTATTATATTGCAGTTAGTTAGAAGTATATTTTAAAGCGAATAATCTTAGTCGTAGAATACTTAATAATGAAGTAATGATTTTAATCTGAGAGCACTTGCTTAGGACTTCTGTTGATTGAGTGCATAAATAACCGTTTGCCGTGCTTCAAAATTTGCTTAGAGCAGTAATTCGTTCAGGCAGAATGGCGGACGACTCGTATAGACTGGATGCGGAAGGCAGAGGTTCGGGTTAGGTGCACATTAAAGGGCGAGACCTACGTCCAGCAGTGGACTACAGTATTCATATTGATAGATTCGGCAATCAAGGAAGGTGTAAAACTTGAAGAGGCTTTATTATATTTACTTAACTACTGATACGAATTGATTTTGCATAAATAGGAAATACATCGTTTGAATTCTTTAAATTATACTGAGGCCGTTGATAGTAATTTTTTATAATACTTCCTTTTTGCCCTCAACTTTTGTGGATATTTTAGAATTTCTAACATTTAAGGAACAGCGTTATTTATTTTACAAACTTTTTTATTAAGACTTTTTTTTTAGTTTCATCGATCCTAATGTGATTTCGACTGATGTGACATGCATATGTAAATCAGATGCCAAGGCATTTTTCTTTTTATAAAATGCTTTCCTTTAAATATTTTTAAGTGAAAGCTTGCATTGTTGATATCTTGTATGAAAAATGCAAAATGATTACCAATTAACTCTTATTACATGTATGTATGTTATAGATTATTTTTCATTCATTTCATTCTTTTATCACAGTTAAGTGCACACTTAAGACTCTTAAGAGAATAATAGTGCCGACGAATTGGCATATAATGAGCTTAAAGCCGGATAAGAATGTGCTTTTGTAATCTAATAGACATTATATAACCATAACTAATCTAATAGACATTATATAACCATAACTAATCTAATAGACATTATATAACCATAACTAATCTAATAGACATTATATAACCATAACTAATCTAATAGACATTATATAACCATAACTTTATCCGGACGCGTTTTTTGAGGGCACGTCCAAGAATAATGGGAAGTAAGCACCATAGCTTAAGGGTAATGAGTCTTTGAAGTAAAAGTAGTAGGTGGTAGTAAAAGTAAGAGAACTAGGATGAATATAGGTTTTATACGAGTTTAAAGCTGCGTGCTCACTAGACGACAAATCTTTCGCGAAATGTGTTTCCAAAGTTCTTGCAACATAGCGGCATCGTCACGAATACTCACTAGAGTGTCATGTTTTATTTAGTTTTCACTACCTTATGTGGACATAGACGACATCGTGCGACGTAAAGCGCTGTACCCAATATCTCTGGGGACACGTGTCACTTAACAAGTGTAGCCCATTGTATACACGCTTTTAGGCTACAAATGAAAATAATGTCGCACGAGACGAAAACGTGGGTGGATATAATAATATTTAAATTTACAACCACCTACAAGATATACAAATTAAGATACTGTTTCTCGTCAATTCAAATTATTTGATTGGTATTTTTTGTAACAAACCTCAGTCAGTGAGTGATCGGGTGACGGCTATAGACTTGCCCCTATTACGTGAGAGGCATTCAATGTTTGAGAGCAAAGAGTGGGCTCTTGATACGCCTCTACCTGCTAGAATATAATCGTGAATAAATCGTGTATGTAATATACGTGTATGTATTTAAGATAAACCTGAGGTATCTGGCCACGTTGAGTTGGCCTTCACAAGTATTACATTCTTGTATAAATTGTTAGTAAACTAAGCAAATTGTATCTAGAATTAATTAGCATGTCATATAGGCATGAATGCAATAGATACTTAAGTACTTCAGTTGCCTTAGTTAATATTAACTGATTTAGTTACTTAATGGCTTTAAAAGCTTTTTAAAAAATCTGGTTATAAGAAGCAAAGTATATGTATGTAGGATCAACGATCTTACGCTTATATCCCCTAAGAGGTAGGCAGAGGCGTTTTAAATACTCACATTGTTTTCTATTATTTATTATTTTCAACCAACTTTAAAAAGAAGGAGGTTCTCGATTCGACTGTATTTTTTTTATGTGTGTTACCTCAGAACTTTCGACTGCGTGAATCGATTTCAACGTTTTTTTTTTATTTGTAAGCTGATGCTTTCCGCGTAGCCCGTGCGGTTCCGTTTAATTTGGTCCAGTTCTGACAACGGCATCCATGAGAAAACCATATAAGTCTTAAATTTGCATTGGACGACTAACTCAATATCACCAACGGATTTCGGTGATTCTTTTTTTTATTGGAAAGGATGTACTTCAAAAGTAGTTAGATGAGAGTTCAATCCAGTTGTGACAATGGCATCCATGAGAAAACCATATTAGTCTTAAATTTTATGATAGACGCATTGAAGTCGCTTGTCTACTTTTTAAATCCCGATTATAGATAGTAGGAAAGGAAGAAGTTACTGCTGATACAGACGGATTAGGGAGTGTCAGCTCAAGTCAGGGTCGCAAATCACCTCGAACTACCCCACTAACCTCACTTTTGATCTTCATTAAATAATTAATATATCAACAAGGTTTTCAAGAAGTAATCATTTACACTGTTATTCATTTATAAGCAACAGCTTAGAGTAAAGATTATTTGTGCAAGATTGGACGCTAGAGAATTTATTGTGATTTTCTTTGTGAAACTAAACAAGTGTGGAAGTACACGAAATGAACTTATGTTAATTAGCTTTGTAGTGGCGAACTGTTACTGCCACAATAGAACAAGTACTGATTTACCACGTAAATGTAATATACATATGTGTTATTGGGTTTTTGCTTCTTCCGTTACTAGAAATTAATAGTTTTCATTTATGTATTCACAAAGAGATTCTCATTTGTGCTATCGCAGTAAGTAGATAGTAATAAATAATTTAACTTGTTTCATTGAATTTAACATTTGTAAGATAAATTATCTGTTCATCTGACTTCGCGAGAAGGAGTGTAATTAAATTCAAAGTGTAATTATGGATACATGTATGATATTCTTTCATTTTATATGAATCACCTCAAAAGTTGAAGCGAGATTAGGTTTAAGGTTACGAGAGAACAACTTTTCTCTAGATTTATAAACACAAATCTCCTCAAAATGCAAAGGTCAGATGAACACAACAAAAAGAATGGTTCATCAATCGTTTTACCATGCGATCACACAAATGTTATTACATCATATATTCTCTTTTCAATTCTACTCTATGATGGGTCAATTTAATGATTTCTTCTTTTCTAGTCATACCCAGTACATCCCCAACTTTTCTTTGGTCGGGCTTTAGCCTCATTGCCGTCTGCTGCTCTCATTGCCGTCTTACAAGAAATTATATAACTAAAAACAAGTTGGATTGCAAATATTTTATTAAGACCAACGTTCAACGATAAGCAAGAAACATTATAACTCATAAACCCAAAATGTATTTTGTCACGTCAGTTTTATCTAGCAAATGTTCACTCCAAATCTTAATTGACACACGTCAAAAAGGCACACGCAAATTATAGGTAATTCAGAAGCATTATCCAAATTAAATTTATTGAGTTAACTGGTGAGCTGTGTCGGACTGTCTAAAACGTGTCTTCGCAAGGTTCGTGGTGAATACGTCAGACGAATTCAAAGAACAAAAGGACATTTTGTTTTGTATTAAAGCTAATAAAGTAAAACTAATGTTGTTTGGTATGGTTGTACGGTTAGATGTTTAAATGTCTTGGATTTCTCAGCATCAGTCAGTACTAGCTACATTTATGCGACCCGGACTTGAGTTATTGCTTACACTCCCAAATACATGCGTATAATCAAAATCCCTTTCCATAACTAATATTCTCCTTTTACTTCCATTAAACTACCAATTTTTACATGTAATAAACATATTACTCGGTTCACTGCAATAGGTTTCCCGACGCCCACATTTTGTCGAATATAGTTTAGTACTACTAACGTCCCCGTTTACGTCAATACGAGGCATGCCTTTTAAGTTTTGTCGTTTGAAGAAAAAAACACAACTAGAACCTTACAGTACTTTTTATTGTTTTTCAAAGTATTCACCACGTAGCATAAATAGTCGCAACATGGCCGGTTTTTCCAACGAACGTGGCCACCATTTTCTTTGAAGTGCTTCGAGAACGAACAACTTTAGTCGGCTTTGGCTCGTCTTGAAAAACCCAGAGTGTTGTTTGGAATCAGGATCGTAAACATAGATCCAAGATTCGTCACCATTGATGATGTCGTAGACGTGATTTGACTCTCCTAGATTGAACCTTTGCAGAGTTTTCTTACACCATCTGACGCGGGCCGCCTTGTGATCGTCGGAAAGCAGAAGCGGTATCCAACGGCAAACTAGCTTTCTCACACCAAGCGCTTCATACAAGATCTTCTGAATGGTTGTCTCTGAGATGCCTAATAGATCCTCTATCTCTCGATACGTCACATGATGATCTTGGAGAATCAGTTGTCTCACAGCAATGAACATCTTCAGTGAAGGCGGATTTTGGGAGTCCTTCGCGAAATTTGTCACTAACACTAGTATGTCCACGCTGGAATTCTAAATACAATATATGTATATGTATATTCTAAATAAATATAAACAATAGCATTAATCCTAATATTTTCAACTGTTTTGAGATTCAAAATTTAAACGCATTCGAATATAGAACAGTTCCAAATTCAAAATTGCCGGGAAATATGGAAACGACAGAACTTAAAAGGCATGCCTCGTAGTAGAGTAATCCAGCTCTGCAACCGCTTCGGGGATACAGGCGCGTGTGTTCTTAACATATGTATGAAGGTCTAGGTATTAACACTTTTTATTAGAACAAAGCTGGCGCCTTTATTAGGCTTGTAAAGTGGTTTAACGTCTGTTTTTGTAGCATGTGTTTATAATAGTTCCGGGTACTACCTTTTTTTTTTTTCAAAATAGTGGCGACCTAACTAGTGCTACTAATATATACAATATAACTAACAGTGAGCTATTAATTTTGTTTCCACTTACAAGAACAGTACTTGGATATTCTTTGCTAACAGAAATACTTTACTCTTCTGTGGATTTTGCTTCAGTAAATAATTATTTTTAAATCAAAGCCGTATGGTACATGGTCGAGTAAAGTAGAAGTATAAAACGACTAAAAGATCGGACAGTTATTAATCGACAGCATATATACATATATATAGTTACTGAAGGAGCATTTCCTAAATTGCTGACCGATGAGGAATGAGGACCGATGACCCGGAATCTTGTGTTTACTTACTTACTGTAATAGTTTATGTACACATGTGTTTAGTGTGTTTATTTATGTGTTTACATATAACAATAGTCCTAATTACTTCATACTCTGGGAAGTTCGATGTGCAAATTGCAACTTCCCATCTCACTATTAATCTCCCTTGTGGTTGCCTGGAAGAGATCGCTAATCACGATAAGGCCGCCAATTGTACAACTTTTATATTTTATTTTATTTATTTCCCCTTTCTAACTTTAGACCTTAAGACTTATACCATGTGTACAAACTGTACTATTATTATGTTTTTTTTTTGTACTATAAAGAGTTATCTATCTATCTAGTCCTAGACCCCTGTTACGTTAGTGGGACCAAATACTAATTGGCAGAATGTGTGTGTATACATACACTTATGACAACTCTGAGGGATACAGACATGAGCGTATGTGTTTAAATAATTATAAAGTTACAAAATTGAATATATATTAAAGCTAAGCATTCCTTAAACTAATAATCTCGTACAGAAGGAGCATATTGATCCTAAAAATTAATAAAAGGACGACCTCATTTTCAGCATACACTCATTCTCTAAATTTATCACCAAGTCACTCCTAGCATACATACACGGTATCAGTGTTACACAGAAGTGGCAAATAATAGTCCATCAGGTTGAAGCCGTTTTTCTTATTGACTGTAACTAATGAATAGATACAGATCGGAATATTAAGTACAAGTCTGTCACCTTAAATGGAAGTTAGTTAATGTTTCGAAGTTGATTTAGGAGTGAAGAAATATTAAGCAGAATTATAAACTTTTTTTTTATTTTTTTGTGTGGAGACCCCCACGGGTCTTCACCTCACCGGAGCTGACGGTGAAGTGGTATGTCGGACTCGAACCGACTAAAACCACACGGTGTTCCGGCACAAGTAGGTCTATTGCAAGGGACCTGGTATAACCAACCATAGGAAGCAAAATTATGAACTGTTAAACTCAATTACGAGCTATATGGCGTGAAGCCTACAGTTGGGCATTTAATAGGACAATCACACACCCATGCAATTATCATATGCACGCAATGAAATGGTTTTTAGACAACCGTATCAATTGCAGTGAAATTCAATTTTAACTTTATAGTATTCAAGTTTAATGAATAACTGAATTTAATCGTCTATTGCAAGTTCAAGTTCGAAACGTGAAGTAGAAGTGAAGTTATGAAACGATCGATTTAGTCAAAGTAATTTAAAGTACTGTTGGGCAATTAGATATATAAGTAATATAAGTAGCAGTACTAATTTTAAGGTCTAGTAAAGTTAAGTGCAAAATAAAACACAGCAACACAAAATTTTAAGAAAGAATAAGTTATAAAATACTGCGAACACGATAACAACTCAAAGATCCGGCTTGTATTCTGTTCTTGTTCCTATTATGTGTTGTCTATTGTTAGGTAGTACGTTTTAAATGAAATATAATAAGCTTCAAAATTTACGTTTGTTTCAATAAAACAAGGCTACACTTGTCGCCGATTAATAACACAGGTAATAACAGGTCCATTATTACATAGTACTGATCTAAATTGTAAATCTTTTACTTTTAAAAAGAAAATAAATTTATTTTATACATCCTTTGTTTTTCTATTATTCGCCCTGCAATTTGTTCCAAATTAAAAACAGACAAATCTGATTACTACAACACCTCCTGTTACGAGAACATGTACCCGCATATAATATAAACATAGTCCAACTTTGACAAGCGATATAGTGAAATAGGTATTACGGATTAAAGTGTGAATTGGTCTGACAGCTGTAAAGATAAGGGCAGGAAACGAAAGCAGATGTTTTGATACGAAACCTGTATCTTGAGAACAAACATTAGCGTACAGTGTTAAGTGTGTAGGTTAATATAGATTTATTTATATTATAAGCGTGTCGTGGTAATGGGTTCGATCTTAATGAACAGTTGCTTGTAACGATATTTATTTTAATAGTACATGTAACGTCTGCCAGCCATTACTTTTCTATTGAATCACAAGATCAACGATTTGCTAAAAAAAATAAAATAAAAATGATGAATCGGTAATACATTTGCATATATACATTTATATAAGCAGAAGGCGTGTTATTCAAACTTCTGTTTCTGTACTATATCTACTACATAAACAGAAGTTTCGCCAACAAATAATAAACTTATCAGTGTATCATTTGTTGGCGATCCAATTAAAAAAAATATGTTCTATATAATACGTTCTGATGTCAATATAAAATAATCCAAAAGCTACATAATTATCGTATAAGTACGAACTTTTTAATCACTTACACAACACAACTCATTACCTTATTTACTTAACTTCTTAATCAATGATTGTGCGCAAAACTGTAATGGTGATACGAATGAGGTGATGCGAATAAATTATTTGTAGCCGATATAGATATACTAAGTGTCTAATAAGTCACAATATTATAGTCACGATATTATCTATATCGGTTTGAGGGCTCGGAGTTTCTAGGATAAGCCAGTTATAATAATGCGATCCTGACCTGCTTTTACTATTGCTTTCATATTCCAATCCATACATTTAATGCTCAAAGTATCTGGTTGACGGCAATCGGCTTGCAACCTATTACATCAGTGGTACTAAATTATAGGAGATAAAACCTTCGCGTGTCGCGGTGTTTGTTACCAAACTATTCTGAAACCGCTAGACCGATTTTTATGAAATTTTGTGTACAAATCGGGTCTGAGAATCGGACAACTTCTATTTTTCATACCCCTAAATAATAAGGGTGGCCCTATACAGAATTCTTAATTTACCGGGTCAGCAGTTTGCAGAACAGCATTTGCCAGGTCAGCTAGTATATTTGTAAAATTTTAGTGACACATTTTCAGGAGTAAAGGAAAGGACAGACAGTACCCTTTATGCGGAAAAAAGAAATGTTCCCTGAATATAAGAAAAACTTTCAGATGTAGCAGAAGTCGTCCTACGACCGACAATCTAAATTGTTTCACAAAATCTAAATTTACGAGAAATGCCTTCTGCTAAATCTAGTCAAAGTTGTAACAATAAATTGACAAGTCAAATATCAGCCGTACCTTAACATTAAAAAATTTAAAGTTTTTATATATGTATTATATTTTATTATATGTATACCGTGGTGTCGCGAGAAATGTAGCAAGGGAAGTGGGCAGAGAAGTAGTATGGCCGCTAAATGTAAGGCGTCTCTACGTCGCGAATAAAACTGTCAATTCTTCAATGGTATTTTGTGTGTTAGTTAATACGGGTTAATCTCTGGAACTATCAGTCAGACTTAAATGTGAAAATTATTTTTAAAATCAGTATTTATTAAGGCACAATATATTATAGGCTATATTTAATTTAAATTAAAATATGACCCGTAGATGCGGAGCAGGGGCCATAAATGCAAGTGAAACTGAAATATGATTATATAAAAGATAGCACTAGTATATTAATTATTTGCAATATGTAAACATCAAACCGGCTCCCAGATTCCCTTCTAATTCAACGATGACTTATTATGTTTAACTATATGCGATCAAAACTTGTATGTGCTAATATGTATTCAATGCATATGAATTCGAAACAGAAGTGAATAATAAGAACGAGGCTTATAGACACATATTGTTTATTTGTTACAGCTAATTCCAAGAGTCGCACTGGTGATATTTAGTCAGCCGATAGTTTAGCCACTATCGTCCGGATCTTTTTTATATTAGTTAAAGTCTCACAAAGCTTTATACTCTATCGCAGAACGATAAAACTATCAGTTGAATGAGTCGCTCAAGAACCAAATGATTGATCATGAAAACCGCAAGAGTATCTATAAAATATGCTAGTGTATATCTTTTAGATATTTTTTAAATGAATTAATAAAACACACAATAGGTAAGAAACTAGGCTACTGATAACGTGACGTGACGTGGACGTCTAACGCGTAAGAGCCATGCCATTGACCGCATAGAACTGCTAGAATTGCTATTTAGTTAAATGATTTGTGTATGTTTAATTCATTTATCTGCAATAATTATTAAGAGGACTGGTTTTACTATATGCAATAAATTACGTAATAAGGGTCAGGTCTATTGCCGTCTTGACTCTTGGTCTACTTGTTAGTGATCCTGACTGCCGAGCGAGTTTCGATTCCCATACAGGACAAAAATGTGTGTGTAATTTACAGTTGTACTGTGTCTGGTTGCTATTTGTGTCCGTTGTTTGTAAAATATGTAAAGTTAATTCAAAAAAAAAAATACTTTATCTATGATTTCGAATATGTGTTCTGACTGCACTAATGGCGTAGCGGTTTAAGTGGTCACCTCGCCACTAAGCTGCCGCGCCTAGTGTTGTGGGTTCGATCCCCTCACGGGACAACACTTTGTGTAATCCTCAAATTGATATTCTGAGCCTGTGTGTTCTTTGTGTCCGTTATTTGAATGTTTGTAAAGTCCCCGCGACACAGGAATTAATCCGAATGCGGGAGTTGTCTTTAAAAAAAAAAAAAGAAAAAAAAACTGATGTAATTTTGTAAACTTTATTATACATTGCTTTGCGTTTCAACATTTATATCATATATGTGTACATCGGTCGTCTGAAAAGTTATTGAGCGAGGCCTGTCCAGCAGCGGACGTCCAGTAGCTAAAATGATAATCATTAAAACTTTAGGCCAGTCCCTCTAGGATTGATTATAGTTTAGTTTTATATTATGATCAAATCCTTTATATCCTCATAACACGATTACACTTAATAATTGTTTAGGAAACGTAGTTTTCTGCACAACACATCAATGTTATGAATAAATTCAGCAGCGTTGACAACATAGCCTTAAATTTATTCAAATTATGTTCATTATTATTTATTTAGTCTATTTAAATTGAGAAAGTCAGCTCCCTAGCTAGGCTCAGCTAAACTAATGGTCCAAATCCGGAGCGCTTTCTTCTCTTGTTCTTAGTATGGTATACCGTGTGGTTTTAGTCGGTTCGATGACGACTCGCCGTTCCACCGAAAACTTAAATTTGAAATTACGCACCACATTGTCTAAACGTTAAACAATTGCATTGCTGCGGCAAACAAACGGCAAATGGTTTAAATATATACAGACTTGTCTGTGCCTATACAGATTTCAAACCACCAATATAGATCACATTTGTCTTTAATACAGATTTGACTAATCCTTATTCCTTAAGAACTAGGAGTGAGTGGTACAAATCGTATATATTTTTGAAACTATATATTATGTCAATATATTATATCTATATATCGATCTCTGTAATGACCATATATCGAGCAAACATTATTTGAGAACTGATTCGAACAACGTCTCGCGCTTAGGCGCTTTTATTGCGATAGCATTATTGTATACTGTTGCGCTAGCTAAAATCGTTTTGTCTTGGAGCCATTTCTTGCTGTTGGTTATAATAATTTAATAAAAGTGGACAATTTTGCATTTTCAAAAACCATATAAACAATAATACCTTGATAGATTATTATAATTAAGGTAGAAAATATTATCTTGCAGAAGTGACATCAAAAATAAAATACTATAAATACTTAATTAGTAATAGACTACTACTAGACTCGCTGTCAAATTGACGAATAAGGATGTGTCTTCAAAAAATCAATGTTAAGGTAAACCTACTTTTATGCGTCATTCTCAGCCTTAACCACACCGGGGCAAGCCTATTGTCGGCAACCGGGCACTGTCTGACTCTATACATACTGTATGATAGATAACAGTCCGCTCCCTTAGTCGCCAATGATCGTGTGACCATCGGGAAGAGAGGTATTCTACTCAAACGTGAACCATACGGCAAATAAATGCCAAAAGTATTCAAGAATTTGAAATATATTTTAAGCGACCAAAAAAATGTTATAGTGTATGATAGAATAATAAAATAGACTTACTCCTAAAACCCCAAAAGCTTTAAAATACTTATTTTCATACCAACATTGGTGTATGGTCAAGCCCGACAAGAGAGCTTAGACAAGGCGTCGTATAAACTATTCGTGTTTGATTAAAGTGGTTCAGTGAAAGACGCTAGACAAGTAGGTACAACTTGGCAGACTTCCAACTCTCATATAAATCACACAATTATACAATGCAAAGCAGCAAAGTAATTATTATGATTTATCAAGAATTTCCATAATAACTTTCTTATTGTAATAAATACCTTTCGGTTTAAATCATTCTTAATTTGACTGACTGCCTGTTCGTCTATTGGTCAGTGGTTCTGACTCTACTGCAATCTACTTCGTGGATTCGATTTCTACACGGAATAAAGAAATCTGTGATCCACAAGTAGTTGTCAAAATCTGGGTGTTCTTCTTGTCAGTTGTTTCTATGGTTGTCATGTTCGTCGCGACACAGGAAATATTTAATACTACATACAAAAAATACTACAGTTTTTGTACTTTTCTAAAAAATAGTTATAAGCGACACATCTGATCAAGTAATTTTAAGGGTATGCCAGTATCAAACAAAAGTTTTGAGAAATTTTCCATCCCGCCAAGACGCCTGAACGATCAGAATGAAATTTGGAACAGGTGTTTTATTCTGGAATAACGCACAGGTTATTTTTAAATCCATAATAAATTACGGTTCCCAATATTTTAACATGAACTAAACCAGCTTATCAATATTCAGACACATTAAAAGAATAGAAAAACAAAGAATATTTCTTGTAATAAGATTTCATATTCAAGAGACACATAATGATACAGATATTTTAGTGGCGTTAGCATTCTATAGACGATATTTCCACTAGTAAATATAATTTCAAAGAATGTTATAGAAAACAGTTTTACTTCCAATGTAATATTTTCTGATAACCTTTAAAACTACTTAGAAAACCTAATGAAATGATTAATTATAGACCAATGTTGACGTTCGGTGTTAACAGTGACTAGAGTTAGAAGCAAATGTAGTAAGATATAAATACATGCTTCACTGATACATAATAATCGATTAAGAGTACGTTCTTATCCGTAGGATACGCATGAAAAAGGATATGTATGTATATGCATAGTATGTTGGGCTGTATTTTTTTAAGAATATTCAACGATTTGTTGGTTGGCGTCAGGGATGTGATTTTATTGGCACTTTGCATCGCGCTATGTACACATTACACTGTCCCCAAATAAATATGGGTCAAGCATATGCAGATGATAAGATACGCTATGGTTCTCTGTGGAGTAGAATAGAGAATATAATCCCGTAGGTGTAGTAAAAAGCGACTTACGGTTCCGAGTGTTACCTATCAGACAGAATATATGATTACAGTCATAAACTAAAAGATTTACTTCAATAGCCGTACTCTTACTATGTATGTATATTATTGCATAAATTTATTTATTTTAGAATCAAAATCAGGTTGTCTATACTAACATTATAAAGAGGCAGACTTTGGATGTTTGCGTGAATGAACTAATGTCAAGAGCTACTGATACTATTCAGAACATTTATTATGCAAAAGATAAGTAGCCCGTTTATTGAGGAAGGGTGTATAAGGAATCGTCTATAAAACATCAAGCTGTGGCATTTGTAGACTTAGCAAATGTTAAGCATCTGTAACTAAGGCTTGATATAGATTCAGATAGAGTTCTAAACTTATCATGCTCTCAAAGTTTCTTCAAAAGTATTAACTAATTTAATCCGGTTCGATTGTCAACAAATATAGAGGTAGTTGCTTACGCACAGAATTAGTTTCAACATTCGAATAGGAAGGTTAAATAACGGACGATTTAAATATTTTCAGTAACTAGATGTTAGGCCTTTTAGTTTTTGAGCCGGCAAGGTTGGTGAAACAAATTGGTAAAACCAATTTTTAGTTTAAATACCTACATAACTTTGAATGAACTGGGCACGTCCGTGTGTGTATAACAACAACTACTTAGTCAAAAAAAAAAAAAAAACAGAAAGCTGCCCAGTGATTTTTATCTAATTTTAGCAATTGTAACTCGCCGTGATGTAAGAAATCTAAGGATATTCCATATTTCTTCATTTTTGGGGGCCTTGAGAGGTGGATCGAGTATCATAATTATGCGTAACTCTTTCCGTGAAATATTACATACAGATCCGTGGTGGCGTGATTGAGTTACCATCCAATCTTATTATAATAGCAAGTAACATGTTAATACCTGAACCTTAAATACATTACTATCATTTTTGGGTAGTCGTCGTTTGTTTGTTCAAACATTTGTACATACCAAACCTGTGTTGGTACTGGGGTAATAAGCGTTCCACGTTGGTAATATTTTAACTATGATCTTAATACGTCTTAGCAAATATTTCTGATTTAACTGCTATCGTTCGGCCTACCCTCTAGATACCTGACATCTATACTGATATTACAAACTAATCAGTTTGGTATCTTATGTATAGGCAATTAGTATATAGACTTGTATCTAAAGTAATAATATGACGACGTAGGTGATATGCGATATCGATAAATAGAGTGTAGAAACACATAACGGGTTTCCCATTCTCTTATTAAATAATTACATTTATTTTTACTTCTACTGGACCGGAATATTAATCGTTGACGTGGTGCTCTATATATATATTTTACTTAGGCATTATATAATATAATTCAGTCTTTGCTCTAAAACATTTGTTAACAATTTTACATAATTGTAATAGACTATACATACACAGGTAGCAGCGGCAGCGGCTGACTGCCGCATTTGCAAATATTTGTAGTGTATTGCAACAATTCGTATTTCACATTTCATATAGAGCCTTAGCAATTCTGCTGACACACAAAGTACGAAACTAGGACTGAGGACATTTAATGTTATTGAACTTTTTCTCTCAATGTCACCAGATACAAAATACAATTGTATCCGTCTACTACCTACCACAATTGTTACGTACGGCGTACAAAATGTGTCTAGAATATAGATTACTAAATAGGTTTTTGTATTCATGCCGCTTAATCTTTTACTTACAAGTTTACAACTCATCACCAACTTACATTTATTTTATCCATCATTACAATGTTTGTACTAGTACTAGTGTTCGTGTAAACAAACACGCCATAAAGCGTCGGTTTTCTTATCGGACATCGGCAATCGCACTGCGATAGGCATTTTCAAGATCATAACACCGTGTGAAAAAACAGCTCAGGCTTAGACAAAGCAGCTCAAGCTTACAACACAGACAACTAGACAAGCAGACAACTAGGTAACGGCATTTAAATAAAACTAACCTGTTATTCTGCACATATGATAAGATTCCCTGAATTCTAAGCCACGGTGAAGTCAAACGCAAACCACAACCACACTAGTAAATCTTATTTCACATAATCCCGTCACCAAAAAAAAAACATTTTAAACACGACAAATTCTATAAAATCTTCGTTTCGCGAACTAAAACTTCACTCGATGTTTATTAACACACTGAATCCAACTGTTTTGTTTCAATTGTACGATCGACGTCGTTCGGAAAAGAGACCGCGAGCGACGCAGCTCAAACCTCCACACAATTCGAGCGAGCAAGCTCGACTGACGCGCGGCGTTGTTTCCAACATCAAGCTTTTACTAAAAACAAATAAGTGGCGTTTATCCATATTCAAAAATTACAAATTAGGAACTGTTGACTTCCTGGTAGATTATTTTTAACATTGTCTAATTTCATATTATTTATATATCAGAAAATAATAATTCATTTCCATTTATTTTAGATAAATTAATGAAAACTTCGTTTAAATTGATTTAATTGCTACTTTATGATGTAAATGACGATGGCTGAATAACAATAAATAAGTACTAACTTGTTTCATATGAAATACTTTAGAGTAGATAGAAATACATATTGTTTATGTTACAAATATGTACAGTCGTGGTCAACTAATTAGGGACACTCTCTAGTTAATCCAAATTGTGAATTTATTTTTTATTTTCCAACGAGTCTAAACAATATTCCACATCTTTTACATGTAAGTATAATTATTCATTTATGTGCCTAATTATACAAACAATAACAACTTCTTAAACATTAAACCTCTTTACAGTATAGCTGATAGATGATCACAGTGCTATTTGTTCAAAGAATGCTGGCTGGCCATTTAATTAGGGACACTGAGATATTGCGTTCTAGTTTCAAAATCTGAATCTCAATTATTATTTTCTTTCTTCTCCTATTCTTTGTGGTAGTTTTGGCGGCAATCTAGATTTGTAATTTCAAGTTTTGAGAGTTATTTTGAAGAACAATGGGCAAAAATAAAAGTTGCGATGCAACACTACGAAAAATTATCATGAAGTTTGTCGAGCGTGGTTGGTCATACCGAAGGATAGCAGGATATTTAAATTGTTCAAAAACTATGGTATGCAATGCAGTGCAACATTTCAGGCGCAATAACACAACTTTAAATGTGCCCAGAAAAAAAAGATCGAGAAAAACAACTCCGCAAGAAGATAGAATGATAACCAGGTTAGCTAAGAAAGATCCGTTTCTAGGCTCTATTTTAATTAAACATGAAGTGTTTGGGGCAGACGAAAGAGTCAGTGTATCAGCGAGGACAGTTCGACGACGTCTGGTAGAAGCAGGGTTGTTCGGAAGAGTGGCTCGCAAAGTACCGTTGTTAAAGAAAGAGCATAGAAATGCACGTTTGGCGTTTGCACGTAAATATGGACATTGGACCTACGACCAATGGCAACATGTATTATTCTCTGACGAGACCAAGGTTAATTTGATTTCTTCAGATGGAAGGCAATACGTACGGCGTCCTGTAAAAGCGGAAATGAATCCAAGATTCACAAAAAAGCAGGTGAAACATGGCGGAGGAAACATTAAAATGTGGGGATCATTTTCTGGACGTGGAGTGGGACCTGTGAGGAAAGTTCAGGGTAACTTAGACCAACATCAATACAAGGCAATATTAGAAGAAACTATGCTTCCCTATGCTGAGGAACATCTTCCTATTATATGGACTTTTCAGCATGATAACGACCCAAAACATACAGCCCGTTCAGTCAAGTCGTTTCTTAACAGACAGTCGGTATCAGTGCTAGATTGGCCAGCAAATAGCCCCGACCTCAACCCAATCGAGCACCTTTGGCACGAAATTAAGAAAAAAGTTGCCATTTATCGTACCTTTACAACCATAAAAACCATTTATGTACATAGCCGGTTATTGCTGTCCACTATCTTGAATGTCCTTAATTAGTTGACCACGACTGTAACAGTTAAGGCCTAAGTACTATCAGTATATTTATCAACTTGTTTTTTTCATAGGCATATACTTACATCTTTAAATTATTTATAAAATTTAATAAAATAAAGTTATATAACAGTTATTACATTATATTAAAATAATAGACTTTTCTATCGATTCATACTTACCGAATACTTTTATAAATGAAACGAAACGTTGAGTCAATATCAATTTGAATTACTAATAAGCTTTTTGCCTTACTGTTGAGGCTCACAAAATTCGTAATAACCAGGGGGATTATTGTGTGCTTTGTATTTTATTTTTAAGGCATTGGTGGGCAAGCCTGCGAACGGAATCGACGAGACAGATCACCTGATGGTAAATTGCAAACGCAGCCCCTGGACTCCTTCAGCTCGAGAGTTCTAAGTGCACTGATGCCAACTTTCCTCGACAATCGGTTTTCGGTGGGGTCGTGGTATAACAACGGTTGTTGTTGCCAATTCGTGAATAGTTTGGCTCTTACACCTTTAAATTTAAGTTAGATTAATTCTGGCGCTTAAAAATATTATTGTTTCAATAGTACATATAATTTACAGTATTACATACATGTACATAATGTATATATGTACATGTTCTAACATTGTGCCAACCATTATGTAGTTTAGTCCCACTCACGTAATATTGTCATCAACCGGTAACTGTATAAACTGGATAAATAACAATCGCACGTAACAAGCACATTGATGATGAGATGGGATTAGTGGGGTGATTTCATCACAAGTTATGCCTCGCAGCTCCTTCAGTTCTATCATGTACTGGGTGAGACTGTTATCATGTGAAAAGTATTAAGAAATTCTATTTCTACTACCTCATACTATCTCAAGGCTGGCTTGGCTTTTGACTCAGTACTAATCCAACTTTAACAATTCACTAGATGACTGTCAAGTCAAATCAGCATGTTTATAGTCATGTCAGACATGTCACGGGTATGTACTGTCAAATCATCCCTTTTAATAACGTAACAATAGAAAACAATTAAAAAAGATATGCTGCTGTACAAAAAAAAAATGTATATACCGAGGATCGAACTCCCGACCCTTCATGTAGTAGACTAGTTTTTACTACCAAATAGATTATGTATTAAAGACAGATGTTACCTAATATACACTGTAGGTACTCTTTGTACCATAAACCTCAACATTTGGAGGCTCTTTTTTTTGTAAGAATGATTGGCAGCCATCAATCTTCATGAAGATTAACTGTTTGATGTCCAGCAGATTGATCCATTTCTTACAGGCATATACTTATCTTAGGCCTCGTCGTCAGTGTCCGTTAATTTATTAGTCTTTATTACCATGAAGAAAAAAAACAGAATGTTAAGAATTTTCTCTGTTTTTCTTTCTTCGAGATATTTTTGCAATACTCGTCTGTCTTCGCTGCCGTCAGAAAGGTTCATCGTGAAATCAGTCAATGATGAAAATAAATAAATATTGTATTGAAAAATATAGAATATGTTCGTGTTTAATTTGCTTTTCAACTTAGACTTTTACTTTTTTAGAAAAAAAATACTAAATAAATTGAAAATGAAAATCGAAATCTTTCCCGCCATAACGTTACGTTATTTTTAGATGTCTGTGGTTTAAAACGAGGTCGCATTTCAATTTTAAATGTTCTGCTAATGTGATGTATTGTTGCCCTATTTGTTGGTTTATTGTGTTTATAATGGGCGAGATAACTGAACGTTTTGATATTGTTTAATAGGTCAGACTATTGGTAATAAAAACAAAGTTTTATGGCCAATGTTATTTTATTTTCTCTAAATTCAAACCCCTTAAACATACATAAGGCAATCATAATAAGCTTTCTAAATATGACCTACAAATACAGTAAAGTAACTATATAATATCTAGTATATTTAATGAGAATAACAATGCGTTTAAATACTGGAGAACATACAGAGACTTATGTAAAATAATGTGGATAGTGATAGATTTTACCTGTGATAGATCGCTGCGTGGTTTTAGTCTTCTTATTATCTTCAATCTTATTTTATTTAATGTGCACTTATGAACTGTTAGAAAAACCTTATGTAAAATATTTGAAAAAGAGTGTCCTTGGAGTTTCTTGCTTGTTCTTCTCCATAGGATCTACGTATTGGAACTGGCAGCTCCATGACTCTGACTTAGCCTGACCGACTTCCTCACTTGACAATTCATAAATACCTATGATTGGTGCAGTCAAAATAAACGATGCTGATCTTGATTTTCATGGTTCTCCCCCTCCTCTTTTGGATATGAATATATCCAAAGGCACTTTTTCAGTGCTGTCTGAGAATTTAAAAAGTGACATTCTAAATCCAAAAACAAAATAGACTTTATCCTGTAATTTATAAAAAACGTAATACGAAACTAAACATGATGATAATATAGATTAGATATATACTAGATTATAATATGGCCTATGTGAAAAACACTTTTTAAATAGAATAACTTTCCTGTTGTGAGTACAAAAAACTTCCCTGGTGTGTTGCGGCCGTTAATTAAATTTCGTATTACGTCGTCAGTTAATTGCCGGGCCAAAAGTATCACTTCGTACAAAAAGAAATTCAAATTGTTTTAAGATGCCAATTTATTTTTTGGAAACAAAGTGAAATTTAAAATGAGTTGGAAAGTATGGACGTTGTCGTACAAATTTGTTATCTACTGTTTGTGGCAGTTGGGATGTATGTTATTAGAATAAGCTATAGATTACTGATTTCTATGTGTCTTACGGAATGCAGAAACTTATCGTACAATCTACATACATATGTACGTACGCGGGGAGTTAGGCCTCCCTAATTTCGGGGAAATGCAACACTAGTGTTGCTTCACAACCGGTTTTCTGTGAGGCTGCAGTAGCGCAACGGTCGAGCCGACCCACTCGTGCCTAAGCATGGCTCTACCAGTAAAAACTGTCGTCCTGACGTTATAACAAAATTGTGTATCATCTCCCAGTCCCACTATGAAGACGATTGCAATGACACCTCACATGTCGAAATCCATCAGGTTGTCTTGGCTCCAGGGCGTGACAAAGAAACATCATAGACGAATACAGCTATAAATGATCACACTGGTGCCCTGCGGTGCACTGAGCAAAATGCAGCTTATTACATAAATAAAAACCGATGTCCTGGCGTGATCGTGATCAACAATATTGGTTGTGATTATGAAACTGTAGAAGAACAGGTGACATGACCCTGCAAAACAAAGAGAATAGCCAAGGCACAGTTTCGACGGTCGATGTTTGGAAGTTGCATATATACTAATCGGCGTGAGAACTCTTATATCGCGATTCATAATCTTACTTCGTCACTAGAGTAGATACTAGTGCTAGTAGCATAGCAGTTATCAAATACATAATTTAGTTCTATGCTTTTCAACTGACGCAAAAAGGAGAACGTTTTTAAAAACCCTTATTTAATATAATAATAATTATATACTCGTATCTTTATATATTCTATTCTATTCTCTGATAGGCCACTTAAAATCGTGTAGAGATTATCACTATCATTTTTCGCTTTTTAGTTTTCAACTTCTTCCGTTGGTTTTATCTTTTTAAGTTTTTGTATACTTATCCTTATAATAAAACTTGCAGTATAACAAAGAGAAAAAATATCTAGAATTTTTCCTCAGAAATCCCTTTAGAAACAAGGCGGAGTGAGATAGAGGCTCACTAATTCAACTGGTTCACTGGTCACTGTTCTACAATGAGATCGTAAAATCATCTCATACATTTTTATATATCTGTCAATGTACAGGTAGATAAGAAGTATTATTTGCCGACGTTTCATTAAAATGGTCTGAATTTCACGCCGACGTTGATGTAGAATCATTTATATAATATAATATATGAAAAGTACTTTATGGTGAAGAGTCTCCATTAGATCCAGAATAATCCGGTTATCGAGATGATATATCCATTAGTAATTAATAATCAGTAAGTAATAATAGTAATTAAATAGTTTGATAATTTAAAACTAAAAAACTCACTTCGATTTTATGTACAATACATATTAGTGGAGTTTCTTTAACACCATTGTTAAAGAATTAATCTAATATTTGAGTCTATTATTAATGTAGTCATTGTCTTCATACCTCTAAAGAGTCAAACAAACAAGAGGTGCGCCTGATCGTTGATATATTTAAACACCCTAAATTACGTTTAAGTAGGAAAAGTGTGATCCATCATACTGGTGTGTTTGTGCTAATCTTTTGCTCACTTTTGCTCCTCAGTTGAATTAATTTAAGCAACTTATAGAAAATACTAGCTATTGCCTGCGACTTTGTCTGCATAGCATCTATTGATTCCTACTTCAGGTAGTCTTTACCACGTTGTATGCATATAATACAAACAGTAGAAGCTTTGATATTATGCCACCTTCAAGGTCCATTTTCAGAAAAAAAAACTATGCCTATGTCCTTTCCTGAGGCCTTGTTTATTTCTATCACAATTTGGAGCAGATTGTTTGAACAGATCAGATAATAATAACATGCACTTCAAGAAGCTGTTATTTGTACATTTGAACAAGTAACTACAATTCTATTTAGTTGTTCAGTTTTATAATATGTAATTAAATTATTTGTAAAGTGCAGATTAATCCCTTAGATAACTGTTTACGTATTGTTTCAAAATAAATATAATAAAACATTTTTGACTGTCTGTTAGTTACGGTTATTCTCTGGAGCGGGTGAACTGAATTCATTAGGAGTTCACTATACTGACAGATAGCTGACGTTTTAAGGAATAAGTGTCTTAAGCTAACTTTATTTTGGAAAAACATTTTAAAGTAAATAAATAAATATGTAGGTAAAGTAAAGGCGAAGACATTGTGGCAACATGAAAGTGTAGCAGAAACATACTTCACTTTTTATAATAGCGATCCGACACTGACATCTTCAGATCAGTAACACGTAGCTGTGGTCATCAATTATGATCACCGAACCCGGCCACAGCGGCAGGAAAATTCTCCCCTAAGTATGAGAAATAAATTCTTTACATTTATTTTTAAAATGTTTTAAGATTTTTAATGTTTATTCATTTATTTGACTCTTACAGTTTTTCTTAAAAGTAATAACATTTTCTGAGATACTTAATAGGTGTGTAATATAAACTGACAAACACAGCTTTCACAAAACACATACAGGCTTAACTTAAGATGTTAGTCAATAATGCTTATGTTTACGATTAACTCTAAACACTGTGCGTCTGTTGCCCTTTCACGGCTAAACGGATATACCGATGTTGATTATATATACTATATTATGGGGATACTTCGAGCCCTCGGGAAACACATACGTACTTTTTATACACATAAAACTTTTGCGAAGCCGCGCGTGAAAACTAGTTATGAATAATTTTTTTTTTTAAAGAGAACAAACGCTATACTATTGAACTAAGGTGTGAACATTTAACCCTTTCTCAATGAACAAGTCACTCAATTACGTAGATTTCAAACACTAAGCTGCTTTACCTAGATTATTATTTGTCTAGCTCCCTGTTCAGATGTTGATAGGAATACCTTCAACATCTGAACAATTTTTTTTAAAATAAGACAAGAACCTTATAGAAGGTACATACTTTAAAGTTTTGGCTGTTTTAAAAGTGCTATAAAACGGTAAATGTTTTTAATCGTTAAATGAAATAGTTTGAAACAAACATTCGCATGCTCCTCATAAGCGAATATGTCATTCTATCCGGTGTCACCTCGTGTTTTTTTTTTTTTTTTATTCGTTAGGGGGCAAACGAGCAGACGGGTCATGGTAAATGACTACCGCCGCCCATGGACACCTCAAGGGTCACAAGTGCATTGCCGGCCTTTTAGGTAGGAGTACGCTCTTTTCTTGAAGGTTTGAAGGTCGTATCTGTTCGGAAATACGGCAGTCTTCTCCGTTCAATGCGGTCAAGAGGGGGAAGTTGGTACTGGAGTGCACCTGCATAGAGATGAGAACAGTATTCCATGTGCGGCCGAACCTGCGCCTTATAAAGTTGCAGGCGGTGGGCCGGAGTAAAATACTGTCTCGATCTGTTTAGCACACCAAGCTTCTTCGAGGCTAATATGGCCTTACTCTCTAAGTGACCGCGAAACTGGACTTCGCTTGATATATCGACGCCAAGGATTCCGATACTGGCTGATGCAGTTAGGGAAATGCTCTCAAATTGAGGTGATACGACCAATGGCATTTTTTTAGCGGTGAACACGCAAACCTGTGTCTTCGTGAGGTTAAACTGGACTAGGTTAAGTCGACCCCAATCTGAAACTTTTGATAAAGAAGTTTCGATTTCAGACACAAGTTTGGATCGGCTTTCGATGATGTTTACCCGAGAAATGTTAGTGCGGCCGGTGTAAAGGGCATCACTCGTGCTATCGTCTGCATAGCAATGGATGCTGCTAATCTGCAGCATGTCATTGATATGTACCTATCAATGACATGGTGCACCTATCAATAAGGCGGCGTCCAGACACGCGGACGTCATCCCCTCGCGGCTAGCTATATGGCGGATGGAGGGGAAAACCCGTCCCGGCCACCCGCAGCCACACTCAGGGCGGCATGAGGCGCTGGTAAGCGCGTCTCCGCCACCCGGTTCGCCGGCGGCGAATTGGGTCCGAGTGGAGATTATCCTCCCGGGCCCGCTCCGCCGCCTCCTTCTGTGAGATGACCTCCTCACAGAAGGCTGCGACCGCGGTAAAATTCCTGTCACTGCCGACCATGGAGCGTATGATGGCCGGCAGTGACAGATCCTCTCCAATGACTGCAGTGAGGGCCCGACGCTGCGTCGCCCAAGTGGGGCAATCCGCGAGCATATGGTGGGCTAAGCCAGCACGTGGAGCCTCCAGCCGGGACGACCAACGAGCCATAGTGACTCGGCGAGCGGCCTCACGCCACTCGCGTACCTCTTCGGGCGGGGGTCGATTGCCACTACCCGCCCGGAAATCAGTCGTCCGCCGATATACTTCGGCGAGCACTTCCGCCTCCAAGTCCCACGGGGGAGTTCCGGCCAACGCGCACGCCGCCTCCGTCGACACGGTGCGGTAGCCGCGTATAGCTCTAACCGCCATGACCCTCTGAGGGCGCCAGAGGCGTGCCCTATTCTGGGCGGTCAGAGCTTCCGCCCACACCGGTGCACCGTATAGTGCCATTGACCGGACAACCCCCGTGTACAGCCGTCTTGTTGCGACGCTGGGTCCACCCAAGTTGGGCAAAAGTCGCCCAAGGGCGGACGCAGCGGTGACCAGCTTTGGAGCAAGCTGCCGGAAGTGCTCGTCGAAGAGCCACCTCCCGTCAAGGATCAGGCCCAGATATTTAATGTGGGCCCGAACCGGTACGAGGACCGAGTTGACCATGATAACATCTCTAACGTACACGCATACACCAGCCTTAGGAACAAAGGAGTGTTCCAGTCCGTACCCAGGGTAGCAGAGGTAGGATGTGTCCGCTGGAGATGATATCTGCGTCTCGTTTAAAAAGAGCAAGGCCGGCTTTGCTGTCTCAAGGTGGTGGTGGACAGTGTCGAGGTTAGAATGTAAGCTACTGATGTTACAAAAATCCACGGTAAACGTGACAGGGGGTGCCCAGAGTACGAGGGGCAGCCTGGGCGTCCACGCTCAGGTATAATCCGTACTGATGGTGGACGTCCAGGGGGGGATTCTCGAACGCTAGCGTTGGTATCCCCCTGGGGTATCCTTTTTGTTAACAGCGCTATCATTAGAGGGGGTTGGGGATTTTGGCCCTCCGGAGACCTCACTCATTTCGGGGAAATGCAACGCAAGCGTTACTTCACAACCGGTTTTCTATGAGGCCGTGGTATTCCACCGCTCGAGTCAGCCTTATGCCTAAGCATGGCTCTCCACTGTTTGAAATAGAAGAGCAACTACAATAACTTTTAGACACTCATCAGGCTGACAAAATCTAAATTTCTCCTCTTTGTTTTCCCTTCATCACCCTTTCCCTACTTCTCTCTCAACACAGACTTTTACTGAGATCATTATCTTAATAATGTGTAATTACCTACCTATACGCATATTATGTAGTACTCTACTATACTTTATAAATACCTAAGATTCTTCCATTTTATTAAATCAGTTTCAACTGTTCAATGGTTTCAATGATTTTTTATTAAAATAACACCCTCAAATTATTAGAAATTTGGGTAGAAACGGTAAAAAGGGTTTTATTATAAATTTTTCTGTAGTATGTACATATATTACTGGGTATTTATATCGTCTTATGTTCCTAATTTAGGTAATTATCGCCAATAGTTCGTATGTAAAATATATACTTGAGAACTCTCAAGCACTGTATCCCTCAGTAACGCCAACACAAACATTCGCGATGTCAGTCAGATTACTGTAATAGAATGCAAATACAACTAACTTAATAGTTTACTACATGTTCATAAAAAAATAGCAGAGTGATAGTTTCCTCTCAATTTCTCAAGCGGTGGTACTTGTTGTCTGTCGCGAAGTGTTCATATCTCATTGCTGAGGTCATAAATACTCTCACCAGTACAACATTATGTGATAAAACTTTGATTCTCCTCACACATATACTTATCGAGAACATGTCCATGGAATATGGGCGAGATTTGAAATTTTACCATACAATGTAACATTGATTTCTGGACTCTTTACTCATCGTTTCGCGGTTTGTATGCTTGGGTGCCATCACAGCAAGCGGTCATGAATTTGAATATCATATACATAACATGATTTCTTTATTTTCTTTCTATATGGCCGGATCAATTTCAGCACCGGCTGCTCGTATGAGTCACATGAGTTTTCATTTCTCTTTATGCGACCGGGATTTATTGCTTTCGAGTGTATTTTTAACTAATCATAACTTAGAGTATCAAATCATAAAATATTTTTTTTAATCAGACATTTTTATATGTTTTATAATTACAATTAAAAAAAGAGGATACTTGTACAAAGTATAACATTTAACGAGATGTGGGAGAGCCATGATTGACCGGAGTAACACCACGGCCTCACAGAAAACCCGTTGTCAAACAATACTTGCGATGTATTTACCAAGTGAGTGAGGTTGCCTCACTTACTTTGTATTATTGTAAGTAGATGTGAGTCTAGAAAACATCAAAAGCTAGAAAAAAGTCTAGACGACAGATGCCATATTAAATAACGGCCTTAGCCAACTAACGAACAAAAAGTTTGCTGTTAGAGTTATGTAGTATTAGGTGGTTCGAAAAAATAATAAATATACATATAAGTACAAGAACATTGGTTTTCAATTTCAGTCAAGTCAAGACAAGTCTTATGTCTTTTTATTAACAAAAAAGTATCTTAAACTTGTCGCCAATCTTCAATTAGTTTTGAACAGAAATAAGTACCAAATAATTAAAGATCAGAATGCTTAATTAAAATTAGTTATCATTTCATTACGAAGTTCTTTTGCTTATAAAACATAGCTATAGGTATTATTACTTTCCAAATTCGTATTTTCTAGTGTTTTTTTTTTTGGAACGTTGCAATTACTGTGGTTTTGTTTTACGTATTTTAAGGTACATTTTCCAGGTTGTATTTTTCATTTAAGTCGTCCTTACGTAGATAGGTAAATTAATACAATTATAAAATTGATAGTTGTGAATATACTTTTATTTCATTGTATTTTATGAAATGTTATTAATAATTTGTTTCGGTTTCTTTTCACATAGTGAACTCTAGGTTCTCCGCCGCATAAACATATTAAAAGTAAGTGTCCCCATTATATTATATTGCTAAGAACTTTAAATCGACTCAAAATATGCAACGGTAATAGACAAGCAGTCAATTAAAAGAATTTTGCTCAAATGTAACATATTTTTATTTACTCCTTACTGTTTTAAATACATATGTATATTATATATCGCAGTCAGTCCTAGACATAAAAATATAACCACACGCCGTAAGTAACGAAAATCTACAGTTTCTATTGGACAACTTGCGACTGTTAAAAACATTTTAGAAACCCTTTTTTGAAAATGACAATTCGTCCTTTAAATTTAAATATAGACCTTATGTTTCGTGAAGTATATGGATTATATGAAAGAAAATATATACAGATATTTAACGATTAACCAACATAACCATAACAGCCCATACATTTTTTTTTAAATATAGATATATTTTGTTAAATAATAAAATCAAATGCCTCGGGATATGATTTTTTGGTGTTAAACCAAAAATACGACCTAAACAAAATTACTGTTACCATAATATATTTTTTCTGTATGTAATGTATATTTATTGTAACAACCAGAGTCTAGGTACAATCTTAATAATGAAACATTTGTTTAAACGTGCTAATCACTGAAACCATCAGTCGGATTAAAATCATTCTTTTGGTATTGAATAGCGTGGAATGCAGAATAATAAAGGCTATAAAAGATCATGAGCGCCCCTTAGGAGAGGAGCAATGAGCATTAACGTGAAACTGCGGGGAAGGCCTAGTTTATTTATAATATGAATGTATTTAGTAATATACTGTTTTTTTTTATAACAGTACCCTATTTTTTTTTAACAACGTGGATCAAAATTTTATAATCACCGGTTTATTAGATAATAAACAAAGCCTAATTAAAATGAATAACTATAATTTAGACGGTATGAAACCATCTGACTGATTTAAATTGTTGGCCTAGTAGTGATCTAGTGATCCTGACTACTGACCAAGACGTCGTGGGTTCGATTCTTAACACAGGACAAAATTTGTATAATCCACGAATGGTTATCCCAAATACGAGTATTCTTAGTGCCCGTTGTTTCAATATTTGTAAAGTCAGACAGTCGTAACGCAAAAATCGTCTTAAAAAAAACAAATATAAAACTATTTTAACAATTATTTGTATTATGCATTTTTTAATTATGTTTAAAATATGGTTTTTGGTGCCTTATACACCAAACATAACACAAGTAAGTTAACTATTAACTTTTTTTATGTTTAAGCCTACCACAATGACTCTACTTTGCCTGATGGTAAGCAATAAATGGAGTCCAAGAGTGGTGGTCACCATCCTCATTGCATGTCTAGTCAATGTAGCATGGTGACCCACACTATATCTGTATTAATTATTTATTTAGGACACTTCGCAGTAGCAAATGAACAAACAAACAGAGTTTGTCCTGAGTTCTCAGTTGTAATCAAGTTACTGAACAACCTACACATACAAACACACAGTTGTCGATTGAAACTATGGGAGGAACAGTTTCAGTTTCAACTTCGATTATACTATCTTGTTATCTGTACCTACTGTGTATACTCGTACAGCGTATTGTGGTCATAAGATGATAAGTGTTATATCCAAAGACTTAAAGTAAATAATTCCTTAATCCACTGCTTTCTTGTAAATGATTAGGACCGATACGAACACCTTTTTTGTGTTTGTTTAAAGAAAAAACATATTAAATGGTTGAAACGTAACATTTCTTGATTCTGTTTATTTTATTTTTTTTTACCTTCGTTAGTTGAACCGGCTTAAGCGTTTAGTTCTCCCCCGTTCCCTACGTGCGAAAACTATGCTTAAGCAGGTGTGGGTTTGACTCAGACTAATACCTAACAGCCGTGTAGCATCGTGTTATGTGTTTCGGCAAGAGGAGACTGGAGCCCCCTCCTCTCAGCATGCAGCAGATGCACATGCGACTTTTGAGTAGCAGGTGTGGAACTGTAGTTACTTACCATCAGGCGATCCGTGTGCTCATTTGCCAACTATACAACAAGAAAACAAAACACTCGCAAGGAGAGTTTGTTATAAACACGTTAGGAAACACGGTAAGCCATTGTCAACAAAAACGCGTTTGCAACATACCCATATAAATTACCTCTCAAAAGTAAGTATAACCCAGCAGTTAAAAGTCAGCGGATTCACCTTCCTCTTCATACCGTAGTCCACAATAAAAATAAATTAAAAGGCATGAGACTTCTAAATGAAAAACAATTTTAACACCAAAAGATTGATCATATTTTAAAAATTCGCTGTAACATCAGTACTCAACAGGTTTTTTTTTTATACTATAGTTGGACAGACGAACAGACGGGTCACCTGATGGTAAGTGACACCGCCGTCCATGGACACTTGCATCTCAAGAGTCGCAAGTGTCCATGGACGGCGCAAGGTACCGTTTTATTTTTACAAAAAATTCTCTTTTCATTTGTACTAAACGCGTCTACATAAAACTTGTCACTCTGACAAAATTGTCATACTGTAAACTTTACAAATTATGACACACTCACTTATTCTAATATATGGTATCAATAGAAAAAGGGTTACCAAAACTCATATCTTTTGTCAATAACAAAGCAACAATATTCTTGCCTTACAACGGTTATAAATTAAATGTTCGATTATATATAATATTTTATATCTACCCAATTTTGCTATGACCTTTGAACTGTTAACAATAAACTTCTAAAATATAGAAGATGCGGAGGTCGGTTTATAATGGTTATTGTGATTGCTGACCAGTTTCAATTGAGTTCTTTTCATTTTGTAATTTTCGCTCAGTGCTTTTAAGAGGAGAATATCTTATTTTTTGAAATGTTTTTATGTACATAATGAGTGGGTACAAAAGGTCTTAGAGACGATCTGGCTAAGAATTGAAGACCGTGGATCACGAGCTTAGACATTTTAAACTACATTTTGATTGCATTGTTACAAGATAAGTGAGATAATTTGCTGTTTTGAATGCTTCCGAATAGTGTATCTTCTGTATTTTCTTCTTTAGCAAAACGACTGCAGTTTCATACGTATAATGTAAAATACATGTAAATGGCATTCAAACAATCTGGATCCGTTTTTTTTTTTTAATTTTTTTGCTGACGCCTATCATGTTATCTATCTTTCTGCCATCCTCAAGTTAACAATATGCTAAACGCCAACCTATGTTTTATAAACTTTTTTTATAATGGAAGAGGTAAAAAAACAAACAGGGATGAAAAGAGTAGAAGGGGAGTTGGGCCTTCGGTACCCTCACTCACTCAGCAAAACAATGTAAGAATTGTTTGACAGCCGGTTTTCTATGATGGCCTATTATCTATGGTAATACTCCCGTCGAGCCGACCCATTCGTCTCTAAGCATGACTTTTGCTGACTTTCACTTGAAATATATTATACTCTATGTCATTCCAACTATTAAGAATGTAGAACATGTCGAAATCTATGGAGCCGTCAAGTCTCTAGGGGACCAGGCGTGACAAAGAAACGTTATGTAAATACATACCTACACTGCAAAACATAATTTTAAGAGTAATTGTTAACTCTTAAAATTATTATTTTTTCGCTTGTGTCTTATTGTGAGATTGTCATGATTGCATGACTGTGGCGTTCCAGGCATAGATAATGTGACATTGTAATGAACATGAGAAATAAAATAATTGTGATTTATCGATGATCAACTGATGCTGACCTTTATGAGCGCATACTATGATATAATAATATTATACGCGATTAGCAATCATAAAAGTTCAATATTTAAAGATTAATATATTTATTATTATTATATAATTTAAAGATAATCTACGTTTCTGTCGATATCCATATTCGTGCTTCATCGAAGGCTAACTACATCACTACGTGTCACGATATCACGACAGCGGCGTGGAAGGCAGTATGTGATCTTATGCTAATATGGATGAAATAAATAGGAAGCAGAATAATATACATTGGGATGAGGCTAGCTACATAGTTAATAGCAGTAATAAGAAAAATAATACTTTTCAATGAGATTTATAGGCGTCTAAAAGTCGGTCATATAGTCGTGACCGTGGCGTGCTGGTCACATTAACCCAAACCCAAAAGGCCAAAGACTTTAAATAATGGGGTGGAAATTTAAAACTAAATGTCAAACATAAAGCAAAGGTGTTCTTTGTGAGGACCCACTGAATAATTCAGTGTAGAGTTTGTTCGCGAATAAATTCATATAAAGTCTTTCATCGAGGTGGTGTTGTGGAGATTTGAATTCTTTTGTCTTCTGATATATGTAGGTTTGACTGTTTGTTCGTTCTATTTTTCATGTTGATTACTTCATTGCTTAATTTGATATGCCTGTTAAAAGTCTGTTAAGGTAAAAAAAATTGAAGAAACCCAATGAAGGAATAACCCAAAAAAATCAAGACTTGGCTTGACTGAAAATAGTCAAGCCTGTAGGGTACGATTATAAGAAAAACGTGATATGCTTTTCTTCTATCACATACGCTTACATTTTGCTACACTGATTGTATATATAAATTAAGAAATCTAAAACAAGCGACGAGAGAGAGCAAAAGCAAGCAATGAGAAAGAGCAAAGGATAAGAAACTTGTTACTAAAACAAACAAATTAAAAATGTATCTCATCAAATATCAGTAACGTTTGCTCCGCCTCCGCTTTAAGTCCCAGAGAAGTTCATGCACTCAAACACCGACGCCTATATCCCTATAGGGTTGGGCAGAGGCGTCTTACATGCCTACATTTTGCCAAAACTAATATACATATGTATATATGTATTAACATTAAACTCTGCTCCAATTTTATTCAAAACTAATCATTGTATTTAATAAATAAAAAACGGACCACAAAAAAAAAACCGACTTTGTTTACAGCGTTTCTGAAGTAGTCTATTGCCTAACAAGGAAAAACGACACAGTAATTGATCCTAGTGCGGGAGTTGTCTTATTAAAAAACAATAAAGAAACATAATACATACATACTGTTATATCATATATACATCATGTAACCCACATTCCTGTTCGATACATTTTACTTCAAGCGAGCTAAAAACAGATATTTCTTTACATATTAATTCATATTGAAGTGAATATTTTATATGTGACGTTATCCGAACACCGAACACGAATATTTGCTAGATATTTGTTTAGACACAACAATAATGCATATGGACCCTGTAATATCTCTATTTATATCGCTTTAAGGAACCAAAAAATAAAAGAAAGCTGATGTAGTCACTAACTGAATATTACAGTAAGTAAACCCGAATGTTTATACAAGTCTCTCACTTTGATACGTAATGTGATCAGTGTGGTTTTGTCTCCTAAATCCTCCACACAAATTGCACGCTTATGCTAACGCACAATTTTCACTTAGCACAGCTCGGTGATGAAGTTGTATTGCAGAGACGTATTATGGTGCTTTGAGGGATTTAACAAAATATAAAAATAAAAGAGGTATTGGCCGTAATTTAATTATGCGTAACTTAGCGTTTTATGTAAAAACAATTGGTTTGTATGCTATGTTGTTATTTACTACATACAAATATTTTACAGTATGATAATGATTATTTTAAATCATATAAACTATTTTTTTTATTACACATACGCTGTGTAGCGTAGTACGCACTTACACTGTGTCTCATCTCTCAGCATACATCTTCAGGGGTTTCCTATAAGTAGGAAAATTGTGAAAATACTGAAAGGGAAAGGGAGGATAGAGAAGGAAAGAGATATTGTTGGTACGAATCGATTAGGGAGTGTAAACTATAGTTGAAGCAGGTCAGGGCAGGACCTCATGTAATTCGAACTGACTGGTCCGAACTCTCTTACCAGTTATTGTTTTTTCCCTTGAAAATTAGGTTTTTCACCTTACTATTTGTAGTATTAAAATATATATTGTGGAGTTACTTTCCAATCATTCATGTCGTTAAACATTTTTTTTGTTAATTGCTAAAATTTATATTTGTTTATTCATTTAATTAATCAAGCATCTAAGTTCTATAAATATATTCCTTAGTTTTACTCTTGAATATAAACATGCTATCGAAATACTTGAGATCGTTTGGCAATTTATTGTAGAACTGCATTCCTGCATTTGTTTTGACATAATCAATATGTACTTTTCGGGTAATTTTTTGTCTTCCTAATATAAATTTCCTCTAATCTTAGTTACTTTTCGTGTCTCTCTGACTTGCTGATTTATAGTCAGTGGACGAATTTAGAAAGTGTGAGAAGGTAGCATTTTCCATTCGTTTAAAAGGTCAAGTCCTTTTGAGCAACATCAATGTATATTTTGTTTATTGATTTCTCGAAATAAAAGAGTCAGGTGTCGCCTGCACATAATGTTAGGCGTCCTCTAAGCCATATCGCCTTGATATTGTTAATGTATATCAAAAATAGAAATTCACGGGAGACCCTCGGGGACTGTCGCAGGATACATTCCGGATGGTGCTAAAATATTTATTGTCACAAGTTACCGTCTATTTTGAAACTATGATTAAAAAAAAGATATAATGGTTTCAAATCGTAAAATGTGTGTAGCTCTAGATATATATGAAAATTAAATAGTTTAAAATAGTTTCAATTTAAGCTAAAGCCTTCTGTGCCCAACTCGTCTGTTATAATTTACTATTTTTCAGTTATGTGATTAAAGATAAAAATAAGATAAATATATATTTCTTTGCTTCAGAGGTGTTTGCTTCAAATGTATCCTACAACAGTTCAAGTGAACTAAGGAGTCAAAATTCACTGTTGGAGTAAGTTTACATAGAGGGTAAGAAGATCTATTTAATATATTACTGAGAGTGTCAATATATTGTTTACATTTAATTTTTTTATGACAAACGGAAGACATTTCGTGTTATATATCTTTTATAGCTATATTATTTGGTTGGTTGTATGTCAGATCAGTTGACAACTGGATCTCGCATAGTAAAACGACAGTAAATTATGGATGTTTCTCGTAGAGAACTTCAGCTGCTTTTACTTTTAAAGCGACTGAAGCAGTGCGCAATATATGTGTAACGATGGGCGATGGCGTGCTCTCTTACGACCACCAAACATTGGTTCAGAAGATTTAAGGATGGAAATTATGACCTATCTGATGAACCTCATCCAGGATGACCTCCTACAATAGATGCAGATGAGTTAAAAAGAAGATAGAAATGGACCCCAGGTTCACTTCACATTGTCTAGGAGAGCAGCTTCAGTGTTCTCATACTGCAGTAGAAAAACAACTCAACGCTTTAGAAATTACCTGGAAATATTCAGTGTGGTTGCCACATGAGTTAACGCCGTTTCAACTTCAGACAGGCCACTACAGGCTTGGCTGCTGGCAGACTATTTGGAGGAGCGTACCGTCGTGTACGAGGATCGTGAGGGAAATTTGAATGGCACTATACGGTGCACCGGTGTGGGCGGGGGCTCTGACCGTCCAGAATAGGGCACACCTCTGGCGCCCTCAAAGGGTCATGGCGGTTAGAGCCATACGCGGTTACCGCACCGTATCGACGGAAGCGGCGTGCGCGTTGGCCGGAACTCCCCCGTGGGACTTGGAGGCGGAAGTGCTCGCCGAAGTATTTCGGCGAACGACTGATTTCAGGGCGGGTAGCGGCAATCAGCCCCCGCCCGAAGAGGTACGCGAGTGGCGTGACGCCGCTCGCCGAGCCACTATGGCTGTCCCGGCTGGAGGCTCCACGTGCTGGCTTAGCCACCGTGGAGGCGCTTCAGCCGGTCATCGTCAAATGGGCATGGCGGCAGCACGGGACCCTTTCATTTCGACTGACGCAGGTTCTTTCCGGGCACGGCTGCTTTGGAAAGTACCTGCATTCAGTCCTGTCTGCCACCACTGCGACTGCAGTGAGGACTCGGCCCAACATACGCTTGCGGATTGCCCGGCTTGGGTGGCGCAGCGTCGGATTCTCACTGCAGTCATCGGAGAGGATCTCTCGCTACCGGCCGTCATACGCTCCATGGCCGGTAGCGACAGGAATTTTACCGCGGTCGCACCTTCTGCTTCACCTTCTGGAGGAGGTCATCTCGCAGAAGGAGGCGTCGGAACGGACCCGGGAGGATGATCTCCACTCGGACCTAATTCGCCGCCGGCAAACTGGGCGGCGGAGGCGCGCTTACTTACGCCTCATGCCGCCCTGAGTGTGGCTGTGGGTGGTCGGGACGGATTTTCCCCTCCACCCGCTTTAAAAGGCCAGCCGGGAGGAGGTGACGTCCTGGTGTGCCTGGACGTTGCCTAATTGAGAGTTACCAGTTGGTACCCTCGCTTTTGCGGGCAAAAGCGCTAGGAGGGGTCCGGATGTATTACTAAAGCTGTTCCCGGATTCCTTCTATTTTAAGCGCAGCATGGCACAGCGTGTGGTTTTAGTCGGTCCGATTCCGACACACCGTTCCACTGAAATCCCCGGTGGGATGACGGCCCGAGGGGGTTTCCACACGTTAAAAAAAAAAAAGGCCACTTCAGGCTAACGTATGCATGGAACTACTTAGTTATCATCGTACCGATGAGTGGATGAGGGATGTAATAACGGGGGATAAAAAGTGTGTTATGTACATAAATTTTTCGGATAGGCGCCAGTGGCTTAGACCTGGAGAAGCAGAAGTACCGACGCCAAAATCTGACACGAGTAAAAAGTTCTTTTAAGTGTGTGGTGGGGAATAAACGGAATTATATACTGGAAGCTGTTGCCATCTAACACTACAATCACGGCCAATATTTATTGTTACCAACTGGATAAAGTAGCAGCGAGATTACCGAAAAATCAAAATAAAGTATACTTTTTGCACGATAATGCTCGACCACATGTAGCAAAAGCGACTCGTGAAATTTAATTACTTTCGCTTGGCTGTCCTTCCTCACCCACCGTACTCTCCAGACATTATGCCCTGAGATTATCATCTATTTCTTTATCTAGCAAACTACTTAGTAGATAATAAAATAAAAATGAAGACCACCTTAAAAGTGACCTTACCACCTTTTTTGATCAGAAGCCTAAAAACTTATACGAGGAAGGCTTTATGTCTCTGCCAGCGCGTTGGCCACAGGTGATAGAAAACGACGGTGCTTATATATTTAAGAAATAATTTGATTTTGTATACTTTAAAAATTAAATAAATTTGTGTACAAAGATGGCGGGTTTATTAGTTGCTAACCTAATATTAATAGAAAGATAACACTTTATTTGTATACCATTTTACAGTTTCATACAAAGAGACATGTGTCAAAAAGATAATGTACTAAGCTTTATAACTTAACGCAATCTCTACCAGGCAACCCAAGGATGTACATATAATAATAATGTATGATAGTTGAAGGTGCATTTCTATTTGAAGCCTACTAACTCTTGAAGATACTCACATCCCTAAAATATACATATATGAACCTGGAACACTGTAATGTATCCCACTTAATGGAATACAATATACAGATAGGTAATAATAATAAAATGTAACAAAATCTGTGGGAAGAGGCATAAAGGAGAAGGAAGGGAGTTGATTAGTGGAAGGCAAAAGCGTAAGTAATAAAAATATGCCGTTGAGCCAATAAAATATACATATATAACGATTTTATTTATTGGTCTCTAGTATAAGGAAGTCACAATTATTATATGAGTAGGAACATACATGTATTACAAAAAAAACTATAAATAATGTGATATATAATAATGTACCTCATCGTTTAAAAAAATAATACTTATGTCAAGACTTGTTTTTTTTTATATTAGCCGTATAAGTAAATTTCAACAGAAATGTTCTTATAGTAACCACACAACAATTAAGATGCAATGACGTACCTGTTATGTAAACGTGTCCGGCTACAATTTACTTTCACAGACAAACCGATTATTCGTATTGATATGGTTCTTTAATAAAAACATATCCATCTATCTGTTTGGCCGCTGTTTTACTAACTATTAGTTCCGAGGCAGTTCTTAATCAATATTACCAGTCCTTAAGAGCGCTGTTCATAAATAAACAATTCATTAGCACTTCCGCGGTGTAGCGTTAGCAGTGAATTAAATCACTTTGCAAGTATAATGCAATGTCGGAACACACCGCGGAGAGAGAGAGACGTATTCTTTGAACAGAGTTCATTTATTATGTAGTTATATTCAGGTGTGAAAGAGAAGACAAATAGTTTAATGGATATTAACTGCTTACAAGTTATTACATCGTTACTCATTAAATTGATTGTTAAAGTAACTGTTGCTTCGAAGGTTTGAAATGTAATTTTTTTCGCTGTAATAGACCTAGCTCTGGACTTATCGCATATCATCAAATTTCACCTAGATACGTTCTATCGTTTTGGCCTAAATAAATAACAAATATGTTTTCAAACTCTAGCTCTTAAATAGTATTTAGGGCAAACACTGCACCAAAATTATTTAATTTGTTACAATAAGGCTCGTCAAAAGCATTTAAATCAAAATCGAGAAGAGAAAATCTGTTGACGAACAGGCGTAGTAGAAACTGAACTTTTTGGTTATTGCATATTTAAATATGTATATCCCAGAGTTACCGATTGATGTTTATTGTTTATGGTATTAAAAGTGAAGACTAAAGTAAACTCAGTTAAACAAAGTAGATAAACAATATTGTAATTACTACAACTCGAACACACAGGTAGAATCGATTAAAGCCATTCTATTATTAAATCTAGTTGATTAAAGAATACGTTTATATATCGATTCTCATTAATTAGATAAGAGTTATAAAGTGCATGTTAAGATTTTGTTAGAACATAGTAAGGGGTGTTTTCTATTAAAACAGTCTTATTTGAGCAAATACAATGCAGTGAAGTCGAAATTCAAGTTTATACCATAAGCTATTAGAAAAAGAAAGTAACAAAGTGAACAATATATCAGATTAAAGCAAAGAGTAGGTATACGTATTCCATAAGAATCTTACGTTTGTAGTAGATTTTCTCTAAACGTACGTACTTCTAAAATAAACTTTAAAGAAAGTATTAACTGACTTCAATACGCCCTTCAGGATCAATTCAGCACCTTAGAGAGAATGTTGTATTGAGAACCTTCTACTATTTGAAACCGAATTCAAACAGTAGAGGGTTCTCAATTCAACAGTTTTACTACTGTACTGCGCACCCAGAGGACGCGGGTTCGATAACTCAGTTATAATATTGTACATATGTCAATATGTCTTCTAAAATTAATTAGGTAAGTTTATAACGTATACACAAAAAATATCTAGACATAATCTGGGTTTCAAAGGGTTCTAATCAGTTTGTAATTGAATTAGGTGGGTTATTTATTGAGAATGTCTGTATTAACGTGATAAACTCAATAACTAAAGGAACATACAGTTCATACAGTTTTTACCAAGGGACAGAATGATTAATGAATGCTCATAATGAATTATTCACATGAGGGTATAAGTGAATAACTTATATAAGTTTTGTGTAAAATGCCTGAAATAGTTTAGAGGGGCTACAGTAGAGGATAAATGTTGTAAATGTAAATGTATGCTTGTTTACCTTCCTAACGCTTATACTTCTTGACTATTCAAATAGTTATAACAAAATTGATACATCGGCCTTTAACTTTTCACAATAAATCTTATCTATCCTATCGCCTACGCTGTTTCTTCTGCATATCAATGACATGTTGGCCCTTGGCAATATACATTGTTATGCAGACGACAGTACAGTGCATGGGCGATATTTCGGGCATCCTACTGCCAAGCTGGCAGACGTTGAGGAAAAACGACAAGAGCTTGTCGCTGAGCTCGACCGGGTCTTGAGCCGCATTTCCCAATGGGGCTGTGAGAATCTGGTCGAGTTCAGCGCCAAGGAAACACAAGCGTGTGTGTTCTCTACCAAAAAGTCTCCATTCCTTCCCCTTCCTACTCTTCAGAGCACTCAACTGCCACTGCAGGATAGGCTTAGTATTCTGGGTATGGATATTTGCCGGGATCTCAATCCGCGCGATTACATCGAGAGTGTCACTAAGGCGGCCTCGCGTAAGCTCGGCGTTTTGAACAAGGTGAGACGGTTCTTCTCGCCCGAGCAACTGTGTCTTTTGTACAAGACCCAGGTTCGCTCCTGAGTGGAGTACTGCTCTCATCTCTGGGACGGCTATGCGCAGTATTTGCTTGACGCTCTCGATCGGTTGCAGCGGCGCGCAGTCCGCATTATCGACTGTCCTGAGATCACCCAGTCTCTTGAGCCTCTGCAGTTGCGAAGAGATGTCGCCTCTATGGCAGTCCTCTATCGCCTACATTACGGGGAGTGTTCTGATGAGCTCTTCCAATTGGTCCCACCTTCTCCCTTCCTCTACAGGACTACACGTGCTGGCCTGAGCAGTCACCGTGTGTGCGTCGAAAATATACGTACCCGAACTAAACGGTTTGGCTCTTCTTTCCTGTGCCGATCGGTAAAAGCCTGGAACTCTCTACCAGCGCACGTGTTTCCTTCCCACTTTGATCCCGGGTCTTTTAAGCGGGGCGTGAAAAAGCATCTCACCAGGCCGCCATAGTGTGGGTCACCATGCTGCATTGACTAGACATGCAATGAGGATGGTGACCACCACTCTTTGACTCCACCTATTGCTTTCCATCAGGCAAAGTGGAGTCACTATGGTAGGCTAATATAAAAAAAAAAAAAAAAAAAAAAAGGACAGGGTTACATGACGTGATTGACTAAATGTATTAGCGCGAGCGAAACAGCAAGCAGAAGCTAATTTCCGATATCGGTAACATCAGTGTTGAGTCTTTTTTTTTGTATCCATTGTTTTTGAGAACTTTATTTTGTATCCAGCCAACTGATATAATTACATGAATATATTAAATTATATACTCTAAGTAAATTTCTTAACAAAATTATCTGCCTATTACATGGGTTCTTTGTACTAAATCTCACATATTCGAGACAGTCTTGAGTAGTTAGCTTAGGCCGAAGGCTCCTCAAGCCTGAAATTTGTTTTTGCCTATAATTAACGAATAATATTATTTTCTGGACTAAAGATCCTTGGCCCATCTGGCATAGTTTACGCAGAATTTCATACTGATTTTTTGGTTCGGTTATTAAGACATGAAAACAAACAAAATCATTTCGAAAAAAAAATAAAAAGTTTAAAAGCAACTTAAATAACGTGTGCACAATAGGGTCAGAATAAAGGCTACTAGCAGGCCCCCTATTACGTTAGTGGCACCGAATTATTGTTGGCAAAGCGTGTTTTATATACCTCTGAATGACTGATACAGGAGTGAGTGTACATATGTATGTATTCATGTATGTATTAAATAAACATTATAAAACAGTAAAATCCTGGCCTCATACTTTCAATTATTTCTAGTCTTTCTAGGGTAAGATATTTGTTCTACCGTCTCTTAGTTAAAATCCAATACCTTCAACACGCTCAACTTCTTTCTGGTTCTTTAAACTTATCAACATTATGTTCATCATAATCATTTAATTGACCATTTCCTAAATTTATTTGTACCAAATTGTCCAAAATTTTCTTTTACTGTACCCTATTATTGGCTAGTTCACTACACTGACTCTTTCAATTAAATAAAGGATAACCTCCATTTAGTTCAGTATGAAGGACCTAGTAAAAAGATCTTTTCATTCTAAATTAAACCAAGGAATTGCACGCCGTTATCCAGATCCAGTACAAAAAAAAAAACATTTTCTCATTCACTGATTGAGAAAATAAAATGTCTAATATATTAATAAAATGAAAATTAAAGCAATTTTGTCAATTTCTGGGTTGTGAAATAAAAATGCCGTTGATTTTTATTGCAAGATTAAATAGGTTTTCTTCCTTGGCTTTTATGCTTTTTAATATTCTTCATAATATAACTAAAGAAATACGGATTTTTATCTTTTATGCAACTTGAAATGTCATAAGTCAATGATTCTATAGAGAAATATGGCGAAAGTAAAAAGAATAAAGGACTTTATAAGCAAAAATAAGAAACGCGTAGGAGGTGATTATGAGACGAAATACTGACCCAAATACTTAATTAATTTTCTATTACTACACAGCTGTATAGATAATAGCAGTATTCAGAGACGTATTAAACATAATTCATATAAATCAAATTAAGTATTACTTTGAGTGATACAAACGCACAAAGAGAACCAAACTCAGGACTTGTTTTGGATCACATACATTTTTGTCCCGTGTGAGAATCGGAGGCACGGCCTGTATCAACTGTAAGGATCAATTACCACTAGGCTTGCAAACAACTGCCGTAGACTGACACCTGTCACACTCAAAAGTCGAAAGTGTGTTGCCCCCCTTTAGGGTAATGAGAGATGGGGAGATTTGGGGAGGGTAAACAGGAGAGGGGGATGAGAAGATGGGAAAGAGGAGACCCCTCTCCTCTAATCCCCCGATTAGAGTAGGGGAAAGAGGGGAAGTTGGGCCTCCATTCATGCCTAAACATGGCTCTACCACGATATTTGTTTTAGTATAGGTTCCTCATTTTAGTATAATTTAGTGTAAACATTAAAATATCTAAACTAAAAAAAAAATACACATATTTCTAATAGTTACACCCAAAACAGCAATGCACTGCAGTTATAACTATACATAAACGCATGTTTGTCCGAACCCCCACTGTATTTTGACAACTATTATTTAATTACATTTAATTTACTTATACATATGCCTATGGCCATCATCTCGGCACCTCCAGAATTAAATGGGTAAATGCGTAGTCAATTAAAAAGGAAAGGTAGAATAAATAGCGGCTCCTTATACGAAGTGATTAGGACTCCCAAATCCAGTAAGCAATTAGCTCAAGTACATCACGCTCCCAGACCATCTAACTCTAACTGTTTGATGCTGGAAAGTCCAAGCCCTTTAACCGAATAATTAATGCAGTAATAATAAAGAATAGCGAAGTCAGAGTCATATCTATCAGACAGTATATGTACTCTATTACACTGCCCGGATGACGGCAATAGACTATAACGAATGGGACTTGCCTAAATTTTACGTTGGAACGCCTCTGCCTGCCACTTTGGGGATATAGGCTAGAGTATATATATGTAATAATTATAGCCAAATTCTTTCGCTGTTTAACAGGTACTTCTAGGGAAGCAAGGTTACAAAACTGCTATCGAAATCTTAAGTTTATACGAAAAATGTCTGCCTGTTGTACCTGTTGTATAACGGAACACTAAAGCTCTTCTTAATATAACTTTTCCCTAGGCTCTTAAATAAAACCAATTTTAAAAAGCTTAAAACATGAAGTAAATTAACATTACCTTCACAAGTCATTACTGGACGGAATAAGGTACACTTAATTGTAAAAACAATATGGTCGTATCCCGGCTGCGTTCAACACTTCAACATTAATTACTTACTAACTAATAGTTATTTTGTTTCCATTGGACTATTACACTGTCGGCCCTTTATTAGTTTTATACGTTTAGGTACTGTTAAAGATATGTGTGTAAATATTCCGTAATGTGCAAGTTGTGTATTTAAATTCAATCAATGTGATTGCTTAAATTTGAAAAATTTGCCGCGTGGCGACCTCCACATAAAGAAATGGCACGTCAGCACCATCTAGCGAAGTCGAACTAGGTAGAAATTAGACTAATGACGTAGTACGATCCTGAGTCGCGTTAACAAAGCTCTCGTACCGATTAGTATATACATATATAAGACTTCCCAACAAAAGTAATTACTCCTTACAATATCCGATATGTAAGAAGTGCGCACTTCTTAATAGATTGTGACCGAAGGGCGGTTTCACCATATGACGGAACTCGTCTTGGGAAAGAGGCGGTTCAATGTCTGTCAGGGGTAGCTGACGAATGCAACTACTGAATCCCCTGATCATGGGCAAAATGAGGAACACCGGGGTGTTTTTTAGTCGGTAAGAGTCCGACAGACCCCCTTTGCCCAACCCCACGGGCGAAGGTCAAAAAGGTATAGCGCACATTTAAGTATAAAATACATTTGTTTTATTAACTCTCCACGTATGTAAACAATGTGACGGTGACGTAAAGAAATGGAGAATTCCTGTAGCAAAGTGTATTCTTCTCTAGTTTTTTTGAACAATTCTTCGTTCGTCAGCTACGTTGGAAGTGGAGCTAAGAGCTACCCACTAATTGGTTCTAGTCTCGCACGTGCTCCGTTCAAGTGTAGAGAGAACATTTAATATCCAATTAGCATTCCCTTTCTGCTTAAGCTGAACTTTGATTAGAGATTTAGGCACCGTTTTATAGAACTTTGTTTTGTGTAAATATACCTATGATTTTCTTAAAAAATATGTTACTTTTTGTTCAGTACTTAGAGTATTGTATACTACAGCACTCCTAAAGTGGATAGTTGACAGAGAGACTACCGTACAGCCGTATAGCAGCTACTCTACGTCATCTAGTTGGATAACTGAATTTAGATCTAGCTTGACAGGCTTTAAAAATATACGCTAATTAATATAGATGGTAAATTTTTAATAGAAATAACACCATGTAAGTTTAAATTTGTATTTACTGCTTCTGTCTATGTTTTAATACATATATGTACACACATACATACACTCACGCCTACGACTCATCCCTTTGGGGCTAGCCAAAGGGGTAGGCACAGGCATCTTAACACATATTGCCAACCTTAAATTGGTCCCACTTACGTAACAGTAGCTAGCCTATTGGGCCCGTCGATCGGGCACTGACTGTATAAATACTGATACTGACATACATATGTATATATATGTATGTACTGTCTGTTAGATATCTGTGCAACCCCTTGGTCACCTTTTACAACACAAACCTGAAGAGATGGGGCAGCCCTATTCCAATAAACCGGGGACTTAGTGAGGTGAAGTAAGAGCAAGCCGTATTTTCTTCTACTTCATCTTAATATTATTATAAATATTAAAGTTTGTATGGACATTTATTAATAAATCATGCCAGAATAACTCAACGGATCTATTTGAAATGTGACACAGAGATACATATATTATAGCAGACTACAATCTATCTCGACGTCAAATTTCAAATAGATAATTCCAAAAAATTGATATTTTTTTTTTTATACGATAGGGGGCAAACGAGCAGACGGGTCACCTGATGGTAAGTGACTAGCGCCGCCCATGGACACCCGCCACTCAAGAGTCACAAGTGCGTTGCCGGCCTTTTAGGTAGAGTTACTCTCTTTTCTTGAAGGTTTGAAGGTCGTATCGGTTCGGAAATACGGCAAGCGACAATTTGTTCCATAAGCTGGTTGTGCGAAGCAAAAAGCTTCTGGAGAAGCGCACAGTGATGGAGTGCCAATCGTCCAGGTGATGGGGATGGATATTTTGTCGCTTAGGACGATGGCGGAAACCAGCAGCCGGTATAAGTCCGAACAATTCCTCTGAACACTCCCCATGATACAAGCGATAGAGGATGCAGAGTGAAGCTACATCTCTACGCAACGCCAAGGTGTCAAGTCGATCAGAAATATCTTGTTGTATCTGTTGAATGCGGTCAAGAGGCAGAAGTTGGTACTGGGGTGCACCTGCATAGAGATGAGAACAGTATTCCATGTGCGGCCGAACCTGCGCCTTATAAAGTTGCAGGCGGTGGGCCGGAGTAAAATACTATCTCGATCTGTTTAGCACACCAAGCTTCTTCGAGGCTAATATGGCCTTACTCTCTAAGTGACCGCGAAACTGGACTTCGCTTGATATATCGACGCCAAGGATTCCGATACTGGCTGATGCAGTTAGGGAAGTGCTCTCAAATTGAGGTGATACGACCACTGGCAACTTTTTAGCGGTGAACGCGCAAACCTGTGTCTACAATACACATGCTTTTTATTCCTGAAAACTTAACGAATCACATGAACACATGTTCTTTTGTTTCTTTCTTACATACAATGTATTCATACAATGTACAGTAACAGATAACCTAATCAGTTTCATCTTCAAATTGAAGAAGTATACCGTAAGAAGTTCTATAGAAAAAGAATATGGCTTATCTCAATAAGTGGTCTGTCTAACGGTCGGTAGGTATCTTCATAAAATAAAGAGCCTGTCTAAGGCGAAGACATTTTTTTGTTATCTAACTGACACAATATAAAATTGAACCGTTTAAAGCCATATAATGATAATTCTATACAAAATGGGAACACACCTACTAATATAAAAACCGAACAATAATCTATGTAATAATATACATACGACAATCCTCTTGAATGTATGTCTTCGTCATACATACATGTAAATCTTCGTCATTCTATGGCTTTCATTGAAGAGGATTGTCATGTGGTTCCCAGTGGAGAAGAAAAAGATGTCATAAAAAACGACTAAGGGATTGAACTGTTGACTAACAGACAAAAGTAAGACTGGCACAATGTGGGTGTTTAAAGTACCTTTGTGTGCCCCTTCAGGGACAGCCTCATATATGTATTTAAAAATAAGATTTCCTTAATAACAATCACGAGTTCTCCAGCTATTACCAGCGCGTTATTATTCCTGGAGTCTACTCTAAAACATTATATTGTAACATCGTAAGATAACATCAATATAAAAAAAAACAAATCGCACTCAAAATACTGCACGTTTGCCCTAATCAAATCTGTCAAAATATAAAGCTGTTGCGCTTCTACACGTTCAAGTAAAAAGATAATTACGCCAATATACCGCCTGGACTCACTCAGACAACCATTCATCCATTCAAGCGTGTATTCATTTACAGCAGGTATTTTAACTAGCAA